>JAPVLO010000019.1:17702500-18302500 GCA_027257055.1 Cephalopachus bancanus
CAGTGACAATTTAGCCTCTTCTTAAACTGTGTGAATTTAGCCTTTCTAAGGCTCAAGTAATTCATCTGTAAAATGGAGATATGAATACTCTCAAGGTGGTAGAAATGCTGTAAAAATTAAATAAGATAATGCATTTAAAGTGCTTTGATGCACTAAGCACCAGTGGATATTGGGGACATTCTATTAGGCACAAAAGGACTAAGGGTCTGACTGTTTTATCAAATTAGCTTCTGGTGTGCAATTTATATTTGAATCCTCCATCCATGGAAGAAGTCCTGAAACATCTAGATTTTAAAACCATCGAGTCTTCCAATAAGTTGTTCTCTGGAAAGAATCTAGTCTTTGGAATCAGAGTGACCTGTATTTTAAACTGAGGTTTTATGGTTTAATGTGTTCCCCAAAGTTCTTATGTTGGGAATGTAATTCCCAACACCACAGTGTTGAGAATTGGGACCTGTAAGAGATGGTTAGGTCACGCAGGCTTTACCCTTGTGAGTGGATTAATGCTGTTAGTTATCCTGGGAGTGGGTTCCTGATAAAGGAATGAGGGATGAGTTTGGCCCTCTTCCCATTTCTCTCTCTCTCTCTTCATGTGATGCTTTCTACCATGTATAACACAGCAAGAAGATCCTCACCAGATGCCAGCCTCATTCTTGAACTTCCTAGCCTCCAGAACTGTAAGAAATAAATCTTTGTTCATCATAAAATACTCAGTCTCAGATATTCTGTTATAGCAGCATAAAGCTGACTAACACATTACCCTAGAGAAGTGTCACAATTCCTGATTGATTCCTAGCCCCTCTTCAGCCTTGGAGTTAAAGTCCCCTGCCATTATCTTATTGTGAGAAAAAGATGAGATAACTTAGTGAAGCATTTAGCACGCACAGAACTTAACACTCTAATCACCCTATAAAACTTTATTCCCCTTGCCCTCCTGAAATAGTCCTAAATTCCAGGTAGATAACTCCCTATCAGTTTTGATTCCCAGGGCTGGAGTACCATATATATTTATATATAAAGCATTGTACTTGTAAATGATAAAATGACATAAGTAAACAAAAATTGTTATTGTTAATTATCAAGGGTGAGGCCAAGAGGCCCATAGGTAGTATTAGATGGTAAAAACAGGGAAAAATGGATTTTGATAATAAATGTGGTACCAGGCATTTTTTACAAAGAAAAGTTGTTAAACACTTACAAAGCTTACCATTTGCCAGATCCTGTCTTAGACACTTGATGCCCTCACATGTATATCATGATATTGAGGAGACAGTACTAGTCCATGACTCTCAGAATGATAATCAGTTATTGTCTGGAACTGTAATTTACAAATCAGATGATTTCTTTTCAATAGCCTGTAAGTCCTTTAAAGGCAAAGCCCACGTTTGATAGCAATTCACTTTCTCCACAGCTCCTGGGATAATGTTTCAGAGGACCTTGAAAGATGCTTGGTGAATTGGTGGGGAGGTGTGTGTAGGGTGAATTTATATCCATTTATTCATTAATTTGACATTTATTTATTATCTATTGTGTTCCAGGTACAGTTGCAGACAGTAAGGATAACATCAATGAACAAAATAGACAAAGTCTATTTTGCTCTTACAAAATGCACATGCTAACAGAGGAAACACAGCACTTCAGGTGTGAGCATATGCAAGCGGGGGAGGAATTGGAGAGAGTGTTCATGGGTCAGAAGATGATCTGTGAAAAGCCACCTGTGACCTGGCTGGATCTCCCTCATCAGTTGTCAACATGAGCTTGTTATGACCACAGCGACCTGTGCTCAATGAGGGTGGTGCTTCCTAAAAATAAACCCAGAATTACTTTTTTTATTTTTTTGAGTTGGGAGTCTCACTCCGTCACCCAGGCTGGAGTGCAGTGGCACACTCATGATCACCCCAGTGTCAAACTGCTGGGCTCTGGCGATCCTTCCGCCTCAGCCTTCCAAGTAGCTGGAACTACAGGTGTGTGCTAATTTTTGATTTATTATAGAGGCAAAGTCTCACCAAGTTGCCCGGGCTGGTCTTGAACCCATGGGCTCAGGTAATCCACTCACCTCAGTCTCCCAAAGTTCTGGGATTACAGGCTGAGCCACTAGCCCAGTCCATGATACTTTCAAGAATGTCAGGAAGTCTGTGGTCTTGAGCCCAGGAGCCACTAGACAACTTTCTCTCTCTCTTTCTTTTCCTCTTTCTCCCTCTTCGCCCCCCTTAATATAATTTATTTTTATTTATTTCATTTTTATTTTAAATTCGGGGATACACAAGCATATTTGTTATATGAACATATTGCGTAGTGGTGAGCATTGGGACTCAGGTGGCCCATTCCCCAAGAACTTATTTTTAGAGCAGTTTTTAGGCTTGCAGAAAAGTTGAGCCAAAATTATAGAAGGTTCTCCTATACTCCCTGCAATCCCCCCCAAATTCCTTTTACTATGAACTCCTTGCGTTACTGTAGTACTCTTGCTGGAGCTGATGAACCCCTGTTGATACTTTACCATTGAATGTACCCCCAATGACAGCATCATGCAGGATATTTTCACTGCCCTAAAAACCACTGTGCTCCATCTACTACCTACTCATCTCTTTATTTCTTCCACCCCCTCGCCCCTGACAACCACTCATCTTTTCACAGTCTCCATCACTTTGCCTTTCCCAGCATGTGATATAGTTGCAATCACATGGGGCCCTTCTCTTTCCACAATGCCTTTCCATTTCATGTTGATTTGGTGGCTGCCTCCATCCCAGTCTGATGGAACCAAGAACTCCTTGTCCTTTCTCAGTCATCCGGGCTCACTCTTGTAATTGAGAGGTTGTGATGTACAAGATAAAAGTGTTCTCACTTAACAAGTAGGATAGATCCACCGTTAGCCCAGAGGGGACAGATTGGATCGTTGCAGCTTCCTTGATTCACTAAAACACATTTAATCACTTAAATGCTTTTTGATGATGAGCTGGGGTGATCCTTATCATTTAAGCCAACTCCCCTCAGTCTCTGATGTGTCCTGAATAAGAGAACCGAGGAGGCAGGGGCATGGAGTTTTGGCTTGTTTTGCTGTGTTTATCGGCTTGGACCATCCACTTTTGCACCTAAAATGATCCAGATTCACTGGGAAACTTCAGAGCCTCCGCTTGGATGCAGGCGCTGTGATGTTGGTAGGATGGAGCAGCCAGTGGTGAGTCTCCTGCCCAGGGTCTCAGGGGATAGTGTGGGGATGGAGGTGAGCGCTGGCCTGGCTCTTCCCCAAAGCGGAGAGAGCAGTGAGGGAACCCAGAGGAAGATGGCAGGGGACAGGCACACGTGTGAGTGAGATCTTGCGCATGTTATTTGTCAGATTTATGACCGCTAGTAGCACTTATCAAAAGTGACGTTTATTGGGTGTGAAATGTTCTCATTTGTTAGATAACACAAGCTGTTTCGTATTAAAGCAACTTTCACACAGCACAATCTCCTCTGTCATTAGGGACCTCCCAGGATTAATTACTGAGATCTATGCCCCAATGTGCAGATGCCTCCCAGAACCATAAACTTATAAATCACACATGAGCTGATTGCTAAGAAATTTTCCTCAAAGCCGCGATCTTTCTGTGAGGGGATAGGACAAGTCAAGTGAAAAGCCAGTCACTCACAAATGACAGCTCCTTGGAGACCTGAGTGTCTAGTCTGAAATACCAAGACTGTCCCTGTGTCCCTCATGCTTAAGGTGGTTACAATTACACTGGATGTATATATACGCATTTTTTATCCTTTCAAAGCTTTTTTTTTAAATTGGAGTCTCACTCTGTCACCCAGACTGGAGTGCAGTGGCATGCTCCCAGCCACCGTAGCCTCAACCTGCTGGGCTCTAGCATCCTTCTGCCTCAGCCTTCCAAGTAACTGGAATTATAGGCACGTGCTACCACGCCCAGTTAATTTTTTGTGTAATTGTAGAGACGAGGTCTCACCATGTTGCCCAAGTTAGTCTCAAACCTGCGGACTCAGGCAATCCTCTCGCTTTAGCCTCCTAAAGTGCTGGGTTTATAGACTTGAGCCACTGTGCTCGGTGGAGACTTTCAAAGCTTTTTATTCACAATGGTGCTTTCTTTATATGGATCACTGCATTGCCAGCACTTGGAAAGTATGGCACACAGTAGGTCCTTAATCATGGTGACAGACGAAGGGAGACCCCAGGAAAGACAGGGATGTGTTTGGATCTAACATGTGGCTAAGCAGCTTGTCCTAAATCCCACAGGTTCCCAGAGGCTGGTTCCAGGAGTCTGGTTTCTTCTCTGAATCCAATCTGCTGTCTTTTGACTCATTCTTTTATTTTTTACTTAATTTTTATGTTTTGAGACAGAATCTCACTCTGTCACTCAGGCTAGAGTACAGTGGCATGGTCCTGGCTCACTGCAGCCTCAACCTCCTGGCCTCAAGTGATCCTCCCATCTCAGCTTCCCAAGTAGTTAGGACTACAGGTACATACTACCATATCCGGCTAATTTTTTGATCTTTTTTTTTTTAATTGGAGTCTCACTCTGTTGCCCAGACTGGAGGGCGGTGGCCGCTCCTGGCCACCACAGCCTCGACCTGCTGGGCTCCGGCGATCCTTCCGCCTCAGCCTTCCGAGTAGCCGGAATTACAGGCATGCGCTACCACACCCGGCTGATTTTTTGATTTATTGTAGAGATGAGGTCTCACTGCCCAGGTGGGTCTCAAACCCGCGGGCTCAGGCAATCCACTCACCTCAGCCTCCCAAAGGCGCGGGATTACAGGCTGAGCCACCAAGCCCGGCTATTTTTTGATCTTTTATAGACGAAGTCTTGCTATGTTGCCCAGGTTGGTCTCGAACTCCTGGGCTCAAGCAATCCTCCTGCCTTGGCCTCCCAAAGTGATGAGATTAAAGACACAAGCCACTGCACCTGGCCTGAATCATTCTTTAAAGTGACATTGTCTCATGTTTCTGGATTCTGAGGTCACCCAGAGCAGCCTTGTCACAATTTTAGGGATCTTGTTAAAAACAATCAGCCTTCAAATACAAGAAAGTTTGTTGGGGGACACTCAAAAATTTAATCAGAATGAAAGTGGAGTCTACACAGTGGGGAAATACACCCACTAGTTATCAAAGTACTTCAGATCACTAATCATTTAGGGCACAAGGAAATAACTATAAAATTCTATAAGATGGATTAGGTGGGATTAGTAGCATTTTTAAAGGCATTGATATAATTTGGGAATTTGTCTCCTTCAAATCTCATGTTGAAATGTGGTCCCCAGTGCTGGAGATGGGGCCTGGATCACGGGGGCGGATCCCTCACTAATGTGTTGCTTTGAGGTAATGAGTGAGTTCTTGCTCTATTAGCTCACACAGGAACTGATTGTTTAAGACCGCCTGGCAATACCTCCTCTTTCTTGCTTCTGCTCTTGCCGTGTGACACGCCTGCCTCCCCTCCACCTTCCGCCATGATTGTAAACTTTCCGAGGCCTTACCAGAAGCCTAGCAGATGCCAGCACCATGCAGAACCATGTGCCAAAATGTACCATTTTCTCTAAGATTACCCAGCTTCAGATATTTCTTTATAGCAATGCAAAATGTACTAATCCAGGCATCTACAGATGTTGATGTGCATCAGGAAAATAAGGATGGTTGTCTTCTACATTGTACATCCACTGTGGAAGTCAGTAAAAAGAGCACATCTGAGGTCCAAAAAGATAACCTAGCACCATTGCCCTGGATCAAGACATTAGCACCTTTTGCCCACTGCAAAATATGTTTTTCCTATTTCAATGTTTGCCCTAAAATATTCTACAGCAACTGCTTAAAACATTCCAGTGGCTTCCCATTGCACTTAGAATAAAATCCAAGGTCTTTATCATGACCCAGAGGGGCCTACAGGATTGGGCCCCTGACTACTTTCTCAATCTTGCTTTTTACCCTACTCCCTCTCCCTCACTGTCTTTGTTTTTTAAGTTTAATTCTGTCGTCCAGGCTGGAGTGCAATGGTGTGATCCCAGTTTGCCATTGCCTTGACCTCCTGGTCTCAGGCAATCCTTCTGCTTCAGCTTTTTGAGTGATTGGGACTACAGGTGTGCACCATCATGCCTGGCTAGATTTTTAAAAATGTTTTTGTAGAGAGGAGGTCTCACTAGGTTGCCCAGGCTGGGCTTGAACTCCTGGACTCAAGGAATCCTCCCGCCTTGGGCTCCCAAATTGCTGGGATTACAGGCATGAGCCACTGTGCCTGGACTCCCTTACTATCTTCAGCCACATTGGCCTTTTTAGCAAAGGAAAAAGAATCTTAGATTACTACTAAATGGAAGTTCAGGGCTTCCCGTGGTTGGAGTGAAAGGAAGAGATAATTTGGGAGGAGAAATGGAAGAACCACTCAGGTTAAGAGCAAGGCTGGAAATATAAAAGAGAAACAACACAGAGACAGGTGGTCAGGGCAAACCCTGACACCAGGGAAGGAGTCCTCTGGGTGAAAATTGGGCTCTTTCAGGGTAAATAAATGAATATCTGCTTTCTTATTGGTTGTTAGGAATTTTGGCCAGGGCAAGTCAATCACATCAAGTCTAACCAGCCCTGTTCATTGGTTGTAAATAAGTACTTTTATCTGCAAAGCTGAGGACCAGATCCCCAGTCATCATGACCTCACCAAAGATGGCTGTCATGGCCGACTCTGGAAGATGGCAGGTCTGGAGGATGGTCTGTAGGAGGGCCAGTCAGCCACTCCTTGCAGCCAGGACACAGTCCCAGGGCTCAGCACGCCCATGTCCTGTGCTTTGGTGACTTCCCATACCTCATCTCTGGGTGTCTACCTCCTTTTCTGTTAAAACTTTTGCTTTCACCTTGCATCGTGGGCAGCGGCAATGTCTGACTCATCTGGGATTCCCCAACCTCATTGAATACAAATCATGAGTATTCTATACTTATTAATGAATTGAATGCAACAAGGCAACGCAGAGATGACAGGGGTACTAGAAAAGACTATCATGCCCTGACCACCTGTCTCTGTGTTGTTTCTCTTTTATATTTCCTGCTTTGTTCTTACCTGAGCAGCTCTTCCATTTCTCCTCCCAAATTATCTCTTCCTTTCACTCCAACTCATGGGAAGCCCTGAACTTCCATTTAGTAGTAATCTAAGATTCTTTTTCCTTTGCTCAAGTAATATTAATTGAAGGCAGACTATAAGCTGGGTTAGGTAAGTTCAAGTGACATAATAAACAACAAATAGGCATACTCTTTGTCCTCAAAGGGCTACAATGTAATACAGGAGTCAGACATTCAATTTAAATACACAAGTAAGTATATAACTCAAATTGTAGGCTGGGCGCAGTGGCTCATGCATGCAATTCTAGCAGTTTGGGAGGCTGAGATGGGAGAATTGCTTGAGCCCAGGAGTTCAAGACCAGACTAGGCGACATAGTGAGACCTTGTCTCTAAAAAAATAAAAAATCATCCGGGCGTGGTGGCAATTGCTTGTAGTCTCAGCTACTCGCAACGTTGAGGTGGAAGGATCGACTGTGCCCAGGAGGTCGAGGCTGTGGTGAGCCAAGATCATGCCACTGTACTCCAGCCTGGGCGACAGAGTGAGTCTCCCACTCAATAAATAAATAAAAAATAAAAACTCTGTGAGGTAAGTTTTGTAGGAAAAGCATAGTACTGGAACACAGGTGGCTTATATGTGATGGCAAGATCCCTCAAAGTGACATTTGAGTTGAAACTAGTATATAAAGGCAGATAGCCATGCCAAGGGTGGGGGAGAACTTTCTAAGCAGAAGCGAGGATGTGTGTGAAAGGCCTGGAAGCAGGTTGAAGCTTGGTGTGTCAGGGGACAGAAGGAAGGGCTGGTAGCGCAGAATGCCCTTGGGAACATAGATCTGGCCTTCTAGAACAGGTTGAGAATTCTGAATTTGATGCTTAGTTCAGTGGGAAACCCGTGGAGGGTTTCAAGCAGGGAATGACATAATCTGCTTTACATTCGATAAGATCATCCCATTGGCTGCATGGAGAGTGGATCTGGAAGATGCTAGTGAAAAATACATTGCCGTAGACCGGGTGAGAAGTAAGAGCGGTTTGCACCTGGGAGCCACAGCTGGGGAGGAGGAACAGGAGGAGAGGTGTCTTTCTGAGGTAGAAATGGAAAGATCGATGATGGCCTGGATTTGGGAATGAAGAAGAGAAAGAAATGGTAAGAACGGCTCTCCAATTCTGAGTTTGTATCAGAGAAAACTCTTTCATACACCTTGCCCTGTTCTAACCAGTTCTTGCAATGACTTTGGGAAGAAGGTAGCCAGGGAGGTTTTGTTCTTGGTTAACAGAAAAGAAAATTAGAAACTGGGAGTATTAAGCGCTTTACCCGGCATCTCTTGGTTGGTTGGCAAAAGCCAAGACTAGATCCCTCCTCTGGTCCAGCCATGGAGCCCTGCGGGATTTCGGAGCAGGGAGGAGGAAGCGCTGCATCTTGTGACTCGGCTCTCTCCCGCGGGGGGGAGGACAGATGGGACAGGAGGAGCCCGCGGCCTGTCGCCTCCAGGCTGACCGCCTTCTGCACTGCTCCATCACGCCTCTATCCTGCGCCTCACCACCAGCTCTGGGCTTACTTTTACTTAATGACTCTCATCTTCCAGAAAGTTCCTCCCCAGAATCCACAATGGGCGACATTACGAACTCCTCATGTCTGGTGATAACTTTTTATGAGGTTTTTATTCTTTTACAATATATTAAAGCCATATTTTTGCCAGGTTTTTACTTCAGTTTATTTCTTGTCCTTGAATCACTCTTCTCCTTCTCTCTCCTCCTGCCCCCTCCAATTCCTTCTCCCACTCTCTTTTACCTGAGCAGGCTTTGCACTGGAGATGTTTAATTCTCCTTTAATCCAAATTCCCTGAGGTACATGAAAGCAGCTTTACGATCCCATAAATCCAAGAAGATAAAGTGCATTTTTATTAGTTGTGTTGGCATCAAAGGGAAAAAAATGGAATCTAATGTGAAATAGTCAATAATGAATTTGCTTAATAGCTCTTCTCATCACCTTAACGGGACTCAGGGAGGCTAGTGGCCTCTGGGGTAGGGCGTGGGGACTGGCAGCTTTTCTCAGGAGATGAGGTAAGGGTACCACCCTGGCTGAGTGTTGTTGTTTTTTTTTTTCCTCTAGCAGGAAGAGATTTTTTCCAGACAGAGTGAAAAGGCTTGGAGGCAGCATGGGAGGAGGAGAAGCAGGCCGGGTAAGAGTCAAAGCCCTTGCCCTGGGGCTGCCGGGGGCCTGTCCCTGTGACTGGTCTGGCCCCTGAGATCTGCTTTGGAGACAGACGGACAGAAGACAGAGTCAGGGATTGTGATGCCCCTAAGAAGAAGGGGTGCTGAGAGCAGGTCAACTCTGCAGGTAGCCAGCGTCCCTGTGAAGTGGGGCCACGTGTGCTTCGTGAGAGGGGGCTCCCTTCCCCACCCACCACTGAGAGGGGACCTCTTCCCATCCCCCACTCAGACGTTAAGGGCAGGTCTGAGGGCATCGGTTATATCTTCGGCTCAGAGCCCTGCCAAGGTTCAGCCAAGGCTTGCGTTCCCCACCTCAGATCCTGCCGGGCATTCAACTGTGACAGGGTGAGCCTGGAGTAGCTTAGGGTTTGCAGCGACTCCTCGTCTAGCTCCTCCCTCCTCCCTCCTCCCTCCTTCCCTTCTCTCCTCGTCCCTTCCTCTTCTTCCCTCTTCTCTCCCTCCTTCTTCCTTCCCTCTCCCTTTCCTTGCAACTCTTCAATCTGGTTAGAGAAAGCCTTTACGCCTAGACCCTGATCTTACATCTGCAGGGTGGCAGGTGGTCAAGTCAACCCCCGAGAACACTGCAGCTTCCTGCAGGTCTTTGCTTATAGTTTTCAGAACCTTTTGGAGTTGAAATTGAGAGCTCTTTTGTCCCCTCTTTCAAAAAATAAAAAAAAGGAGGAAAGGGGCATTTGTGAGGCCAAGAAGGGAGATGGGTTTATGCAGAACGGCCACTAGATGGCAATAGTCAAACGTGCAAAAAAGTCAGCAGTCCCAAATTCCACTGGACTCCTCTCCCAGGGTTTCTGGCCATGGAAGGAGGGGTGGGGGGTAGGGTGTGGAAAGGAGAGGCAGAGACCAAACATGTAGGGAGGACCTGAGGGAGGTGTTTGGAAAATGGGGTGGGTCTGCGGTAGCTCCCAGAGGACCCGGCCTCCAGGGCCCCAGGGAATGGTGCTGAGATTTGCATAAGGTTTAGCTTAGACTCTCTATCAAGAATGTATGGAAGGGACCAGAACCTGGACCAGCCTGTCAGTCAACCCACCCATAAATACACACAGGGGGAAATGGTAGGTGCCAGTCAATGTTTGTTGAATTGGCTTTAATTAAATAGTGTCTGCACTTTAGAACTGAGAGAGAGAGAGAGACAGAGACAGAGACAGAGACAGAGACAGAGAGAGAGGAGAGACGTAATTAGAGAATAATTTAGTACAAGACTGGTTTTCTATCAGTGGAATTGGGCTTCAGAAAAAATAATGATCACATTGGGTTAATGAAATTTGAGCTAAATCTTGGAGGGTTTCGATAAGTTACAGAATGACTCGTGAAGACAGGTCTTAGTACAATGAGGACATTTTACCTGCAGAAATGGAAGGTTCACGTTACAGTTAGCAAGATAAGGTGGGCCTAGGTTGGAGTTAGCTCTTAAAAGTCAGGCTGGGGTGCTGGTCCTTCATACCAAAGCAGTAGGGAGCTATTGCAGGTTCTTGAGCAGGAGAGTGCCTGGCTGGAAGTGGTGGTTGAGATAACTTGTAACCATGGCTTTTGACTGGGAGTGACTGAGGGCAAGGATGGGGGGGGTGCTTCTTTTCTGGGGCTCTTGCAGGGGTCAGCGTAGTGCTTGGCCTTGGTAAGAGTTTAATGAAGGCTGAATTGAGAGGACGTACAGCAGGAGTCCCAAGGATGCAGAGGCCACTGATAGAGCCCCTCAGGGGAGGTCAGCCTCCCTGGTGAGTGAGTGAAGCCAAGTCAGGGCTGCCAGCGGCGGGCTGGCAAGTGCCGCCCACGCCGACACCAGTTTTCCAAGGGCTGCTTTGTTCACCAGCTCAGCAGAGCATGTGAGATGTGATCACAAGCTTGAAATAACACAGACAGTCTCTGCTCTCTGCCACTTCCTATTTTGCAGATCCACTTATTTGACAATGCCTAAGAAACAACTGCACCTTCTTCTCTTCCCCGCCTCGCCTGCTTGTGGGTACCACTGCAGCCTGAGGAAATGTCCGGGTAGAAGGTGCAGTGCCAGCAGTCCCTCTACCCAGATCGAGGTGTCACCGGGGCTGCAGGAGGTGCGTGCAGTCAGCTTGAGCCCAACACTGGCATGCTGGAAATGTCTAGACGCTCTCTGGCTTTCTGCTGTGGTCAGAGGCAGGTCTGATGGAACAAGCATGCTGTTTTCATGGAACAGTTTTTTCTTTTCAAGGGGCCCTTCCATTTGCTTTCATGGCTGATTCTGTGACACTCTAAGGTTGGTATCATTTTCTCAACGTGCAGTTGAGTAAACTGAGGCAGGGTGTTGGTAGGTGATCTGTAGGAGATGACTGTATTTCTGCGCCGGGGACCTGGGAGCCTTTCTCAGGTCAAACCTTGTGCCATCCCATGAGACCCTGTGACCTGGGCCCAGGCTGTGTGAGCTAGGGATGCAGGAGGGTCTCTGTTGCATTGGCAACACCCAGATCTCAAGGTGGCAAGGCCAGGTAGGGTAAAGACAATATGCCTGAGTTCTGTAGCACTGTAAAGCATGCATGCCTGAACTGGACTTCCTGGAAACCAAGGGCTGGGCTCATGAGAAAAGAAAACTATCTCGGGTGTCTCTGGAAGGCAGATCGGTGGAGAGATGGGATCCAATGTCAAGGGGGAGTGAGTGTCAGGAGTGCTTTTGCAGGTATCTGGCAGCAGAATGAGCCAGCTGTCAGTCAACGAACACTTCTTGAGCAACTGCTTACCACAGGTGATGAGGAAGACAGGATTCCTGGCCGCGGTGGGATAGTGTCAATGAAACCAACAGTTACAATGTTGTTGCATACTGCTTATGGCAAAAGCGGTGCATACAATGGTGTGGGGATCTAAAAGAATGAGTGGTGATGTCTTCTCTGGGATGGCGGGACTTTGGGAACATGTGACAGAGGTCATGTCATTGGCATGGGTCAGGGATGAGGCAAGGAATGGGACATCCTGAACTTGCCACCATGGCTGCTGCCTCCTGCTGGCAGAAATGAGCATTTGTGTTGCAGTACAATAATCATGGCAGCACAGGGCTTGGGGAGCCTGTTTTCTGTGATGTCCTTCTCTTACTCATTATCTCCCAGAACTTCATAGAACCCAGAGCAAGGGCCATTAATCTTAGCACTGTCTCTCAGGCGCTCTTTCTCCCGGTCCCAGGTCTCAATGTGCCCAGCATCAGGACCACTGGAGACCTCGATCATGGCAGGTATTTATAATTGTTGTTTTAAATCATCTTTACAGACCTCAGGGACCAGTCTGAAGGTGAGTGTTAGAAGTCTGGCTGGATTGGCTGCCCAGGAATGGCATATGTTAACGAACTCGCCTTTCACACATGAGAAGACACTGCATCTTTGTCTCTTGGTAGTGAGTGGAGAGTATGTGCTTTCCAGAGGCAGTGGGGTACCCTCTGAGGGTGGTCACATCAGTGTGCTCTTCAAAACACAAAAAAGCAAAAAAAAAAAAAAAATAACCCCACTCAATAGTAGTTCTATTAGTAATATTAGTAGAAACCACACTGGCTACCATCTACCAAGGAAATGGACAACGGACAAGCAAGTGAGAATTTATCGGTGATTGGGGTGATTTTGCATTGGAGCTGGTGATGCTGGTGGGGATAGCCTTCCTGGCTTTGAGTCTGATGAACAGAGGGCAGGGTAGGAAGAGGAAGAGTTAGAAGGACAAGGAGAAAGCTTCAGGCACACGGCTGACTCTGGTATAAGAAACAAGCGTGTGAAAGCAGCTTGTGGGCCTGGTCTTTGTTCTGCATGTCAGGAAGAAGCTTCTGGATGTCTCCAGGTGACTGTGACTACCTACACACAGCATTCGGTCATTTAACACATCATAGACCTTTTCGGGGCACTTAATGTCACTCAGTCAGTGGGTGCAGAACATTCTAGGACATAGACAGCACTGAACTTGATTCAGATTCAAAGCTAACCTGCAAGGATTGAGTACCTACTATGTTTCAGGCACTAGGACAGGTAATTTTGTACACAGTATTGTATTTAATCTTTATGGTGTGAGGCATTATCTCACTTTTTGAGTTGAGATGCCCAGGGGTGTTTGCCCAAGGATTCATAACAGATTAATAAAAGTGGTTCATTTCTTCTTTTTTTCTAGCTATTTCTAAGGTCCTTTCAGTTATAATATTCTATTACTGGGATCATTGGGAAAAATATTAGAATTAATTATAACTGGGAGTAGGATGCTAGGATGCTTCTAACATGACAATGTCTCATTTCTGTTACTAATAACTTTTCCTCTTAGGTGTTCTTATATCTTATATCTGGATAAGAGACTGCTAATGCTTCCTCTTTTCTCCCCATAGCCCAGGAAGTAAAAGCCAAGGAAAATGTGAAATTAGAAACAATACAGAATCTGGCTGGGCACGGTGGCTTACATCTGTAATCCCAGCACTTTGGGAGGTCAATATGGAAGGATCATTTGAGTCTAGGAGTTTGAGACCATCCTGAGCAATATAGTGAGACCTTGTCTCTATCAAAAATTAGAAACAATTAGCTGGGTATGGTTATGCATGGCTGTTGTCTCAGGTACTCAGGAAACTGAGGCAGAAGGATTGCCTGCCTGAGCTCAGGGGGTGGAGGCTGTGGTTAGCTGTGAGTGTGCCATTGCATTCCAGGTTGGGTGACAGAGTGAGATTCCAAATAAAAAAAGAGTCTGTATGATAAAGGAGAGGCTACAGAGGAGAGTAGATGGGAAGGATGCAGATAACTTAAGCACAAGATATTCCTATCTAGGAGCAGAGCTGCTGGATGAAGCCTCAACGTGCTACTTGCCGACTGGGAAGATGGAACTCAAAAAGTGAGATGACTTGCATGGTGTGTCTGACACTCTCTGCAGTGCACCCATCCCACTTCCTCTTCCTTTTGGGTTAACAACTAGACTGCATTTCCCAGCCCCTCTGAAGTTAGAGGTGGTCAAACAACCTAGTGTTGGCCCATGAGTCATGGGTATGCAGCTTCTAGGCCTGGCTAGCAAGAACGTCTCGTCACAACCTTTTCCGTGTTCCTTCTTCCACCACAGTGACCCTGGAAGCCTCGTGCTCTGAAGATGGTGCAGCCACAGATGGTAGGATCTTGTCCCTGCACTACCACTGTGAGAAATAAATCTCATCAAGTGAAGTCCCTGGGATTTGAGGGTTTATCCATGATGACAACTAGCATGACATCAGCTAAGACACTCGGGTTCCTTGTATGGAAAAACAGAGGCCGGTAACCAGGAGGATTTCTGGGATGCCTTCAGAATTTATCAGCTTCTGGTTCTATGACATCTCGAAAGGGAGCAGCAGACCCCAGGAGTTAGCATTAAGCTGGAGTCATAGACTTCATGAACTTCTCTGTGCTCCAGTCTTTGGGGAGCTTGTATTTGAGACCAGCTGGGCTAGATCTTTACTTTCCTTAAACAGGTGACACAAGGCAGGGCCTTTTTCCTCTCTGTGAATTGTGTATAATGATAAGGGCTTCCTCCTGCCTTCCTGAGTACTGCTGAACAGGAAATAAAATAATGGTGGCAAAGCTTGCTTTTGAACATGCCTAAATGCCATATGAAGGATTATCATTAATCATACTGCTTGGGGTTCAGGAAATCAACAAAAGATTCAGAAACTCACAAGTGATCATTTTAAGTGTGGCATCTACTTTTAGTGACCCCAGCCAGCCAAGTTACACAATATTAGTCCAAGTGATGGTATAATTACATTTTATGTAAATCTAGTAGGTGGAGACTGAAACTTTCATAGAGTGATTATTTTCAAGTAGGGCATCCGTAGCTAAGAGTTTTGCTGGCTTTATCTTGCTTTATACGAAGAGAGGAGGGGATAGAATTGCATAGTAAATCATCAATTAAAGATCAATTCAAAATAATGTTAACGTGAATGTGCCACTGCACTCCCATGCTGAGACTGAGGGAGGATGAAGACAGACTTAATGGTAAAATGTAACTGAAATGTGATTTTTGCAAATCGAGTGCACAAAATAAAATACAGTTTCTTGAGATGAGTTTCACAAGTGACTCTCTCGCTCTCTCTCTCTTTTTTAAGGAGTTGTGGGATACAAGTGAGGATTTCCTACATAATTAGATTGCACGCAGGTGCAGTTTGGGCTTCTAGCTGCCCCCTCTTTCCTCCTGACAGGGGACCAGTTACCCAGTGTGATGCTACATCCCCCCTCCACCTTCCTTCCCTCCCTTGGCAGTGGCCAGTGTCTGCTGGTCCCACCCTTCTGCCCATGTGACCAATGGTCAGGGCCTGATAAGTGATTCTCTCAACACAGTCTCATCACCTCCCCTGTGCTGGGAATTCACAATGGGCCACACACCCAAAGTTCCTGCTCTAGGTAGGAAGATGGACAATGCACATTTGGGGAATGCAGTCAGCTATCCATAGCTGATAGTCATTGTGTCTTGTATGTTTTTTTCTAAGTGTTTTATAGGTATTAACTCATGAAAGCCATGTTAGGCTAAGTGCTATGACTCTGATCTCCATTTTACAGATGGAAAAACTGATGTGCAGAGAAGTTAATTGCAAATCTGCTCTTTTTTTTTTAAGTTGGAGTCTCACTCCATCGCTTAGGCTGGAGTGCAGTGGCACACTCACGGTCACCCCAGCGTCTACCTGTCTACATGAGGGGCTCTAGTGATCCTTCTGCCTCAGCCTTCCAATAACCAGAACTATAGGCACACACTACTACATCTGACTAATTTTTTAATTTGTTGTAGAGATGAGGTCTAGCCAAGCTACCCAGGCTGGTCTCAAACTCACAGGCTCAGGCAATCCGCTCGCTTTAGCCTCACAAAGTGCTGGGATTAGAGACTTGAGCCACTGAACCTGGCAAGTCTGCTCTTAACCGTTGATTCATACTGTTTCTTATTAGTGCTATGGACTAGAAAGAACAGAGGTCAGGGAATAAAATTCAATAGAGAGGAGGTGGTTAATTTGGTAGAATGGTTAAGAAGAGATGGCGTTTGAGCAAACCTGAGTGGAATGAGGAAGCCAGTCTGAGGATACCAAGGGAATAGTCTCCTCAGTAGAGGAAACAGTAAATACAAAGGACCTGAGATGGACAAAAGGTGGTGGGTTTGAAGAGTATCAAGAGGGCTGGTTTGAACAGAGTGGATGAGCAAAGAGGAAAATGATAGAGACAAGTTGGGGAGATGCCACAGGCAAATCTTGTAGGCCCTTGGTGTCCATAGGGGTTTTGACTTTTGTCTGAAGAATCACGAAAAACTATTGCAGGTATTTGAGCAAGGGTAATAATGAGATTAAGTTAGATTGTTTAAAACAATGGACTATGTTGATCTTAGCTTGTGCCAGAAGTGAGGGATGACAGGAACAGAAGCAGGTGGGACCAGAATGGAGACTACTGTAATAGTCCAGGCAAGAGAGATTTTGGGATTAGATCAGAGTGGTAATGGTGCAAGAGCTGGAGTTTGGAAGGATTGGATATTGTAGGGTGATGGGTCCCTCGCCAGGTTCTTTAAGAACGTTTGCCTAGCCAGGCTCGGTGGCTCAGCCTGTAATCCTGCGCCTTTGGGAGGCTGAGTTGAGTGGATTGCCTGAGCCCGTGGGTTCGAGACCCGCCTGGGCAGGCAAGACCTCATCTCTACAATAAATCAAAAAAATTAGCCGGGCGTGGTAGCGTGTGCCTGTAGTTCCAGCTACTTGGAAGACTGAGGCGGAAGGATCGCCGGAGCCCAGCAGGTTGAGGCTGCGGTGGCCGGGAGCGGCCACTGCACTCCAGTCTGGGTGACAGTGAAACTCCAACTCAAAAAAAAAAAAAAAAGAATGTTTGCCTGTTGCTTAAACTCTGAAGGCTGGACAGTGAGCCAAGACTATGGTGCCTAGCCAAAGAGCAAGTATCCTTGAGAATCCAAACATCCTGGGGCATATCTGCGAACATACTAAGAAAAGTCATCTCATTGCATACAGTAGGCAAAGAGCCAGGAAGTAGCTTAAAAACCACAGTGTGGATCTCTGGAACTGTCCTACTGCTGCCCAGGTGTTCCTGTATATAAGTCATGGTAAACTCCTCTACTCATCAAGCTGGACTTGTCTGAGTCATACTTTGGTCTCACGATTCCTTCCCAGTTTGGGGAAATGTTCTCCTATACAGTCCTGGGCTTTTCCTGTGCAAGATGTGGATATGAGAAGAGAGGAGACACCAAGCGCTTTGACCTGAGCCACAGGGCATGCAGTGGTGGTGATGCCATTTGCAGAAATGAAAAAGACGGGGAGTGAGCATACTTGAGAGTGCTGGGAGAGGTCATGAAGTGTGCTGGTTTTTTTTGGACGTGTGAGTGGAGATGCTGAGTAAGAAATGAGATACTCAAACCTGGAGTTCAGGGGAGAAGTAGGGGCTAGACATATTCATTTTGGGATCCCAGCCACAGATGAAGGATGAAAAAGACCAGAGAAGAGGTGTATGCTTTAGGCTGTCAATATATAGATCTTAAAAAGAGGAGTAAGAGCCGGGTGTGGTGGCTCACACGTGGTCATCCCAGCACTTTGTGAGGCCGAGGTGGGAGGATTGCCTGAGCCCATGAGTTCAAGACCAGCCTGGGCAACTTGATGGGACCTCATCTCTATGATAAACAAATAAATAAATAAATAAAAAATTAGCCGGGCATGGCATGTACCTGTAGTTCCAGCTACTTAGAAGGCTGAGGAAGAAGGATCACCTGAACCCAGCAGGTCAAGGCTGTGGTGGCCCTGAGCAGCCACTGCACTCCAGTTTGGGTGACAAGAGTGAGATTCTAACTCAAAAAAAGGAGAAATCCAACAAAGGAGAATGACAGAGGAACCAAGAAAGTGGGAGGAAAAAGCAGGTCTCCATATACCAAGGAACGAAAGGAGAGAAAGTATTTAAGTAGGAAATCAATGAATTGAGTGCTGTCTATAGGTTCAATAAGGAAGGGGATAATAGTTGATCACTGAATCTGGAGACATGGAAGTGGTTTGACATGCGAAGCTTTACCATAAAGTGATGGGGGAAAAAGCCTGTTTGGAAAATCAGCATCTGCTTGGCAAGGACAGTGTCAACCAACTACCAACTCTCCAAGACTTGCAGAGTAGGAAGATTTTATTGCTGCTGTGTTGTTTGTGTTACCTGTTAGTGGCTGTGAGTCAGCTACAGTTCTGTTCCTTGTAACTACGATTCATTTCAAAACCCAGGCTAAAGGAGTAGCTGTAAGTTGGGGTTGCAGTTATTGTGGCCAAAGGGAAGCGCAAGATTGCTGGTAGAAACCTGACATGCCAAGTAAAGCTTCTACTCAAACACGGTCCATGCCACGTCTGCTCAGATTCTGTTGGGTAACACCAGCCACAGAACTGAGCCTGGTGATGGGGTGGGAGGTCTACTCTCCCTGCAGGGAGGCACAATGAGGGACACAGCAGGGAGAACGAGTCAATAATTGAAACTATCATCCAATCTTCTGCAAAGACAGTTCAAGAGAAATTGAAGGTGAATTAGCAAATATAAGAATTATAGAAAACTCCAGAAATTTTGCTTTCAAAGGAGCAAGGGAATAGGGCAGTAGCTGGAGAGGGAACTGGGGTCAAGTGAGAGCTTTTTTGTTGTTGTTGTTGTTTACGTGTTATTTCAGTGTGTTTTGTGTGACACACTGATCTAGAGAGAAAGAAAGAAACGGAAGTAGGAGAAGATAGGATAGCTCCACAAATAAAGTTTTGTACATGAAAGGCAACAACAGCATCTGGACAAGTGGAAGGGTTGACCTTCACTAGGAACAGTCACGGGCTGTCATCCGTGACAGAAGAAAAGGCAAAGCTGGTTGGCACGGAGGATGAGACCTGGGGTTATAGGAAGAGAAAGAATTTCTCTGATTACTTCTATTACCCAAGAGTAAAGAAGTGAAAGGGCTGTTGAAGATTTGAGCAGTGACAGGTGGTGTGATGGTTTCTACAGACTCAGAGCATGAAATGAACCGGAAAAGGTAGTGGGAATGGTGACCTCTTGAGGCTGTGGTCATGGATTTAAGGTGAGACCGGTCGACATGCTTGCCTGTTTTTCACCACTTTCATTCATCTGGATGTAGGTATGAGGTAGGTGGAAGGTTGGATTTAACCAAAGGTTGGAGGCTTTCAAGATGTCTTCCAGGATGGAAAGAGAGAAGATCAAAGGAGTTGATGGTTCATGCAAGAGACTGATTTTAGTAATGGACTGTGGAATAAAAACGTAAAAGGTGGGATGGTCAGTGAACACAGGGTCTACAATCTGGAAGTTCTGGAGGGTCAAAAATTGTGAAGTAGAGGTACTAGGGGCAGTAAACTGGAATTTTAGAGCTGTTGGTCAGAATAGGCTGTTTGGTATCAAGATATTGGAGTTGATATTGACAAGATCCAGGAGAGGTTGACTGAGGTAGGGCTGAGATGATTACTGAGCTGGTTATTGAAGATGATGCCATTACACTGAGAAGTTAGGGTGATTAATGCATTGAGCATATGGATGCATAGACATCACTAGGAGGGGAGATATAGGAAGGATGGAAGGAGAAGGTGTTGTAACTAAATGCGACAAAGAGGGATGGGGGTATTTTTGATGGCAAAAGCTTCTGAATCTCATGAGGTGATCCTAGAGATTTTGCCTTTTCCTTTCTTGAGCCGTGTTGGGAGAGTGTGTCCTTGATGGCCAATTGAGGGCTGCCTGGTAGTTCAGCATATGGAGAACATAGGAGAGAATCCAGGGTCTTGCAGGGGAACATGCCCTCACTCCTGCTTCCATCCTGCCTTCCGCTGCTGATACACAGACGCTCTGATGGATATCGGGCCGACTGTGAGAACAGGTGGTATCTTTCTGCAGCAAGTCATAGGGGCCACTAGAGGCTTCAGACGGGGGGGGGGCGGAGATGCAGTCACAGGAGTGTTAAACCGCACCACACAGGGACAGGAAGTGGAGGTCAGTGTGTGTGGTAGGGAAAGAGAACACAAGTAAAGGAGGGACATTGTCTTGTCACCCCAGAAAATGATCTGTGACAGGTTCCTATCCATCCCAGTAGGCTTCTCAGAGACTTCTTCCCACCTCAACGATTCCCATGCCATCCTCAGTTTAATTTCGACTTAACGGTGAAGCTATAGAAGGCCAGAGTACTCAAACCTCTGGGTGTGGGGCATTCTCAGACTGCTGGACTTGGGACCTTGTTCAATGGCATTGCTTTCAGTCTGTTTCATCACAGACAGCTGACATGGAGCTGATATTCCACAATTGGACATTTGGAACAGCAAAATGACAACTGCTTAAATAATAGGGTTTCCAAAATATAGTCTTTTTCTAAGGCTTATTGTAATGTTTATGCTCCTGCGTTTTGTTTTTTGAAGCTGATCTTCTTTGAGTTTTTTTTGCTGTCAGAACGTGGCAGCTGACCTGTCCCTGGTTCTTTTTGCATTTCATTTCATGAGGTTTGTGTTTGTGCTTTGTGTAGCCTTGTGTTCAGACGTCATCTGCGAGATGGATGAATATAAATGTTGAGACTCTTAGGAGTCACACATATTACAATGTGAACCTCAGGTATGCTACTCGACTGCTTTTTCTTTACCCTCTTTGAACCTCAGTTTCTGCATCTGTTTATTGGAAATAATAATAGGCTCACTCTCACAGGATTGTTACAGGAATTACGTGAAATAAAGCATGCTGACATATGGTATGCATTACGTCAGCGATAATAAGAGTTCTATAGCCAACAACATCATTATTGTGATCAGGACTATAGATTATCTGAAACTTTTGTCCTATGAAAAGGTATTGAAGAGTCTGTACTCCTGTGGAATAGTCATAGAAATGAAAAGTTAGGGTTTTGTTCTGATATGCTTTTAAGAGATGCTGGGTCTCAAAGGGGACAGGATGAGATCTCTTCTAAAATCTACCAGGAGGGTTGACACATTAGCCAGGACTCTTGGTTTCAAGTGACAGAAACCCAATTCATACTAGCTTAAAGCAAACACACAACCCATCTCTACATAAGTAGGAATAGAGATGACACAAGAAACAGACAAATAAGAACTTTCCCTTCCCAACCTTCTTAAACTTTCTGTTTTTCTCCTCTAATCTCTCAAGTCAGTTTCCATCTTTGTGTTGACTCCTTTCTCTCTTGTTGTGCTCCATTTGATTAAGGACTGGCCATGGGCAATTCTGGAGCCATGCCCTTATACCTGGAAATTCAAGAAGAAAGAAAGAACCATGTCTTCACTCCAATTTGTGATAATTTCACAACTCTGATTGGTCCAGCTTGAGTCATCATAGAAGCCTATTGGGGTAGGAAGCACTGGTTAGCAGCTCTCTAATGGTAGTGGGAGTCTTGTTATCAGAAAAAGGTAAGGAAGGTATAACCAGGGGTCCCACAGCTAGTGTACCCTGCAATCAGAGACCCTGGGAACATCAGCTTTAAAAAAATTTTACTTAACCCTTTCTTTTTTTAAATTTTTTTTTTAAATTTTAAAGATGTGAGGTACAATTCAGGGTTAGATATACAAATGTTTATTATGCAGGTACCCTTGTTGATGAGGTATGCCCCTCCCTCCCCCAGCAGATTCCCACTACTGCCAATCCCTTTCTTATAGTATTATGATAGTTGTTCAAGATCCACTTATGAGTGAGAACATACGGTACTCTGTTCTTTGTTTCTGTGATAGATCACTGAGTATGATCAACTCTAAATCCATCCAAGTTGCTGTGAAGTCCATGTTTGTCCTTCTTTATGGCTGTATAATATTCCATTGTGTATATGTACCATATTTTTAAAAATCCAGTCCAGTTTTGATGGGCAGCATGGTTGGTTCCATTCTTTTGTTATTGTGAATAGAGCTGCAACAGATATGCGTGTGCAGGTATCTTTTTGGTAGAATGACTTGAGTTCCTCTGAGAATATTCCCAATAGGGAGATTGCTGGGTCATATGGAAGGTCAATTTCTAGTTTTTTCAGGAATCCCCACACTGTCTTCCAAAGAGGTTGTACTAGTTTGCATTTCCAGCAACAGTGTAGAAGCGGGGAACATCAGCTTTTAAAGGATTCTCACACTCCAAGGCAACTCCAGTCTGGTCTACAAAGTATGGTGGTTATGAGTGTAGGTGTGAAGTTTGACTGTCTAGGCTCAGAATCTACCTCTGCTCAGAATCTACCTCTGCTCAGAATCTACATTTTGCGTGTGTCACCTTGGGGAAGTCACTCAATCTCTCTTGAGCCTCAATTTTCTTATACAAGAAATGGAGGTGACAGCAGTACCAACCTCACAGAGTGCTTTTTGAAGATTAAATGTAATAATTCATGTACAGCACTTAGTGCAGAGCCTGGAGCATATTAAATGCATAAAATATTATTAAGACAAGCCGGGGTCGGTGGCTCAGCCTGTAATCCCACGCCTTGGGAGGCTGAGGTGAATGGATTGCCTGAGCCCGCGGGTTCGAGATCCACCTGGGCAACTTGGTGAGACCTCATCTCTACAATAAATCAAAAAAATTAGCCAGGCGTGGTAGCGTGTGCCTGTAATTCCAGCTACTTGGAAGGCTGAGGCAGAAGGATAGCTGGAGCCCAGCGGGTCGAGGCCGGAAGCGGCCACTGCACTCCAGTCTGGGCGACAGAGTGAGACTCCAACTCAAAAACAAAAACAAACAAAAAAAGACAAAAAAATGTTATTAAGACAGCATCATCATCATTATTTCCATTAGCCAACCTAAGGTCCAGGCACTAACCTCTGCTTATAAACTGAGAGCTCCCCTAATGACGCCTACACTGTCTTTGTAATCCAAATTGCCTGGCATCCCCTGGAGGTCACATAAGTGGCCATGGACCTGAGAATCTCCTTCCATTGGTGTCCGGATGTTCTCCTCTCACCCAGTGAGACTAAGGACGAATCCATCTTGACTGTGCCTTGACTGAGTTGCTTTGTGAGAAAGAAGCAAGGGACAATAAGATATGACACAGAGAACCTCAAGAAAGTACCTTTTGGGGAGGGAGGGGCACACCTCATCAACAAGGGTACCTGCATAATGACCATTTGTATACCTAACCCTGAACTGTTGAGAGACCCAGGACAGAGTCAAGTGTAGCAAGAGTCCTGTCTGAGGACTCAGCTAACCTGGGGGGTTGACTTCTGCCTCAACTTACCAATCTTTAAAATAAAAAATAAAAATAAATACCTATCAAGAACTTCCCTGAGAACAAGCATTTGAGAAAGGTAAGTAACTTCCCCAAGGTTACCCAATTGATAAGTTGAGGCAGGAGTCAACCCCAGGTTAGCTGAGTCCTCAGTCGGGACTCTTGCTACACTTGACTCTGTCCTCGGTCTCGTATTCCCACGTCTGACTTTCAAAGTCTGATGTAACTAAACTCCATCCTACTCAAGCATTCTTATTTTCTAACACCTTGCAAGTTCTCATTGGTAAAATTTGCCTTTTCTTGAGCTTTTTTTCTTTCCAATATTGTCTTCCTTTCTTCTCCTCACCTACCTAAATTCTTCCAGACCCAAGTCAGCTCCTTCTTTTTTCATGGACCCCTCTCAGAGGTCTCCTGGTCTCATTGATCTGCTTCTCTGGCCACAGGACCAACTATTCAACAATTCCCTGCTCTTTGTACGGTGTCCAGTATGTTAACCCCTCCACCAGTTAGAGAACCTATCTCTTTAGTTTCTGTCTCCTTAGAGGGCCTCACACAAGGTTGGGAATCTGGAAGATTATATTTCAGAATGGAGGGATCCCAGGACCAGATTTGGGTAGCATAAAAGTGGAGCTGAAGCCAGGTGTGGTAGCTCATGCTTGTAATCCCAGCACTTTGAGAGGCCGAGATGGGAGACTCACTTGAGCCCAGGAGTTTGAGACCAGCCTGGGTTTTGTCTCTACAAAAAATAAAAATAAAATGATTGCTGGGTGTGGTGGTGTGCACCTGTACTTCCAGCTACTCGAGAGTACTTGAGAGGCTGAGGCGAAAGGATAGCTTGAGCCAAGGAGGTCAAAGCAGTGGTGAGCTGTGATCATGCCACTGCACTCCAGCTTAGGCAACAAAGTGGGACCCGGACTCGAAAAGGAAAAAAATAAGAAAAAGTGGAACTGAGATGAACTAGAACCTCACAGCTTGAGTATTGATTTGCGTGCTGTAAAGAGATTGGCTGAGAGGAAACTGAGACTTTCCGGGAGGGTGGGAAGATGGCACTGTTTCAAATTTCTTATGCAATTCAGTTGATGGTTACAAAAAAATATGATCGCCGCTGATGTCTAATTGGCTGCTTGGTGCCATCCAGACTACTCTGAGATATGCTTCAACCTTGTTTACATAGAGTCCTTTCCTGGGATGCATAAGGGTCCCATGAGCGACTGTGGTCTTCCCTGGGGAATGCAGAACGTATGGATCGCTGAGGATGTTCACATCACTGCTCTTTACCCCTCAAAGCACAGTGACATCAGAGGTATTCAGGAGTAACTTCATTTTACCTATGGAAAAGTGAGTGGCCTTGTAGTTCTCCTAAGTGTGCATGGATGCCACTGTCATAACTGAAAAGTAGGAGCTCGAGGAGAAGTCTTAGTTGTCATCTAATCTGCCAGGCATCTCTCTAGCCCAAGATGAATTTTCTGCTTTTAAGCCCTGAGCAATCCTCTGTCCTACTGACATACAGGTTGAAGGAACCTTCTGGAAAGGCAGAGTGACTGGGGCCAGTGATACACTGAGGGGCCCTCATCCCTGCAGGGCCCCATCCAGGGTCCCAGCTGCACACGCTTTAAAGACCAAAGATCCTCCCAAATGTGCCCTGCTCTCAGAATTGGTGAATTATGGGTGTGATTTTGTCACTGAAACTGAGCAGAAGAAACAATTAGGCTTTGTTATATCTTTCCTGAGAAAAACAAGAAAAAGGAGAAGGAGAAGAAAGAAAAGAAAGGAGATGGGGTGGAAGAAGGCGAATCCTTGTCATCTGGAAGCCCTCCCCGAACATGGACCTGCCTGTCTCTGTAGGCCTGCAGTCACCTGCAGCTGGGCCCTGGCTCTCTCCCTGGACTACCTTGCCCTCAAGGATTTGTACCCTACTGTGCCTCTTATTCCGCCTTCAGACATCCTTGTTGTGCTTCATACCTGGCCGTGTCTTTCATGTCTTTCCCGTGACTTCCTTCTTCAACTCTTCTGAAGTCTAGCCTCCTTCTCCTAGACAGCTTCCTCACTCCTTGGAGCTCTTCACTCCTCCATTCCTTTACAAGTCCACCCACCCCCAGTCTTCTACACGGTTTTCCGGTCCCCAGAATCTTGGCTGGGCCATCTATCATTGCACCCCTGCAGATGATTATTATCTTCCACTGAGTCCTCTAGGGATGCTGCTTAGGCTGACCAAATGTTTCTCGCCTTGATCAGCTCTTTTTTTTAAGAGAAGTTCTCACCCTGTTGCCCAGGCTGGAGTGCAGTGACATGTTCATGGCTCGCTGTTGCCTTGACCTCCTGGTCTCAGGAGATCCTTTCACACCAAAGTCTCCTGAGTAGCTAGGTCTACAGGAGTACACTACCATGCCTGGCTAATTTTTTCTTTTTGTTTTGTAGAGACAAGGTTTCATTATTGCCCAGGCTAGTCTTGAACTCCTGGGTTCAAGCAATCCTCTTGCCTCAGCCTCCTAAAGTGCTGCGATTACAGGCATGAGCCACTGTGTCTGGCCGATCACCTCTTTGGATCTCTGTTCATTGTTTTCCTCTTCTTCAGCAAGGGTTGAAGACAGAGAATATGGTCCTATGGACTACAAGGCGGAGGAGAAGGAGAGACAGAGTTTTGATGTAGGATGAAGGAGATCTGGATTCCGGTCTCAATCTTCTATAAAGAAACCATCCCTTCATTCATTCCCATATTCATTTATTCATCAAACATTTGATATGAACCCTATGCCAGGCGTCTGGCTAAAGGTAAGGGGCTACGAAGGTGAATAAGGGGCAATTTGGTACAGAAATTGCTTGTTGAGGTGGGCATGGTGTCTCAGGCCTGTGATGCCAGCACTTTTGGGAAGCCAAGGCAGGAGGATCACTAGAGTCATGATTTCCAGACCAGCCTGGGAAACCTAGCAAGATCTTTCTCTACAAAGAAAATTAAAAAAAAAAATTAGACAGGCGTGGTGACATGCATCTATTGTCCCAGCTCTCAGGAGGCTAAAATGGGAGGATTACCTGGGCCCAGGAGTTGGAGACTGCAATGAGCTATAGTTGTGCTACTGCTCTCTACCCTGGACAACAGTGCAAGGTCCTATCTTAAGGGAAAAAAAAGAAATTGCGGGTAATCTCTGGGGAGACAGACACATGAGTAAGGCACTGAGATGATGTGGTGATGGAGACAGGTGTAAGATGGAGGGGACAGGGAGAAGGGCCCAGCCTGAGAGGGTAAAGGAGTTTCCTAAGAAAGGGCAGCTCACCTGCGTCAGAGACATGAACTGGGAGATAAGAAAGAAGCAGGAAATAGGAGGTAGGGAGCCACCTAAGCAAAGCCAAGTGGCTTGAAGCAGCGTGGCGTGTGCACGTTGGGAGGGATGTGCTGGGTAGAGACTGGCATTCAAGTGGATTTATTGCTTCTGCACCCTGGACAGCGGATGCTTCGAGATGAGTTTGGGATGGATCGTGGAGGATTGCATAGGTCATGGTAGGCAGGTTGGAAATTTATCTTGTAAGTGATGAGGAGCCATTTTAAATTTTTAAACAGAGGAGGCGCGTGTTCTGATTTGTATTTTTCCTGGCATCAGTTTGAGGGATGAAATGGAGGCAGGCCAGAAGACGAATTGAGAGGCTGTGGCAGTAGTCCCAGGGGAGAAGGGATGGAGAGAAGAGGACACATTTGAAAAATGCTTGGGAAGTAAACGTAGAAGGAGCTGCTGGTTGGCTCCGTGGAAGTGCAGGAGAGGGAGGTGAGCCAGACTGAGTCAGAGCTTCTGGGAGGAGCAGGGTGGTCAGGAGGGTGGATGGGAGAGACAGGATGGGTCATTCCAATTGGGAAGGCTGAGTCACAGACTTGAGGACTTGGTGGAGATGTCCAGTAGGCAGCTGTGTGTGGCTGGGTCTGAGGAAAGAGCAAAAGGGAAGGGTTGTCGGGAGGTGGAGACAACCTTCTCAGCTGAGTGGTGTCCACACTGAGGGGGTCTCAGCTCCTGCTGCGTGGATGTGTCCAGGGGGCTGAGGAGTTGGAGAAGAAAAAGGGGTTCCCAGAAAGGACAGCAGGGCAGTGGCCTCTCCCAGAGCCAAGGACAGGAAACGGAAGGGCCTCGTGTTATGGGCTGAAATGTTTGTTTTCTCCCCAAATTCATAGGTTGAAGCTCTAACCCCCAATGTGACTGTATTTGGGAGATGATTAGGGCAGAGTTCTCATAACAGGATGTGTCTTTATAGGAAGAGACCAAAGCTCCCCCTCCATTCCCTACCTCCAATCTGCACCTCAGCCTTGCGAAGACGCATGAAGGTGACTGTCAATGCCAGGGTGTGGGCCTTCACCAGGAACCAAATGGGCTGACACCTTGATCTTAGACTCCCCAGACTCTGGAACAGTCAGAAAATAAATGTCTGTTGATGAAGCCACTGTCTCCAGTATTTTGATATAGCAGCTGAGCTAAGATTTGCAGTAAGATAAAAGACAAGAACAGGCACATTGATTGGTGATAAGGAAGTTGCTATGGAAAGTATCTTCAGGGGAAAGTTGGTGGCAGAAGTTTTGCTTAGAAATAAGGAGGTGTGGAAATAGGAACTATGAATGTGGACCACTCTTTAAAAAGCTTTTAGTTGAGAAAGGGAAGAAAAAGTTTATCCAGTAGGAAGAGAGGATCTAAGAATCTAGAAGGTCTCGATGAGTGTCCTGAGGCAGGGCACTGCATCTTATTTAAGATTCAGATGAAAATTCTTGGTATGGAGGGCATTTCTGTATACTTTGATGGTCACCGTTAAAGCGATAATCTAAAATCTTACTTAATTCCATTTCCATGTAACTCTACTGATAAATTTTGTTTAGAACTCAATGCTGAGAAACAGGTGTTTCTTCTGAATACAGATGCTGTCTTTCATCTGACAGTCAGAGCTCGCAACACACTGTGTTCCCTTTTTTTACTTTGGCCGCAAGGAAGCCCAGAGGCCAATTGAAGGCTAGTTACAGTGAAGAGCTTGTTTCTGGTTCTTGGCACAAAATCTCCTCCTTTGCTTAGATGATTTCTGATTCCTTTTTACATCTTTATTTTATATTCACATGTATACAAGTACAGTAGTTATGTTTTTTTAAGTGTTCAATATAAGTTTATTGAGCAAATAAAACCTGCAAATGGTGATTTTCTTCATAAATCGAAGTACTTCAATTGTCATAACATGTGTTCTGCACGTAGTTTTTGACCAAATGTGGAAATGTTTCTACAGTTAAACTTCAAATGCTAGTCATTATGTAAATATCGTTTTATTTTAAGCTATGGAAAATCCTTTCTGAACATAGGGAAGGTATAAATTACAAAAAACGGGAAGAGTTTTAACCTCTCCGTGTCTCAGGTTCTCTATCTGTGAAATGGTGATAATAGTTCCTGCCTGCCTGACTCAGGAGATAATGGATATAAAAACAATTTGATAGGGACAAAACGTTCCACAAAGTCAGGGTAACACAAATAGTAGAATGCTTTTGTATTCCTCATCACGTGTAGTACAAGCCTTTGGTTGATATATGGAAAATGGAGTTTGGAAGGAGAACGGTCTCTTTTTTCCCCCTAGAGACAGGTTCTTCCTGTGTCATGTAAGATGGAGTGCAGTGGCAAGATCGTTCACTGTGACCTTGAACTTCTGAGTTCAAGCTTCAACCTCCCAAGTAGCTGGGACTACAAGCTCATACCATCACGCCTGGCTAAGCTTTAGAAATGTTTTTGTAGAAACAGGGTCTTTCTGTGTTACCTAGGCCTTAAGAGATCCTCCTGGCCTCAAATGATCCTCCTGCTTTGATCTCCCAAAGTGCTGGGGCTATAGGTGTGAACCACTGTGCCCAGCCTGAGAGGGGTCTGAATGAGAAGATTTTTTGACTCTGAAAGTCCACAAGTCAGTGTTTTATTTTCACATGGTGATTGGGGCTAGCTGTGTGGCCAGACAGACTCTGCATCCATACAATAGCCTCCCAGGAATTAGGTGTGGGGCGAAAATGTGGTGAGGAGCAAGCAGGTGGTTAAGAGGTTACCTGCCATCCTTATTACGTGGAATTTTCCCAGCAGGCTTTGAGGAAGGCTCTGTCCCTGGAAACCCCAAGGGGATGGGTGGTGAGTGTGAGAAAAACAGTGCTGAGGTTGATGAAGAGCCAGTGCCTGCCCGCAGACCTGGAGGGGGCAGTTTCTGTGTTGCTGTGCGGTCTGCAGGGAGAAGGAATGACGGATGGGCACTGGGCTTCCTCCAGCTGTGGTCTGCTGGTTGGGCCATCACTCAGGGCCCCTGATGAACTACCTCCTTCCGCAGAGGAAGGGCTTTAGGGTGGGTTATGAATGAGCTGCTGGTGAAAACTATTTTTCTAATTACATTTTTGAGCTGGGGACATGGCTGTCCATGGGAGGTGGGAGGTGCCTGATTCTGGAGGAGGAAGTGGAGAAATAAAGTTAGAGGAGACTGTGGGAGGTTCTTGGGTTGTGTGGATAACTGTTTAAACAGCTAAGAAAGATCTCTGGGTTTCAGGAATGACTATGGATGAAACCATGGCGGGGCTTTGATGATCCTTTACGGATCCACTCACTTATTCACTCAACAAACTCCTCCTAAATGACTAAAGTGGGCAAGATATTGTGCACTGCATGAGACATCTCAAGACAGGGCTTGTCATACTTTATTGTCCATATGAAACACCCAGGAATCTTATTAAAAGAGAGAATCTGATTCAACGGTTCTGGGGTAAGGCCTGAGACTCTGCATTCCTGACAAGCCCCCGAGGTCCACCGGTGCTCCTGATCCACCCACCGTGTGGTGAGGGCCCAGGACATACAGTCAGAGACCATGTGGCTCTGGCCCTCAAGGAGCTTTCAGGTCAACGAGGCTAACAGGCATGCAAACAACATAGTACAGTTAAAGTAAAGACTCAAGTGTTGCCAGAGAGAGACAAGCAGGCGAGAAGAGCCAGAGAAAGGCTCAGGACACCATGTCATTTAAATTGAGCCTCAGGGGCGAGCCAAATTCTAATAACAAAGAAGAGGAGGAGAAGGAGGGTGAGCAGGCCGCTTTCCAAGGCTGAGGGGAAGAAAGTGTGAACAGAACATGCTCGTGGGCAGGCTAGTTCCGAGGGAGAGAAGCATTTCTAGACCATTCTATTGCTGAAGAGTTTGGACCTTTTTCTATAGCAAGTGAGAAGCTATATTGGGAAGGGATTGAAAGAGCTAACCTGTATTTTGTGCACTTCCTTGTGGGGGCCTTGAAACGGAGGCTGGACAGAGACTGAAGGCAGGGAGTGGGCTGGGAGGTTGCCCCTGTTCCTGGGGAAAGATGAGAACACAGAAGAGAAACCTGTTCTCGGGATGCAGAGTGGTAGCCGGTGGCGCACTAGACCTGCCTGCCTTTCTGTCTACTTCGTCACTCAAGAGGCATGGAGCTCTCTGTATTTTCTTTCTTTTTCTTTATATGTTAAATACATCCAATTGCTCTACCTTGAATATAGGCTTTTTGGAGATAGGGAGCCTCTTCTGCACCTGGTCAAGTAGTTTGTACTCAGCAGGTGCTCAATAAATATTTGCGGCTGTGTGGCACGTGTTGAGGGGGAACAAATTCACACCATCGCAGCATTCGTGATTTGATCCCAGGGTCTACTACAGTTTCCAGCCTTTCGCTCCCTTGTTGTCTCTCTCTGTTTGACTTGAACATCTCCGAGCGGCAAGACTGAAAGGCAGTTGCCACAGAAGATGGTTAAACATACTTTCACGGTGACAGTGTGTGTCACTTATCCTAGGAGCACTTGCTTTTCAAGGGAGGAGGTCTGAAGAAATCCACTAGGGCTGGCTTCCGACCCCCTGCCCCCAGTCTCAGCATGTGGACAAGAGAGCTGAAGATTCCCAGAGATCTGACCTGTTGGAGGGAAGAGATGGAATTGCCTTAAGGAGATGGAGGGGCCGTGAAGAGATGAAGAAGCCTTAAGAGACTGCTTACCTGGGCAGTGATCGAGTGTCAGACACGCTGTGTGCCCTGCAACCTGCTGGCACTGCAGGCATCCCGGACATCATGACGGACCCCAGAGACATCCTTCAAGGTTCTGGGTTGGAGGATACTGAACACTTTGCCTTTGTACAAGGTTGGGCCTTACCCACAGGCTCTTGGGAAGGAAAGAAGTGAGGGGTTTCAAGAATGGGGCTCAGACATTCAGCACCATAAACACCAATGAGGCTCAGCCCAGGAAGTGTGCCTTATCACTCGATTTCTCCAGGATGAACACTGAGTCTCAGAGAGGAAAAGCAGCCAGGATTCATCTAAGGGGAACTGGTCCGACCCACAGCAGCTCCCCTGAGAACAACTTGTACCCTGTCCTGGGCTATCTGTTGTTGTCACAGATGGCAGGGGAATGTGTGTGTCTGGAAGGTTAGTGTCTGCGGTAAACTGGAGCCCCAAGGCTTGAGGGAAAACGTATTACAGGCAGCAGCAACTCTTCAGAGAAGCCAGGGAGGGTGGTGACCAGGACTGTGACTTTCCTTCTGCATGACGTTGTCATGCAAGCCGTGTGGTGAACCCAGCTCCCGAGATCAGAGTCACTGTGGACCACCAGCCACAGCCAGAAATGGTCTGTTCTCTGCCCCGTATCATGGGGAGGGAGGAGGAAATATTCAGGCCCAGACCTCAGCTCCAGGCATGTGATAGGGGTGAAATAAGTCAATGTGGAGGGAATGGGTGAATCCAGGAAATTCACATTCCAAATCCCAGTGAGGTGATGGGATTGGAAGAACACGGTCCTTGGAGTTCGAATAATTTGGGATCATCTCTTGCCTCGTCCTCATCCTAGCTGTGTGACTTTGGGTAAATTCCTCAATCTCTCTGAATCTCCATTTTCTTATCAGCAAAGTAAGTTTGGACAGCAGTATTCACTTTACCTGTTTGTGAAGATCATTGAGCAGAACTATGGGCAGTGCCTGGCCTAGCTGCGGCGTGTTAAAAGTCTCCTTCCTTTTGCAGCCCTGGATTCTCCTATTAACTGGGTTCTACATCTCTTCTGCTCCTTGCTATCTGCGGGCCTTTGAAAACGTTTCTGAACCCGTGACAGAACCTCAGTTTCCGTATCTGTGGCGGGAGGAGTGACAGCATCTGTCCTGTTGGCCCCACGCATCTGTTTTTCAGGATGGATGATGATGATAAGACAATGATGTGAGTGAAAGCAGCAATTGTACCCGACACACTCACTGCAGAGCCAGGAACGCTCGAGAATGTGTCGTGAAGACTGACTAAGGCACGTCAGATGCCTGGAACATATCCCCGGTGTAGATGACGTGACCTATGTTTGCGGTTATTTTTGCCCCAGAGGACAACAGTAAGGGAGAAAAGCGGAAGCCCAGCCAGAGGTTAAAGCTTGTGGTCAAATGTGCCGGGCACTCCACTCCCAATTGGGAATTCTTTTCTTTTCTTTATTTTTATGTTTTCTTTATTTCAATAGCTTTAGGGGGTACAAAGAGCTTTTGGTTGCATGGCTGCATTGTATAGGGGTGAAGTAGTCTGAGCTTCCAGTGTACCCACCACTCCCACCTGTGCACATTGTACCTGAGAGGTGATTTTCCATCCCTCTGCCCCTTCCTCTCTCCCCCTTCTGGGTCTCCAATGTCCATCCTTATTTTAGTCCCCAGTCATAAGTGAGAACATGCGGTGTTCGGTTTTCTGTTCCTGTATTAGTTTACTTAGGATGATGTTCTCCAATTCCATCCAACTGACTGCAAAAGACATTATGCCATTCTTTTTGATGGCTGAATAGTATTCCATAGGGTATATATGCCACATCTTCATTATTCACTGATCAGTTGATGGGCATTTAGGTTAATTCCACATCTTTGCTGCAATGAACATGCTGCAATGAACATGCAGGTTGCAGCTGTCTCTTTCACACAACGACCTCAGTTCCATTGGGTAGATTCTTAGTAGTGGGATCACTGGGTCACGTGGTGGGTCTACTTTTAGTTCTTTGAGAAATCTCCATACTGCTTTCCATAGAGGCTGTACTAATTTGCATCCCTACCAATGGTGTATAAGTGTTCCCTTTTCATTGCATCCACACCAGCATTTATTGTTTTTTGATTTTTTTCTTCTGTGTGCTTCTTATTCCTCCCAGAGTGTTTTCCAGGAGCACCCAGCATCTGTAATTTGTCCATGGTATCAGTAGTTCAGCCAGCCCAGAGTCTGGGATCTGCTTCCTAGCCAACTCCTGATTCCTCAAAATTACCAGACTGTTCTTGAAGTGGAAGGATAACTAGAATGGTCCTGCGCTCAGCCTTGCTCTTAGGACTCTAGCTAATAATTTCTTAGCTAGTTTATCAGCCTTTACTCAGCCCTGCAACTTACTTTCTCCTCTCCCACTAGGACAATCTTTATAAAGGGCAAACCCGACCATGACACTCCCCCACTTAAAATCTCTCCATGGCCGGGCTCGGTGGCTCAGCCTGTAATCCCGCACCTTTGGGAGGCTGAGGTGAGTGGATTGCCTGAGCCCGCGGGTTCGAGACCTGCCTGGGCAGCGAGACCTCATTGCTACAATAAACAAAAAAATCAGCCGGGCGTGGTAGCGCATACCTGTAATTCCGGCTACTTGGAAGGCTGAGGCGGAAGGATCGCCGGAGCCCAGCAGGTCGAGGCTGCGGTGGCGGCCACTGCACTCCAGTCTGGGCGACCGAGTGAGACTCCAACTCAAAAAAAAAAAAAAAAAATCTCTCTATGGCTCCTCACTGCCCTGCAGTTAAAGTCTGAACTCCTTGAAATAGCTTGTGAGGTCTGCCTGCCCTGGCCCTGGTCTACCTCAATCATTTCACTGCTTACAGATCCCTTTTGGGACCCAACATGTCAGGCTTGAATGATCTCCCACAGTCCCACCTGGCCTCATGACTCCATCCTTTTGCAGGTCATGGTCTCCCTGCCTCAAAACCTTCTCCTGTCCATTCATCCACCCACCCACCAATCCGTCCAATTCTGCAAATAATATTGTGCTCCCTTTACATGCCAGACTTAGTGCAAGTTGCTGAAGTTACAGCCATCTGCGGGACACAGTGCTTTTGGTTTCTTAAAGTTTACATTATAGTGAAGAGAGATCCACCTTAGAAAGCCAACAAATAAACAAAATATGGATTTTGCATGTTCATTTTGTGTATGCAAGTATGTTATTTTGATTTTACATATTCATTTGTGTGTGCGAGTGCGTATGCATGAGTAGAAAATACTAGGAGGGAAATTAAACAGCTTGATGCCATGGTTCTTAGAGAGAGGGGATCGAGAACTTTGAATGACCAGTTCATTGGGCTAACACTTGTTTATCCACATTCCAATCAGGGGTGACTTCCTCCAAGAAACCTTCCTGGATCAGAACCCACCTGGATGGAGTGCCCCTTGTCTGTGCTCTCGGCACCCTGTCCTGGCCATGCCATATTTCAGCACTTAGTGCACCAGTCTCTGTCTCCAGAGGTTGTAAGTTCCCTGAGGTCAGCGACTGTGACCCTCAGTGCCAGCACAGTGAAAGGCTCAGAGTAAATACAAACTTATGGTTGTGAGTGGACACAAGAACCGAGGGATGGAGGGATCCCGCAGACGAGGGGCCAGGTGGGCTCTACCTTGCTCTGCTAAGGACAGCGCAGCTGTAACTGGCACTGTGGGACTCAGCTGGACAGTTGTTTATAAATGACCCAGGCAGTCAGGTGCTTTGACGAGCCCCTCATTCATCCTGTCCCCATCACCTTCCTGTCATTTTCCCGTTATTTAGAACCAGCCGGCCAGATAGCCCTTAACCAAGCAATATACATGTTAATGTGGGGAGCAGGGCTGAGATGGAAGCAAGAGTGAACACACATTATTCAAAGGAGAAGGCGAGGGCGGGGGAGGGATGGCTGCAGTGAGCGGCTGGGGCCGCTCTTCCTTCCCTGGAAGTCACAAGCAGCCCTGTCTCCCGGGGCCTGGTACCCTGCTGGGTCCCACTCCCACTGCCCCACTCCTCGGTCTCCCCTGCGAACACCCCCCCACCAATCTAAAAATGCCCTTAGTTTATTTTTAGCCCTTTCCAGAAGGCCCCGGCAGTCTCACTTTAATTAGAATTGTACCCAAGGAAGCCAGAGCTATTGATGGAATGATTTCTTTTCTTCTTTTCTCCTTGTTGGCATTGTGTAGGGGGTGGCCAAAAACGCTTTCAGACAAGTGGAAAATTTAGCATTTATTTATTTCTCTTGGCTAACTGGTGCCAGTCCAAGAAGGCATGTGAGAAGGAACACCGGAGATGGCAAGGGATGGGGCCATAGGCTCTTGCCACCTCCTCACACAGGCTGTTGGGACTCCACGCCCTCGCCTCGGGATGAGCCTTGTTTTCTTCCCATGTGAAGTGGGGTTACCTTTCCTGCCCACCCTTCCTTCCTGAGTTATAGTGAGTTAAGGAGATACTTTTTTTTTTAAGTGGAGTCTCTCTCTGTTGCCCAGGCTGGAGTGCAGTGGCATCTCATAGCTCACCACAGTCTCGATTTCTTTGTCTTGGGCGATCCTCCCACCTCAGCCTCCCGAGTAGCTGGGACTACAGGTGAATGCCATCATGCCTGGCTAATTTAAATTTTTTTTTTTTGTAGAGACAAGGTCTTACTATGTTGCCTAAGTTAGTCTCGAACTCCTGGGCATAAGCGATTTTCCTGTTCGGTCTCCTAAAGTGCTGGGATTACAGACAGATGTGAGCCACCACACTTGACCTAAGACCTTCTTCTTTTTTTTTTTTGAGTTGGAGTCTCACTCGGTCGCCCAAACTGGAGTGCAGTGGCCGCTCCCGGCCACCGCAACCTCGACCTGCTGGGCTCCGGCCATCCTTCCGCCTCAGCCTTCCAAGTAGCTGGAACTACAGGTGCGCGCTTCCACACCTGGCTACTTTTTTGATTTATTGTAGAGATGAGGTCTCTCCAAGTTGCCCAGGTGGGTCTTGAACCCGCGACCTCAGGCAATCCACACACCTCAGTCTCCCAAAGCACGGGATTACAGACTGAGCCACCGGGTCCGGCTGGGACCTTCTTATTAAAAAAGGAAGTGCCAATGAAAGCACCTTGTTTTGTATAAATTAAGGAAGCAGGCACAGAAAGCCACGGGCCCAGGAGCAGGGTAGGCTGGCAGGGAGGGAGGAAAAGGGGTCGTGACTTTAGGCTCTGCTTCTACCCTTCATTCTGGAGCAGCCTGCTTTGAATAGACCCTTGCCTCCAATTTCCCCTGGCTCCCAGGAAAGATGGGGTTTCAGGAAGGATAGAAATGGTTGGAAATGGGTGACTCATGGGACTCCTCAAGTTGCTCCGGGGCCATCCATAGGGCAGCATTTCCTTTTGGTTCCTTTTGGTTTTGCACACCATCTCTGTAGATCGTGATTGCAGCATTGGAGGTGGCTGGCAGGCACAGGGCTCTGGGAGGCTCCCCAAGGTCTGTCCAGGCTCAGCCACAGTGCCAGGGATGGCAACTCAGGCACTGTAGGCCTCCTGAGAGCATGGCGGTTGCTCACTGAGGCAGGCACATGCCGCTAGTGGTGGACACATGCAGCTGTACACATGCAGCCCCCCACACACATACACAGGCGTGTACACACAGACATGCTAGAAACTCCCAGGACTTTCCGAGCAGGAACCGTATGAGTCACAGCAGGTTGGGTCACACTGCCTGTGTTCTGTATGAGTCATGGCAGGTTGGGTTGCCCTGCCACCGCAAACAACTTCCGAGTAGCTGGGGGACTTAATGTAACCAGAGTCTGTTTCTCTCTTTTGCAGATTTCCTGTGGATCGGCATGATTTTGTGGGGCTAGCTCCCAGGAGGTGTGGGCTGGGTATCCACACGGCATCTGTCTCATGGCGCCTCTGTGTTAACGGGTGATTATCACAGCAGGGTGGCAGCTGGGCACCAACCATGAAACGCGGCAGTATTTACAGGACGCGGGTGTCCTTGCTATGTACTCGTTAGTGGAGTAGAGCCAGGCATTGATAAATGTGAGTTCGTCTCGACCCTCACCCTGTCTAGCCCTCAGTTTCCCTCCCTGGCCTCATTTCCACCTTCAGTGAGGAAGATGAATGAAGGGCCTTTCTGCTTAGATGTCCTGTAGTAAGACATGGCCAACAGTCTCACACTGCTCCCTGCCTTGCTGCCTCGTGTACCTGATCAAGTGCCCCTGACTTCTTCAAGGTCACCCTGCTCTATGAGTAATTTCTGAGGAACCGCCTAGCAGAGCTGGCTCATGTGCCCAAGACTTCATTCTTGCTTCTGAAGAATGAAGTCTATCCACCTTCATTTGATGTCTGAGGTTTTCTCATTTTAGTTCCGAATAAGCTTTCCAGGCTCATTGGCTCCTTTGACTTCAGCCTCAATGGACAAATCAGTGTTCCTTAGATGATAGGACCTCGGGCCTCATGTCACCTTCTTTTTTCTCGTCCACTCTGTTTTCACTACACTGGCCTGTATTTTTCCCCTCTCAGACACGTTCTGCCTCGGGGCTTTTGCACTTGCTGTTTCCTTTCACATGGTCTTACTCAGCTCCGTTGCATCTCATCACTCTCTGGGTCATCTCAGGCTTCGAAATGGCCTTCGTTATGACCGTTTTGGGGCTTTCTTGTCTTTAGGGTCCCCAGCATATCAACTTCATGTCCGTTATCACTATCAGAAATCTTCTCATAATTTTATTTGTTTAGGTCTATTGTTTGTCTTTCCTAACTAGACCGTAAGCCCTCTAGGGCAGGGACGTTGTCTGCATTTTTCACTCCTATATTCCCAGTATTTAGAACAGAGAGTAGCACATAATAGTTGCTCAACAAAACTTGCGGATAAAATCAATGCTGGTTCTGAGCACCTGCTCTCTCCTTCCTTCCTTCACCTGGCCTGCTCTCCCACCCCATTCCCATGTCAGCATCGCTACATCCTATCTGCTCTCTGGGCTGGCCTAAAGGCCACTTCCCTCATGAGTTCTTCACTTACCCATGCTTTGAGTCCCCTTCCCCCCCAGCAAGAAGGAGTTGTTCTCAGAGGACTACAGTATTCTCACTGTGCTTCTTAACTTCCCAACAACAGAGAAATAAAGACCTCAGAGATGAAAAATCTTGGAAAGATTCTCTGGCTCCAGGGAATCTCCTCATGTCTGGAAAACTCATGTCTTGCCTTCGAGTCCAATTCCAGTCCTCCCCATGTCACAGTGACAGTCATTCCCCCTGACATCTTGGTTATAAACAAATAAAGTAAACCTCGGTGCCTGCCCCAGTGAGGACAACAGTTCACTGTGCCTAGTTCTCTCCTGATGTGTCTAGGTATCACAGAGGACGTGTGTGCTGTTGTCCCTGCAACACTGAGGAGACTGCACTGGGGACAAGGGGCCAGTGGAAGAGGAACTTCATGTCTTCTGGGAGGAGTTGCTTTGTGAGTCTTATCATGAAAGGGAAGACATTGACTAGGCTGGTAGGAGATGGACATTTTGGGCCATGTCAATCCCAGCAGCAACATTGCATAAAAGACATTCCCTGCACCCACGCTCCCACATTTGCTGGTTGGTGGCCATTTGAAGTCACAGATGCCTTTCCCTTGATTCTGGAGCATGGAGAGGAGGTGAGATCAGATGCAACTGAGAGGAGGGGCCTCCCACTGCCCCTAGGGCTACCCCAATCCCAGGGGGTCTAGGAAGAGATGAAGAAAAAAAAAGTCTGAGGAGGAATGAGGAAGAGACCCAGAAAGGACAAGCAGAAAAGGGCAGTAACAGGGTGAAAATATAGCACCAAGGACAGCAAAAGTCAGAGATTCATGGAAAACAGGCAATGGGAATTCTGCAGTGGGTGTGCCCTGTTTTGTAATACACTGTAATTCCTCGGACTTTAAAGACAAGGTCTCTGACTCTGTCGCCCAGGTTAGTGCAGTGGCATGATCACAGCTTATCACAGTCTCAAATTCCTGGGCTCAAGTGATCCTCCCAACTCAGCCTCCCGAGTAGTTGGGGTGTGCCAACATGCCAGGCTTATTTCATTTTATTTTATTTTAGTAGAGATAGGATTTTGCTGCTCTCCAACTCCTGGCCTCAAGCAATCCTCTTCCCTCGGCCTCCCAAAGTCCTACCATTACGGGAGGTATTGAGTTTAATTCTGCCATGGAGAAGATTTGAAGTCATGGGTACATTTTATAACATCTTTGAAACTCAGTGTTCTCATCTGGAAAGTGGAGGCTATAATGCCAGTCTTATAACATTATAAAGATTGAATAAAAAAACAAAAAGTTAAGTGGGAGGTGAGAATCAGCCATGTGTTGAATAAATATGATTCATTTTCCCTCAGCTTATGGGGGACAGGTGACCACTCTTGATCAGGGATTGTGAGTGTGTGAAGGCTGGATTTAAACTGAGGTCTCTGCTTACTTGGAGCCTTCAAAGTCTCTGGTTGAGAGAAGAGGTGATGTTAGACAGCTACTCGTCAAAATACAGTGGGCTATCACATAGTCCCAGGTTCTTAAGCAGTTAATCTCCTGTGCCTGAAGATTTTATGTCCATTGCAAGTGTTAGCTGTGACCATTCCTCCACCATGAGAACAATTAAACTTGCTCCCAATTTTCAAGGAGGCAAGACAAGGGCAGAGAGAGAGAGAGAGAGAGAGAGAGAGAGAGAGAGAGAGAGAGAGAGAGAGAGAGAGAGACTTCTGCTTTGCCCAGAAGTCCTGGTAAGCAGGGTGAGTTGGAGCCAGAATTCCCAGTCTTGACTCTCTAGTTTACTGCTTACATTCTTTGTGCCATGTTTCTCCTCCTCCATAGCTCAATTAAAAACAAAACAAAACACAACAAAAAGCAATGTTGCTGAACAGAAAAGCACAAAGCCAGTTAGGACAAAAGTCGATTAGTTGTGGCTGGATTGTTTTTTGTTTTCCTCTCAGATGGCTCAAAAAAGCTTCTACGAATAGTTTTAAACAAGGTTGGGAAATAACAATAGTGTTTCTCAACAACATAGAAAAAGGAAACAAATCCAAGATTATGTGGCTTCCCCCCATCTCCCAGTTCGGAGTAAAGATTGCTTTGGAGGCACCCTTGGGAGGGGTGGCAAGGGAGGGCTGTGTCTCCGGGTGGGGAAGGGGACCTGAGTAGGTGAGCTTTGCCGGGGATGGATGTCTGTGTGGTTGTCTCACATGACCACCCTTCTCAGAGAACACAGCAAAGCCAGAAGTCTTTAGAAGGAGGAGATTTGGAGCTGACAGAGTATGAGCTGGTGGGAAGCAATGTCCCTGGAATGTTCCAATGAAGAACAATTACCCACTGGTTCCCTTCCACACTCCTTTGCTTATCCTCCAGAGATGGCCGCCCAAATCTTCCTGCTTCTTTACCAAGGAGGCAGTGTCTCTTCCAAGTGAGACATTTCAACAATAGAAAGCTGAGTGTCCCCTCTGTGTGGTGGAGGATGGCTGGCCATGACAGTGGCCAAGGAGGCCTGGGTTCCTGTTCTGACTCAACAGTGAGTTGATTTAAAGCCACGACCAGGGGTTTTGGTCATGCTCCCCTACTTGGGCTTCTACAAAAAATGGTGACTTGATGAAAAAAATTATCTGCTGGAAAAGTTTAGGAACCATTAGACAAACAACTTTTAAGGGCACTTCTAGGACGAAAAGTGTGTGGTTTTTGAGGTGTGGATGACTGAATTGGGACTTGGAGAAGGCCAGACAGGTACCGCAGCACAAAATTGAAAGTGGCTTGCTCTCAGGTGTAGGTAGGCACAGGATTGGTCTTACAAATGAGTGCCTCCTTTAATTTTGCACCTGCTTTTAGGAAAAACTCCCAAGCAGCAATTTCCCTCTGCTCTCACACTGTCACAACAATCATCAACACAGAAGACTTGTGTGACTAAATGTGTAGGAGTTTCTCTCCACCACCAAGCAGTGGGTACCAGTTGGGCGTCCCCTGATTCTATTCCAATAATATCTACCTGGAGAGAGTGTCAGATCCCACAGGGTGAGGGCTCAGTCCCACAAGACTGGTCCCCACCAGACACGAGTCGCAAGTTTGGGCCTCTGGAACTTCAGACGACCAGTTTCAAGTTGGGGTTCCCATGACACCCTTCTTTGGATTCAGTGAATTGCTGGAGTAACTCACAGGATATAGGGAAACACTTATGTCTACTGGTTTATTATAAAGGATATCACAAAGGATACAGGTGAAGAGATATGTAGGACAAGGTATGGGGAAGGAGTGGAGAATTTCCAGGCCCTCCCTGGGCATGTTACTCCCCTCCCAGTAACCTCCATATGTTCAGTTGTATGGAAACTCCTGAGCCTTGTTCTCTTGGGTTTTGTTTTTTGTTTTTTTTTTTTTGAGTTGGAGTCTCACTCGGTCGCCCAGACTGGAGTGCAGTGGCACGCTCCTAGCCACCGCAGTGTCGACCTGCTGGGCTCCAGCGATCCTTCCGCCTCAGCCTTCCAAGTAGCTGGAATTACAGGCATGCGCTACCACGCCCGGTTGATTTTTTGGTTTATTGTAGAGATGAGGTCTCGCTCCCCAGGCGGGTCTCGAACCCGCGGGCTCAGGCAATCCACTCACCTCAGCCTCCCAAAGGCGCGGGATTACAGGCTGAGCCACCGAGCCCGGCTTTCTCTTGGGTTTTTTTTTTTTTTTGAGTTGGAGTCTCACTCGGTCACCCAGACTGGAGTGCAGTGGCCGCTCCCGGCCACCGCAGCCTCGCCTGCTGGGCTCCAGCGATCCTTCCGCCTCAGCCTTCCCAGTAGCAGGAATTACAGGCATGCGCTACCATGCCCGGCTGATTTTTTGATTTATTGTAGAGATGAGGTCTCGCTGCCCAGGCGGGTCTCGAACCCGCGGGCTCAGGCAATCCACTCACCTCAGCCTCCCAAAGGCACGGGATTACAGGCTGAGCCACCGAGTCCGGCTTTCTCTTGGGTTTTTATGGAAGCTTCATAACATCAGCATTCCATTCCCCAGGATAGAGGATGGGACACTCTTTGAGGATGGTCTTAAAACCCACAATGAGGATCAGGAATGGTATCTCACACCTGTAATCACAGAACTTTGGGAGGCAGAGGTGGGAGGATTGCTTGAGTCTAGGAGTTTGAGACCAGCCTGGGCAACATAAACTCTACAGAAAATTAAAAAAAAAAACCCAAAATTTAGTCACCTGTGGTCATGCTTGCCTGTAGTCTCAGCTACTCAGGAGGCTGAGGCAAAAGGATCGCCTGAGCCCAGGAGGTTGAGGCTGCGGTGAACCATGATCATGCCACGGCACTCTAGCCTGGGCAACAGAGTGAGATGCCAATTCAAAATGAATAAATAAATAAAATAAGAAATATATATAAAAGACCCACAATGCCCACAATGAGAAGTCAGGAATGATTAGAGTCCTGCCTTGGGGTGGGTAAAGAGGGCAGAAGGTCAGAAAGATTCTTTTGCTAAAGCCTGCCTCTGAGGCCTAACACACTCAAGGCTGCAATGAAAGACTATATAAAAAAAACTATGGGGGTTATGAGCCAGGAATTGTGGGTAAAAACCAATATGTAAAAGCACATCATAACAGCACAGTGCCTTGGCATCTCTCTTACCTCATCTTAGTTCCAGCCCTGGTAGGTGAGCAGATAGAGTTTCCTCTTAGTTCCTGGAGAGCTGCATGATTGTCTGAGATCGCCTTGACCAGTCAAGAGAAACAAAATAGAAGGAGATTGAGTGGGTGGAAAGATAAGCTCTTGTCAGAACCAAAGAAAGTCCAGTGCGCTGGGGCAGGGAGAATATAAGTGTGGGGGGCGGTGGGCAGAGACTTCCTTTCTAGTACATCTGGGAGGTGATGGAGGAAGGAGGGGTCTGTTAGGAATGAATAAATCCCAGAGTCAGAGGAGGAACCTGGGTTTGAATCTTAGAAGTGTGAGCCGTCACAAGTCACTCTTGAGCCCCAGCTGTCTCATCCATAAAACAAAACTCTAATGGTCTCACCAGAAAGTTGTGGAGAAGGTGAGATAAAGAACAGTGGCTTGTGCCTGGAATTCTTAGCAATTAGGGAAGCCGAAGCAAGAGAATTGCTTGAGCCCAGGAGTTCGAGACCAGCTTAGGCAACACAGCAAAACCTCATCTCTACAAAAAATAAAAAAATTAGCCAGGCAAGGTGGCATGTGCTGGTAGTCCCAGCTACTCGGGAGGCTGAGGCGGAAGGATAGCCCGAGCCCGGGAGTTCGAGGCTGTGGTAAGCCATTATCATGCCACTGCACTCCAGCCTAGGAACAGAGTAAGACCCTGACTCAGGAAAACAAAATAAAACAAAAACAAAAACATAGAAGGTGTTGGAAAGCTTGGTTCTTGAGAGTTAAAAGATATTTAGAGAAGAAAAGAAAAGAAAAACTCTCATTTTTTCCAGATACTGTTGGGGGAAAAGACACCAGAAAACCTTGAATCTACCCACTGATCCTATAAATCCTGCCACCATTTTCAAACAGAGATGGATGAAGTTGTCCTCTCAACTCGTTAACACCCTTTCCTGCTTCATGTCTACAAACCTTGGTCATCTGATGTCCATCAAAAGTGGACTGGACAAAGAAAATGTGGTACATATACATGATAGAGTATTATGTAGCTATAAAGAAGAACAAAATCATGGCTTTCACAGCAACTTGGATGCAGCTGGAGACTATCATTCTAAGTGAGCTATCACAGAAATAAAGAAGTGAATATTGCTTGCTCTCACTCATAAGCAAGCCCTGAACACTGGTCACACGATCACAAGGGAAGGATGGGCAGATACCGGACGCTACTAGAGGAGGGAGGGAGAGAGGGAGGAGGGAGGGAGATAGGGAGGAAGGAGGGAGCATGGGGGCCAAATGCTGGGTACTTGGTTCACTATCAGGGGAAGAGGGGGCCTGCTAGAAGCCGAAACTTTATCTGCAACCTACTTATGTATTAAATCCCCAGAACTCTAAAAATAATATTGGTCATCTGACATTGGGGGCAAGAAAGGAGGAGGAGGCGGCATAGCGACCCTATCAGAACTCTGAGCCTGAGACTCCCTGGGAAAGAGACCTGGGCAAGAAGGAAGGGGTGCAGGCTTTGCTGGGTGTTTGTGTGCTAAGGAGCTGGTATTCACATGAGTCCAGCTGGCACCAGCGTCTCGGGTCTTCCCTCTGCATCTCTGGATTCCCATGGGTAGGCGGGGGTGTCGGTCAGGTCTGCCTCAGCCGCTTCTACTCTGAGTCTTATGATGAAGATGGCATTGGAGGCTTGACTGATTTCAAATACTAGCCAGTGCTGGAACTACAACTTACATTCGTTCTCTCTGGTCCAAAGCTTGCTATCTGGTTGCTTTGCCACTGCATGTTCTGTGGTTCAAGTTTCCGACTTATTCCCCCAAGGCCTGCCCTGGAGCCCCTTCTGTGCTTTGGGATGAGTTTGTATGAGTTAGGGAAATGCTAACTGCTGTCAAAAGCAAAGCTCAACATTTCAATTGGTGGGGCCACTCTTGCAACGCACGTGCCTTCTGGTGTTGCTATTTGTCATCTAGAGGGAACCAGCATGAAGAATCCTGCCTAGGAAGTGGGATGAGCCACTTCGTTTCTGCTGACACCCTACTGGCTAGAACTAAGTTTCGTGGGTGCACCACAAAGACGCTTGGGAATACCTACTCTGCTTTGGCTGAAAGGAAATCCGCATCTGGTCGGCAATGGCTAGGGCGAGCTTGTCAGGGAATAAGGAGCCCATGGGAGTCAACTCCTCAGGGTGCCCTTCTTCTGTTTTGTTGCTCAATTCTTACCCCATCCTGCATCTGGTGCCAGAGGCCTATTTCTATGATCCCCCTGGGGACCCTTAGAGTTCTCTATAATCTTATTTTGACGAGGGGGGGGTCTTTGTTGCCCAGGCTGGAGTGCAGTGGCAACTGCTCACCATAACCTTAATCTCCTGGGCTCAAGTGATCCTCTAGCCTCAGCTTCCCAAGTAGCTGGGACTATAGGCATGCCCAGCTAATTTTTTGATTTTTTTTTTTTTTTTTTTTTGCAGAGATGAGGTTTTGCTATGTTGCCCAGACTAGTCTCAAGTTCCTGGTCTCAAGTGATCTTTCCGCCTCAGCTACCCAAAGTACTGGAATTATAAGCATGAGCCACCACAGCTGGCCTCCTCACAATCTTTAATAGCTCAAAAAGAGATTTAATTCTGGGTGATGCCATTGTTTTCCCAGAAGAAGAGTATATTGACTTTGAGGGGAATTTGCTGATTATGTTCTTTAGCAGAGTTGTTCAGGGAAGGGAAGAAAGTCTTAGAAATCCATGGACATGTTCTTCTGAGGAAGAGGGAATTGTGGGATGGCAGAAGAGACTTGGAGGGAAAAGATCCAATTGAGATTCTGGCTTTGCCCCTTTCTGGCTGTGTATAACTTGCTCAGCCTTTCTGTGTCTCAGTTTCTTCATTCATACCATCAAGCATATCTCCTTTTCCCAGGGCTCCTGTGAAGATCAGACTCGGCGAAGGTGTTTGAAAGCATTTGGCATGTTCTAGGTCCATACTTCATTTTAATATCAGGCCTCCTGGGGGGGAAGGAAATTATGTCCTCTTCCTTTTCTTAATCATCATCAATGCCTCATCCCTGCTGTGCCTTCTTTGAGCCAGCAGAGCATTCTCAAAAGTTGTGTATCAATTGAATTTTTTTTGTAAATTGAATCTCATTTCCCATGCATTGAGGGAGTGGGGGATTGAAAAGAATTCTCCAGTTTGTCTTTTTGTAAAGCTAATAACCACTCCTTGATGTCTTTGGTACAAAGCAGGTTTTTCATTTATTTGCTTTGTTGAAAGTGGGGTTCCCTTGTATTCATTAAGAAGCCCACGTATACATCCTTGGTGCTGAGACGGGTGGTTGAATGAGTCAGTTGAACAGACCTGATCCTTCCCTGTGGCGGAAGAATGCCAGAGAGCAAACACAGCCACAGAAAAGCTCTCGGGAAGACTGCTCCCTTTGGTACCTGCCAAGTTGAGTCGTGGCTGGGACCTGCCCAGGGAGGCCGAGGAAAAAAGGGGAATTTTCATTTTAGACCTATGGATGCTCTGCCAAGTTCCCACTGCTGGTCTCGCCGTGCCCCAGGTGAAATCTTGGTGCTGTGTTTCTTTCCCTGTATTGAAATATATTCCCTTCTCCTCCCACCTCACTCTCCCCCTTTCATTTGTTTGCGGGTGGATGAAACATGGCATTCTGTCCCTCAAATCCCTGGACATGTGTCCTGAGGTCCCAGGCCTGACTTCAGCACAGACACACATTCATCTGTCTAGTCTTTAAATCTCATTTGGTTTGTCTGTTTTCTCTAATAAGAAGAACAGAGTTAGTTAGCTTGCTGCTCAGCAGGGCTCCAGTATGGAATTTACGTAAATTATCTCCTTAATAAAATTACTAAATATAGCATCAACATGGTTACAAGCAGAAAAAAAAGAGAGAGAGAGAAAGCTCTTAGATTGTGTGCCTTTGAAAAGCCAAGCTATGTTCCACCACCAAGGAAAATGATATTTAGCTTCTTAATCAGCAGGTACAAGGTTGGGGAAGGGGGCAAGGAAGAGGTTAGAGAGGGCAGGAGACAGAGACTGAGAGAGAAGATGGGAAAAATCTCTGAGCCAGACACATGGATAATCATTTAGTTAATTGCTCTCGTGGGATTGTGCTAGGTGTTTGGAATCAGGTCAAGAATAAAAAAGTTCTTGCCTTCCTGAAAAAGATATTCTGATAAGCTTCTTCGGTGTCTAAGAAATGGTTTCCAGTGAAATAATCAGAGGCACTCAATGTGGCACTAGGTCAGAGTAGTGTGTGTATGTGCACACTCATGTGTGTACGTTTGTGTGTGTGTATACACTTGTGTGTGTATATGTGTGTGCACATGTGTGTATGTGTGTGCACTCGTGTGTGCGTGTGTTTGTGTGCAAGTGCTTTTGGACATGTGCAAGCCAACACTGGGGGAATTGAATAGAAAGAATAACATTAGAAACTGTGGCAGAAATGGGATATTTGGTATTAGAGGCAGGATTTCGAGTTACTTACAGGAGGAACCCAGAAGAGACATCACAGGGCTTAGATTCTTCCTCCTCTCTTCTTTCCTCCTGTATGACATCCTCTGTGTTCCACTTCCCCAGAGTCTCTCGTCTTTCCAGCCCTCTGTTTTTGTCTTCATTCAGTTCCTTTTGTTTCAGAACTCTCCGTAATGCTCTCCTGTATCCCATCTTTAACGTCTTGCATTCTGTCTCTTTAGGGCCTCCAGAGGCATCTTTTTATTTATTATTATTATTATTGAGTTGGGGGTCACATCCTGTTGCCCAGGCTGGAGTGCAGTGGTACAATCACGGTTCACCGCAGCCTTGATTTCCTGAGCTCAGGCAATCCTCCCATCTCAGCCTCCCGAGTAGCTGGGACTACAGGTATGTGCCACCACGCCTGGTTAATTTTTAATTTTTTGTAGAGACAGAATCTTGCTATGTTCTTCAAGCTGGTCTTGAACACCTGGGCTCAAGCAATCCTCCCGCCCTAGCATCCCAAATTACTGGGATTACGGACGTGAACCTCTGTGCCTGGCAGTTCAGGGATCTTTCAAAAATATGCATAAATCATGATATTGTGCCAAAAATGTCTGTGATCCTGAATATTCTCACTCTCCAGTTCTCAGCTTGGGGTTCAAGGCCTCTGCCTGTCCACCTGAATCCTTCCTTCCTGTCCAACTTCCTCTGTGAGATCCCTCTCTGCCTCCTGCCTGCCAATTATGCCAGAGGGCTGCTCTCCACAGCCCTTAGCTCTCAAGGCCTGCAGACGTCAGTCTGCACGAAGACGTCCAGCTCCGCTCACACTCAGCTCTCATCTCTGCCAGGCCATAACGGTGTGCCCCTCCCCTTTCTCTGTGCCCACGGCACTTTCATCATGTAGCTCTGGCACTGGTCCTGGCTTCTCAGCAGAGTCAAGTGTTGTAGATGTATCTGAAGGTGACGCAAATTTGCGTAGGGATTGAATATGAGTGCTCTGGAGTCAGCCAGGCCTAGGTCATGTCCCAGATCACCACCGACCAGCTGTGTGACCCCAGGCCAGTTTCCTCATCTCTGTGCAACTCAGAGTTCTCAGCCATAGAACAGGGATGGAGGGATCTGCCCCACTGAGCTGTTAAGGGAATCAAATTTTGTAATGGATGCAAAGTCCTTGGCACAGTTTAATCACACATCCAATAATAGTAATGTTTATCATTATTGTCTGTCTCCCTCACTTGGCTATGAGCTCCTTCAGAAAAGTACAGTGTTTTCTTCAACTTTATATTTCCAGCAGCTCACACAGTGCCTATCTCACAAAAAGGCTTTTTAACATTTTTTTAATTTTAGAAACGGAGTCTGGCTGTGTTGCTCAGACTGAAATACAGTGGCATGATCATAGCTCACTGCAGCTTCGACCTCCTGGGCTCAAGGGATCCTTCCACTTCAGCCCCCTAGTAACTGGGACTACAAGTGCATACCACCATGCCTGACTAATTATAATTTTTTTTTTTGTAGAGATAGGGTCTCTACATTGCCCAGGCTGGTCTTAAATTCCTGGCCTCAAGTGATCCTCCTGCCTTGGCCTCCCAAAGTACTGGGATTACAGGCGTGGGTCACTGTGCCCAGCCTTTTTAACCCTCCTGAATATATGAGAAGCCCTGATCAGTGAGGCCTTTCTAAGTACTGCCTGTATTGCTGATTACCCTATTGTTCAGGATGAGGGCTGGGGTTTCAGGGAGATGTTAAGTGGAAGAGGATGTTGCCCGTGGCTGCAACAGACACAGTTTTCGATGCTCCATCCCTTCTCTGTCAATTGTCTCATTCCCCACAGCCCTGCAGCAGGTGTGGACCTGGGTGATCAGTTTATAGCAGAGGATTCCATCTGTTTCTCTCATGGCCAATGGTACCAGGCTTAGTGGTGACTCATTTATAAACAGCTGAGCTTGGGCAGTTGTCTCTGTGGGACGTGAGCTAAAAGACTCAGGGACCATGGTCAGTCTGTGCTGTGCTGGGGGTGAGCAGGTCTGCTGTGGAAAACCAAAGCATGAGGGGTATATTAGTCTGCTAGGACTGCTGAAACAAAGAATCACATCCCAGATAGCTTCAGCAACAAACACATATTTTCTCAGTTCTAGAGGAAAGAAATCCAAGATCAAGGTGAAGGTGTCTTCTGAGGTTGTGAAGAAGAATCTGCTCCAGATTTCTTCTCTAGCTTCCATGGTTTGCTGACCATCTTGATATTCCTTGTCTTGTAGACACATCACCCCAATCTCCATCTTCATCTTCATAGGATGTTCTCCCTGTGTGTGTGCCTGTGTCCAAATTTTCTCCTTTTAAAGAACTCTAGACATATTGGATTAAGCCTACCCCAATGATCTCGTCTTGACATAATTAATTATGTCTAAAATGACCTTATTTCCAAATAAGGTCATGTTCTGAAGTATTGGACATCAGAAATTCACCATATGAATTGGGGAAACACAATTCAAATCATAATATGTGGGGAGAAGAAACAATGATTAATCGGGGGGGTTTGCAGCGAGGAAGAAATAGAACACGTGTAGAGAAAGATAAGCCCAAGAGAGCTTGCAGCCTAAGGGCAGGGAGAACAAGAGCAAGAGTAAGAGAGAGTGAAACAGAGACAGAGACAGAGACAGAGACAGAGAGAGAGTTTGGCTCTTAACTCTCCAGTAGTTCTGAGCTCATGTCAAGAGCTCTACTTGGCTTCTATGAGATGTCTCTAAAGCCTTCAGGAAACCTGTTTCTGGTTTAACCTGTAGTGAATGGTTCTACTTCTAGCATCAAAACGACTTTTCTAGAATAGGGGCACGAAGAGGCTCAGTTTTTATGTCGTGTGTGGGAGGCTCTTGTCTTCCATAGCCTTATCTTCAAAGTAGTAAGAGCAAGGAACAGAGCTGAGGATTTGGGGGAAAGTAACAAACAAAGAACACAACTTCAACTATCTGGGCAGGTCTCCTCAAATCTCCTCATTCCCCTTTTCTACCCACACAGGTTCTTACTCTGGTTCCCTTTTCAGCTCTCCATCTCCCATTGACCTGCTCTCTTTCTCTCTGCTTACCCTGCTCTCTCCACTGGAATCCCCTATATTTCTTGGTTGAAATCCTAATCCCCAATATGATGGTATTGGAAGGTGGAACTTTTGGGAGGTAATGATGTCATGAGGGTGGAGGTTCATTAATGGGATCAGTGCCCTTAGAAAAGGAAGTTCAGAGAGCTCTCTCACCCTCATTCCACCATGTGAGGATAGTGTGCAACCTGGAAGAGGGCCCTCATCAAAACCTGACCATGCTGATGCCCTGATCCTGGACTTTACAGTCTCAAGAACTGTGAGAAATGCATTTTTGTTGGTTGCATGCTACCCAGTCTACGGTACTTTGTTATAGCAGCCCAAACTGACAAAAACACCTCCTCTCCAGAGTCTTCCAAGACCATCTACGTAGGGTCTTTTATCTGGGTCATACACTTGACATTCACTTTGTTTGATAGGACATTATTTCTCAAAGTTTCAGGTGTGTTGGGGTTTTGTTTATCCAGAAAGACTGCAAATTCCATAAAGATACGGACACCTCCTTGGCTTCACTCCACGATGCTTAGTAAATATTCATAGACCAACAATAGGATTGCATTCCATATTCTTTAAAAACAGGTCATCCACCATGGTGCTAAATTCGAGAGGTAGATAAAGATACCTAGTGCTAAGTTTCCCTCCCGTTCCTGTTTCTAAGCTACCAGATTGTTCTCCCTGGAGGCAACTAATGCTAACAGTTTATTGTGTATTCTTCCAGAGATATTTTATGCATCTGCAAGCAAGTACATATAACTATTCTTTTTCCTCTTGTTACATATGTAGTAGCCTGTGGTACAAACTGCTTCGTTTTTCCTTTTTTTCTTTTTCATTTTTTGCTTAAGGATCTTGGTGTCATGATTTTAAAGATATGTCCATCAAATTCTTTGATGTTTGCTCCCTCAAGAGGTGGAGCTAAGCTCCCCTTCCTTTGATTGCGAGCTGAAATTAATAACTTACTTCTAGCAAATAGAATAAAATGGACGTGATGGCTGTTGTTTCCAAGATTAGGTAACAAACAAACTGCACCTTCCATCTTTGGGGGTGTTCTCTCTCTTCTCTCTGTCTCATCACTTATCTGGGGAAGTTCATTCCCACTGATGCTGGGTGTATTGGGGTGTGTTGTTCCATGGGTTTTTTGACTAGGCCTCAGAAAAGAATTTTAGAGTGACTCTCAAGTATAGTTTTTGTTTGTTTGTTTTTGTTTTTGTTTTGAGTTGGAGTCTCACTCTGTTGCCCAGACTGGAGTGGAGTGGCCGCTCCCGGCCACCGCAGCCTCGACCTACTGGGCTCCAGCGATCCTTCTGCGTCAGCCTTCCAAGTAGCTGAAACTACAGGCACGCGCTACCATGCCCGGCTAATTTTTCGATTTATTGTAGAGATGAGGTCTTGCCAAGTTGCCCAGGTGGGTTTCGAACCCGCGGGCTCAGGCAATCCACTCACCTCAGCCTCCCAAAGTGCGGGATTACAGGCTGAGCCACCGAGCCTGGCTTCAAGTATAGTTTAAGACAGAATTTATTAGAAAAAAAGAAGCATGCTCAAGGAAGGCATAGGTGCCTTAAGAGAGTACATGGGCTTGCCTTTGACAAAAAGCTTTATATACTTTTACAACCACAACTAAGCAAGCCACGAGCTAAGAGTGGTGGACTGTGGGTATCTGGTCATGAGTTTTGATGCCCATCTCTCTATCTTCTATGAACTAAGAAGGGTAGGCTGCAGATGTCTGGTCATGAGTTTTGATTACCACCTCTCAACCTTCTAAGGTCACAAGGACCTTCTAAATAATTAAAATCATCACCTAACTAGATTTGGGTTTTTCTTAGAACATCATGTGTGTGTTTTGGGTAATTCCCTATTATTATCATACTGGTAGATTCTCATTCCAGTCTGCAAAGTGGTCAGGTCTGGTGTGCCTCGTTGGTTGGGTGAAGGTTGTGTACCAATAAGAAAGATGTCTGAACACTTACCTATTTTAATTTAGTCCTGTTTACAAGAAACATATCTATCTATAGCTAACCTGCTCTGGCTAACTTGCCTCACCATGTCCTAAGGACACTCCGGCAGCTTGGGGAGAGGCCCCTGAAACATGGAACTGAGGTCTCCACACAACTGTGAGTGTGGAACGTCAACGTGAAATAAGTGGACAAGGAACCAAGATTCTTCCTAATCAAGTCCCAAGAAGACTGTAGCCCCTGCCCATAGCTTGATGCCAATTTCTTATGAGATCCTGAGCCAGAACCACCCTATTAAACTATTCCCCAATTCCTTCCCCATGGAAACTGTGAGATAGAAAATGTTTGTTGTTCTAAGCCAAAACATTTGTTATGGCAGTGAAAGGTAATAATACAGTTGGAGATCCTTCCACATGAGTACATAGGGAGAGTGTCTATCCCTTTATGCAGTTATTTTATATTCCATTGACTGTACATAGCTTTATTCATTTTAAACAGTTCCCTATTGATGGACATTTAGGCTATTTCCAAGCTTGTGCTCTTTGAACAAAGCTGCAATGGAAGACTTTCTAAATATATCATTTCACAAACTGTGTGTGAGCATATCTGTAGGAAAAAAATCCATAGAAGTGGAAAAGCTGGCTTTTTTTCATAAAGTCTTGCCAATCTGCCTTGCATGGAAGTTGTACCAGTTTACACTCCCATCAGCATTAGATGAGAAGGATGTTTTGTCTACACCCTCACCATCTTCTTCAACCCCTCTGAACCAGATCATATAGTAGGGACTTAATATGTTTGAGGGTTGAATTATATCTCCTGTATCTCAACAGGAAATGATTCAAAATACTCCTGGTTTCTTTATGATCCCAGAGAGGTTCTTTGACCTTCCCTCGCAGACCCACAGTCTCCTTCGTGAATAGTAGTAAATCAAAATAGCAATGGTGGAAGGCAGCAGTGGTGGCTGCCTTGCCCTGGTAAATAAAACCCGACCAAGCCTAGTCTCTTTAGTTCCAGCTCATAGCTAGAAGAGAAAGCCCCAGAGGCCTGAAAAATCCTCTGCTATGGAGATGCAAAGGGAGATCTGTAGTTTACAGGTGTCTAGTGACCTTCCAGTCCCACTGGGAGGGGAGTGTGCGCAGGCACTGTGGCTGCCTCTGAACCTGACCGGGTGGCTGGGCCTTCAAAGGCCTTCCCCCAGGGTCTCTTTCCATGCCTAGCAGAGCCCAGGGCCCGTGCAGAAGGAGGCTGACAGCAGGGGAGCACCTGTGAAACTCAGAACTGATTGATGCAGGGAGGTAGCAATGCTCACCTGCGGGTGCCTACTCCTGCTAGCTTGTGGCCATTTGTGGGGTAGGCTTTTCCCCGGAGTATACTGACCTCTCTTTCCTTGGTCCAGAAGGGTGGAAAGGGGAAGAAAAGGAAAAAGTGAAGGTCATGGCAGTGGGATTTGCCTCCCCAAATTCTAAGGAGAACACTTCAGGCTACCAGAGTTTCCAGGAAAGCGGGACTTCCGTGCCCTATTCCTGGTTCTCCCTATCCTGCTGGGGGTAAATGGCTTTTACTAAGAGGCACCTTCATACACTCACTCCTTCACTCCATATTTACTGAGCACCTGCTATGAGCAATGCATTTGCGAAGTGTGAATCTCTAGCTCCTTCAGGATCTGTTTCTACCCAGATCCCGGGATCTGTGCCCATAGCTAGATGCCAAGTACAGCCCCCTATGCACTCTTCTTTGAAAAAACAAAAAACTTATCTTACCCTGATCTCCACTGCTCATAAAACAAGTCCAAGTTCCCCCACCTGGCTATAGGGTCTTGAATGTTCTAGTCCATCTTTTCCTTCTGATGCTTCCAGTATCAACACTTTCTGCCTCAAAATTTGCAATCTAGACAAGCGAACCAATTTCCATGAGTTCATTCCCATATTCAGTCATTTATTTATTCATTTTTATTGTGTACCACATCTCAGGCACTGTGCTAAGTGCTATGGGTATACCCGTGAAAAAGGTGTCAGGACCCCTGCCCTGAGGCAGCAACCATGGCAGCTTGTGACCATGCCTTGAGGGGGATAAATTGAGTGATATGCTATAGAAGGGTGGATGAGGGCTGGGCAGGGAACATCTTTCCAAAAGAGGTAAGGTCTGAGGCCTGAGGACTGCCATATCATACCCAGGTTAAAGTGTGTGCTCCTGGCTCTGTCTGCTGTTTTCAGTGAGTCCTTTATGCAGTTCAAATGCATACTAATAAGTCTGTCCGCATTGTATGCCTGATACAGATCCTTTGAGTGATGTTTCAGAAATAATAACTTTGGGAAATTAGTTCTTATGTGACCATTTACTCATGATTCTGTATGATACTGTTCACTTTTCTAGAACATCTGAATGTTAAGTTGTTCTAGTACCTCCCCAAAATGTTCTCTGGTGTTTAAATATTCTCTATAGGCTACAGTTCTTTGTAAATATAACTTCACTGAGCTTTTCTTGTTTATTGACTTCTCTCCCCCTTTTTCTGTAGAGATAGGGTCTCACTATGCTGCCTAGGCTGGTCTCTCATTCCTGGGCTCAAATGATCCTCCCGCCTCTGCCTCCGACAGTGCTAGGATAATAGGCATGAATCACCACACCTGGCCTAAATGAGGCAGGATATTCAGTGTAGGCTAGACATAGATAAATTTCTTGTAGGGTAGTTTTAAAATAGGAGAGCATTCAGACATCTGACCACTTTGTAGCCTTTTGGATGAACATGGTAATCCAAGGTGTAGAGAAGATAATCTGACCATCCTGTAGCTTTTTGGATGAACATGATTATCGCTGTGAAGGTCTATCAGGTTTCCTGTCAAAGGCAAAATGTGTGTTCATGAAGAGCTCATCAGAAGTGGAGAGATGGTAAATCTCTCAGGAGCAGACACCTGTAGACCACCCTCTTTAGTATGGTAGTTATTGTGTAGATATTTCAAGCTTCCTGTAAAAAAGCAAAAGCTTGGTCTTTCTTCAAGATGCCCATGTCTCCTGGCATGCTTCCCTTTCTTTCTCTCTCTAATAAATTCTGTTTTAAAACTATACTGGCTGCTCTGAAATTCCTTTCAGTGGTGAGTCAAATAACTCATGAGCATCACGTTGCACCCCACTTGCCAACAGTAAATATGTTAATGATAATAAAGAGTGCAAACAATGCTGGAAGTATTTAAAAATAACATGATTTCAAGAATTCGGATTTCTTGATTCTGAATCTAGAAGATCAATATTTGGAATTTGGAAACACTATCTATAGTTTCACTTTTTAAATAGTTTTTGCACCTCAAATAACCATTGGCTCAGTCTTAAGCTTCTTAAAATCTTTATTTGGGCTGAAAGTGGAACCAGGAAGGGGCCGAGTCTACCTGCAAAGTAGGAGTCCAGCTCCCTTCTCAGCAGCTGGTGACCTCAGTCAAGCCGTCTCACCTCTGCGGGCCATTTTCCCATCCCGTTCCTGTGCATTGAATGCCTGGGCTGGAAGACCTCACGTGTGTCTTTCAGTCCCTGAAATCTATGATTGAATAGCTCTGCTCTGGCCTACATTTCTAAGTGAAAATACTCCCTAACCTATTTCCTTTTTTTTAAGTTGGAATCTTATTCCAACACCAGGTTGGTATGCAGTGGCATGCTCACGGCCACTGCAGCCTCGACCTGCTGAGCTCATGCAATCTTTCCACCTCAGTCTTCCAAGTGGCTGCTGGACCTACAGGTGTGCGCTACCACACACAGCTAGTTTTTTTTTTAATTGTAGAGATGAGGTCTCGCCAAGTTGTCCAGGTTGGTCTCAAACCTGCAGGCTCAGGCAATCCACTTGCCTTGGCCTCCCAAAGGGCTGAGCCACTGAGCCTGGCACTCTCAAACCCATGTCTAACTCACTTGGCTACTGGGGCAGTTTTCTTTTCATCTAGGGAATGACATTTAGTGAGGATTTACATGGAGTTCGACCCTGTACACATTTCTCCTGTACGTTACTTTGCTTTCTCCTCTTCATGCCTATATAAGGAAGCTTTATTATATTATTTTATGGATGAGAAAAGCTGAAGCTCAGAGAGGTATGTGTTGTGCCCTAGGTCATAGATGAAGGGGATAGGGGATGGGGAAGGTTTTGTAGAAAGACCTCAGGGCTTGGAGTGGAGATCAGCTACACCCAAAGCTACCTCCTTCTCTCTGCTCTGTCTGCATTTCTTGCCAGCTTCACACAGAGGCAGCCTCCTGGGGAGGGTTTTATGGATTCAGAGGGAAAGCTACAGCATGTGGGAAATGCTGGCTGCTCAGACACTGCCAAACCTTCATTTCAGTGCTGAGGAGAGAAGACAGAGTTTGGTGTCAATTAAAGTATGGGTGGAGTGGCTCACGCCTGTAACCCCAGCACTTTGGGAGGTTGAAGTAGGAGGATCACTTGAGGTCAGGTGTTCAAGACCAGCCTGGACAATATAGTGAGACCCCGTTTCTACAAAATAAAATAAAATAAATTAGTCGGGTGAGGTGGCACACGCCTGTAGTCCCAGTTACTCTGGAGGCTGATATGGGAGGATTGTTTGAGCCCAGGAGGTCAAGGTTACAGTAAGCCATGATCGTGCCTCTGCACTCCAGCCTGGGTAACAGAACAAGACCTGTCTCTAAAAATAAATACAAGCATAGATTGTGGGGGCAGGTGGTAGTGTAGGCTGTTAGTCTTTTTCCCACTCCACACAGGTGGGACCACCTGTGTCTTGGGCACTCTGTTAGGATGGATTAAAGAGGGGGCTAAAATTCAGTCCCTTCCCACCCATTATGTGAGAAGGAGAGACAGGTGAGTACACAATCACCTGGCAATGTTGAGTGTGGCAGGAAGACACTGGTAGGATTGAGAGAATCACCTCTTCCATCTTTCATGCCTCAGTGTCCCCTTTCTATAAAATAGAGAGGATGGCTCAGAACCCTGTGGAAAATGACAATTCCTTTTTACTTTGTATTTCCCGGTAATATGATCAAGATAAAATTGTGTTCACACTCCTGCTTTAAGAAAATCCTTAATGCTACCATTTTTAAGTTGTAGAACAGATGGCCGTGATATTTACATTACAAATGGATTCTTCATTTGGCCAGAGGATCAATGTAGGTATACGTGGAGAAGGAAGTTCCTTCTGTTATGGACTGAATTGTATCCCCTACCCCAAATTCTTTGTGAAAACCCTAACCACAATGAGACTGCATTTGGAGATAAAAGTTTTAGAAGGTAAATAAGGTTAGATGAAGTCATGAGGGTGGGATCCTAATGCAGTCGGACTGATGGTCTTACAAAAAGAAGATATCTTTCTTTCTCTTTCTCCCTATACACACATTGAAGAAAGGCCATCTGGGGACACACTGAGAAGGTGGCTGTCAGCAACTCAGGGAGAGCTCTCACCACAGGCTGACCCCGCTGACACCCTGATCTTGGACTTCCAGCTTCCAGAGCTGTGTGAAAATAAAGTTCTGTTTAAGCCGCTCAGCCTGTAGTGTTTTGTTATGGCAACTCCAGCTGACTAACAGAGTGTCCTTGCCTGATAGCATGTAAATGTACTTTGGCTTAACAATTGTTAATGTGAAGAAAAGGTGTGTGTTCAAATGGGCCTTGAGTGTGACTCCTCTAAAGGAAGCCCCAAAAGACATAGGGTGTTTCCTTCAGGGAGCAAGATTCATCCTTGTTTATTTTTCTGCTTCTCTCCCCTTCTTCCCACCCTTACTCTAACTTGAGAATCTCTTTCTGAAACTGAGAACTTGTCCTCTTGGTGCTGTACTTGGCTCTCTGTGGGTATGTGCATATGTAGGGTTGTGTGTGTGTGTGAAAGGGTTTGTGTATGCATATATATGTGTAAGATTGTGTATGTATATGTGTGTATTGTCTTGTGTGTGTGTAGGACTGTGTGTGTAGGGGTGTGTGTATATAAAGGTGTATGTGTGTGCATTTGTGTGTAAGGGTGTGTAATGTGTGCTGAAAGGGTGAAAAGCCAACATGGAATTATTTAATGGAATAGTCTTAAACTAAAGAGCAGTCATTTTAACACTGCCTAGCTCTGTCATGTTTTTCTAGAAGTTCACTTTAATTTACTCTCTAAACACTAGCCAAGGACAGAACTGGTTTCTCAGGGGTAGCTACTGATAATTGTTTTACAACCCCCGCCCCTCCAGCTTGTTTTGTTAAGTTAACCTAATCAACCCTTCATGACCTTCGTGACACAGATCCCATCAACAAGGCAGCAATCATGTGACTAACTCACCCATCTGCCTGCTGTTTATCACCTGACATCAGTACCAGTGCTTACCTGTCCTTTTTGTGATGATGTGGAAAGACCACCACCCAATCACTTTAGCAACCTGCCCCACACCAAAGGGAAGATTTAAAAGCATTCAACTTCAAATTGCCATTTGCTGTTGCTTTGTTAAACACTGGTATGTCCATGTGACTCTTTGAGCTATGGCTGCTATGTTTTCTAGCTTTGGCTTTCTCCCTTGCCTTGGGGAGGTGAATCTCTGCTCTCTCTAATTTACTTTCTAAATAAGCTATATTTTCCAATCTAACTTCTGTGCAATTCTTTGCATCTTTTGTGCGGCACTGTGGCACACACACCAGGAGGGTCTGACCTAACGTTTTGGAGACTCGGCTGGGATTTTAACCTAACATGTGTATTTGTGTGTGTAGGGCTGTGTAAGTGGGATTGTGTGTGTGTAAGGTTGAGTATGTATGTGTGTGTATGGGGTTGTCTGTGTGTAGGATTGTGTGTATGTGTGTGTAGGGTTTTGTGCGTGCATGTGTGTGTGTGTGTGTGTGTGTGTGTGTGTGTGTGTGTGTGTACATTTTGCTGCTTTAAACAAACACTCGGAGAAAAAGCATGAGAGGAAGAGGAAGAAACTCTCCCTGAGGGCGAGAGTTCCCCTCCTCTGTGGAGAAAGGGCCTTGTAGAGAAGCCCCTTCTGAGACCTTAATTGTGCTTTGGTCTTTGGATCTCCCAGCTCTGTTCCCCTGCCCTCATGTGGACAGACAGTGGAGCAGTCCAGCTTTATCTCCTGTCTCCTAGCAACAGTCTTTGGAAGGTGGAAGGCAATGACCAGGTCTGGAGATTGGGATAGGGCAGGTGGGCAGGCAGGGAGGGCAGGGGTCCCGAGCAACTCCTCCCCGGAGCCTGTGTGCTCAGGGCTAGGAGATGCCTTTTCATTTGAATAGCGGTGGGGGTGGGGTAGGGGCGGCTCTCATTAGTTAACGTTGTAATTTGTGTTGACAGAATGGACAGGAATGTTTCATCAAACAATTACACAAAGGAGTCTGACTTGTTCCCAAACACAAAGGAGACAGGCGGCATAAATTAATGTGCATATGTGCTCGTGCACTAAGTATTTGCTGCCACAATTACTACAAGGGGAGAAAGAGACATCACCTTCCCCTTCTGAGATGAGAATTGCTCGTGGTGGGAAAGAAAAGGAAGACAGAATTATTTCCTGGCCAACTGAGAGCAATTGAAGCAACGAGCATCTTCTTCCTCTGCCATTCATCCCCACAAGAGTCCCTTGGGGTCCTGGACTTGTCTCTCACACAATTGGGACACTCTTACAGCCATTCGCAGTGAGAGCTGGGGCTCGGACAAGTCATACTTGGGCTCCCTTCTGCCTTTGATGTTCATCTTAACTAGATGTCACCTGGATGAAGATCAAAGGTAGCCTTGGAGGAAAAACAATGTTACAAAAGACTGCTCTCCCCCTGAGAATGAGAGGAGCAGGTGGAGATTGGCACTTCTTGCCTGCTTTGTCAAAATGTTAAGAAGAGCCCTTTCTACCTTTATGGTTTTTTCTTCCCTTCCCTTCCCTCTTCTCCCCTCCCCTCCCCTCTCCTCTCCTCCCTTTCCCTCCCTTTTCTTCTCCTCCCAACTTTGTTTCCCCTTTTTAAAAGAAGGATTTGATGGGGGAGGTTTAGCGACACATGTAGGTGCATGTGACTCAGCTGCTGCAACAGGAAATATAGGATTGTAGGTTGAAAGGTACATCCTTGGGACTCAGTTGCCAGGGTTTCTGTTCTGGTTTTTCCATTGGATAGCCATGTAATCCTGAGTGGTTGGGCCTCAGTTTACTTACTTGCAAAACACAGGGGTTGCGCTAGATGGTCTTGTGAAACCCTCCCACACCTCCAACATTCCAGGATTCTCCTGGCCAGTCGACTTGAGACTTGGAGTCTCTTGCCTTCCCTAAGTCACAGCCTGCCATCATTACAGAAGCGTTCATGGGGACAAAGTGGGGATGGAGCTGACTGCAACCATCAGTCATCCACCACTGACTCTTAAGAAAGCACTGAGCAGTGCATTAGTAAACTACAGAACTTCTTCTAGTTCTACCATTCTTAGGTATTTCTCCCAAACAAACAAACAAAAAAATTATTATTGGATTATTGAAGTACATATACATGTTGTAAAAAGAAATTCAATTAGAGACATTCCAAGGGAAATTCCCCTGTGATATAGTTTGGATGTTTATATCCTCCATATCTCATGTTGAAATGTTATTCCCAATGTTGGAGGTGGGGGCTAATGGGAGGTGTTTGAGTCATGGGGATGGATCCTTCATGAATGGCTTGGTGCCCTCCCAGTGGAAATGGGTGAGTTCTCCCTCTATTAGTTCATGAGAGAGCTGGTTGTTTAAAATAGTGTGGCATTGCTTTCCTACCTCTCTTTCCTCTACTCTTGTCATGTGAGACCTTCTTCCCTTCTTCAACCATGAGAGGAAGCAACTTGAGGCCTCCCTGGAGCAGATTATGCTGCCACGCTTCTTGGACAGTCTACAGAACCATGAGCCAAATAAACCTCTTTAAAAAAAAATAAATAAAATACCCAACCTCAGGTATTCTTTTATAGTACCACAAAATGGATTAATACACCTAGATAATCTGATTTCCTGTGGTGTATATGCTCTATGGCTGTTTCTTTAAGCACACACACACACACACACACACACACACACACACAGATGTAACATGTGTGTTTTGATTTGTGGGGTTTTGATTTGTGCTTTGAAGTTCTGATTCACAGACTGCTGACATGCTGACCACGGGGGGCCGTCACAGCAAAAGAAGGGAAGGAAGCAGCTTCTTTCAAGGGCAGAGAGCTGTGTTTGTCCCCAACTGGGAGCTGGGTTCTATTTTCTGGGCACCAGGAGTCCCCATCCTCTCTTCTCCTTCTGCAGGCTGTATGTAAATTTAATCCTGAGGGAACTTGAGACCTGTAGCTACATTTTCTACGAAACTATCACATGAAGCCAAGAACCTTCACAAAGCAAGCTTAAAACAAATTGCTATTGGAACAATGAACACGATCTCTGGGGATTGCTGTTTCTTTCTTCTTAAGAAATGTAAACAACATATTTATGTTGCTTTAAGAAACAACATATATACCCTTTACTGTGAAGAAATTAGAAAAGAGATGAGTCCATCGGAAAAAGTCCATCGGAAAAAAAATTGCAGTGTTTATTTAAACATATACAAAGTTTTTATGCACAGTATTTGAATAGCTTTTTCAGTTGGCTTGATGCTTGCAGTTTAAAGGTAACTAAACTGCAGGTGAGGTCACATATCGTCTATTCCACTTTCTGGGACCTGGACCTGGAAACCATATTCATTTGACCAGGTTCTTGGAACACAGAGCTTAATATAGGAGGGGGACCCAAAAACCCTGGAATTATTTTTTGGTGGGCAGGCCTTTTGTAGTACCGGTTTTTAGTGGCTAGGTAAGTGTTCTAGGAACCCATCAGCATCAGTGTACCAGCTAGCGTTGTTGTGAGAGGCTGTGCTTGGCTTCAGTGAATTTTTTTTGGAGATTCTTTTAACACATCTGCCCATTTCAAGACAGATGATTTACAAACTCACCTGCCTGCACCACACTGAGTGTTTTCAGCAGTTTAAAAACAAAACAGCATGACCCCCATGCTCCACACTCTTTTTTCACCCAATTTTGCCCCAACTGACTTTTTATTCTTTCCCCAGATGAAAAAATTCCTCAAAGGGAAATATTTTGCTGATGTGGAAGAGGTGAAACAAAAAATGGCATCAAAACGGACAAGTTCAAAAACTGTTTTTGAGTAGTGGAAAAGACGTCTTGATAGGTGCATTGCATCAAACAGAATATTTTGAAGGCGACGTTTTTAAACATGTAAGAATAAATACACAATTAAAAAAAAATACATTCCCTGGTTTGGGTCTCCCTTCGTAATCTGAGTTCTTGAACTGCAGCTTCTCCTAATATTAGGAGAATGGTCCCAGAAAAATAACTATAGTATAGTAGGATGCATATGAAAATTTCGAAATCTACTTAGCATCATGGAAGCAGAGAGGAAGAAGTCATTAACTGTATGGATGTGAATCTAGTAAATTTCAAGGCCATTAGTTAATTTAGAACATCCTGCTTAGACTTTAATCCCAGATACAGGCGACTTATTCCCACTGTGAGAGAGCTCCCAGGATGCTTGCCAGTGGATTTGTGGAGAGAAGGCTCTGACTTCTGCTTTCAGCATCTCAAGGCAGAGATGTAGGAGGTAACATTTTATTTCCTCTCTGCAGAAGCCTTGCTTTACTTGCCCCCTCCCCCATCTCCTAAATCTACAGCTTTCCATATGCTTGGGTATGTGCGTGTGGGTCTCACAAACACAGGGCAGCAACACTGGCTTCATTTTTAGTGTATGGCAGTCTGAAATCCTTGTGATTCCATCAAGCTGGGATAGACTTTGGTTATACACAGACTTCTTTTCTGTAAGCCTTTAGACATCTTGTGTGGGACTGGCCCTGTCAAGTCTCATTCTTTATGGAGGAGGGTGTGGGGTGCTTGGGGACATTCTCATACTGTTACAGAAAAGTGCATTTGATGTAAACTTTAAAAGAATGAAGTGATATGTGCTGACTTGGATTGGGTTAACTGGAAATAGAGCCTGAGACAGAGAGTTGCGTGTAAAAGGCTTCTTGTGGGATGCTCTTAGGAAACGCACTGGTAGGAAAATGAGGAAGACTGAATGGGGCAGTGGGAGAGAAATCACTGGGTTGCAACTGTTACAACTGAGGTCTCAGCGGATCCCCTAGAGAGCTTTGGAATTGGGGAGGACTTTCTGAGTTGTGCCAAACTGAGGCAAGGGTGCGGTGGCTGTGTCCTTGAGTCAGCTAGTCACTGGCAAGAAGCTACCTCCTGGGAGGAAGAATGACCTTGGATGAGCTGGTTCCTTGCAACCAATGGCAATTTCCAGTGAGGGATGCAGCTGTGAGCTGTCAGCAGTGATATTCCCAGCAGCAGAGGGGTGAATGTTAGGAAGAAAAGGAATTGGAGTAGATGATAATAGTTCTCACTGCAGTCCAGCTTTTATGTCACTCAGATTCACTCCTTAAATTTTCCTCGTCTGAGAATAGGTTCTTCAGGATTAACATGAGTCTCATTTTCTAGGGAATTTACAGGCAAAGAATTAGTGGGTTAGACTACAGCTCTTCTGTACAGTTGATCTTGAAACCATAACTACTCACCACTCCCCCTATTCCATCACCCATTCTAGATACCCCGCACCTTTGGCTAACAATTTTATTAGTCTAGGTGGTTTGTCTGTTGGGGTGAACCAGATTCTCGTTCCTGAGGTGTCTGAGCCCTGCTCATGCTCTTTTCAGGACATGGTTATCATGCTCTTTTCAGGACATGGATACTGTATCTGCCAATTTACTATTAAAAAGGGGGGCCAGGCTCAGTGGCTCAGCCTATAATCCCAGCACTTTGGGAGGCCGAGGCGAGTGGATTGCCTGAGTCCATGGATTCGAGACCAGCCCAGGCAACTTGGTGAGACCCCATCCCTACAATGAATCAAAAAATTAATTGGGAGTGGTAATGTGTGCCTGTAGTTCCGGCTACTTGGAAGGTTGAAGCAGAAGGCTCACCAGTGGGTGGCCGTGAGCATGCCACTGCACTCCAGTCTGGGCGACAGAGTGAGACGCCAACTTAACCCCCCCCCAAAACAAACAAACAAACAAAAAAAACCAGGGGACACCAAGAGATGCCTCAGTGGGTCGATTTCGTGTAGAAGTTATTTTTCCCTACCCTCATTGTCTAGCAGTGGCCTGGTCTTCTGTTGTGTGATGGTTCCTTTTTCATGCCTGTCGGTCTTTTGGTATGAAGAGTGCAAAGGGTTTTGTTGGCAGTTGTCTCTTAACATTTAATGGACTCTTATTGAGACTCCATGTAGAAGTGTTCACATCCGAGAACCAGGACCTCTAGACCCACAGATCCTAAGGTTGTAGGGTTGGCAGCATAACTTCTCCAAATAGATTAAGGGTTGTTGGTAAGAGAGGCCACTCAGATTTCCACCCTTGGTTTCCTGACTCATGTATTCTACCTAGGGGACACAGTACTATATAACAGAAATAAAGGGCATTAATTTAGAATCCATCCTGCATCCAGAAGATGGTATCATCTTCAAGTTGACATAGACATTGCTTTTTAAAGAGGCCATTCTACCCCTCTGTCAAGCTGGTGACTCCTGAGTGTGCAGTAGGTTATAGGACCAGTACATCCCATTTTCAAATGTTCACTGCCACCACAGCATATTGGTTTTATTTTTCTGTTATATGAGTTTCTTGGCTTAGACAGTATTGATAAGGATTTTATGTCAGCTGGTAAAATCTTCTCTAAGTCCTCAGATAGCTGTGGTGGCCAAAACCTTAGAGCAGAAAAATCAAGACTATATAGGACATATGTATTGATATTAGTCAAATTGAATCACTGTTTCTGTTAGGGTAAAAGGAGTCCAGAGTAGTTAATTTACTACCAAGGGACTAGTTCATCTCTTCTAAGTGTGTTGCCAAATATGGGCTCAGTTTTATTTTCTGTTGCTGGCAGTTTGGATATTTGGCCGCAGCAGTAGCCAGGTCAACCTTGGTGAGTGTGAACAAATCCAGTTGGGCCAATGCATAGCTATCATCTCTTCTGTCATGGCTGTTCCACACCCGTGTGCATTGTATCAACACTAGGTTGGCCCATAACAAATACCTGCTGATGTCAATTGACTGAGTCATTCTGCCCACTTGATTGGTTTAGTGTCTCTTCCATTGTGGATACTCTTTGGTGGCTATTAGTAAGTTGTACTAAGATCTTCACACATTGATTCATTGAGTCAGAGTCTCACTTTGCCACCTAGGCTGGAATGCAGTGAAACACTCATGGCTACTGCAACCTCGACCTGCTGGACTCAGGCGATCCTTCTGCCTCATTCTTCCAAGTAGCTGGAACTACACCACGCCCAGATTATTATTATTATTTTAAATTATTTGTTGTAGAGGCAAGGTCTTGCCAAGTTGCCCAGGCTGGTTTCAAATTCCTGGGCTCAGGCAATTCTCTCTCCTCAGTCTCCCAAAGTGCTGGGATTAGGCATGAGCCACTATGCCCAGCAAAGATCTTCACACTTTAGATCCATTACCATAGGTCCATCAAGATGAGTCTTCCTAAAACCTTGTTTCCAATCTTCTAATATTTCTTCTTTCAGAGTCCAGGACCAACTGGCAAGTCCACTGAAAAATGCCCTAAGTCTGTGAATATTTCTACTTTGGTCTCCTTCTTTTTTCACAAAGTGGAAGGCTTGATGCATCACATAAAACTTTGCCCATTTGGACGATACCTCTTCATTGTTTTCTTTCAGGGTCATTCTTGAAGAGGACTGTAGAGAAACAGTAGTTCATTTTTAGCTCACACGGACATATCAAGGTGACCCATCTATATACCAAGCTCATAAGTTTCTCTCTTTCATTAACTGAGTATAAGGGAACAGTAGGTGTGAGTTGTGAGAAGAGGCACAAAGGCAACAATGGTAGGTGATGTGGGAGTTGAGACCACCTGCTTATGTGGCTGACTTCATGCCCAATCCCAGAGGTACCACTTCCAGCCTATAAAGGCTAGGTCAGCCTGACTTATGACTTTGTGAGTGTGACAGAACCCAACTTATGATGGGCAACTCTGGCTGCATGGCCACTTGATGTCCTTGTTCAGATGGTCCATCTTTACTGGTACCTAGTGGCAAACCAGATCCTGCCTCTAGTGGAATGTAGTCTTGTGGCAGATGGCATGGTCTTTCTCCAAAACCCCAAGGGTCTATATTGTAATCTTACTGGGGCTTGCCACCACCAACTCTACCCTATGGCTTTTCCAGAAATAACAGAAACATGTTATTACAAGGTCTGCCAGATTGTAAGTCCAAGTGACAAGGCTGCTTTTGTCACAGCCCTTTCTAGACCTCTCTTACAGCTGGCAGCCTTTCATGTCACCTTGCAACTGGGTTGAAGCAGTTTTTCCAAATGTAGGATATACTGTCCCTGTAACCCAAAGAATCCCACCAAGCATAGTGCTCCATTCTTAAGGGTGGGAATTGTGAAATGCAATGATTTGTCATTTATTTGGGGGGAATATTTTGTGATGCCCAAATCACTGGGTCCTAAGAACTTCCCTGATGTGGCAAGCTCGTGAATCTTCATAGAGTTCATGGCCACTCTCTAGAGTTTGCTACATGTACCTTGCCAATGTCTCCAACACACCAGCTGCTTCTTTCTTACCTGGTGTAATTAGCATGATGTCATCAATATGGCAGACCAATGTGATCTTCTGTGGAATTCACAGATGGTTTATGTCTCTTTACTTTACATTGTGACAGAGAGAAGATTAACTAACCAAGCACTGGGGCAAGATCGTATATATATATATACTACTAATTGTCTCGTTTGAATGTGTACTGCTTTTGATCCTCCTTGAGAAGGGATGGAAAAGAATGCATTTTCTAGAGTAATATATGCATATTGTGTGCTGGAGTTTATGTTAATCTGCTCTAAAAAAAGGTACTACATCCAGCACAGTATGTACACTTGGGGCTGCTCTTTTGTTAGGTTGGCAGTAGTCCACTCTTATCTGCTATGTATCTAACTGGTTTTGGGGATTCTAAAATTATTATCACTGTTAGGAATTCCAGTTCTGTAACAGCATCACCCACTGCCACTCCAGCTGAAGGAAGAAAGTCATCCTTAAGCATGTTATTGATGCTGGTGTCCCTCTCACCAGCATATTTCTTACTTTTTTGGCCAAGTAGAGTGTCTTCTCAGCCTTCATAGAACATAGTAGGTGTCTTTTCTTGTTTGTTTTTTGTTTTTTTGCCTGTGTCCACTCTATCAAGTCCACTTTTCTGAGCCCTTTGAGCTTTTCTTCCAGGGAAGTGCTGGTATATTTATTTAGTATGGTCCATTGCTTTTCCAAGCTTCCAAGATTCATCTTGGCAGTTTATTAGTATCTTGTCTTCTCTTAGGATCCTTGCCAGTTATATTTCACATCATGGGACAATTCTTAAAATATTTGCAAATATTTGCAACCTCCTTTATCCAACTGTGTTCCATGCCTTTGACCCAGTGCCCTCAGGATCCAGTTCAACGCATGCACTCTGCCTCTTCCTGGTACATATTACCCAGACCTTGCACTCTTTTGGTTATGTTGTCCCTCTCTTCCCTTAGCTGATCTTGCTGGTCATGTCATGATTTGACCCTTTTAATGGTTCATTCTGCAGAAGTACCTCGTCCCCCTTGATAGATGGGAAGATGGGAGATTTGGGGAGAAGATGGGAGTTGAAACTTTTCAACTACCTCCTTACCCAGATAATCATATCCCAAGTCAGAATCCCACTTCTTTTTTTTTTTTTTTTTTTTTTTTGAGTTGGAGTCTCACTCTGTCCCCAGACTGGAGTGCAGTGGCCGCTCCCGGCCACCGCAGCCTCGACCTGCTGGGCTCCGGCGATCCTTCCGCCTCAGCCTTCCGAGTAGCCGGAATTACAGGCATGCGCTACCACGCCCGGCTGATTTTTTGATTTATTGTAGAGATGAGGTCTCGCTGCCCAGGTGGGTCTCGAACCCACGGGCTCAGGCAGTCCACTCACTTCAGCCTCCCAAGGCGCGGGATTACAGGCTGAGCCACCGAGCCCGGCTAGAATCCCACTTCTTTTTCTGTTATAACTTTGACCTTGGCATAGGAGACCTCCCAGCTAAGAATTCAACCTTCTCTAAAGTTCTATTGCTGTTATATGATTAAACCCTGAATCTAATCCTTTGTGCCGAGGGCCCTCTGCCATAGGCTTTTCTTAAATGCTGCAAAGGAAATCCTCTGGCTTTCACATTTATCCTTTAATTGCCAACTGATTACTGCACACTTGATATCATCTCTTTAGCTAGTGAATCAGTGGCACTCAGCAACTGCCACACCAGTTTCATGGTCTTTTGAATTATGTGTTTCTTTCATGACTCTTCAGTGCCAGAGATCTTACTCCAGCCAGTGCATCACTGTCCACTGGTGTCCCAACACACCTAACTTTGGAAGAAATTTTGCAATGGCACTGCTGCAGCATGCCAGACTCTGCATAGTACACCTGCCATCAGGATGGAGTCTTCATTGCCAGCTGACCAGAGGGTGGGTCATCCACCTCCCAAATCTCATTTTTTATATAGTCCACTTCATAGGACCACTCCTGGCAATAATTGGCTTAGATTGGGTTCCCTGGAAACATGCTGTGAGATGGAGAATGCTGTTTAGGGTTTATTCGGGTGTGTTCTTGGGAGAAACATTTGTAAAAAAAAAAAGCTGGGAAGGCAGGTTGGGGAAGAAGAAAAGAAGGAGAAGAAGAAGGGGAAGGAGAAGGAGAAGAGGAAGAGGAGGAGGAGGAGGAGGAGGACGAGGACGAGGAAAGTAGCAGCTGCAGCAGTTGCTAACTTAAAAGCAGTTTCCACTGAAGATTCAGCTAGTTCAATGGGGAGCTTTGAGCAAGAATGACCTTTCATTCCTTTCAGAGTTGTTCCCAGTTGAGGCAAAGCTGAGACTTTGGATTCTCATGTCAGTCTATCATTGGCCACAGGTTGTCTTTTCATAGGGGCGCAACCTTGGCCAAGGCAATTCTTCATGTCTTAGGGAAGGGTCCAACCAGGGTCACAGCTATGAATCATCAGCAGCCAATATTCTCAGCAACTGGGTATTGGACAAATCAGCCGTGAAGAGGGGCTCTGAAGAGAACCCCAAAATATCCACTACAGGTAACCTGTGCTCATAGCTTCCACCGAACAAGAAGAAAAGGATTGGATTTAGAAATAGTGGAAAAACAAAGATAATATACTGGTAGTAGCAGCATCAATTCCACACCTGCCTAGGATTATCAAACATTATTCTGTTTGATCTTAGACAAGCTATTCAGTCCTTTTTGTGCCTAAGTTTCTTCAACTGTGGAATAAAATTGCTAATTAGTTAAGACCTTGAAATTGTGCATAGCATAGCATAATACTAAAAAAATTTCATTGTTTGTATTGGTATTGTTTGCATGACTTTTTCCAGCAATGCAGACTTAGTTGTCAGCCATATATCTCTTCTCATAATTCTCTAACTTGGCTCTTGTCTGCTTTTCTCCTAAGATAAAACTTCTAGCCGGGTTTGGTGGCTCAGCCTGTAATCCCGCGCCTTTGGGAGGCTGAGGTGAGTGGATTGCCTGAGCCCGCGGGTTCGAGACCCGCCTGGGCAGCGAGATCTCATCTCTACCATAAATCAAAAAATCAGCCGGGCGTGGTAGCGCATGCCTGTAATTCCAGCTACTTGGAAGGCTGAGGTGGAAGGATCGCCGGAGCCCAGAAGGTTGAGACTGCGGTGGCTGGGAGCGGCCACTACACTCCAGTCTGGGCGACCGAGTGAGACTCCAACTCAAAAACAAAAAAACAAAAAACAACAAAAAAAACTTCTACCTCGATCTTGCTGATTTCCTCACTTGTTCCCCAAAAGTGCCATGCTTCGTGCTTATACCACTTTCTTTCCTAGGCTCTGCTGTCACCAGTCTTGCAAGGCTCCCCAAATCCTCCAAAGGAGTAAAAGGGGCTTGTGCTTTGGACTCAGAAAGTCCAGTTTTAAGTCTTAGATCCTTCCCTTGCTTAAGCTGTGTGACCTTGGATAAGCCATTGAACATGTCTGAGGATCTATTTCCTCACCATTAAATTGGGGAAAATGGCAGCTACTGCCCTAGCTTGTTATGAAGATTAAACTATATCTAGGTTCAATTCTTAGCACAGAGCCAGGCATACTTTAGCTTGCTCAAAAAGCAGTAGCTATTGGAGTCCTTAACAGTCCTAATATGATCTAACCAGAGTGTCAGTTAGTGCACAACTATTCAAAGTCCATGAGGCAGGGGCACCTGGAGAGATGCAGGAGCTACAGCCCCCCTTCCTCCCCCCACTTCTGCCAAGGATGGTAATAGCTTCCTGGTGGCTCTCCAGCCCCCCCACTGTGCATCCCTCTCCCCACCTCTCCCTCCTGGCACCTCCACAGCAGAGAAACATGCTATTTAACACTGATCTCTTAGATGTTGTAATTTACATCTTCCAGCATGCCAGTTATGCTTCTCTCCCCCATCGAGTGTGAGCAGCTTGAGGGAAGACACCTTTTTTTTTTGAGTTGGAGTCTCACTCTGTCACCCAGGCTGGAGTGCCATGGCACGCTCCTGGCCACCATAGCCTTGACCTTCTGGGCTCAGGCAATCCCTTCGCCTCAGCCTTCCAAGGAGCCTGAACTATAGGCACGTGCTACCCTGCCCGGCTAATTTTTTGATTTATTGTAGAGACTAGATCTCACCAAGTTGCCCAGGCTGGTCTCGAACCCTCAGGCTCAGGCAACCTCTCTCCTCGGCCTCCCAAAGTGTTGGGATTATAGGCTTGAGCCACTGCGCCCGGTCGAAGGAGACACTTTACCCCACACAGGCACATGCTCTGTGCTCTCTATTTGATACATACGTGAATAAATAAGTATTTATGTACTCAGAAGAAGATAAGGAGGAGGAAGAATAAGAAGAGGAGGAGGAGAAGGGAGAGGAGGAGGAGAAGCAGGAGAAGGAGGAGGTTTGGGAAGAGATGGAGAAGGAGGAGGGAGGAGAAGAAGGAACAGGGGGAGGAGGGAGAGAAGGAAGAGAAGAAGGGGGAGGAGAGGAGGAAGACGAGGAGGGCTAAGAGGAGGAGAAGGAGGAGAGGGCAGGAGGATTAGGAGGAGAAGCCCAAGGGGAAGGAAAAGCAAGGGGTGGAGGAGAAGGAAGAGGAAGAGGGAAGGGGAGGAACAGGAGGGAAGGCAGGAAGAGGAGGAGGGAGAGGAGGAGGAGGAGGAACAGGAGAAGGAGGAAGAAAAGGAGGAGACGGAGGAGGAAGAAGAGGAAAGAGCGGAGGTGATTCTTGACAACAAAGAGCAGTTTTCACTTCACAGGCCAACACCTGTGGGAGACATAGCACCAATTGTGTAGGCTATGACATCAAAACACACCTCATGTGCAAGTATATTGTTTGCTGAAACTTTTGTTTCCATTTTGAATCATGTCAGGGGCTGGGGTGCGGTTTAAAAATATTTTTCTTACTACAGATTGTGGTTTTTTTTTTTTAAAGCAAGAACACCAAGGGCGGGATGCATACAACAAGACTCCTAGCTCAAGATGCTCAGACCATTGTGGGCAGAAGTGAAGACACTGGGTACCAAGACCCCCGAGCCAGAGTGGCAGCGACTGGTTTCAGAAAGGCTCCTGGGGTGGGGAGCGGTGGGAGGGCGCTGGCGCGGATTAGAAAAGACAGGCAATCAAAGAAGAAATGCTGAGGGGCCCAAGCTCAGTCGCTCAAGCTGCTTATTGTCTGGGCAACAAACAGGCACTGCAGGCGCACCTAAAAGCTGCAAGTGTCTTTGCTTCGGAAAGACACAAAGCACTTAATACCCTGCAATTGCTTGAGATTTTCCTCTAGGGATCCTTGTTTTCTCTAGAGCTTTAGATTGTAATAGAAACACCGTTGCCTCCATTTTCTCCCCACTTATTAACCTGAAAAAGTAACCCGGCATCTTTCACCTTTGGTGGTTTAGTGATAATTTCTTGGTGCAAAATTTGTACGTATGGCTAGACAATTATTGAAGGAACCACAGGACCAAATCCTTGAAATGGAAATTACACGGAAAATACTAGAAATATGTTCTCCCTAGTGACGGGAGCTTGGAGGCTGAATTCAAGGTGTCATTGGCCCAGGCACCTCTGGGAGCAGGAAGCCTTCTCTTGTAGGAATTCCAGCCTCGTGCCCTGTCTGACCCTTGCTACCTCTGCAGTGGTGGGGCTTGTCTTCTGGTGCCATGTACTGGACAAATGCTCCCCTCCATTCTTTCTGGAGCCCGTGGCTGATGCCTGGCTGTCTCCTATTTGTACGCTGAAAAGGACTTTAATTGGGAAGGTAAAATACAATATCAAATGCCCTTTTTGTGCTTTGTGAAAGACCTCTAAAGCTTAGCTTAACTCAAAGAGCTTAAATCAATAGCGCCAGCCCATTTTCTAATCACAGAGAATTTAATAATGATCAGGAAAGCCATTGTCAGTCTGATCTGTGGGACTGTCAGGACTTTAACTCTTGGAAAACATCTCCCTGTCAAACTTACATACTGTTATCATATTAAATGTCACTCAGACGGGTATTGAAATCATTCTTTAGAGCGAAAGCATTACAGGGGTTCTATCAAAATTACTCTATATGCTGATGAACTGGCTTCTATGGAAGAGAACTAAAAACCAACTTGGAGGTGAGAAGGAAGGAATCGTTCTCTTCTTGCCATGATACATGCGCATCAGGAAGGGAGGCTTCCTTGTGTCCCTTGAGACACCTTAGCTTAGGGGCTGGAAAGTTTGCTTTCATATCCTGATAAAACTGGGAGGCCCCTTGGGGTCCCTAATGAGTGGGGAAGAGAGGGAAGAGCAACCCCTGCCTGTCATGGCACCAGGATGCTCCAGGGCTCCTGGCATGAGGCTCACCGGCTCTGGCAACTTAGCCCCGTGTACCATCGCAGAGATACAGGATGCAGGTGTTTCCCCATGTTAGGTCTCAGCCATGTGTGTTTCAGAAGGAGGTTGCCAGGCTTGATTACCATGAAGCAGTTGGGTCTTTTTGAACTGCACCTGGTGTTGTTGCTTTTAGGGATTAAACCTTCAGAGAGAATCATGGACCTGGGGACAGATGGCCAGCCTTTAATGAAATTCTAAAAGAAAGGAATGTGAACAGCAGGAGATAAGAAAAGAGGAATCATTTGAAAGCTGAGTCTCAGGAGAACCCTGAGTGTTTTCCTGTTGGCTGACGGTGGCCTTTTTGTACTCAGGGTTCTTCCAGCAGCTAAAGACTTGTAGAGAAAAGAGGAGATGGGTGCATGTGGGTTCGCAGGAGCTCATTTCTCCTGTTGTTTCTTCACATCAGGAACCCTGTCTCCTCTCGGCCAGCCGTGTCTCCTGCGGTCTAGATTTTTCCTAAGCTACTGGCGTCACCTACGTTGTGTCACCTCGCTTGACATAAAGGTTGGATGGATTCATAAGATGGATCAGGTAAGTCTAATCAAGATTTGATTAATTGATATTGTTTATGTTGGCTAAAATTGTAATTTCAGGATCGTAAAGACATGTGTACATACAAGGGAAGGCCAGAATTATCTTTTGGAGGATGGAGCCCTTGTAATACAGTCTGTCCCTGCTAGGCAAGTGTTCTAGGGGCGCATCTACATCTAGCATAGTTATGAGAGATGGTGTTTGACTTCAAAGAATTTTTTTGGAGATTATTTCAATGCCTTGGCCCATTTCATGGTGGGTGACTTGCGAGCACACCTGCCCATCCCATACCATGCTGAGTGTCAAAAACTGGTCAAAAACTGGCATGACCGCTGTGCTCCACCTTCCCTGTTGATCAGATTTTGCTCCAAGTGACTTTTTTTGTTGTTTCCCCAGATGAAAAAGTCCTCAAAGGGAAACATTTTGCTGATGTGGAAGAGGTGAGACAAAAAACAACAGAAGCACTAAAAGCCATCAAAATGGATGAGCTCGGAAACTCTTTTGAACAATGGAAAAAGCATCTCTTTTGAGCAGTGGAAAAAACAACTTGATTGGTGTATTGCATTAAATGGAAAATACTTTGAAGATGACTGATGTTTAAACATGTGAGAATAAATGCACAATAAAAATAAATAAATTGTGTTTATTTGGGGGGTCCCCCTTATGTAGTCAATTCTTGATTATTTTTTCTTTAGTTTGTGCACGCTTCTAGATAGCCACTTAGTGTCTCTCTAGCTGCCCATTTTTTGCCTTAAACACATCTATCCTATTTGTTTAAGGTCTTAAGTGTTCAGAGTCACACTTTGCATGATTTAAGCTGTTTGGCTCTCTCAGAAGGCTTTAGCCTTCTAGTAAATTTTCAACACATGGAAAGCAAAGGCTCAACACTGATTCCACATACTTAGATATTCACACTCGAAGATGTTCCATGAATCCCTGTGGCTGGAGAAGGTAGCAAGTGCCCAGGATGCCAGCCCAGGCCCTCCTCCTGGCCCTTGTCCCTTCTGTATATTCCCTGCCTGGCATTGTCTCTATGTTGTGCAAACAGCAGACTCAGGAGGCAGCCTTGGTACAAGCTTTGTCACTCACTAACTAAGTGACTGAGGAAAATGCTGTAATTCTTTCAGCTTTCCTTTTCTTCTTCTGTAAAAATGAGGATAATGATGTCTAATTTGAGGCTTAAATATATGTAATGTTTAGCACAAGATCTGACACTTAAAGTACTTAATGGAACTGTTACTAACATGCTTCCTGACAAACTACAAGAAAATAATGGATCTTCAAGGAAAATTGGAAGAATTTATGGACTACATGTTTGTGTCCCTCCCAAGTCCCTTATATGTTGATACTCTAAATCTCTCATGTGATGGTATTAGGAGATGGGGCCTTTGGGAGGTGATGAGGTCATGAAGATGGAGCCCTCAAAATGGAATCAGTGCTCTTGGAAGAAAAGACAGGAAATATCTTGCTTCTTCTTTCTTTCTTTCTACCATGTGCAGACAGATACATGCAAACCAGGCAGCAGGCCCTCACCAGACATCAATCTGCAGGCATCTTGATCTTGGACTTCCCAGTCTCTTGAACCATAAGAAATAAATATATGTTTATTTATAGACTGGATTTATTTATTTATTAACCCAGTCTATGATAATTTGCTATGGCAGCCTAAACTAAGGCAGGGAGCATGAAGGAATCAAGAAATATTGCTGGAGAATAATTCTGGGTTCTTCTGAAGACAGCTGCTTGGGGGCATCAGGAGTGTCACCCTTAGGGGTTTATTTGCCTCTCAAGGTTCTCTTGGGGTTTCCAAACAATGACTCATGACAATGATATCCAGGTAGAGAGGGCCAGCACTTACTGTATATATAATCAGGCCCACCCTAACCAAGACTTGTCAGTTAGGTCTGCCCACACATGACTTAACTTCTCCTTAGCTCCAGAGACTAGACACAGTCTTGAGATATGAAATCATCAGTAGAAGTCAAAAGTTCTTATTCTATAACGCCTTCTCAATGATCAATACAGAAGTATTGCTTATTTAAAATAACATAATCCAAATATCTTGTCTGTTGTTCATGTCCTCCCAACATATAAGTTTGATAGAGACCTTGTCTGTGCTAGTCCCTTGTGGCCCCAGAACCAAAGAGTGCCATCACATGACAGGTGCACAGTGGACATTTGTTGAATGCATGAATGTTGAAGGTAGGTCTAATCAAGATTTGATTAACTGATAAGGTATATGTTGGCTAAAATTGCAATTTCAGGATCTTAAAAGCATTTGAGTGTTTAGCCGGTTCTTGATTATTTCTTCTGTGGTTTGTGCATGTGTCTAGATAGTCACTTAGTGTCTCTCCTACTGCCTACTTCTTACCCACTTTGCTATTTGTTTGTGGCTTATAACCATATCTAAACAGAGAAGACCAGGGAAAGCCAGGCAAAGTGGTGAACCTCTTCACTTTAGAAAGAATCTGCATTTTGAAAGAGTTGGGGGTGACTGACTGAATGGGGATCGAGGTGGTCCGTGTCCTGCCTTCTATTTGCTTTCCCTGGTTTTCACAGCTGTGTAAAACTGGAGAAGTCAGAAGCAACCCTTCTTCCTCAGAATCTTCCATGAATTGAGAGCACTTGCAATCTGTCTGGGGCCACAGTAATTGAAATTAATTGGATTTGAGAGATAATAACATTTATGCTAATGTGTGTATTGAGAGGAGACAATAGTCCAGGAGATAAGTACCTAGGAGAGGTGGGGCTGGAGAACCGTGCAGTCCCAGCAGGAGAGATTAGGAGTCCTTGGTGGAGGGAGGGTGTCTGGTAGGGATGGGCATGAGGGAAGTAGAGTTGTAAGGAAACTCCAAGGTTTTAGAGATATGAGGAAGGAGCAAGTGGGGGAAGGCAGAAAAATCCCTTTGGATAACAGTGATAGTGATGTCAGCAGGGCCAGATGCCCTTTATTAAATACTTTCTATGTGCCAGGTCCTATGTTTTTTAAATTTGTGATGCCATTTAATCTTCACAACAAGCCCATGAAGTGAATCGTCCTCCTTATTTTAAAGAGGAGAAACCTGCGGCTTAAAGGGGTTTAAATAATTTGCCCCAGACTGCATGGCAAAGTATATATGCCAAGTAAGTAGTTGACCCTTGAATAACATGGATTTGAACTGCATAGGTCCACTTACACTTGGATTTTTTTCAGTAAAAGTTACACTGAAGGTGCCTGTCTCTCCTGCCTCCCCTTCTGCCTTCTCACCCTTGAGACAAGACCAACTCTCCTCTTCCTCTTCCTTTTCATCCTATTCAACACGAAGACAATGAGGATAAAGACCTTTATAATGATCCGCTTCCCCTAATAAATAGTAAATGTATTAACCAATCCTTATGCTTTTCTTAATGACATTTTCTTTTCTCTTGCTCACTTTTTTGTAAGAATGCAGTATATAGTACATATAAAATGCAAAATATATGCTAGTTGACTGTGTTATTGGTAAGTTTTCTGGTCAACAGTAGGCTATTAGTAGTTAAGTTTTTGGGGAGTCAAAAGTTATATGCATATTTTCAGGGGCACGGGTTGGGGATGGTGGTGGCACACTTTATTATTATTATTATTTTTGAGGTGGAGTCTCACTCGGACTCCCAGACTCCCGGCCACCGCAGCCTCAACCTGCTGGGCTCCGGCGATCCTTCCGCCTCAGCCTTCCGAGTAGCCGGAATTACAGGCATGCGCTACCACGCCCGGCTGATTTTTTGATTTATTGTAGAGATGAAGTCTCGCTGCCCAGGTGGGTCTCGAACCCGCGGCCTCGGGCAATCCACTCACCTCAGCTTCCCAAAGGCGGGGGATTACAGGCTGAGACACCGAGCCCGGCTACTCTTTTTTATTATTATTATAAAGATGTGGGGTACAGTTCAGGGTTAGGTATACAAACGCTAATTATGCAGGTACCCTTGTTGATGAGGTGTGCTCCTCCCTCCTCTGGCAGTCTCCCTCAACTGCCACTCCCACCACCCCTCCCCTGACAGTTTCCCACTACTGCCAATCCCTCTCATTTGTTCAAAGCAGGAAACCAAGAGCAAAGAGGACCAGGAGAGATGAGCAAAGCGCTAAGGAGGATGCTGAGTCTGGAGCAGTTTTGAGGACGGTAATATTGACAAGGGCCTAAAGGAAGAAACTGAGACCTGAGAGAGCAAAGGAGCTCTGATTCCAGATAGTAAGTCCTGCACAAGGAAGGCTTTGAATTTGTCCCTAATTCTTGCACAGTGGTCCGCCTATAGGGTCTGACATGAGTGCTTATAAAATGAGGAGTGAATGATGGACTGTATGAGTGTGGGGTCAGCTGATCCTACTGATGAAATGACCATGAGAGCTACCATCCCATCCTCATCTTTATCCCAATGATTTCCCTTTTCAAACCTAACACCCAGGTAGTCACACTGTGTTGAGCTGAAAAGGGAGTAATGGAGAAGACTGAGAGAGAGAGGTTCAGAAAAGCAGGTGGTGCTAGGAAAGAAACCCCAGGTCGCTTCAGTGATGCGTGATGGCTTCAGGAACTTATCCAAGTGAGAGAACAACCTCACTGTGAGGTTTTTGCACAGCGTATGAGCTGTTCTGTGAAGGGTCCTTGAAGGTTATGTAGGGTTGTCATTCATCTTAGAGTAAGGCCCCTGAGGCTTCTGAGGCAAGTGGATTCTGCTTGGTGCGTAGTGTTGTGGATAAATTTTGGAGACAGACAGAGCTGAATTCAAATCCCAGCTCAAGCATCCACTAGTTGAGCGACCTTAGATTAGTTCCCTTGCCTTTCTAAACTGAGATCCTCAAGTACCAAATAGGGCTGTGCCCCTCAAGGGGTTTCCAAATAATGACTCAAACCCTGACTTTTCCTAGACACTTCATAGGCAGGGAGTATTTGCTGAAGTGCTTATCCTTTGATTAGCTGGGGAAGCAGGGAAAGAAATCTAGAATTTCTCTTCTCCCTCAACTCTCCAGTTCTCAGTGTTCTTTTCTGTATTATTAAAACCTCTGAAACTGGAATGTTGACCTCCCAACATATTTTCACCAAGATTTAAGTCAACATTGAACTCCGTGTTTTCCAAATGGAAGACTGGGTCATTATTAATCCATTTGGTCATTTATTTCATTTTCAAGCCCTTTTTAGTTACTTATGTTTGAAAAGGTCTAACATGTACATTTAATCTCCTTGTCATATAGCAAACTGCCACTTGCGGCTTTCTTTTCATAATATATGGATACTTGATTCTGTATAATTTCATGCTATGGCAATATGCAAGTATCATTATTATGTTTTTGCATAGTTACTATCTAGGTCAAATAATGGAGCTATTCTTGCATATTTGAAAGAGATGACAAAATTAAAATGGTAGTGATCTTAAGAACTATTATCTCAACTAAATAGAGCTGGTCTCAAATTGAGTGATGCTTAAACTGATTCCAAGGTCATGATATGTGTAAATTTCATGAGATCTGCTTGGCTTACATTCCTGACATTAAGAGACGTTAGGAAAGCCATTTGCCTCCCCCCACTAATCTGTCTCTGAAACCCGGAAATCTCAGCATTCCCTCCATCCTGGGACCAGGGCATTGCCCCATTCTCTTACTTCCCTTGGTCTTTGTCTCTGGGCAACCTTACACAGCCCTCATACCCCCCTCTGACTTCCTGAGGCATAAACACAGCACCATAATGACAGTCAATTAAATAAAAAGGCTGTCTGTCCTGACATTGCGGTGCCCTGAAAACACTGAAGACTGCCGGCCACTTAGAGGCAATGAAAAACATCAAACTGGATAGAAATTGCAGTGCTGCTCTTAAGTTCAATTTTCCTTGTAGCTCAATTTCCTGGCTTTGCACTTTCCTAGGTAAATCACATTAATAGAAGAGAAGAGGGGCACAGGGAGATTGTGGTGGATAACCAGACGGTCCTTTGGAGAGAGAGCATCTCATCCTGGGGCATCAGGGAGTAAGTAACAGGTACTCTTGACAAGCAGGTATTCAGCGGCATGAGAAGTCATTTAAACGGGAAGCAGGAGCAGAGGTCTTCTGCTGGCAGGGAGTGTCTTCATTATTGCTGTCATGGTGCCCGTTAACTATCCCCATCCATCATGTGTTCAATACCTCAGTGAAATTAGCCAACTGCATATTACAGCAGAGCTCTGATGTGCCGATCTCCCCTGAAAGCATTAAACTGTCTCTGTTACGCATTCTCCCCACCCTCCATCCCCTTTTACTGCCCATTAATGATCTTTCATTTGCATCATGGAACAATGAAGTCCTTTGGCCAATTATGCGAAATTACAGGTGCTCTGCAGGTGCCCTCTGTCACCGTTTACCTTCTTTGTTGAAGCAGTGGGCTGGAGTGGATTTATATTTCAAACATTACTTGACTTCTGCCCATTTCTGGATGGAAGTGGTACAATTTTAGCTGGCACAATGAGCCTCCGCCTTTGGCTTAATAAACTGGCTCATACCCAGCCTGGATGAAACTATAAAGTCAGTCTTGACAGATCACTTGAAGGGATCCTTTCAGCTCATAAACTGAGAGGGGAACAGGACATCTCTGAGCATAACACACTTGCCCTTTCTATCCCAGGAGGCTTGCTGTAGCATATCTTTAGATTACTTTTGGCATGCCTCCTCTGGGATGCTTCTCTTACCATAGAACCATTATTCCAATTTCTTTGATTCAGAAAGAAGTTGGCTTGTACTTTTAAGCATAGTTAAATGGATAGCAGTCTTCAGAAACTGGAATACAAAAGTGCTTACCCTCCAATAAGGTAGGGGAGCAGAAAATGGAATTTAGAATTCTATTCTAAAACAAACTATGGAACATCTATTATCAGCTAGGTCCTATGATATGTGAATTTGTGTTAATTTTCAATCCAACCTTGCAAAACAGGGATTAAACCTGGTTTTGCCAATATGAAAACTGAAGCATTGATAGTTATAAAAATAACCCAAGAATGATTTAAACTACAAGGATCATTACTTTTCTATTACACAAGGAGGCAGTATTGGGCAGATCCAGGGAAATGTACTCAGCACTGAGCTCTGCTACCTGTTGGCTGAGTTACCATTTGAAAGTCATTTATCCTCTCTGTACCCCAAATTTATCATCTGTATAATAATAAGAAGAACACTGCTCAGGCTCTGGGACTGTTATAAGATTAAATTAGACATCATAACAGCCTTGAACATAGGAAGGTACTCAAGGACTCATAACATTTTTTTCCTTTTTACTTAAAAAAATGCTACTCAGAAAGAAAGCTCAAAAGACTTAAAAGAGAAGACAAGATATACTGGTGAGAAAAAGGGAACATAAAGCACAAAGCACTAAATTTCACAGCAATATTTATTGATATTACATAAGTTTAAAAAGGGGGGTATTAGTAGAAAAGCTTATCATTAAGGCAATACATGGGTAGTGCAAATGCTGAAAACCAGAAGTTAGGTGAGGGTGAGACCGATACTGACATAATAAGGAATGGCAGTCACCTTTCTCGCTAAGATGACTTGAATTAAAAAAATAATAAGCAACGCATTCACATGACTCAGATGTCAAAAATCTTAAAAGCTCACAAGGGAAATTCCCAACCCTCATATCCCAATTCTTCTCTCAGAGGCAATCAGTATTATTAGCTCCTTATTTTCACAGAAATATATTGTGTGTTTAGAAGCAAATATATAAAAATTATTTTTCTTGCCTTTTTCAATATTCTTTCTGGACTATTATTTACAATGTTCTTTCTTTTTTTTTGAGTTGGAGTCTCCCTCTGTCGCCCAGACTGGAGTGCAGTGGCTGCTCCCGGCCACCGCAGCCTCGACCTGCTGGGTTCCGGCGATTCTTCCGCCTCGGTCTTCCAAGTAACTGGAACTACAGGCGCGCGCTACCACGCCCGGCTAATTTTTTGATTTATTGTAGAGATGAGGTCTCACCAAGTTGCCCAGGCGGGTCTCGAACCCACAGGCTCAGGCAATTCTTTCACCTCAGTCTCCCAAGGTGTGGGATTACAGGCTGAGCCATCGAGCCCAGCTACAATGCTATTTCACTTAAAATATATTTTACAGATGGTTGCATATTTTATACAAATAACTTCTTTTTATTTTTATATCAGTAAAACATTCTATGTTTGCATGTATTAGAATTTATCATATCCCCATTGATGGATATTTATTTTTTTCCTAGTTTTTTCCACCAGTAAAAGTGCTACAGTGAATAATTGTAGACATACATCATTTCACATGTATGTGAGACTAGAACTGGTTTTCTGGGTCAAAGATTTTGTACATTTGTAAAGATGATAGATATTGCTAAATTGCCCTTTGTCGAAGTTGTGATGTACCCCTTTTCTAACATCTTATGAGAGTATTTATTTCTTACATCTTTTCTATCTTAATTTTTTTGCAAAACCTTTGAAGTTTTCCTAATCTTGTAGGTAAAAATGGCATCCCAAATGTAACTTAAACATATAGTTCTCATATTATAGAGGAGGATGAAAAACCAACCATTCCTGTCTTTAAGAGCTATTACATTTTCTTTGCTTGAAAATGTCTCATGTGGCTAAATATATATATGTATGTGAATATATATATTTAGTCAGAGTCTCATTCTGTTGTCCAGGCTGTAGTGTAGTGGCACAATCACGTCTACCACTGCCTCAAACTGCTGGACTTAGGTGATTCTTCCACCTCAGCTGTCAAAATAGCTGGAAATACAGATGTTGCCACCACATCTGGCTATTTTTTTTATTAGTGTAGAGACAAGGTCTTGTCATGTTGTCCAGGCTGGTCTCGAAACCCTGAGCTCAGGTAATCCTCACCTTTACCTCCTAAATTGCTGGGATTTCAGCCAAAGCACTTGACCTTATAGGTCTTTTTAAATATGTAAAATACTTCAGGTTTCCACTTTGTGACTTGTGTTTTTACTTTGTATGTTTTCCCCATGCAGATTTTTTTATGTAGTTGCACTTTAAATCTGTCTAACATGACTTTTTAATTCCTTAAATTTATGTAGAATTTTAATCCCAGTGTGATCTGGGCCCTTGGTTCCCTTCCATATTCCTCTCAACTATGTATAGAAGAAAGCAAGTACTAAAATGATTTCTCTGCTGTTCCATGACTATGCTACAGAGCCAGGGGTAAGCCCCATCCATTTATTTCCATACATTTTGTTTAATACAGGGAGGTTAATAAATATTAAATGCATGAATGGAAGAGTCGATGAAACGATAAAGGAAGTGCTGAGTTGCTGAATACAGGCCCTGTCAATGATGGTCTGTGAGTTCACAAAGCACACAGACGCGATGTTTTTGGATTCAGTTTATTTATTCATTGGTCAGTGACTTAACAATGCAATATACAACATTATTCACTTCGTGGGTGGCCATTAAATGCTAACAGTTACTGTGCAACAGGTAGACTAAAGGAAGGGAAAAAAGCGTTAAGACAAAAACAACAGCAAAAACTCCAGTACCCTGGACAGCACCAGGGCGGGGCTGCCCTAGGACACACCATAAATAAAGAATTTGTTTTGGAAGCTCTTTCCCTTTCAGCGTTTCTTACCTGTTTCCATGTTTAGGGGTATTTTTCAGTACTCTGACCTCCTCCTCCTCCACCACCAGTTGTAAATCCTGGTCTGTTTTTTGCAAATAGCTGTCCTCTTGCCTACCTATTTTTAAGACTGACCATTATATATAGACAATGATCTGTCATGTCCTGGAAAGACAAATCCAGCTCTTGGCTTCTTGACACTGTGGGGCATGGCCAGATAAACAAATCATGCTAAGATGATAGTGACCACTACTAACTTACATATGTTACTCTTTAAGTCCAAAGAATAAATCTCTTACAGGAAAGTTTCATATAATGAGAAGGTCAATAATGGATGCATTTTGAGCCTTATAAATTTGGTTCACAAGTTCCCAAGGTATCTGGTTCTAGTAAGTATACTTAAAAAAATAAATATTTTTGTTTTTTCTTTTTTAGAGACAGGGTCTTTCCATATTGCCCAGTCTAGACATGAACTCCTGGGCTCAAGAGATCCCCCTCTCTCAGTCTCCCAAGTAGCTGGGATTATAGTTGCAGGCCATAGCAGCATTCTTACTTGTGGGAGTTCTAGATAAACAAATTGTTCACGGTTTTTTAAACAGAAAAGAAAGTGAAAGAAGAAGAACCATTCTAATGTCCCTTTATAATATTAGTATCATGAGTAGCTGGGAGTGGCAAGATGGTAAAAGTCAGGGCTGTCCAACCTCTGAGGAGATCCCTCTGATGTCCTGATAGGGTCTGAGAGCCTCTGCTATCTTGATTCTTCTGGAGGGCACACAGTAAATAGCTCCTGAGACCTACTCATTCTGTGTTTTATTTAATTGAATCCCTTTCAGCCTCCTTGATCACAAATACACTTATTCTTCTCAATTCCTGCCCCTTGGGTTGGGAAGTAGGGACTGACTCTACCTTGCTGACATTCCTCAGAGCAGATCATCCTTAGTAATCACCAGGTTAGACTCATGTATTTAAGTTGCTAAGTGCAAGTACTCATGAAAACTGCTGCTTGATTTTGTGTGACAGAGTGCTGTTTACTCCTGCCCGAAACCTGGCATCAGTGGGGGGATGTCTGAGGTCTTCACCAGAAACCAAAGAGACTTCCCAAAAGGAGCTTCTGATCCAAATACTGACAGATAAGTACATATATTTATACCTCTTTTTTTTTAAAGGTAATTCTGAGAGGGGGTGGGAAGTGGGAAAATGTCAGGGTGCCACACATAGGCTGTCAGAAATGCTAAAGCTAAGTTTTTCATAGTGCTTGACTACTTCAAATGACTTAACAGTTGAAAGAAAGACGGATGATTATAGAATCTTTAAAAAAAGCTGGAAGAGGGAGGAGCTGGAAAGGGCCCGGAGGATGGGAAGGAGAAACTAATCTAACACGTAGTGAATGCCTGTCACAGGCTACACACTGAGCAAGTTGCCTTATCCAGTCATCCCTTGGTATGTGTGTATGTGTGTGGGATTGGTTCCAGGACCCTCCACATATATCCAAATCCTTGCATACTGAAGTCCTGCAATCACCCTAAGGAACCCACGGATATGAAAAGTTGGCCTTCTGTATATGCAGGTTTCACATCCTGGGAATACACTATTTTCAATTTGTGTTTAGTTGAAAAAAACATGCGTATGAGTGAACTCATGCAGTTCCAACCTGTGTTGTTCAAGGGTCAATTGTGTATATATACACACACACATCATACAATCTTATACTTATGATTAAAGTGTTTTAAAATGTAATTACAGTTGAGGAAGCTAAGTTCTGAGAGATGGAACAATTTTCCTGATATCTCAGTATTAATACAGAGAAGAGTAACTCATTCTGACTCCAAAACTCATCTCCGTAAGCCATTTCCACCTTTCCCACCCATTACATCCTCCTGTTTTAAAGGGGAGCACATTTAGACCCAGGAACATAATGTATCTTAACTCATTTCTCAGTCCGGAGCAGCAGGAAGCAGGAGAGGAGAAAAGGGGGATCCTTTCATCTTCATCCTCTCATCCTTCATGTCTTTAATGATGTGTTTTGATCACTGCAGAGATTTTGTTGTTAACGTCGTTTGAATCCCCTTCATGGCAGGTTCATTTAAGTGATGTGCATTTAATGAGTCGATAGAGTTGTTGCAGTTTGGAGCTCAGATGCTCACATAAGGTAGGGAGGGCAGCTTCCTCCAAAACTCATTACTCAGCGTGCCAGCCAATATGCAGGGGCCTCGACTGGGACCCACGTGTGCCTGCCTGCATGTGTATGTGTGTGCGCATGTGTGTATGTGTGTTCAGAGATCAAGGAGCAATTTCTCAGTGGACTCCTGCCAGTTAGGCCACTCTGCACAACCTAGGAAGCTTAAGGAAGTTAGTGGTCCATAAATCATCCAGTAAGCCCCCAAATGAGACTCTCTCTTGGAAATGGTAACAGTAACACCATCAAGAGGATTCCAAGGTTGTGGCCTCATCATTGTTGTCACAACAACTTTTGAGTCAAGTCATGCTCTCTGAACTTGCTGTCTGAAGCTGGCATTTGGAGATAAGCTATTGTGATTGTCATCAAGTCAGGGATTTCTAATGCAGGAAGGGAGTTGTGCTTTCCAGCACATCTAGCATGGGAGGAGCAAGGTGAGTAAAGCCAAATCACTCTTGTGGAGTCCTGATCCCTCTCATGTGCTCCAGAGGGCCAGGTCTCTGTGGCCCAGCTTGGACTGAAATTGCCTATGGCAATGAAAGGCTTCCTTCATAAGAGTACTTCTCAGTAACATCAACAGTAATTATTCAGGATGGTGCAGGAGAAATGGCTCTTAACTCACAGGTGGAAAATTACGTTACAATCCTGGCTGTGGCTTAGCCAGTCATTCACCATGTGACCTGAGGTTAATTCTTTGACTTTTATGGGCTTCCATTTCCCCATCTGTGAAAAGGAAATAATGGCACCAATCTACCTGCTTCATAGGACTGCATTAAGGATCAAAAGAGCTCACATGTGGGCCAGGTACAGTGGGTCACTCCTATAATCCTAGCACTTTGGGAGGCTGAGGTGGGGAGAATTGCTTGAGTCCAGGAGTTTGAGGCAAGCCGGGGCAATATAGGGAGACTTTGTCTCTAAAAAAAAAAAAAAAAATTAACTAGGCATGGTGGCATATGCATGTAGACCTAGCTACTCGGGAGGCTGAGCTAGAAGGTTCACTTGAGTCCAGAAAATCAAGGCTGCAGTGAGCTGGAATTGCACTGCATTCCAATCTGGGAAAGAGTGAAACCCTGTCCCCAACAACAACAACAATGACGAGGACGATGACAACAACAACAAACCCAGTGACTCATATGTGTAAAGTTGCTTTAAAATAGTTATGACCCCAACAACAAATGCTGGCGAGACTGTGGAGAAAAAGGAACGCTCCACACTGCTGGTAGGAATGCAAACTAGTGCAACCACTTTGGAAGTGCAATGATTTCTGAAAGAATTAGAAATTGACCTTCCATATGACCCAGCAACCCCCCCTATTGGGAATATACCCAGAGGAACTCAAGTCTTTCTACCAAAAAGATACCTGCACATGCATGTTAGTTGATGCTCTATTCACAATAGCAATAACATGTAACCAACCATGCTGCCCAGTGAAGCTGGACTGGATAAAAAAAATGTGGTATATATACACAATGGAATATTATGCAGCCATAAAGAAGGACAAATATGTGGACTTTGCAGCAACTTGTATGGATTTAGAGTCTATCATATTCGGTGATCTATCACAAAAACAAAGAACAGAGTACCATATGTTCTCACTCATAAGCGGACCTTGAATAATTATCATAATACTATAAGAAAGGGATTGGCAGTAGTGGGAAACTGCCAGGGGAGCAGGGGTGGGATTGGTAGTTGAGGGAAACTGCCAAGGGAGGGAGGGGCACACCTCACCAACAAGGGTACCTGCATAATGAACATTTGTATACCTAACCCTGAATTGTACACCACATCTTTAAATAAGTAAATAAATAAGTAAATAAATAAAATATTTATGGCCCTATATGTCTACAAGTTATTGTAATTTTTAGGGGTAGTGTTGCATGCCTGCCCATTCAACCAGCAAAGTCCTGCTGGTTCTTCATTTCTTATAACCCTCCCACTGACATAGGCAGAGTTACGTGATGGCCCCCAAGATCCTTGTCCACTGTACACAAGGTCTGTGATCTTCTCCCTTGGAGTGTGGGTGGGGACTGTGATACAAGAGAGCCACAACTGCAATTATGCTAGCTTACATACCACTTGATCATAACAGCCTGGAATGGGATCTCTCCTGCTGGCATTGAAAAGGCAGCCTCCATGAATTCCTCAGCTTCAAGGAAATACATTCTGCCAACAGCCAGGTGCACAAAGAAGAAAAACTTGAGCCTCAGATGAGACCCCAGCCCCAGTTGAACCCGATTTCAGTCTTGTGATGTGTTGCGCAGAGAACCCAGCTAAGTTCTATTCAGACTTCTGACGTGCAGAAACATGAGATAATAAATAGGTGTTATATTAAGCCACTTAGCTTATGATCATTTATCATGCAGCACTAGAAAACTAATATACCCTTTTTTTTCACTTTCACTACCACCAGATAAATTCTATCAAGTACCTTATCGTACCTGGATATTGTCATCGTCTTCCTGGAGCTGGTCTTTTCTCCTCTCCTTTCATCATCTCCTGGTAGTCTCTTTCATACTGAGATATGTGACTCCTATATATTATCCTTGAGCCTTTTGGTGAATTTTTAAAATTTTCTCATTTCTGAAATAGGGCTGTGTCTCATGACACTATCCATCCACTAAGTGTACATTTAGTGCAGTGCTTGGTTTCTTCCCCAAAAGCTCTTATGCAATTGATGATGCATTTTACCAATTGATGGTATCGAAGAACTGAGAAAATCTTGTAGTTGAGTCTTAAACATGACTACCGTAGCACTAAATAAAATCTAGTGAGAGTCTTCAGATACCTTCCAAGAGGAGACAGGAGGATTTCCTTCTCAAGAAACTCTTCAACAACATCAGCAGTAAAATTCACTGATGCCCAGGGCTTGCTCTAGAAAGAAGCTGATGCAGACAGCCTCACAATCTGACATATTTGCACTTATTTTCCTCTTTCTCATTGCTCCAGGCCATTGGTATTTCTTTGTTACCCCTCTTTCTCTTTGACACCAATGACCTGACTCCCTAATACAGACTATTCCTCAATTCCCAAGCAATGCTACAGATGGTGACACATTTCTTGTGATTTTACTATTTATCCTGGCTCTGATCTATCTGAGAGAGCATCTGGGATCGCTTCCCAGGGATCCCAGGCTATTCCATTCATTTCCTTACTTAAGTCTTGGTTGGTTTTATTTTAGGGAGAGGAGAGAGCACTGGCACAGGAGCCAGAAGTCTCAGGTGTCATTCATCACTTGCATGACGTTTGGGTGTCACTGCTCCCCCCATTTGGTCTCAGTTTTCTCTCTGCACAATGAAATGCTCTCCAAGCTTCTTTCTTCTAGTCTCTGACTAAGTCCAGGCTGATCTTTTGCCTCATTTCAAGTCTCTCCCATAGCAGGGGTAGTGGGTATTATAACGGAGTCAGTCCATGCCACTGAGGGCTTTGGTGCTTCCTTGGGTATCTCAGCAAAGGAATGGGGGAGAGACCAGGTACTCTATGCATGCCTCTGTTCATAGTGGGTGACAGAGCCATCACCCAGATTTCCCATGGCACATTTTCTCACACTATCAGACTAACTGACATCCTTCTGTCTCCAAGTTCATTTCTGCAGATGTTTCCAATCCTCATCACTTTATCATAATTGTTATGATAAGCATTTCTGCCAAAATGGTAGTAAAAACTCAATTTTCCTGAGCAGAATTAACAACAGAAAGTGTTCACAGCTCATGCAACCTGGTTATTAAGCTGTAGCAGGAATTGGCTGCAGCTGTGAAATAAGATATAATTAAAATCTGCGGCCCTTCACCACGTATCTGGTTTGCGCGTTTGCAATGTTGTAGATACATGAATTACTGGGTCTGACCAGCTCAAGCTGTCCACTGGGAACCTGTCCAGTGGAATTATATCTATCTGGATGTCAGAGAGAGAGAGAGGGAGGGAGGGGGAGAGAGAGTGAGCGAGAGAGAGAGAGAAGAAGAAGAAGAAGGAGGAGGAGGAGGAGGAGGAAGAGGAGGAGGAGAGGAGGAGGAGGAGGAAGGCGGGAGAGAGAGAGAGAAAGAGAGAAGTTAGTGCACATATTCAGGACAGTACAGCAATAACTTGAGTAAATACATAAGTCATGGAGATGGAGGAGAAAGATCCTCCACTCTCACCATTATGGGCTCCAGTTTAGATCAGCCATCAGCTGTGTGATCTTGAACAAGTCACTTAACTTTCAGATTCTTAGCATTCGCTTTTCTAATATAAGGAGAGAAAAAATATTATTCATAAGATGCTTGGCTTTTATTGGTTGCTGTTATAGTTGTATAAGACAGAAAGGAAGTCCAACAAGAGTACCTTGGAGGCTGTGAGAGTAAAAAAAAATCACAGATCATGAGGGAAAAATAAGACTGATGAAAATGAAGCCAGGAAACGCTGAGCAGTAGACTGACTTACTTTGGTTAGTTTTTTGTTTCTCAGTTTATACGGACATTAGTATCTTATTAACCCTTTTTCCTCCAAGTGGTCATGTTTTTATTAAACTCAATTATAGTACTCTAATATGCTGAAGCCCTTGGGTGGGCCATTAATTATAACTTGCTCCTTCTTGTAAAAGTCAAAGGATGTTTTGTGACCGACCATGCTCTGTTTGGCCTCTCCACTCTGCTGCCACTCCACAGCATATTTTTCAATCTTTCACATTCACTGCAAACAAAGGCATGTGTATACTGTGTGTATTATGGACATCAGGGTCAGTAGATATTTGAGGCTTTGACTTTACATATATATACTTGCGCTTATTGGAGAAAGCTGATATTGAGAATGTTTCTTGCACCTTACTTATTCATTTGGATTTCAAAAGATGCTGGGCTTCATACTTTGGGCCTTTCCGAGGCCATGGATGTTAGCTCGTAGATGAGGCTCATTTTGGGCTGTGGTATAGGACAGGAATGTCATGGTCAGCAGGGTGTATGAAAACCAAACATCTGCCATCTTGGTTACCTGCTGGAGGAAGCTCTCTTTTATACCCTAGGGTTGGGTTGATGAAATATAGGCTTATTTCATCTCACTGAGACACTACTGTCACCCACAATTCTCTGGGCACTTTCGGCAGTCTGACCACATGTCCAATAATCTGTCTCTTCAAATCTCAGAGAGGGTCCACACTTATCCTCCAACTGCCCCGTCTCCTGTGTCTTCCCAATAGGGCTATGTTAGAACACCCTGGTGTTGCTGTGGTTTCCTCTTAACTGCTAAATAACCCATGTGCAGCTGGGTAAGCAACTTGTTCTCTTGGGTCTTCAGTCCCTTTACGGATGATTGTGAGGATTGGGCTAGAGAATTTCCAAGTTTTCCTCAGGTTATGGCCTGTCATGCTTCTTAGACAGATGTAAACACCTGTGACCGGACGCAAACAGAATTTGCCAAAAGGATTCTTAGACCATTTTTCTTCTTGCAACCATTTGATTCAGGCTTCCACGGATTGAAGTTAACTCGTGCCTCAAGCCCTCAAGATAAAAGCAGGTAAATCTGAAATGGGACAACTAAGAAAAAAGGGTACCTTTACTGCCCTAAAACATATCAAATATCAGGGACCTGGCCCTATGCCAGGCACTGCCACCAACATTATCTCATTTGGTAGCACAAAGTACTTAGGAGCACGGGCTCTGGGTTCTGACTGCCTGCATTCAAATCCTTTCCCTATGCTAAGTATCCATATGACTTTGAGAAAGTTGTCTAACAATTCTGTACCTCAGTCTCCTGACCGATCTGTAAAATGGGATAAGAACACTTCACCACGGGGTTATTGTCTGAAATTGAACAAGTCTGTACACACAAAGGATGTAGAAATGAAATTGACATGTAATAAGTGCTAAATAAATGTTAGCAATTATTCCTGCCAGTTCAGTCTTTATCACATCCACACCCTTTTACAGATATGGAAATTGAGATGCAGAGAGGTTAAGTAGCCTACCTGAACTCACCTAGCCAGATGGTGGCAAAGTTAAGATTCAAACCCACATTTGTCTGGCGTCTAAACTCGTCTTCGTTTTTCCTGCTCCGAAGGGCTTTACGGATGAGGGTCTATTTTCCTCCTCCATTTTGACTTCTACGGCAGCACCGTGAGAACATATTAAAAGAAATCGGGCACTCACTGTTCATTCTCGAAGCGTAGACTCTCATTCAGGAAGGTGACTGTCGTCCTGAAACTTCAAGGCCTCCACATGTGATTAAGCTGAGCCCAGTCAGGAAGCCCCAGCTGGGCAGACACTGAGCCAATCACTTCAGAAGGGACTTTTCTACTGGCCAGCATGTGAGAGGCAGAGAGTGTGCTTCAGATGTTCATCATGGAAATAGGCAATTTAACCTCCCGAGGCTTTGTTTCTGCATTTAGGAACTGGAGCCTGGTCCGCTTACCTTGCAGGGTTGTGATCAGTGTGGTGTGATGTTGCCTCTTTGAAACTCCTGGTGTGCTGTGCAGAAAACCTCAGGTGGTGTTCCTCTCCTTCCTGCCTACTCCTTTCTGTTTCTTACTGCTACTTGATCTGACAATGCTCCCCAACAATCTGAAACTGTGTATCTATGATCTTCCAATCATTTCTGTATTTTTATATATAAAAATAAAAGCTTATTGAGGATTGTAATTGCTTGGAGAGTTCCCTCCTTGAAGTCTCTTTGGGTAACCAAAAGTCTCTCTGGCTTTTCGCACTGTTTCTGATGTTAACATTTTAATAACACATTCTGAGTGTTTTAGTTTTATGAATTCTAGTATAGATGGAAGTTCTCCCCCAGAGAGGTTTTTAAAGCAGGTGGTTTTAAGCGAATGACTCAATATCCACATGCATATTTCCATGACTAAGTCGTTTTTTTCCCCTTCCAGACGTCAAATTGCTCTAGTGTCAGGCAGCTCTGGGGTGGTCACCTGCTTTATTTAATGACTCTTTTACTTTTCTCTGAGGAGTTTACCGCATGCTGAAATCCCTATGGGTCTGTGTGTTTTGTGTGAGTGTGTATGTGTGTGTTGTATAATCAGAAAAGTTTGTTCACAGCTAAATGCTCACCTCTTCTCCCACATTGGCTAAAAAGAAATAGCTGCAACATTTATGAAAATATCCTTAAGAGAAGCCTGGTTAGGTAATAAACCAGGTGTCTATTCTGTTGAACTTATTTTCTCCCTTCTGATAGCATATGGCAGAATCTGTCTGATCCGAGGAAACCTTCCAGTTTTATTCCACACACCTTGGACATGAGCTTTCGGCCCAGTGTGTATAAAGAGGAAGGGTGAGGAAACAGATGATCGCTGGTATGGGGCATGATCCTAACCGGGTTTCCGAAACTGTGGTATCTAAGGGATTTTCCTTCTGAGCAATATGGGGGGGGCGAAAAACTCAGAATTGTCTTTTGGAGGGTGGGCCCCTTATAGTACAGGCTTCCCCTGCTTGGTAAGTGTTCTAAGCATCCATCAGTTTTTTTTGGGGGGGGGGTTGGAGTCTCACTCTCGCCCGGACTGGAATGCAGTGGCCGCTTCCGGCCATCGCAGCCTCGACCTGCTAGGCTCCAGCGATCCTTCCGCCTCAGCCTTCCGAGTAGCCGGAATTACAGGCATGCGCTACCACGCCCGGCTGATTTTTGGATTTATTGTAGAGATGAGGTCTCGCTGCCCAGGCGGGTCTCGAACCTGTGGGCTCAGGCAATCCACTCACCTCAGCCTCCCAAAGGCGCGGGATTACAGGCTGAGCCACCGAGCCCGGCTATCCATCAGTTTTTTATCTGGAAGTTTTGAGAAAGTTGGAAGTTGAGAAAGTTCTTCCTTGTGGAAGAAATATCTCAAATTGTGGCTAACAGGTGATTGGTTCTTCCACCATGACAACACACCTGCCCATACCAAGCTGAGTGTTGAGCAGTTTTTGAGCAGAACCGGCATGCCTCCATGTCTCACTGTCCCTATTCACCCCATCTCTCCTTGGGTGACTTTTATTTGTTTCGCCAGATGAAAAAAGTCCTCAAAGAGAAATGTTTTGCCAATGTGGGAGAAGTGAAACAAGAGAATGGCAGAAACACCAAAAAACAACCAAACTGATGAGTTCAAAAACTGTTTTGAGCAGTAGAAAAAAGCATCTCAATAGGTGTATTGCATCAAATGGAGAATAATTTGAAGGTGACTGATGTTTAAACATGTAAGAATAAATACACAATTTTTCATAAATAAATTCTATTTTCTTTTGGGTCTCCCCTCAAATAGGGATTTCTTCAGAGTTATGGTTACAAAAGCTTGGGCAATACCACTCCTTCAGCTTTCTCAGGGGGAAAGGGTGCCTATTTACAGATTAAGGGTGCTCTACAGGGAGAAGTACAGTTATTGCCTTTCTTTTATCACTATTTCCCAAAGCTCTTTCCACCAAGAGCACGTTTCTTGCAGCACATGTGGTAAAGTGCTGTGGAACTCCTTTCTGCAGGACATTCCTTGTGAAACACTGGTAAGAAATTGACAAATCCCACAAAGATGGAAATAACAGACACTGGGGACATCAACAAGGGGGGAGGTGGGGAGGAAGAGTAGGGTTCAGAAATTATTTATGGGGTACGGTATTCTCTCTCTGGGAAATGGGCCACCTGAGACCCAATCCTCACCACTATACTATATGTCCATTTAAGGAACTTACACGTGTATCTCCTGAATCTAGTATAAAGATGAAGAAAAACAAGCAAACAAACAAACAAAATAGATAAATCCCCTGGAAAGAATCACAGGAACTCAGTTCATCTGTTTTAGATCAGACTGGGAGCAGGGGAGGCACATCACCTCTGGTCTTCAATATCATGGAGCCTGAGAGAATAGAGAATCAAGCTGGAAAAGACTCCAGACTCAGCCCATGTCCCATCTTGCTCAGCAAGGGCAAAGAGCTTTGCTCCAGGTCAAGGAGTAAGTGGTAGCAGAGCAACGGTGACTGAAACCTGGGTCTCGTTACCCCTGCAGGCGCTGCTACAAGCCACCACACAAATTTCAATGGTCCAGAAATGTGGACCAGAGAAAGGAGAGAGATTCAACAGGCAGAGGGAAAGATGCAAAATAGACAAAGGGGAAAATTCAGAAACAGATTCTCAGACTGAATTACAGAGGGAGTGGGGGGTGTATAGCCAGGGAGTGGCAGAGCTGAGAAGTGCATATAGCATATTTAACAGGCTTAACAGAGTATATATGCATATAGCATATTTAACAGAGTAAAAAGCAGTATCAGAGTAGAAGGAGTTGTATCTACCCAGGAAGAGGGTGTAGTGTGAAAGGAGCAGCCCCTGTGAGTGCGCAGAACTCGCCACCCAGAATGACTTTGAGCCTTTTGGCAGAAACTAGGGAAAAAGAGAAGTGGGCAGAAACTAGGGAAAAGGAGAAGTGGACACACTCCAGTTCTGAAGAAAAGATATATAGGGCTTTAGATTACAGACCGGCAGAGGAGGAAGAATGAGAAGTCATTCTTTTGCCATAAAGACTCTTCAGGATAGAAGCAATGCTGTAATGTACGCGTCGACAGTAATGATGGATCTTTTGCATTTACAGCACTTTACAGTTTACAAAGCGCTTCCACCTGTGTGGTCTTGCCTTCCCTTGACAGCTCAGACAGGTTCTTACATAACGGGAGCTGAGAGCAGAACTGGGGATAAAGCTCCCTAGAAAAGGGGAGGGCAGGGTAAAAGGAAGGGCAAGAATGATCACATGGATTTTATCTGATTATGAGAATTAATAAGTGTACACAAGACAGTGTACACAGCACAGCAGCTAAGTACACAGACTCCGGAGGAATTCACCTAGGTTCAAATCCTAGTTCTACCACCTAATAGCTGTGTGGCCTCAGGCACATTACTTGACCTCTCTGTACCTCAGTTAACTTAGATTCAAAATAGGCATAATGATGACACTGATTTCTAGAGGTTTTATAATGACTTATCTTTCTTCTACTGACAGGTACCTGGTCAGAACTAAGTAAATTCTTGGGAAAAAGTGAGAATGCCCTTATAAGAAAGTAAAATCCTCCATGGTAGGCACTATTTAAAAAAACATTTTTTTTGAGTCAGGCTGGACTTCAGTGGCATGATCACTGCTCACTGCCTCAACCTCCTGGGTTCAATCCTCCTGCCTCAGCCTCCTGAGTAGCTAGGATTATAGGTGCATACCACCAGGCCCGACTGATTTTTAATTTTTTTTTATAGAAACAAAGTCTCACTATGTTGCCCAGGTTGGTCTCAGACAGTCAAGGCAATCCTCTTGCCTTGGTCTCTTGAAATGCTAGGATTATAGGCTTGAGCCACTACTCCTGGCCGGGCACTACGCATTTTTTAAAATAACATTTGTTGAGACAATCAATTGGGTGTCTAATTCATTTAAGGAGACGTGCTTTGAATTGGTCATAGAAATGTGTTTTTGTACAAAGTTCAACACAGGGAGGAATTAAATACAGATGATTCAACTGGAAGACTGGAAAGTGACTTCATAGTATCACAAGACCCAGAAAACAGTCTGATTTTTTGGTCTCTGGGGAAAACAAAGACATGTGTGGGCCTCACTGCCAGTACTGACTGAGGGGCTTTACCTGCTTGCCTGGACCCTGTGCTACCACCTGTCCCCAGAACATTAGTAGTGCCTGTGTGGGCCTAGTGAAGTAACTCTCACCTGTATCCCTGCTGCCATGGTATCAAGGTAGACCCTTGCCTGGTGGAGAATCTACTACCACATTACAGTTCCTTCTGCTCCTCCACTCCTCCCCCAATCTGTGCACAGTGGCTCAGGACTCCCAAACTCAAAGACAGAGTCAGAGCATCCCACAGGCTGGCATTACCCACTCTGCTTCCTTCTTAAATTCCTGTGTGAGTTCGTGTGGTGTGGTCTGAGCTTAACTTAGTGCTTGGCACTTGAGGAGGGCCCAGTTTCATTTGACAATTTGGGGTTCAGTGTCTTCTCTCCCAAAGGGCTGGCACAGATACTCTGAGAACTAGGTGGCGAGTATACCCAAGGGCAGCCCTGGGAGCCCACCCCAAGGCTTGGCGTGTCTGGGAACATCTGGACAGAGATGGTGCGTCTCTACTTTTAGTAGGCATAGTTGCAGGAGAGGCAGGCAAACAGGACGTCTGAGTGACAATAAGTCCTCAGAGCTCTTCGAGAAGGGCTAAGTACAGTAATTTGTTGTAATGACTCAAATTTAAAACAATAACTCAGAGGCATAATAGCATGAGCCAAGAATACCTACTGCATGCGATGAGCTGTTAATGGGAGATGAGCGCTTTGGTTTGGTAGCAGAGAATTTTCAAATGGCTCTTGCTCTGGATGTGGACCGAGTGGTGTGGAGAGTGAAGCTTCCCATCAGGGTTGATGTGGATCACTTCCTCTCTGGCTGCTGAGAGCCATCCTCCTGATAAAGGTTTCCTCGACAGTTCCACTCTCTCCACAACTTGAAGCAAATCTCCAAGACGTCACTCTTGCACTCATTCTCACTCTTATTTTCCCTGCGTCTTCCCTCTCCATGGCCCTCTCGGTGAAGCTGCTGCTTCAGAGCCCCTTTCTAAGTGGGGGATGGGACTGCATCTACTGTAGCTCAGGACCCGCCCAGGCCAGGGGGACAGATGCTGAGATGTAGTGTGGAAATCTGCCAAGTCCTGGGGAATACCTCACCAGTCACTCTGGAGGCTCCCTGAAACTAGAGGGAGACACGTATAGCAGGCAGGGTCTGCTGTGGGGTCTCCCTGCTGCACAGCGGGGGTAGGACTGCGACCCCCCTTTGCTCCTCTGCCCCTCTCTCTCTGGAGGTTTTCCTGCCTCTGACCTCATTGACTTAGGAACCTGGCACCATCTCTCAGGAAGGCCCGGGGTTAGAGGGCCTCATGTTTCAAAGGAATTTTAGAATCTTGAAATTCACCAAGCCCAGTGGCTCATCCAGGGAAATGGTTCCTCTCTTCCTTTCTTTCTTAAGTCTCACTCCTCCTTCCTGGAACTGCCTACCATGAACCCACCACAGACCCATCCAGACAGCATGCCATGTACCAACATCTGCCTGGGCTTCCCATCACCATGGCCATCCTCTCAGTGCCCTCCACTCTGCAAATGCACCCCAATGAATTCAAGTTCATTGTGAATAATGGTTAGCTTAATGGCTAACTTCCTAGGAGACTACCCAAAGAATTAATCTGTAAGGGTGGAATTCCACATTACCATTATGGCAGACCAAATGGAGCATACACACAGATATACACACATAGCCAGACAGACACATACAAAGAAACATAGAGACATAGACACAAGTTTTTTCCTGAAAAGCTTTTACAACTCAGAACTATGAAGGCGGTTCCACTGATGATTCCTTGCAGGGAAATAATTCCTTATGGTAGCCGGACTCGGTGGCTCAGCCTATAATCCTGCGCCTTTGGAGGCTGAGGTGAGTGGATTGCCTGAGCCCGCCGGTTCGAGACCCGCCTGGGCAGCGAGACCTCATCTCTACAATAAATAAAAAAAAAAATCAGCTGGGCATGGTAGCGCATGCCTGTAATTCTGGCTACTCGGAAGGCTGAGGCGGAAGGCTTGCCGGAGCCCAGCAGGTCGAGGCTGCGGTGGCCGGGAGGGGCCACTGCACTCCAGTCTGGGTGACCGAGTGAGACTCCAACTCAAAAAAAAAAAAAAAGAAATCCTTATGGAGAGTCCACATAGTCGGTTCAGTGTTGCAAACTGTCTCTGTAGCGGGTTGAATAGTGTCTTCCAAAAAGCCACGTTCAAGTCCTAATCTTGGTATCTGTAAGTGTGAGCTATTTGAAAATGTACCTATTGGTATCTCTAAGTGTGTCCTATTTGCAGACATAATCAAGTTAAGATGAGGTCATACTGGATTAGGGTGGGCCCCAGCCCCATGACTGGTGTCCTTTAAGAAGAGGAGAGGACACACAGACTCACACAGGGAAGAATGTGTGACAGTGGAGGCCAAGGGATGTCGAGGAATGCAGGAACCACCAGAAGAAGGGAGAGGCAATGAAACATTCTCCTTCACAGCCTTTAGAGGGAGCAAGTCCCTGCTGACATCTTGATTTCAGACTCTGGCCTCCATAACTATGAGATAATAAATTTGTGTTGTTTTAAGATGCCAGGTTTATAGTCATTTGTTATGGCATCCATGCAATCCCTAAGTGCTCACTGAGTGTTGGACGTTCTTCCAGATGCAGGAGACCCAGAAGGAGCTGAAATGTGTGGTCCCTGGCCTTGGGAAGCTTACAGAGCTCTCTTCAGAGTCTTCAGAGTGCTCAGTCCTGGGTTGGAGGAAGCCTTTTGCTCTCTTCCAGTATGACCTGTGTTGGCTCTGCTTCCCTTTCACGCAGACACACAGTAGGCTGGGCATTACCCACACACCCAGTGCTGGGCTGAGAGCTGGTTGGAAGTGGCCCTGTTTTCTCCAGACACTGACTTCTCTAGCCTTTTCTTCACTCAGGGAGTGTGGGAAAGTACTTGACTTTGGTGTTAAATGGGTCTAGTTTTGAATCCTTGTTCCATCTCTAAGCAGGTGCAATTTCTACTTCCTCATGTGTACAAGAAGAATACTGGATTTTGGGAGGAATTTGAGAGACAGATCCCAGGGACAAACAGATGGACCTGTGTCCTGTCGTATCTCTTTCTATTACCATTTGCAAATGTGATCTTGGGCAGATTGCTTAATTTCCTAGGCCTCAGTTTCCCCATCTATAAAATGAGGATTGTAATAGCATCAATCCCACAGGGTGACTAAGAGCATTGATGATAATACCTGTGTGTACTGTGCTTATAAGAATTCTTGGCAAATAAAAGTTGCTTAATAAAGAGTCATTATTATTATTTTACTGGTGAGAAAACATCAGAGAGCTGCTAGAGGCTGGACTGATCTTAATACTATTCTTAGACTGATGGAGTCTCTGAATAGCATTGGGTTGCTCATTTGAAAAGAATTTGCCAAGAGACTGTACTTGTCCTCAGTGAGAATTCCAACCATGAAATCAGCGCTAGAAGCAATCTCAAACCTTATTAATTACTAGCTGTGTGACCTTGACCTTGTTCCTTAACCCTGTGGACCTCAGTTTTTTCACCTATGCAATAGAGATATTGGCCTCATTGGGTAATTGGGTGGGTGAGATTAGAATGAATATGAATACTTAAGCATTCATAAATGTTTGTGGCTATGATCTGTGTTTTTTAGGATTAAGTTCAGCTGTATCTGGTGGCTTAAAAAAACCTTCATTTTCATTTTCTCTGTAAAAGGAATGTGGAGACAGGCAGACTAAGAGTAATAAGGCAGTGGCACCAACTCACCAAGGATCCAGACTCTCCCTAAATTTCTGTTGTGACATCCTCGGTATACGGCTTCTATCCTCAAGGCCACGTCATGATCCATGGTGACTGCTGGAGATCCAGCTATCATGTCCATAATCTGAACAGCACCAGGGAGGAAGTGTATGAGGATGGGAGAAGAAAGACTACAATAGAGACCACCTTTCAACTAAGTCAACTCCCTTTGCCTTTTTTCAGCTTTATTGAGGTATATTTGACACGAGTCAGCTTTCTTTAAGGCAGCATCTCATAAACAGCACTTTGCTTCTTTTTTTTTTTTGAGTTGGAGTCTCTGTCGCCCAGACTGGAGTGCAGCGGCCGCTCCCGGCCACCGCAGCCTCGACCTGCTGGGCTCCGGCGATCCTTCCGCCTCAGCCTTCCGAGTAGACGGAATTACAGGCATGCGCGACCACGCCCGGCTGATTTTTTGGTTTATTGTAGAGATGAGGTCTCGCTGCCCAGGCGGGTCTCGAACCAGCGGGCTCAGGCAATTCACTCACCTCAGCATCCCAAAGGCGCGGGAATTATAGGCTGAGCCACCGAGACCGGCTGCACTTTGCTTCTATCTCGTCGGTCAGGGCTTCATCACATGGTTGCATGTGGCTGCAAGAGAGGCTGAGAAATAGTCTTACAGCTGCCCTTGCTCAAATCCAGGCACTGTTATGAAGTATGGAGGAGAAATGGACATTGGGAAGGCAAACAGCAGTGTCTGCCAGATTGTTGTTGTTTTTATAGCTGTTACTACGATATGCTGGGAACCTTCCCTTTAGGGATTTTCAGTTTTTAATGCAATATTATAAATACTGTGAAAGAGGTAGTGGGTTACTTAGTGGGGAGAGAAAGATTCACAGAAGAAGTGATGTTTGAGGTGAGGTGTGAAGTTTAAGTGGTTTACTGGGAATTGCCAAGGGAATTCCTGGCAAAAGGTACACTATGCAGAAAGTTTAGTTGTTTCATCAGTCTGGCTCTTGGCTGCTTGGAATTGGGCTTGTTGGAAGATGTGCTACCGAGGGAGGGGGCAGGCTTCTACTGACTGTCTTTTACACACATAATCTCCAGGACAGGTTGTAAGGGGTGCTGAGCTCTGCTATCATGAAGACTTCTTGGTTCTCCATTCTCATTCCACCAGACAGCAATCTATTCATTAAATTAAAACCAGCTGGTTATTGAAAGAAACATATTTATTGAGAATTAACTGCCATGTGCAAAATGCGTATTTACTACCTACTTGTCAAACATCAGTGAATTTGTGTTTAATAATCATTTTTTTTCAATTAACTCACAAAAATGCATCCCATTAATTCTAAATTAAATGCATATTTGCAAAACTCTAATTCACAACATTATCAAATCATCTCTTCCCAGCCAGTTTCTGATGGGTTCACATTGGTGAAAGAAAGTTCATGTCCTTACAGACAACATTATTTTTGTGCATAAGCAGTAGTAACTTAGGTTAGAGGACTAGAGTACCTTTCTTCCATTCACCTCTTCCCTACTTCCCCCTCCTACCCCTAAATCCTTCATAAATCACAGGCACCCAAGGGATGACTATAGTTGGAAAGATTTTGGATAATCTAAGCTGATGGTTTAACCTTGACATTTGTCTTTCATCTCTCAGTGGTAGAAAGTCTTGGAAATCATCCTTTGGAGTATATCTCCTGTACCTACAAAATACATCTCCTTTCCCTAAGGTGCAAAAGGAAAGGATTGCCTGGCTAGGAGTCAAAGAACCTGTGTTTCAATTTTTTTTTAGGCATGGTCTTGTTCTGTCACCCAGACTGGGGTGCAGTGGCTTGGTAATAGTTCACTGCAGCCTCGAATTTCTGGGTTCAAGCCATCCTTTTGCCTCTGTTTGGTGAGTCGCTGGGGTTATAGGTGTGAGCCATTACACCCGCTTATGTGACCTTGGATAAGTCACTTTCTTCCTTAGAGTATCTATATCCAAATAAAAACAAGCAGGTTTCATCACTGCAGCATTTCTTTGAGAGATTATTGTGTCAATATGCACAGACCATCTCCAACTGGAAAATGAATAAAATTTTGTTAATACGCACAGTGAATCTCCAATTGAGAAAGGGATATTGTTTTTCTAAAGATTCTTTGACCATACCACTTTTTTTCTTTCATGGATCATCTGGTGGATTAGTGATTTAAGGAAACATTTTGGGAAAGCCTAAGCTAGATGATTTCTAGTCATTTGGCTCTAACATTTTAGGATTTTTATTTCTTAGTCTAGAAACCTGAAGCCAGTGTCAGAAGGCTGACTCTCCAATACAGGCCAGAAGTGTCCACCAGAACCCCAACTTCAAAGACATGCAGACATTGCCCAGCATCTTCAGCAGCATTGCCCTTTGCAAATCTGCCCAACAAGGGTGAGAATGGAGTAATCTCTCCTTCTCCATCCCTGTTGCATCTAGCTGCACTGAGCATTTGACCCCTTGCCTTCCCCAGCATGAAAATTACACACGCAGCATCCACTGCAGAAATGGTTGTGTTAACAAATGCCCTGAGGGTTCATTATCATCCAGGAGTGCAGACAACCCTTGCACAGGGCATAGGATGCCTGACAGAAGGCAGTGATTTCTCTCCCCATTTGCTGAGGCTTGGGTCTGCACATATACTGAGATTGCAGCGAGAGGGGCAGGCATAGCCCACTCCCCTGGCACGCCATTGCTGCTGCTGCTACTGCCTTTGCACAAAGCTGGCTATAGCACACTCTCCACACACCTTGGCAGCAATGTGGACACCCCACCACAGTTCTTGGTGGTTGAGAAATCCTGACCTAGCCAAGGAGGAGACTTTGCAGTCCAACAGAGAAAGCTCCTAGAAGCCTTAGAAGAAGCATGCCCCAGAGGAGGCCCTCACAGAGGTTGGCTGGTTGATGCCTGGCTGTCTCCTTCCCTATCCAGGATCTTTGAGGTCATTAAGATAGCAGCTTTAATGTCCCAGGACCACTTTATAGTCTTAGAAATGATTGAGAACCCAAAAGATCCTGCTACATGCTTATCATATCTGTCAGTACTCGTTAAAGTGGAAATTAAAACTGAGGAATTGTAAAAATATATTTATTATTATTTGTAGTGACGGGGTCTTGCTATGTTGCCCAGGCTGGTCTTAAGCTCCTGGTCTCAAGTAATCTTTCCACCTTGGCTTCCCAAAGTGCTAGGATTATAGGCATGAGTCACCATATATGATGGCATTTATTTATTAATTTTTTCAAAATAATAAAATAAATTTATGTGAGTTAAGATAAGTGAAACACTTTTTTCCATAAAATAATTATATTTTATAAAGCAAACAATGAGTCTAACAAGAAGAGTGGTTTTATCTGTATCTTATTCTTTCACAAATCTTTGTAATGTCTGGCTTAATAGACGACAGCTAGATTCTGCTATTTTTTTCCATAGGTCATCTGTCATGATACATTCTTCTGGCTGAAGTAGGTGAAGAAAACTCAGCTTCACACAGGTATATACCTGAGAAAAGGAAGACTTCTCAGGCCCCCCTGAAAGGGTCTTGGGGATGACCAGGGATCCCCCACCATACTTTAAGAACCACAGACCTAGCAGAGAGGGGGTGTGATAGGGTGGCATTGAATGTGGGTAGTCTACACAGCAGAGAAGCTGAGAAGCAACCACTTCTTAGATCACATGAACTTCTTCTGCCTGAGTTATTGTTATAGCCTCTTAGATTGCCTTCTGAGTTCTATATTTCTTCCTTTTTTTTGTTTTTTAAAAAAACAAAACATTTTTTTTCCCTTAAGGACAAGAGAGGTCTCTCTCTCTGTATCCCAGGCTGGAGTGCAGTGGTATGATCGTAGCTCACTGCAGCCCTGAACTCCTGAGTACAAATGATCCTTCCACCTCAGCCTCCCTAGTAGCTAGGACTACAGGAGTGAGTCATTATGCCTAGCTGCTAATTGTCTTCCTTTATAAGCAACCTCCACACATAAAAGTGAGCTTTTTAAAGATAGCTTGAATTGTATCACTCTCTTTCCCCCAACCTTCCAATGGTTTTCTATCACACTTAGACTAAGTTCCCAGGTTAGAGGTCTGTATGTGTTGCTCCTTGCTCAAGTCTCCTACCTCGTTTCTTAGTTCTCTCTCCTTTGCTTGCCTCACTCTAGCCATTCTGGTCCTTTCTGTCTCTGTGAGCATATGATGCTCAGTTCTGATTTAGAGCTTTTGTCCTATCTGTTCCCTCTCTCCGGTTGTCTTTCCCTCAGATGATGGCATGACTGTCTTGTTCTTGCCATTCAGATTTCAGTTTACATGTCATCTACATGAACTAGAGCATATTACCCTCTTTACTTTCATAGCCTTTAACACTATCTGCAATTGTCTTAATTATTTTGTTTATTTCTTTATACTATGTCTTGCTACATGAGAAGATAAGTTCTATTGAAACAAGAACTTCATCATATTTAATGCTGCATTTTTAATGCCTTGTGCAGTATCTGGCTTGTAAACAATGTACAGTAAGTATTTCAGATATATGAATGAAAGACCATCTATATGAAAAAATATTTGAACCAATTTTGGATTCCAGCTTTGTCACATACTACCTCTGTGACCTTGGGAAGCTTCTTTTTAGTTTTCTCATAAGTAAAAAAATTGATTACACTATCTCTTGTATAGGGTTGTTGTGAGCTTAGATGGGGAAGTAAATGAAAAACACCTGTCTCATAAAAATCATTCCATAACTGGCTCTCCCTTTCCTTCATTTCCCTGACCTGGTTTGCCAATAACACCTCTAGTCCACAAATAATCTTATCTCTTTTCATCTGAGGTCTCACTTTTTCCTAGAGCCTGCTGGTAGTGGCGTGGCTGAATGGGAACGAAGCCTTCTGACACCTAGACTCAGTCTCTCTCTGCTGTCTACTTCTGGACACAGAAAAACTCACATGCCTGCTGGAAGCACTTTAGTGTGGGTCTTCAAGCTAGCTCCTAGGACACCTGGTCAGAATTAACTGGAACATGTGTGAAAGTACTGGCTTCTAACCTCCCTGAAGACTTATTAAATTAAATTATATAGGGACAGAACCCAGAAAACAAGTTTTCCAGGAGACACTGAAGCCTGTTAAAATTGGGAGGAAACTGGTATGAGAAGTAAGTTGTTTTTTTAGTTGGAGTCTCACTTTGTTGCCCAGGCTGAAGTGCAGTGGCACTATCACAGCTACTGCAACCTCGTCCAGCTGGGTTCAGGTGATCCTCCTACCTCAGTTTTTCAAGTACCTGGATCTATAGGCATATGCCACCATGCCTGGCTAATTTTTTGGTTTATTATAGAGACCAGGTCTTGTCATGTTGCCCAGGCAGGTCTTGAACTCTTGGGCTCAGGCAATCCTCTTCCATCAGTCTCCCAAAGTGTATGGATTATAGGCATAAACCAACAAGCCCAGACGAGATTTTCTTTTATTTTTTCCTACATGTTCACAGCTTTTAAAAAGGGCTTCTTAGCTGGGCTCGGTGGCTCAGCCTGTAATCCCACGCCTTTGGGAGGCTGAGGTGAGTGGATTGCCTGAGCCCGCGGGTTCGAGACCCGCCTGGGCAGCGAGACCTCATCTCTACAATAAATCAAAAAATCAGCCGGGCGTGGTAGCGCATGCCTGTAATTTCGGCTACTCAGAAGGCTGAGGCGGAAGGATTGCCGGAGTCCAGCAGGTCGAGGCTGAGGTGGCCGGGAGCGGCCACTGCACTCCAGACTGGGCGACAGAGTGAGACTCCAACTAAAAAAAAAAAAGATAACTGGAAAAAGGGCTTTTAAACACTTTTTCTTCCATTAGGGCTCCTGAAGTCACCAACTCTCAGACCACCCCTGTTCCAGGGAAGATGCCATTCCAGAGCCCCAGCAAAGAGTGGAGGCTTCCTTGAGTTCTGCTCATTATCTCCTGTAGTGGGCCCTCCTTCCAGAGACAGAAAGGGTGCCATAGTGTGCTTAAGCAATCCATAGCAGTAAACACAATGTGGAATCTCAGGGCAGTGTATTAAAAATCTGTTTGAAAAACAGCTCCAGCAGCTCTTGCCAAATTCTCAGGATCCACAAGAAAAATAGAATAGTCTTTTCTCATCATCCCATAAATCATTCCACCGAAAGCCATCAAAAATGCAGCCCGAGAAGACATGTTCACTAGCAGCTCAGTTAAAAGACATACATCCTGACCCCACTCAGTTCTTCTCCCCCCAAGGACCAAAAACAAAGTTCCAGGAACAGTGGGATAAGCTTGCTTGGAGCAAGCTGTCGCTCTCCATTGAGCTTACTTCCCTGGATTCTAAATGTAACTGCACCTGGTTTTCCCGAGGGGTAGATGGTTTGATCGGAGAAGCAAACATTCTGCTAGAACATGTCTTTTATTGACAACAGTTAGTGCTGTCCTCATTCCTGCGATGGTAGAAAGAATTGCTGGAGTGACAGACAAGACTGGAGTTGAATCCAGTCCTTTACCCATTAACTGTGAGATCTTAGACAAATCACTGAACAGCTCTGAGCTTTCATTGTTAAAAAAATGATGATAAAATGCAGCTCACAGCATAGTGACAGTACATTTGAGGAACCTACACACACCAATGTCTGACATTAGCAGATAGTCTAGTAATACTATTTTCATATTTTTGTTCAATAGTGGAGTCCCTCATTTGCTTAAAGAGTAAAAGAAAAATGATGTGTTACTCTCCTTGGGGTAGGAGGCAATAACCTTGTTTTAGAATTGCCGTGTGGCCTTAGTAAAGCCACTTTCTCTCTCTGAGCCCCAGCATCTTCTGGAAAGCGAAGGGGCTGCAGTAGCCAATCGTGAGTCTTCTGCCCTCTAACCTCTAACTGTAGGGTTTCAAGATCAGCTAGACCAGGCCTAGCACCATGACTGGTTCTCCTCCTGGGGGGCTCTGGCCCTACTGGCTCTGTGAATATTTGCTAAGGAAGTTAGCAGTCTTCTCTGAAATGAAAACTTCAAAAGCCTTGCTGCTTTGTCTGGGCATGGGACGCACTAAAGGAACACAACTTTAGGGAAGGCTTTACAAAAAATATGAAGTGATGCAGGATGGATCCTTTTGTCTCTTGTGCCTGGGCTTTCCATGCCTGGAGCTGATTGCTGGGTGGAGTATCGAAGACTAACAGGTGAGCCAGGTGTGTGTCACCTGGGTGACCTAACTGCGAGGGACCTCGACCTGCTCTTCTCTTGGGACCACTCCATAGAAGTTGTGACAGGCAAGAGGAGAAAGAAGAGGGGCAAGAAGCAAAGTTACAAGAAGGAATTAGAATGAAGGAGGAAAGAGCAGAAGGGAGAATGATAGGACACAAAGGAATTAGAGAAGATGAGGAGAAAATAATTCTCATCTTTTTCTCTCTTAATTTTGCCCCGGCATCAGCAGGACCGTCATCAGCAGATCAGAGCACCTCACTCTGACCTCTTTGCTTGAGTTAAAAAATAATTCCAAGCCAAACCACAGTGCCTAAATCTATCGCAAATGTCAGCAGCCGGGCCTGAAGCCAGAGCTGTGATCTCCCTCATGTCAATAAATCCTTGAAGTTCCTTCTCCCTTGGAAGTCAGGGTTTCTTCTGATGCTGCTGCTTTCTACCCCAGGCTGCCCTTTCATGAGTAATTTCTTTTAACCCAAGGATCACAGCTGTGAGACATAATGAAAAGATTTCTTCTGGACTGACACTGTGGAAAAGCCGCTGCACCAGCAGAAGAAAGCTGGGAAAAAATACAATGACATCCAATGTCCAACCCATAGCTGGACGGAGGCAGAGCAGTGAGCCAGGGAAGCCTGGCTGTTGTGTGTGCCACCAATCCACACCAACAGGTTTTGCAGGTGGTCCAGGAGACATGTTGCCTTGGATCGGTCCTGTTTTACGGCTGCTGGGACTGCAGAGATGGCAGGGACATGAAGGGGCAAAGGGATGGCAGTAGAATGAGAAGGTGAGTTGTGTGTTCGAGTTCCCACTCGAGGCCTTATTTGTGGCCTTGGAGCCTCTGGAGAAGGGAGGACATGCAGATTCCCAGCTTGGAGGAGGGTGGTCCAGATGGGGAGCAGGGCTCATTGCTGTCTCCTCGGCTTCTGTTCACGCTCAGCTCAGGGACAGAAAGCAGAGGTAGACGAGGGAGCTTTAGATCTACTTGCCCTGCTCCAGAGAGGCATAGCTGTCTGTTTGGTCATGGACTTCTCGAACTGTCTCTTGTTTTGATGGAGTGTGTCCTCTCTGGGGAGGGAGAAAGGATGGGCATACATATTCAGATTACAGTGACCATTCTACTTTGGGCTGTTCCTCCATTCACGGGACTCAAGTTGACCTTGTACCTGTTTCTCAGAGCCCATGCTTCTGTCCCCAAATGGAGGGAATGACACTGAAATTCTCCAGAACTATTGACACTTGAGATTTCTGCTTTTTTACAAGACCCCATCAATTCACATTGGGTTAAGGCTCTTTGAATATGTTTTGGGGCTTTTTCCATAAACACAAATGAAAATTCACTTTGGTTCTACAACTGAACTTATCCCAAGGATGCTATTTGGGCATTATTTAGGCAGTCTTGTACTTCCTTGTGTAATAACATGTTCCTGAAAAGGTGTATACAATTTGAATTTTGGCAAGTAAGATCATATTTTAATCTAATGAGAGTGTTTGTTGCTTCAGGGAATTATATGATGAATCATTTTATAAAATAGAGAGTCCTTTTGGAGCACAAATAGCCATTCTCAATTTATTATTTTTTCTTCCATGTGGTTTTTTTCATAAATCAGATTTTCTTGAATCGAGTCACTCCTGTAAATGCCAACGGTCAGCTTCAATTTGTTCCTACATGGCTAAGGTAGAGAGGTGATAAATTAGCTACAGGCTTGGAACTGACCTGACTCTGGGTGTGTGGTGATACCCTAGAAAGAGCCCTTGATAGAGATTTCAGCACCTTTGTTTCTAGGTTCCGAGTTTCTTCTTGTATCTGTCATGAATTAGTAGTGTGGCCCCGAAAAGAGTCGTTAGTTACCGTCCTGTTTTCTGAATAAAAAGGTCTTGGTTAGTGTGTGCATCTTATGGAATACATTTTGGATACAGTTTTTAAAACTCTGAATGTTGTTTCCTTCCTTATGCAGGTTGGGGAGACACAGGCATCAAGACAGGAGAGATGCTCGAACATCAGAACTCTGAGGGAAGCTCTTCTTTATATTCTGTCCTTTCTGCCACAGAGCATGAGCAGATATTAATGGACTGCAAGTGTCAGGGATGAGAGATAGTACCCCGTCACTTGGGAGCTCAGCTTAGCTCGGAGCAGCAACAGCTTCCGGCTGGCACTTGACTTTGCACGGAGGGTATGCATGTGCGCCTGTGTGTACACAAGTGACTAGAAACCCTTCTTCCCCATGAAGGTGGCACTTCATTGTACCAGGGCTTCCTTAGCAGAACGCTAGAGTTCTGGGTTGAAGGTTTTAAAGTCCTCCTCTCAATTTGCAGAAGCAGCAGCAGAGAGACCATTAAGGTGCCGAAATCTAACAGACCTGAAGTGTTGAAGGGGAGGTGGCAGGAACTGGAAGAGTCACGGGGAGGAACAAACACTTCATTCTACCTAGAGGTCCAGCCTTAGAGAGGGATTCTGGCTGTAAAGGATGTTGAGCACCTGGTATTTATTTGAAGCATTGTGGATTTATTGAGTGCTTCTAGGAATAAGACGAAAAGGCCCAACTGTACTAGTGAAACCAGTGAAACAGAGAAATGAAGACTTTCTGAGCAGAGCAAGTGGAAAAGAGCCATGGAGATGGCAGAGGATGGTGGAAGAGCTGGGGGGGGGTGCGGAGAGCAGCTACCCAGGAAACAGGACATAATGGGGGCTCCTCAGGCCAGGGAAGGAGGGGAAGGAACAGGTGGGTAGAGGTGAGGAGGAAGTGGGAGAATGTGGAAATAAGTGGAAGTGAGGAGGAAGTGGAAGTGAAGAGGAAGAGGAAGTAGAAGTGAGGAGGAAGTAGAAGTGAGGAGGAAGTGAAAGTGAGGAGGAAGTAGGACAGGGATTGGACAGGACTTCAATGAAAGGAACATATAATAATGCACATGCTTGAGGAACTGAAATGGATAACTCAGGAACAAATGGAGAAGTGTCTCGCTCATCTTCTGAGTCACAAGTGGCTTCTGAGTCACGAGTAGACACAACAAGAAAAGAGCCCACTGGTCTAAAAGGATGAGCGTTTCCTTCATCTTATCCAAAGTACCAAGATAAGACTTATTTCAGGTAGAAAAACTTGCCCATCTTCCCCCCGGCTTTCTCAAGGCGGTTATGCTGGTGGGGCCAGGTTCCTGAGGTTAGGACTTTCCCAATCAACCTGGGTGTCACCCTGTGTAGGCACATGTGTATTTCATAGTGATGATTCCATGGGCACCCGGAACAGCATGTCCTGGGAAGGCTGAGAGTTGGGAGGGAAATGACTTCTTATGACTCCCCAGTCTAAGCTGTAGTGCCTTGTGCTAACTATGGAACTTCTGTTTTATCTGAAGGAAGTGGGAGGAATTTTTAGTCTTTCATAAGAGAAGAGAAGGAAGAGATAACATCTTGTCTGTTTCCTGCGCTTCTTGCTGTATTTCCAAAGACCCCTAGGAAGAGAAAGTTTAGGGCAAGAAGCAAAAACAACCACACACACACACACACACACACACACACACACACAACACAGAGAGAGAGAGAGAGAGAGAGAGAGAGAGAGAGAGAGATAAGGAGAGATTTTGAGGACTGAGGACTGTTTGGGGGATAACAGGGACAAAATGAAGCATGAAGGAAGATGGACTTTGTCCATATTCTTCCTGAGCCTGGACTCTTAGCTGTGGTAATGATGAGGCTATTTAAGAGATCTTCCTGAGAGTGGTCTTTCTCCAAGGGAAGAAAGGAGCTCTTTGATGACTGTGCCTGACACACGTTTGTGAGTACATGTAAATTTCAGTTTGGGGCTCCTGAAAAATTTGAGGGGTGGATGTGGGTGGAGGGAAGGGAGCCTTTGAGGTTCATGTAGGAGTAGAACAAGAATTCCAAATTATTGATTTTTTGTGACTTTATTTCTATCTGCAAGGTGATGGGGTCTCGGTGACATCTGAACTACACATTCATCAACAAGATGATTCGAAATTCATGTGCTGTGACTTTAGATCATTCCTTTCTTTCCAAGGATAGTTTTTTGACTAAGGAAGAGTGTATGCCTCTGTCACAGGCCTTTGGCCAATGAATGCTGCTCATATTCCATGCAGGTACTGAGGCGTCCACGTCTCACACATCACCCCAGGAGGCAGCCCTGACAAATATTTTCATGCCCTGACATCTCTGATTGAGGCCAAAGATCTTAATTAAGCTACAAGATAATTAGAAGAAAATGTGCACCAAAGCTTCGTCGGCGAGTTGGTGAATTCTCTCAAGCTGCGAACATTAGACTAGAATGTTGGAAGTCTAACAACATGAGGAGTCATAGACGTGAATATGCACACCCAGATATATTTTCTCAATATTAACTGTATCCAGTACTGTGCCAGGCTCCACAGAAGAGCATACAAAATACAAAACATGAAATATTGTCACTGATCTCAACATTTGCTAATGTGAATTTGTATTTATTAAGGAAGAGTCTTAAAAATACACTATTTATGAGCCTGCAGACCTCCTGACATCTACTATGTGATTAGTATTTCTTCTTGACTCATGAGAGTGATAGGGAATCTACAAACTCGAACTATTGTCTCTTTTTCTCAAGTTGCTCTCATTAAGAACCATACAGCCCTTTCCAGAATATTTTACATATAATGAAACAAGGAATAAGAACGTGTATGATTTGCAAAATTCCTCTGAGAAATTGCTTTCAGTCCAAAATATTCTTACTTCCTGTTTAGTGTTTCTATTGGAGGACAGAAACAATTTTGTGCCTCAAACAGGATAAGAGAGCTGGTGGCTGGTCATTACCTCTGGTTCATGACTTTTGTCTGGTGAAGATACGAATGGGGTGCCAGACCCGCATCATCCCTTTTGGAACAGGTGATCTCTCATGGCCTGGAAACTTTGCTGCGGTGTGTGAGCAGCGTTCTTTTAAATATGTCATCTCCAGAGGACCTGATTTAAAGTAACCTCAACTTCAGCCAGGCTTGAGAGCAGAGCAAATATTATTTAAATATCAGCTAGCATCTACTCAAATGGGAATGAACGAGAAGTAAAGTAACTTTGACAAATCTTGGTATCCCAGAGTCCTGAAACTTCACCTGATAATAACAAAAGAATCAAAATAAGTCCTCCTCCAGGCTGTAGTGAGTTGGGATTGGACTTTGTGGATCTCAGCGCAGAGCATTTTAGGGTGTGTGTTTGAATGACGGGTAGTTGAGTCCACATAACTCTTCACCCTCACCCCTAGTGGTTAGAAAGTATGTCCACTGGGAATTCTGTTCACATTTCCTTTTGATCCCCAATTCTCTGGCCTTAAATAGGATCTTCTGCTTTGTTTTATGCCAACAATGTTCATGAATAGTCAAAGTAGGAAAGCATTACTATTTCTATACTTTATTTTCACTTTGTATCCCAGTATCAGATGACACTTCAATGCACTAACAAATGTCATCAAGGCACAAAGTTTTAAATAAGCACACAACATGATTATTTTTCACCAAACAGAACCTAATTGATGAAATTGCTAATTGTGCTTCCAGGTGCAGTTGTCAGCCAGTAGTGTATCATTAGTATGCAAGATGGCATGTGCTATTACACAGTGTGATACCAGATTATATATTTAGTACAAATGTATGTATTGTCCTTTAATGACATCTATTCATTCATTCAAAAAATATTTATTGAGCACTGACACTGTGCTGGTTATTAGAACAATAATAACTGCTGTAGTAAATGAGTTTCATGGCTTTAAAAAAATTGGAGTTCATTTTTTTCTTTTTTCTTTCCTCCTTGTAGGTCTACAATATTGTTCAGCAGATGGCCCCAGGAAACCACTGATGCCTTTTGTCATCACAGATGACCCTGCTTTTGCTAGGATTTCACATAAATGAAATCAACCAGTATGTACTCCTCTGTATCTGGATTATTTCATTCAGTATTAATGCTTCCGAGATTCATCCATATTGTTTCTAGTTTCAGTAGTTCATTCCTTTTATATGAACTCCATTCTATGGACATACCACAATTTATTTAATATTTTACCCACTGAGAGGTATTTGAGTTGTTGACAATTTGGGGCTTTTATGAATAAATCTGCTATGACCATAGTGCACAACTCTTTTTTTAGTGGATATACGTTTTCATTTCTTTTGTGTCTAGAAGCAGAATTGTTGAAACTACAGACTAAATGTATGTTTAATTTTAAAGAAGCTGCTACTGTTTTCCACAGTGGTCATGTCATTTTACATTTCTACCAGCAACGTGGAAGAGTTCTAGTTGCTCCTTATTTTCACCAACCTTTGCTGTTGTCAGTCTTCTAATTGTAATCCACACCAGCGGGTATGCAGCAGTATATCATTGCAGTCTTAGTTTGTTATTTGTCTAATGTCCAATAATGTTAAATATATATGTGTATATATATGTATATACACATATATATTTCTTTTTTTGAGTTGAAGCCTCACTCTGTTGCCCAGACTGGAGTGCAGTGGCTGCTCCCAGCCACCGCAGCCTCGACCTGCTAGGCTCCGGCGATCCTTCCACCTCAGCCTTCCAAGTAGCTGGAATTACAGGCGCGCGCTACCACGCCCAGTTGATTTTTGATTTACTGTAGAGATGAGGTCTCGCCAAGTTGCCCAGGCCGGTCTCGAACCCGCGGGCTCAAGCAATCCACTCACCTCAGCCTCCCAAAGCACGGGATTACGGGCTGAGCCACCGGGCCCAGTCTAAATATATTTTAATGTGGACCATTTATATATTGTCTTTTGTTAAGTGTTCAAACCTCCTGGTCCTCTTCAAAACTTTTTTAGTTTCATTATTGAGTTGAAATAACTTAAAAAAAGTTTTCTGGATCTAAGTCCTTTGTCAAATATATACATTGCATGAATATTTTCTCCTAGTCTGTGGTTTGCCTTTTCTTTTTCCTAATAGTATCTTTCAAAAAGCACATGTTATTAATTTTGATGAAGTAAAAATGGTCTGATTTTTCTTACATAGTTAATGCTTTTTGTGTTCTACCTAAGACATATTTGCCTAGAATGTGAAGATTTTCAAATTTTAAAGATTTTCTTCTAGCTTATTTTTATTTTTCAATTTTGTCTTTAGGTTCATGATCCATTCTGGCATATTGTGGGAGTTGAGGGTTAAAGTTTGTTTCTGCAGTGCAGCTATCTAGTTGTTTCAGAACAATATGTCAAAGGATTATCTTTTCCTCATTGAATTACCTTGGCATCTTTGTTAAAAATCAATTTACCATAAATATGTAACTCTATTTTTGGATACTCTCATCTCTTGTATTCATCCATAAACCAGTATTTTATCAAGACCACATTGTCTTGATTACTGCTGCTTAATTGCAAGTCTTGAAATCAAGTACTTTAAGCTTTCAACTTTATTCTCTTTCTTAAGCTTGTTTTTCTATTCTAGGCTCTTTAGAGCTTGTTAATTTCCTCCAAGAAGGCTTCATAGCTTTTGACTGAGGTTGCATTGAATATATAGATCACTTTGAGGAAAATTAGCATCTTGACAATATCTAGTCACTAAAACCTTAAACAAAGCATAGGTCTGTACTTATTTAAATCTTCTTTAATTTATCTGGGCAATGTTTTGTAATTTTTAGTATATAAGTCTTGTCCACATTTTGTTAAATTTATCCTTGTGTATGCTATATTTCTCAAAGTTATTACAAATAGTACTTTTAAGAATTTTATTTTCTAATTGTTCACTGCTGGTATGTAGAAAAACATTTGACTTTTGAAGGCTGATCTTGTACTACATCCTTGCACAGTTTACTTATTAATTCAAATAGTTTTGTTTTAATGAAGCCTTACACATCATAGTAAGTATTTTGGCTTTTATGCTGATTGAGATGAGAAGTGATTAGATGAAGTTAGGGCCAACAGAATCTGCTGACGGCTCATACGTGGGGTATGAGAGAACACATTTTAGGAGTTTTACTCTTGAACATATGCAGGGTAAATATGTAAGGCCGTTAGATAAACAAATCTGGAGGTCAGAGAAAGATCATTGATAAATGTGTGCATTTGAAATTACTAGCTTATGAATGATAATTAAGTCATAAAATTTACTCAGATCATCAACGTTTAGAGGCTAATGATGGAGAATCAGCAAACCAGTTTAAAAAGGAGCAGTCAGAGAGAGGCATGGGGAAAACCAGGTGAGTGTGGTACCCAGGACTCCAAGAGAAGAAAGTGTTTTAAGTAGAGTGGTCTACTGTGTCGAATGTTGCTTATTGATCAAGAAGGATGAGGGCTGAGACAGACCCTTGGAGTAACAGAGGTCACTGGTGACCTAGAAAAGCAGTTCTGGTGGGTGGTGTGCTGTGAGTAAGAGACTGGTATGTGTTGAGAGGAGATCGTAGAGACAGGGAGTGCAGACAATCCTTTTAGGGAATTTTACCCAAAGAGAGAAATGAAATCAAAGTTGGAGGTAAGTGAAGTAAAGATAATTTGGGTGTGTGTGTGTGTGTGTGTGTGTGTGTGTGTGTGTGTGTGTGTTTGTTTGTTTTGGTTTTCGGTGGGAGAAAAAGCATATTTTTATGTTCCTTTGGGTGATCCAATATGATCCAGTCTGATAGAGGAGAGAAAGGGAGAGTTGTTGAAGCAAGGGTTTTGAATGGGTGAGAGGGGATGGGATCCCAGTGACAGGGAAAGAATGACCTTGCCGAGAAGCCACATGGTGATAGCCGATAAGGGAGAGTGAGATATGCAGATGGATGGATAGATGGGCAATGGGGACTTGGAGCATTGTTTTCTTATTATTTTCATTTTCTTATTGAATTGTTAGGTTGGGTAATTGTTATGAAACATTTAGAATAGTGCCTGGCATATATTAGGTGTTGTGTAATTCTTTGCTAATAGGTGCTTTCCCTGGTTTCCCAAAATTTGATCACAGGATAATGATGGCTGGAAATAGATTTTCACCTTTGATGCTTGGTAGGCCTTGAGCTAGAATCGGCACCTGAGGTTGGACTATTGCTCAGTGTTATCTGGAAGGAGCTGTGATCTTTTTGGATAGTTGGGGGTGGGTCTTGTAACTTCTACCCTATTTATTCATGGAATGATGGAAGTCCTTTCTTTTTTCTAAATGATGAAGGTCTTGAGGCATTGTCCGGTTGCTTTGTGGTTAAATGGGTGGGTAGGTACTATGAAGAGATAATAAAAGCTAATACATAAATTTGACGTTTACCAAGTAAAGGGTGTTATGCTAAATGCTTTATATATATTTTTTAGTACACCCAACAGACTTGTGTGCAAGATCTTATCACACACATTTTACATATGTGAAAACAAAGCCCAGTGGGCACCCAATTACTTGATAAAATTTGGCCGGGAGCAATGGCTCACACCTGTAATCCCAGTACTTTGGGAGGCTGAGGTGGGAGGATTGCTTGAGCCCAGGAGTTTGAGACCAGCCTGGGCAACATAGCAAGACCTCATTCCTACCAAAAAAAAATTAAAAATTAAAAAATAAAACCAAGTGTGATGGCACACACTTGTAGTCCCAACTATTGGGGAGACTGAGGTGGAAGGATCACCTGAGCCTGGGAGCTCGAGGCTACAGTGGACCATGATCATGTCATTGCATTCCAGCCTGGGCGACAGTGTGAGACCATGACTCAAAAAATAATAATAACTAGATGCCAGGTTTTTTGTCCTCTAATCATCATGCACTTCTGTGACACCTGTTCTCATTGCCTCTTTTGTTAGCTATAATTGAACAGTGGTCAGAGCGCTGGGCTGTGTGTCAGGGGAAACTGGCTCCACTAGTCATCAGCTGATTGAACTTGAGAAGCTACTTGCCCCTCTAGGGATTTTTCACGAGCCATTTTATGACTCTGATGATTGCCACCATTCCTTCCAGGTCAAACATTCCGAGATTTTAATATTCTTATGACTGTCATCGTGCACTATCATATTTTTAAGCATCTAGGCCAGGGCCTCCCTAGGTGAAAAGGTGATTACAGATTTAATCAGGAAAGAGCTTGCAGTAGCGCCCGACTGTGTGAAGCCACCACCTATTGCTTTTCTTTCTGAGGCTTTCCATTGGGTCACCAGCAGGATTAAATAGTTGAAGCTCTCCCAGCCTCGGCTCCAAGAAAAGTCATGAGAAAACCTGCTAGAGTCAAGCTTCCCGCTCCCCTGCTCCCAGAATACCTGTCCAAGGGCCTGACGGGCTAGTTTTAGCGCCTGGTATTTATTATCTTTGTGGTACCTTGGCCTGGAGCCTGGAGCCTGGGCATGCGAGGTTGAGTGATTGGAAGTGAGACTCTCATGCATCTAACTTTAAAAAATCTCAATTACATCAGAAAGAGGGTTCAGGGTAACAGATGGGGTCCTGGGGACGATAGTGTAAATAACAAGCACAGGCACTTGTGGTGATGCATCGCTGGTCCCAGGAAGCCCGGTCTGGGCATGCTCCATAGTTGGCGCGCCCAGAGGTGAAATGTCCAGAAGGTGGCAGCACTCGCCAACAGTACAGCAAACACACCTGCCCGCCTCCTGGCCGCTGGCTCTCTGTGAGGGTTTAGGTGGCTTGTTCTGGAAGCCCATGGGTGCTGGCCAAAAGAACTGTTTTGTGAAGTAGGCTGGGAGTGTCAGGAAATGAGTGCTCATCCTGATTTTTGCAGAGACGGAGTGGAGGCGGTGTACACCAGCGTAGTGAGTTTGATGGGTGTCCCTTTGGGTGGGACACTGAACCACTGGAAGAGTAATTCAGTAAGAGAGGACATCCTATCACTGGAAGGGGGACTAAGAGATCTTTAAGTCAATCACTCTTCTCAGGTTAAGAAACCGATGCTCTGTAGGGAGAGGTAACTCTCCCTGGGTCACCCAGCTGGTTGGTGGCAGACCTTGGACTAGACCTTCGTCCCCAGACTCAGACTCCATTTCTGCTACACTTGGCTCAGCTTTCTGTAGTGACCAGTGTTTTATTTAGGTCCCTCACCTTTGTGGGTGTCCCTGAGCTCTCATAACCTGGCAAACAGCATGGGACAATATGGATCTCCTCAGCACATTGCTCCAGGTCCTGTCTGTGTTTGTTAGCCAGCGGCCAGAGAACCATTCTCTCCCTGTCTCATACACACACACATGCACACACATATGACTTGCTTCCCTCTCCTGGATGGTGGCCCTTTCTTTCTGCTTGCTCAGCACCATCCACCCAGAGTAAGCCACCTAACTTCTCTGATCCATTTGGTAGAATGGAGCTAAAACTTGGACACAACTCAGAAGAATATTAAATGTGAAGAGGTTTTATAGAACCCATAAAGTGCAACGTAAATTTAAAACATTCTGATTTTAATATGAAGTGAGGGAAAGCTGTTATTGGCTAAGTTTAGGGATGGGAAAGTATGTGAAATTGACTTCCTTGTAGGGTCTCAGAGGGAGGGAGGGGGCTGACTGGGAAGAGGAGATCAAGAGACAGGAATAAAGACAAGGCTCTTCACCCAACACCATGTGTGGAGGGGCAGAGTTGGGGCCAGCCTGGGAGCAGTAGGAGCTCCAAATGGTTGGAGAGAGTTTATCAGTGGGCACCCAGAAGACAGGTATGAAGAGTATGGATTTTATTTGCATAATGGGGAGTCCCTTGAATAATCTTGAGTACAGTGATATGACAAACATAGTGTTTTGGAGGTTCTACTTAGTGGTAGCTAAAAGAATAGATTCATTCATTCATTCAAGGTTATTTACTGAGTGCTGGACACGGTGGTAGATGCTGGGGATTCTGTGGTTACTAAAACCGGATAAGGACCCTGACTTCTGGTGCCTAGAGACTGGTGATGGACTGAGGAGGTGGAGCACCAGAGGGTAGGGAGGCTTCCGGGGTCTAGAGGATCCCCCCACGAGGCTCCCTCAAGATTAATCAACAAGCAGAGGTGCTGGGCATCTTGTGATGGGGCCTTTGCCAAGAGGATGAAAATGCCAACCATGGCTGTTAAAGGCACTATCCCTGATATCAGATCCCAATGTAATAATGAACCCTGGGCTCTCCATGAAAAGTCCATGACCGATTCCAGGAATGACCTCAAAGGGGTCATTTGCAATTGCTTTCAATTCTGAATGGGTTACCTGTTAATGCCATGAGATATTGGGCACAGACGTCACCCTTAGAAGCCATACTTTTTGGGTGCATTGGCCTTATCCCTCTATTCTTCTTAACAGTTTATTTTGGTTTATGCTAATGCACAGCTTCCGAGCATCTCTTTTGTGTCAGGTTAGAGTTATTTCTCTCAGTTCCTGGACACTGGATATGGAAGAGTGTGCTATCTATTTACTACATATTCAATTCTTCCTTTATTTTCAAATAACAGAATCCTGATTCTTAGATGGTACATTTCCAGGAGTAATATCCAGGGAGCTCAAAGACTACAGCTTTTGGTTTTCCTGGCAGCTAGCCGTGGCTAAATTCTGGACAGAGATGGAAACTGAGGTGTGGTGAGATTGCTGGAAAGGCCCCTTCCTTCTCTCTCCATCTTGATGCTTGTGACATGGTGCTCAGGCAGCACCCTCTAAACCAGAGCCAGGGATGGCGAGAAGGAGGCTGAAAGGAGACTGATTCCCTGATGGCCACAGAGCATCCAGATGAGACCAGACTTTCTATCTCTTGGGCTCTTTCCCTGGAGAAAGACAGACATTTCTATCCCACTTACAGTGCCATCATTCAGGATTCTTGTTATGGTGGAATATAACCTTAAGAGATACATTGGGATACAAGGTCTTTCCCCTCTTTGGGTTCAAAATTCATCCTTTGACCCCAGGTTGAACATCTCTGAACCCAGTCTTGACAGCTTTCCTAGATCCACGGTTATTATTTCCCTCCTTTGGGCATGGAACTTCTGAGATGCCCAAGGTATTTCTACCTTAAAAGACTTTTTGTTGGGTTTAGAGATGAAGAAACAGGCACAAAGCATACGTAGAAATGATTAGCACAGGGATTGTCACATAATAGCTGCTGAATAAGCAAACGTGACTAGAGCCCAATTTGAAGAATTCCAATTTCCAGCCCCTCACAGGTGTGTGCTGACACAGCCCATTGTTTCCTTTGTCAACCCTCTCCTCCATTTCTTTTGAATCAATGACTTCTCTATATGTTCCTTTTTTAATTTTAATTAGTACTGGTTGTGTAAAGCCGCAGCACCCTAGACCAGCCCTCCAATGTCCCCTGGTGTCTCAGTACAAACATGGATTGTACATAATACTAGTTCAACAATTCCTGCTGATGACTTTTGCCACATTGGTTCTTGAGCCACATGTGACTTTGTGTCTGGGGGTGGGAAAGCGATGCCACCTAAGCTTCGCTGACTCCTTTTGCAGTAGTGTGACATGATAATCCATGCTTATCCATGGGAACCTGCCTTTTCTTAGCCTCCTGACATTTTCACAGAGGCCTGATGGACATCGTAGTTACTGCAGCAGAGGGCACTTCAGGCATAGCTGGCAGGACGAGGCATGGTTTGCAAGCTGCCAGCTATTCGGCACTTCCCAAACCACACAGCCCAGGGAGAGGCACACTCATCCAGGACTAGGGCACCCCACCATTCTGCAGAGTAACAAGTGGGTGCCTTCTACACTGGCATTGACTTTCAACAACAATATCTGATTTTAGAAGCCATGTTAAAAAGAAAAATGAGATCGGAAATTCACTCCAGCTAGATGGAATCAGAAGTGAAAAGGCCACCACTCTTCTATTTAAAAAAAAAATTGCACAACATATGAAAGCATTGTTTTTGTAAAAAAAAAAGTCAGGTGAATGGAATGCACCAATTTCGTCTATGCATACATGGGCTATTATTCAACCTTAAAAAGAAGAAAATCCTGCCATCTGCAGCAACATGGATGAACCTAGATGACATTATGCTTATTGAAACCAGTCACAGAAGGACAGATCACTGTGTGATTTCACTTATACGAGGTATCTAAAATAGTTAAACTCAGATGTAGAGAATAAAATGGTGGTGGCCAGGGCCTTAGAGGGCAGAGCGGGGAATTGTTGCTCTGTGAGTATAATGTTTCAGTTATGAGAGATGAGTAATTCTGGAGATCTGCCACACAACATGGTGTCTGTGGTTAATAGAACTGTACTGTGCACTTTAAAATGTTATCATCCAGGTGCAGTGGCTCACACCTGTAGACCCAGCTACTCAGGAGGCTGAGGTGGAAGGATCGCCTAAGCCCAGGAGGACAAGGCTGCAGTGGGCTCTGATCATGCCAGTGCACTCCAGCCTGGGTGATTGAGTGAGACCCTGACTCAAAAATAAATACATAAATAAAAATAAAATGCATGAGCAAGATAGATCGCATATTGTATTCTTACCACACATTCAAGAACACCAAGAGATTTTGGGGGATGGCAGATAGGTTTAGTGTCTTGATTGTGGTGATGGTATCACAAGTGTATGCATATGTCCATACTCATTAAAATGTATACATTAAATAGATGCAGTTATATATCTATATATATCAATTGCACCTTAATAAAGCAAATATATTATGCCATATATAATAATAGATAATATATAAAATATATATAAAATGTGAGCAAGAAGGAAAGAAAAAAGAAAGAAAGGAAGAAAAAAAAAGACTCATAAATGGACTCTGAACATTTACCAAAATACTATAAGAAAGGGATTGACAGTAGCCAGTAACTACCGGGAGTTGGGGAAGGGAAGCACATAACATCAATAAGTGTATCTGATCTCAAACCAGGTAAAGTGGGAACCAAAGGGAGGCCCAAACTTTACCTGTACAATGACCACTTGTATACTTGTGTACCTAATCCCTAATTGTACCCCACATTTAGAAATAAAATAAATTGGCGGGGCTCAGTGGCTCAGCCTGTAATCAGCACTTTAGGAGGTCGAGGCAAGTGGACTTTTTGAGCCTGCGGGTTCGAGACCAGCCCGGGCAACTTGGCAAAACCTCGACTCTACAGTAAATAAAAAATTAGCCGGGTGTGGTAGCTCACACCTGTAGTTTCGGCTCTTGGAAGGCTGAGGTAGAAGGATCGCCAGCAGGTTGACACTGGTGTGGCTGTGAGTGTGCCACTCCACTCCAGCCTGAGCGATGGAGTGAGACTCCAGCTCAAAAAACAAACAAACAGGCAAATAAATAAATAAAATTTAAAAAAGAAATAAAGAAAACCTCAGACATGACTTAAAGCCAATGAAAACATTACTTTTCTAGCACTCTACCTCCAAAGGAAACGACGGTTAGAATTTTAGTGTAAATTCCTTAGAGCTTTCTCTGTGCGTGAGTCTGTGTGTGTCCTAGATGGCAGTCTGCTGCTGTGTGTTTCCCTTTCTTCACCCAGTGACACACCTTTCCACATTGATCCATCCAGATCTGCCTTAAGTCTTGCTCACTGCCCCATAGTCTACAGTGGTACAAATGTAGTGTGGATCACTTAGCAATTCCTACAGTGATGGGGATTTGAGTTCTTTCTGGACCAGTAGTTTGAAACTTGTGCTCTGAGGACTCTTTGGGATCCATCTGAGGGGCTTCAGGCATCCTCAAAGGGAAGACATGAAAGAAACAGCATGTGGGGTGTGCCTCAGACCCCCAAGCAGTGTTAGCTAAAGGAACTTCACTTATAGTGATTTAATTACTGAGCTTCCACCAAATTTTGGTAAAAAGAATCGTGGGACCGCATATCCTCTTCAAATCAGTGATCCAATCTTTTTTTTGAGTTGGAGTCTCACTCTGTTGTCCAGAATGGAGTACAGTGTCACACTCACGGCCACCACCGCCTCAACCTGCTGGGCTCAGGCGATCCTCCTGTCTCAGTCATCCAAGTAGCTGGAACCACAGGCATGCGCTACCATGTCCAGCTCATTTTTTGATTTATTGTAAAGATGAGGTCTCTCCAAGTTGCCCAGGCTGGTCTCGAATTCGTGGGCTCAGGCAATTCTCTCACCTTGGCCTCCCAAATTGCTGGGATTACAGGCTTGAGCCACTGCACCCAGCCTCAGTGATCCAATCTCGTTTTATTTTGCAGTTGTTTCACCATAGGCTCTGAAAGGTGAGGTGACTTCCCTGGGATCAGATAGCCAGTCCATGGTAGGGCTGAGCTCAAACTCAGATCTTAGGGTCCCATTTCAGTATCTTTGCTGCTCTACTCTCAGGCGCACCCTATTTCCTTCCAAGATCTGTTCACATCAACCACTGATTAGAAGGAAGTATCTTGATCTGACCTTGAATTGAGGCAGAAATGTTATTGTGATCAACCCACAGATCAGCCATCACATGTGTGACTCAACCAAAGCCAGAAGGCCTAGTTGGAGGTGAGGTCAAAAGCCATCGCGAAGTACCCAGTGCCTCCATCAGACTGGGATGACAGTATACCTTGCTTACAACCTAGAGCAAGGCTGGTGTTTCGTGCATTCATTGAGCACCTACTTTGTTGTGTATGCTACATTTTCATGTCCTTCGTTCTATTTAAAACCATAATTCCTTATGAAACATGGATTATTTCTACTTCAGTGATGCAGAACTGAGGTGTAAGACGCAGTGACAGTTTGAACGTGCAACCTTTCCAAAGACAGTCCCCTTTTTTCTTAGCTCAAGAGCTTCCTCCTGGGCTTGGTCAAAAGGATGCCCAGAAAGTGCGCACACGTGTGTGTGTGTGTGTGTGTGTGTGTGAGTGTGTGTGTGTGTGTGTGTGTGTGTGTGTTGCCTTCTGCTCTGCAGACCTCCCCACCCCTGTGCCAGTATTCTTGGCATCTGCATGAAGAAGGGATTCTGGAGACCGGATGCTGTGTGGACACTTTGCTTTATCACTCTTCCACCGGTCTTCAGGCCACATCAGGAACTGTGCCATGCCAGGGATGCCCAGAGCTGCCTTTTCCTTCTCTGGACTCCCTCTTATTTGTTTTTTTTTTTTTCATTTTTATTGTTATTTATTTATTTATTTTTTAGCACCCACTGGGAAGGACTCATATGCAGTAAAACTGATTTGTGTGCTTTCCAGCCCTAGCGGAGAACAATAGCCACGCACATTAGTTGGGAGGTATTTAACGGATGATTTATACGATGTTCAAGATAAAACTTGAAAGATACATGGGCAGAGCAGAGGTGCAACATTCTTGAGAAGCAGAGAACATTAAGTGCTTGATTGGCTGAGATGATTTAGAGGGCAGCCCCAGGCAGCTGTCCAGCCATCCCGACATTGTTCTGATAGCTTCTCTCCCAAGAGCTGCACCCGCGATGCAGGTCTGGAGTAGAGATGGGCTGGGCAGTGGATCTCAACGGAAACTTGGCTTCAGCTAGGGTCAAGACCTAAGGACTTTTCTTTTCACAACCCTCTCCGGGGATGCAGCTTGAATTCTCTAGAACAGGGCACAGCATGCAGAGGGTGAGATGTTTTCTGGGGAATACTCTCTGTTACTACTACTAACTAGTACTACTACTATTTTCCAGAAGAGTTCAGCTTAACAGTTCAGTGAAGTTCAAAAACAAACCCAAATGGGTGTCTAGCAAGTTCTAGGTCTGGGTAAGACAACAACGTCCCCAAATTCAGTATACTCATAGCTTTCCCTCTCTTGCTATTTTCCAAACAAAGCTGTGGTATTTACTCTAAAAGAATAATCAAATCCAAACTATTTCAAAAAAATCTGGGGCTCTGATGACTACCTCCTAATATAATAAAGTACTCAAGGGATCATTGGACCAGGCCATGTTTTCTTAAGCTTTGGCCTCCTCCCCTCCCTTGGGAAGGTGAATCCCCCTTTTCTCTCCAATTTGCTTTAAATCAACTATATTTTCTAAACTAAAAAAAAAAGACATCTTTGGTCTGAAAAGTTCTGTTTTTCTCAAGGATACCTTGTATGCACACAGTCTCTCTTGCTCATGGACTCTGTCACTCGTGGACTAGGTGGGGCCCATGCTAAATTGTAGCTTACTTGTGGCAAAACTGTGAAGTAGGTAAGTGGTCCCATGCCTTTTCCTTCTCTGACCATCTCCTTCCTTTCATTCCTACTCCCACTCTCACATCTTCCTCCTCCCCCAAACAAGCAGAAGTCACCAACCCTGCTCCATCCCTGGTGCATCTCAAAGCCCCTGTGGTTGTAGCTTTTCCAAGGCTCTGACCTTTGCATTTGTTCTTTCGTGGACCCCCCCCCAAATGGCTTCCCTAGTGGTGGAATTTCAGTGGGGGAGAGGAATAGATGCTCGGAGAGAAGAAACAAGGAGGAGAAGGCTTTCCCTGGCCTTGATGCATCCCACCTATGGGTGGACACCAGGTGGCAGTCTTCTTATGCCACAGCATAAGAAGAAGTCTTCTCCTTCTCCCCGTTGGAGAAGTCTTCTCCTTCTCCCCGTTGCCCCCCTTGCACCACTGGGAGGGGTGAAAGAACCCTGAGTGTTTGCTTCCAAGAGGTGCTGCCACATCCCATCCCTTGATTCTGGAAATCCAATCAGAAAGAAAAAGCGACCAGCCTCGCTTACAGAAACCTAACTATTGTAAATGGGCATCTGAATCTACCCAAAAAGTGAAGTGGGAAGTTGCTGATTATAGAAAAGTGAAGGCATTGGACCCATTTATAAGTTTTCCAAGTGTTCAGGAGGGAAGGGGGTTAGTGGTTTTGGAGCAGAGACCCTAGGCCAGGTGATGTATTGGCTGATCTACATTTTTGAAGGTGTTTTATACATTCTTGAAGCTGAAGAATTTGAGGCCCAGAGAAGTTAAGTGCGGAGTAAAGTCATCTCACTAGTCAGTGGCAGGTCCAGGCTTGTACCCACGTTGCCTGTCATTAAAGCCCAGGCTTTTCTGGATCTTGGGAGTTAGGTCTCTGTGGAGAGGAGGTTGCCAATGGGTCCACCCTCTGGGGCCACAGTGTGGCTTCTCAGAAGCACCATCTCTGTGCCCTGAGCTGGCCTCCCTGGTTCCTACCTCTACTTTCTGTGGTGGTGGCACTTTGTCTGCCCCCTGCAGCTGTAGTCAATGAAAGAAAGATGCAAGCTAATTAGCCACAATCCCGATTTACATAGGGAGAGAGAAAGAGATCCAATAGGAGTCTCCTCTTGTTGAAGAATGGCCACCTTGTGGTTCCTCTGCACTCAGTAGCTCCAACATCAGAGTGCATCTCAGACATCATCAATATCCTCAGCAAGCAGTTTCTGACCACAGCCAAGGCACTGTGATAGGCTTGGGAGAGAGGACAATATTAGAAGCTCTTGAGAAGTTAATTTAACTCAACTGGAGTTCACTGAGTCTGTGTGTGCTAGATATCATGAAGGATGTCGTGAAGAATAAGATAGAAGCTAGACTGAAGGGTCTTATTATCTAGTTGGAGAAGTAGGATATGCTGACAAAAACTAAATTAAAATATGAGATGGCATAGGTTGAGGATCCAGATAAGTAGTGATTGAAACATGAGGAATTCACACACTAGACTTTTCTCAGAAGACCTAGATAATTTTAGATTTAGTGCTCCTTCTAGCGGTGAACTCTTAAGCAAGTCACTTAACCTCTCTTCAACTATAGAGAGGATAATTCAAGCCTCATAGGCTTATTTGGATAAAAAATGAAAAATATAATGAATGTAAAATTTATTCAATTGTATAGCTGACATCTAGATGCAGATAAAATTTAGGTATAGAACTATGTATCAGGGGCTGATCATATTGGTTAATGTTTTTAGATGGTAAAACAACCACTTATTTGGCTTTCAATTTTGTGAGGTGGTGACTTGAGCTGGGCTTAGATGGACAGTTCTTCTGTTGGTCTTGGCTGAACTCTGCTAGATCTCTATGTGTGTCTGAAATCACTTGAGAGGGTTGGCTTATAGCCGGATAGTCTGGAATGGTCATATTCTCATATCGGGTCGTCATCAGGCTGTTGGTTGGGCGATATTTCTTCCATCATCCAGCAGACTAGATCAAGCTTCTTCATATAGTTGGGTTTGAATCTTGCAGATTAAAAAACAGCTAAATTGGCACTAGATGTTTGGGTGCTTCAAAGAAAGAACAAAAACAAACAAACAAAACTCATCAACTATCTTTCATCACTACAGGGATAGGAGAGACCCATGTGCGCCTGGGTGACCGATGACTGAGGAAGGCTTCCTGGAGGAAGGGGACTTTGAGTTGGGCCTAGGAGGATGAATAGGACCTAGGCTAGTAGAGAACAGAGAATGCTCCAAGGATCTTGGGTGGCCGTTAAGAGAGGGGACTTTCTTGCTGGCCATCAACAGGGAAGGGAACCAGGAATAAAGTAAAAGAAGAGTATTTTTCCTTGTCACACCATGGTTTCCATGCCTGGCCATCATCAGGGGATTGCCCGCAAGTGGGCCTCTCCAATTAAAGGACAGGGTGAGAAGAAAGAAGCCCAGGACAGTGAAGGCATAATTTATTTTAGAATAATTTTAGATTTACAAAAGAGTTGCAAAGATAGTACAGAGAATTCCTGTGTATGCTACACCCAACTTCCCTTATGTGAATACCTTGCATAGCTATTGTACACTTGTCAAAACTAAGAAATTAACACTGGTACGATATTATTAATTGTATTCAGAAATCACCAGTTTTTCCACTAATGTCCTTTTTCTATTTCAGGCTCCTATTCTGGATACCACACTGTATTTAGTCATCATGTCTCCTTGTTGCTTTCCAGATTTGTGACAGTTTCTCATTCTTTCTTTGCTTTTTAAAGTGTCAAGGTCATGGAAGAGTATTGGTGTTTTGTAGAATGCCTTTCTGTGTCTTCTCTTGCTTAAACCTGGGTTGTGGACTTTGGGAAAGGACACCACAGAGGTGACGTGCCCTTCTCATTACTTCATAGTGGGGGTACATGATTAACATGACTTTCACTGGTGATGCTGACCTTGATCATTTGCTGATCTATGATGGTGTCTGTCAGATTTCTTCCCTGTAAAAAATTACTATTTTTCTCTTTTCCATAATAATTTTTTAAATGAAGACCACTAGGTCCAGGCCACAGTCAAAGGGAAAGAAATTAAAACAGAACTGGTAGAGGGTTTTTAACTTTTAATTTTGAGATAATTGTGAATGTGCATGAAATTGTGAGAAACAATACAGAGAGCTCCTGTGTACCCCTCACCTTGATTTCTCCAAGGGTAACATCCTGCATCATTATTGTACAATTTCATAACCTGGAAATTGACATTGATAGAATCCTTCAACCTGATATAAAATATAAAATCTTCCCATTTTACATGCACTTGTGTGTGTGTGTTTAGTTCTGTGCAGTTTTATCACCTGAGTAGATGTGTATGACCAGCACTGCAGTCAAGTCATGGAACAATTCCATCATGTCAAGGATGGCTGGCGTTGTTTTTTTTTTATAGCCACAGCAACCTCCCTCTGCCCGCCCCCAACCTCTGGCAATCACTAATCTACTTTCCATGTCTATAATGCTGTCATCTCAAGAATGTTATATAAATGGAACTGTGCAGTTTGTAACCTTTTGGGGGTTGGTTTTCTTTTCACTCTCATAATTCCCTGGAGATCCATCCAAGCTGTTTCCTGTATCAGTAGCTCGTGCCTGGCTCTTGCTGGGGCCTATTCCATGTATGGAGGTGCTGCAGTTTGTTTAACCACTCGCCTGCTGAAGGACATTTGGGCTGTTTCCAGTTTTTGACGATTGCAAATAAAGCTGCTATGAACATTCATGTACAGGTTTTTGTGTGAACAAAATTTTTATTTCTTTGGTATAAATGCCTACGGAAGATTGATTTTGAACAGAGTCCAGGGCTATAGCAGCCATGCTGTCTTCTCACTGCCCAGTTTGATCTTGTGCTGGTGTCTGGCTACAGCACCTTCACTGCCCCTCCCTGAGGATGTTCAGCAAAACAAGGAAGGCTGTGAGGTTGCTTTTCAAATTGAAGAGAGGGGGCTCTGCTCTCTTCTCCTTGGTGGTCTCTGAAGGACTGGGCTGCCTAGGAAGGGAAGCAGAAACCTGGTTCTGCAGAGGCGCAAACCCAGGACTTCTACCAAGGGCGCCCTCCTGGGCTCTCTCCCACTCTTGGCTTGCTTGTGGCAACACCAGGAGAAATGCACCATCTGTCAAAGCTCAGGAAGGCCCTGGGAGACAGAAGTCAGGCCATCTGGGGTGGTGAGCTGTGACAACTCACATGGCCTAAATGCTCATTAACTTCTCATTTGAGTGTGGTACAGTGAACACTCTCATGTTTCTTCTTTTGGAGATTTAAGCATCAGAGATACTCTAATGGGGTCTGTCACCACTATATGGCTAAAATGGATCCATTCACTGCAGTTATGGTGATGCTCACAATGAGAAGTCAACTGCTCTGTAGTGCAATCATATTGGGATTATAGTTTCCTAAGAAACAGGTCAAATGACCAGTTCATTGGAACGATATCCTTTCCTTATATGAGGCCGCACTGTGTTGTCACTATTTAAAAAGTGCTTGCTTTGATGAGATGTCTTTACTTCTTGGGTAATCGGTGAGAAAAATAAGCATGGCTTTTGCTGGTGGGCAGTCTGAGCAGAACTGGGCCACCCAACCTCTCCCTTATTCTTGAGAGTCAAGTCCTCCTCTTGAGGGCCAGATGTACACAGAGCAAGTCTCAAGGCACTAGGGTTTGTTAGACTCAGGAAAGGAATGAACCAGAGTTCCTCATTCTTCTCTAAGCTGGAGCAGAAAGGTCTGGGGCATGGATTGGTGGCTGTGGGGAGCCGACAGGGAATTGAGGAAAGAACAGTAGAGGCAGGAGGCCCAGACATGGGGTGAAGGGCCAACTTTGGAGCCTTCCTTACACGCAGGTCTTGAAGTCATTCTGCTTGCCATCACTGACCTCAGCGGGCTTGGAGTCTGGGGAAGATTGAGGTTCCGGGAAGGGCTTCCTAATGGTCTTACAGGGAATCTGTGAGAGACCGTGCTCAAAGGGCATCACCATTCTTCTCATCCCAAGATACAGAGTCTGGTTTTTTTGTTTGTTTGTTTTTGTGAGTTGGAGTCTTACTCTGTTGCTCAGGGTGGAGTGCAGTGGCATGCTCCTGGCCACTGCAGCCTCGACCTGCTGGGCTCAGGCAATCCTTCTGCCCCAGCTTCTATGTAGCTGGAACTACAGGCACGCACTACCACGCCCAGCTAATTTTTTTATTTATGGTAGAGACGAGGTCTTACCATGTTGCCCAGGCTGGTCTCGAACCCATGGGTTCAGGCAGTCCTCACGCCTTGGCCTCCCAAAGTGCTGGGATTATAGGCTTGAGCCACTGTGCCTGGCCCAGAGTCTGTTTTAAGAATCTTCAGCTTGCCCTGCTTCCAACTCCTTCCTCATGGGTTAGCCAAAGACACTATGAGACAGATCACAGGAGGCATCACCATGCCCAGGTTTCACTGAGAATGAGGGATTGATCACACCAGCATGGTCCCCAAACCTGCCTGGCCACCAAGACATTGGGAGCTTTGAGAATGTCAAATTTCAGGCCCCACCTTAGATGTACTGAGGAGAATTTTCAGGGAGAAACAGGAATCTGTATGTTTTACCAAATCTCCCAAATGATTTTGATGAGCAACCAGATTTGGAAACAAATATACTAGATAATCTCTAAGGGAGTAGAGGACATGGCAACACACAGGTGGAAACGGGCCGTTATTTTGACAACTAGGATCTTCATTCATGCAATTCTGAAGCTCTCTGCATGCTCTCATTCCCGCAATTTCCCCATTCAGGCTTGGTGGTATGAAAAATGCTCCACAATTTGCAATGCTTTTGAGAGAAGGTGAAGCCCAATTGGAATATTTCTTCTCAATTCTTTTCTTTTCAGAAATAGTCAGACATTTTTCACCTGACAAAAAGGTCAGCTGGAAAAAAACAGTTCATGACAAATGTGGGTTTCCTGGGAGAGGCAAACACCAGGCATTCTCATTCCTTCATAACCACGTGTATGAAAGAGATTTCTCTGCTCACCGTCTCTGCTAATGTCCCGTTCTCTCTTTCACCTGGGTAGTCTGACTTCCTCTCCTGTTACTGCCCCGAAACATCTCTCACTAGAGTCCTCAGTGACCTGTTCTTTGTCAGATTCCAAGACTTCTCTGCAGTTCCCGTGCTACTTGTTTTGATGCATCCTGCAGGACTGTCTTGTATTTTACAACATGGATTGCTCCCTCCTCCTGTCTCCAGGAAGCCATTTTCTCTTAGATTTTCTGTTATCTCTCTAGCCTTTCCTTGTGGTCTCTTTTTTAAATTTTTTTTTTTTTTTTTGAGTTGGAGTCTCACTCTGTCGCCCAGACTGGAGTGCAGTGGCCGCTCCCGGCCACCGCAGCCTCGACCTGCTGGGCTCCGGCGATCCTTCCACCTCAGCTTTCTGAGAAGCCGGAATTACAGGCGCGTGCTCCCACACCCGGCTAATTTTTTGATTTTATTGTAGAGATGAGGTCTCGCCTGCCCAGGCGGGTCTCGAACCCGCGGCTCAGGCAATCCGCTCACCTCAGCCTCCCAAAGGCGCGGGATTATAGGCTGAGCCACCAAGCCCGGCTTTTTTTTTTTTTTACTAAAAAAAAAATTTTTATTTTATTTCAGAATTCTGGGGTGCAAGTGAGGACTTACTACATAAGTAAGTGTATGCAGGTGAAATTTGGGCTTCTAGCTGGTTCTCTTGTTTCCTGATAGTAGGCCTGGTACCCAATGTGTTAGCACATCCCTCCCCCCACCACTCCCTCCCCCAGCAGTGTCCAGCATCTGCTGATCCCATCCTTTGTGTTCATGTGATCAGGATCAGGGCCTGCTTATGAGTGAGAACATGCAGTGTTCAGTTCTTTGTTTCTGTGATAGTTCATTTGGTATGATGGTCTCCAGCTGCAACCATGTTGCTGCAGAGGCCATGATTTAGTTCTTCTTTATGGCTGCAAAATATTCCATCATATATATGTACCCTTGTGGTCTCTTTTCATCAGTGTTTCTTTTTCTGGCCTTTCCCAGATTGCTCTCCTCAGTCCCTTTTCCCGGAAAGCCACACACCCTCTACCTTCTTCCTGTGTGATCTGATTCACCTCCAGGGCTTCTAGCATTACCTGCATCCGGTGACTTCCCAATCTCTAGTCCAGATCTCTATTTCTATATCTCCACTTCAAGTTCTACCTATCTCAAATGATGGGTATCTTACTCTCCAAACACACTACGCCCCCCTTGTTAGTTTAGTGCATGGTTATTATGCTTAGTGGCCAAGTTGGAGGTCCAAGTGTCATTGTATCTCCAGGAAATCTGTTCCTTCTCTATCTCATGCTCATTCCTCTCTTAGCCTCTCCTTCTTGGACTATAGTAAAGCTTCCGAAATGGCTTCCACTTAACACTCTCTGGACAGTTTAAAGAATGATCTTTATAAAGTACAGATTTCATCATGTGTTTGCCCAGCTTAAAACATTTGCTGGCCAGACACGGTGGCTCATGCCTATAATCCCAGCACTTTGGGAGACTGAGGTGAGAGGATTGCCTGAGTTCAAGACCAGCCTGGGCAACTTGGCAAGACCCCATCTCTACAATAAATAAAAAAATCAGCCAGGCATGGTGGTGCACACCTGTAGTGCCAGTTGCTTGGAAGGCTGAGGCAGAAGGATAGCCTGAGCCCAGTAGGTCGAAGCTGCGGTAGTTGCAAGTGGGCCAGTCTGGACGACTGAGTGAGACTTCCACTCAAAAAAAGAACCTTTGCTAAATTCCATCATCTACTACAATCTACATCACAGACCCTTTAAGGCTCTTTGCTGTGTGGCTGTATCTGGCTTCTTCGCTTCCCCTGGTCTCTTGCTTTGCCCACTAGCCCTGCCACGTACTCTCTATGCTCCAGCCACACTGGGTTTTTGGTGAGCTCTAAACATGCCCTATGTTTCCTGGATGAGGTCAGACTCTGTGCTCCGTAAGGCCTGGCCTGGAGTGTCTTGTCTTCTCTGGCTGATAAAACTCCATTTATCTTTTAAATCCTGCTTTTGGACTAAATATTTGTGTTTTTCAAAAATTCCTATGGTGCAGCCTTAATTCCCAATGTTGTGGTATTTGGAGATGGGCTCTTTGGGAGTTTATTAGATTTCAATTAGGTCATAAGGGTAGGCCCTGGTCTGATGGGATTAGTGCCCTTACAAGAAGACACCAGAGAACTTGCACTCTCTCTCTCTCTCTCTCTCTCTCTCTCTCTCTCTGAGCCATGTGAGGATGTAGCAATAAGGTGGCTATCTGCAAGCTGGGTAGATAGCCCTTCCCAGAACCCACAAGGGTTGACAACCTGGTCTCAGACCTCCAGCCTGTAAGAAAATAAATTTCTCCCATTTAAACGCTCTGTTATAGTTGGCCAAGTTGACCAAGACAGTCAGCCCAGTTCTAAAGCTCTTTGCAAAGCATTCTTGAACCTCCCAGGCAGAATTGACTGCTGTCTCCACTAGGCTTGCACATCATTTTGTTCATGAAGTTAGTAGTGAATTTAGCATATTTTATTATTATTCAATGATCTGCCTCCTTCAATACTTCCAATAAGAAGCAAGGGATGCGTTTTATTCATCCTTGTATCCCTAATAGCACAGCACCTGGCACATAGAAACTTTAATATATATTTAATATTTAAATATGCAATAAATATTTATAGAACAGATGATGCCTTAAGCTTCTACTAAGAGATAAGATTAATGGTAACAATGAAAATCACACCAGCTAGCATTTGTTGAGGCCTATGATGCTCCAGGCATTTTAAATACACATTTACCCCTCAGATCAGCTCTATGGAGGGAAACTATGGGTATTATTGTCCCCGTTTGATATAAGAAAAAACTGCGGCACAGAAAGGGTAAGTACTTGGCCCTAAGTGTCTTAGCTTATCTATGCAAGAGTTAGGTGTGGAACCCTGATAATCTGACTCCATCATCCACTTCTCTAGCCTATTGCTGAAAGCAGATCCTTTCCAGAGCAGGAATTGTGAATAGGGAAAGGAGCTGGGCTGTAGGAAAGAAGCAGAAGTCAAGAGGGAGTCTGGGCATCAGAGTTGAAGCATCTGCCCCTTGCTTTTGCTTTTGGGCTGAGTTGGACCAGCATCTCAACTGCAGTTTCCTTATTTCAGGCTGGGGAATGTTAAGAAGAGAATAGAGAGAGGTTGTCCTGCCAGGTCAGGATAGGCTTGATGACTCCAGCCATCACCATCATTTCGGTCAAATCTCCGAGTGAGAGAACGGGAAGGGAAAAAGGGCAAATCACTCTGGGTTTGAGGAATATTTTCTTTAAGGCATGTAGGCAAATGGCCCCACCACCAGACAAGCGGATCACATGCAGATGATTGAGTGGCAATATCATCGAGTTCATGGAGTGAGAAATTCCCATTCCCATTTTCAAGAAGGCTGAAACTAAATAAAGTTGAACTGACATTTGACAGTGCAATGCTAGGAAATCCATTGGAGTTCCTATTTAAAGGCACATAACCCGGTTTTAAACTAGTTTCCCAAGGTTTGGGTAAGACACCCCAGGATATCAAAATATACATTTATTTGCATTGTATGTTTTAGAAAGTTTCAAAATATCTCTGTCACAGATTTTTTTTAATCAATTGGAAACAGCAAGGCTAATAATAATAATTTATAATATTATTATTATAATTACCATTATTTTTCCCAAGTACTTTCCTGTGCTATCTTACTGAAATAGTCGTAGAAACCTTATGGGGCCAGTAATATTATTTGAGAAGACTAAAGCTCAGAGAGGTCAGGTCACTTGCTTAAAGTCACTCAGTTAGTGAGAGATAAATGAGGTTGCTCTCATTCTGGCCAGTCTATAAACGGTGGGGCTGTAAATTCTATTTCAAAGATAGGTAACTCAGGCTACCCAAGCTCCAAATTCTGGAATTCAAGGGATCTGACAGTCTGCCCAGGGCTTCTCTGCCAGGCCCTAACTTGGACTGGAAGGCTTAGTTTCTGAGTGATATAGGTGGGGATATCTGCTTAGCGTGTGACCTTGGAGTAGTTCATGCCTCGGTTTTCCCATCCATGGTAAGGATGGCAAGTCCCACCCACTGAATGCTGACACATCGTAGGCGTGTTTAAGGAATCTCATTGTAAGTGAACAACACATCGACAAGCCCCACAGAACACCAGCTAGTGTGGTCTTAGGAGAAGGGTTGACTGGCAAAGCCAGGGACCCTCCAACTCCACAGCTTGCTCTAGGCTGCCGACAGCCTGGCTCCTAGGCACCTGGGTCTCTAGAGATGCTCAGCTTTTATATCCCAGTCTCAGTATCTGCCATGGGGGTGGCGGAATAAACTCTGATCATGTGTTTATTCCCTTTATGCTCACGGCCTGACCAGAATTCCTTCCCAACCCAGAATCTTAATCATGGGGGGCAATTACAGGAGAACAGAACAACAAATCGGGATCGATACGGACTTGACTGTCTACTGGAAGGAATGAAATTTATGACTCGGCCGGATTATGCTTACCAGCCAAGAATAGCGGTAATTCCAAGCAACCCCACCGACCAGGATCAATCATGGCGTTTTATTACTTTGCTAAACCCTGTTCACTCCGCATGCCCCCCTCAGCCCCCATCTTGTTAGAACCCAATCTCTAAGGAAAATATTGCACTTGTTATCAAATTTTAGAAAGAGAATTTATGGCAAAGGCAGATTGATTTAAAACCTTCTTCTAAAAGGGAGCAGAGGGAGGTGGAAAGGTAAATTTTGCTGCGTCTTTTAGATTGGTTCTTTTGCTTATCTCTCCATTTTATGACATAATCTGTTGTAGCATTACCCAGGGTCCTCTGGGCTGAAGCTTCTTGCCTGGCATTAGATAAGGGGGAGATATTGTCTGGGTGTAAAGTTTAAAGCCCGTGGCAAGGGCTCATTTTTCTCATTTCAGGCAAGGGAGAAAGGATATAAAATGAAAAGCAAGCAATCAATAAAGAAGAAAGATAGAGATCTTCCCAAAAAAAGGAAAAAAGAAAAAAAAAAGAAATCCTAACCTCACTGACTACTCTTCGAACTAAGACTTTAACAGGAAGATAATGAGCTCGCAGATCCTTGGGTCGGGGCAGGGCTGGAGAGCAGTTCCCAAATGCCAGTATAAACCCCCTCCCACATATATGCTGCATGATGGCCTGAAACTCCCATTGCGAGCTTTTGCATGTTTTTCGTATGCAACTTGGGCTTCTTCCTTCCAGTCAGTCAGTCAACCTTTAAAATAAGCATTGAATGGTTAATGACTTATCTGGAAGTGGGGGTGGGGAACTGTGGGTGTTTGTTCAAATCAAGCAATAACTGCTGTGATCTGATCCTGCTTAAGTGGGCATATCTACTCCCTATGGTTCAGGAAGGAAGAAAGAAAAGGTAAAAAGTATTCTTTGGTTAACCCTGGAGTTTATGATAAACTGGTCTGATTTAATGACTCTACAGTCATTCTGTTCTTAGAAAATCAATATTTTCCTAGGAAATAGTATGGACTGCCATAAATACACTCCCAGTTATATGAATGTGGCTTCAGAACGTACATACTGCAGAGAACATAATGAGCGGTGAGGAAACAGCCCCTCACAGCAGCAGAAGCACTGAACACCCCACAATGAAGCCCAAAGACCTGTCTACAGACTCAATACTCTGAGACTCAGAGGATCTCTTCTGTGACTGTTGGGGAGATGGAGGGTACCCTGTAATGGGTTTTTACTTGTGGAATTCCTCTGTATCACTCATTCCAGAACAATAGGAGAAATAGTAGCTAGGGAAAGTAACCCTCAGGCCTCAGATACAATGCTTGCAAGAGGGGTAAGGGAGAAAGGACCCTAAAAGAAAGACAACATGGGGACGGCATGGGGTGAACACAGGATTAGCAGTTGGAACAGAGTTTGGATCCTTTTCTACCACTTTCCTGTGTGACCTTGAGTCAGCCATTAACCCCCATTTTACAGAAAAGGAAACTGAGGCTCAGAGGGGTTTTTCAGAGCTAATACACTGAGCTGTTCTGAATTTATAAGAAGGTATGTGTTGGACATTTGCCAGTTACTTCAGCTATCTAACATTTAATCCCACTTTGTATGTTGGGGAATTGCATACCTCATTGAGTCTTTGTGGGAGTTAGCGCCCTTTTTCTGCTATAGAATCTGATAATGCCACATTTGCATTCTTTAGCCTGCTTTGCAGCCTCCAATACAGGTGTGGTCAGACAAATACACCCCAGATTGAATCAGGTGCTAATGCCATAAAGAAGCATGGACAGTGAGGAGTCCTGTGGCAGTGCTAGCAGTTGAGGCAATCTCTGGATTCTGAGTGCAACTGTGAGTGACCACTCTCCAATGTCAATAGCATGGGCTAGCTGTGGGGTCTGGGGGCCAGTGCGACAGTTTGTTATCCTTACCAGACAATTCCGTGAATGGATTCCTAATGTCATTTCTGCCTGTGCAGGCTTAGGGGCTATTTCCCCAGGGGTTTTGTGCATATTGCTGTGTCTCTTTCATCACAAAGTGGATCCTTCCATCTGAGGGAATATTTGGGGGTTTGTGACAAAACATCAGATGCTCTTTGAGGCCTCAGATGGTAGAGCTGACAAATGCATGGTGGGTGGGAAAAGGAACACAATATCCCAAATCCATATGAAGTACATTCATCGGGAATCCCTGTCTCCTCCAGGACACACGGAATCCAGTGTGATCAACTCAATGCCAAGTGACTGTGTAGTCTTCTTGAAGGATGGCACCATGTCTGAGGCTTAGCATCAATCTCTAAGGCTAGAGATTCAGAAGAGCAGGGTCTATCAGTCTTGGTGACAAGGAGCCAATAAAGACTGTTTTCAAGCAAGTTTTTACTATAGGCAACCACAACATAATTTTGCTGGGCAATCTAGAAAGCCAATGTAGAATATGCACCTCAGAGTTGTTCTGTCTGAACTGGATTTTTAAAAAATGAAATACTTATGCACAATGGAATACTATGCAGCAATAAAGAAGAACAAAATTATGTCTTTTGCGGCAACATGGAAGCAGTTGGAGACCATCACACTAACTGAACTACTACAGAAACAGAAAACTGAATACTGCATTTCTCACTCATAAGCAGGCTCTAAACATTGGGCATGCGAGCACACAGATGGGAACAACAAATGTTGGGTGTCGTTAAAGGAAAGACAGAGAAAGGGTGAGGATAAGAGGCATACAACCACCCACTGGGTACCATGTCCACTACCAGGGGGACATAGGACTTGCTAGAAGTCCAAATTTCACCTGAACAAAATTTACTTATGTAGTAAAACCTCACATATACTGCACAATGCTAAAATAAAATAAAGTAAAATAAAAATACATTAAGACTTATCTCCTAAGAGATCATATATTTCTAGAAAATGGAGCTGTGTCTCGCTGACTTATTTTTCCTCCATACTTCTACAAAATGCACTCAGTAAATGTTTGCTGGAAAATAGAATTAAAAAGAAAAACTTATCCTGTCTGAGAGATATGAGAGGAGGGGTATTTACCCACCAACTCCTGTCAGTCATTGTCTGAGGGCTGCTGCAGTGGGGCATTCATTCCCTGACACTTCCAGCTGGAGTGAATTATGGTAGGAGCCAATGGTTGGAAGGTGACCCAGAGCACATGGAAATGGTTGGACACCAGGAGGACTTGCTTCTCCATGGCTTGGCTATCTTTGTGCAAGATCAGATCAGTAGAAGTGAGAGAATGTGGACGTGGCAGGTGCAGGGACTGGGGCAATGGCATTGTGTTGCTCTCTAAGGTGCCTAACTTCGAGGGGAATATGTTAAAATGAGCATTCAGGACAGCCTTGCACACAGTAGGTGTTCAGTAAATGAATCCTGATGATTTGAACTCTGAAGGGAACAAGGGAAGAAGCATAGTAGGCGGACATCACTAGAGAGCTGGCTTCTGTTGCCCCAAGTGCTGGGGCAAAGGAGGGTCCACTTTCCTTCATTCTGGTCAGACATCTTTGTAGCCAGTCCACTGCTGCTTAGAGAATCTTTTAGGAAGGAATGAATTGAGTCCATTCGGTCTTTTCTGTCCTGTGACTTTGGCTTAAGGCAGATAGTTGGTCCAGTGTAGCTCCCTGGGCAGCAAAGACTGTTTGAATTGTGTGGCCCAGAGGGCCTCATTATCTTCCCCAGTCACTTGCTTGTAAGGCTTCTGGATTCCTTTCCTGGGAAACAAACCTGGGAAACAGGAAGCGAGGAAGTGGCAGGGGAAAGAATGAGCAATTACAAATGGCAAGCGCCAGCCCCAAACACACAATTACTTTTCAAACAGGCTATTCACAAACCATCAGACAGAGCCTGTGGGGAGTGGGAAGTGTGCAATCTGACACAGGACAGGGCGCAGAGAGGCAGAAAAGAGAGCGTTGGGGCTGGCCTGGAGCTGTGTGAGGCAGAGACAGACACACAGGGGAACAGGTAATTAGAGAGAAAGGAAGGGGCAGCCAAGACCTCCTCCCTGATCTGCCCTCTCACTGCCCATATTACTCCTGCAGAGCCCAGCTCCTGGCCACGTCCACCAGGTCCAGATCCTCTTCAAGACCCCACATTCACAGGCCCCTCCTCCCTTGCCTTTGTGCTGGTCCCCAGGCCAGTTTCCACCACGTAGGGCAAAACTCCTTTAACTGATCTTGTCCACCCCAATTGCTTAATTTCTGAACCCTTAGAATTGTTATTCTTATTGTACTACTTTTTACAGATTGTTTTGCCAGTGTCTTTTCTTTCCAAGTAAACTTCATTATCTTATTTTTCATTGGTATATTCTCATTCTACTTTCTCTTTTGTTGTGTTGGGGTCTCAACTGTCACCCAGGCTGGAGTGCAGTGACACAATCACAGCTCACTGCAGCCTCGACTTCCTGGGCTCAGGTGATCCTCTTGCCTCAGCCTCTTGAGTTGCTTGAACTACAGGCATGTGCCACCATGCTTGGCTAACTTTTAAATTTTTTGTAGAGATGAGGTCATGCTATGTTGCCTAGGCTGGTCTTGAACTCCTGGTCTCAAGCAATCCTCCTGCCTCAGCCTCCCAAAGTGCTGGCATGAGCCACTGTACCTAGCTTGTATATTCTCTCTTGGTCTTAGTTCAGTAAACAGCACATAAGGGATGCTTCTAACTTAATCACCACATGCCTCAGCTTCCTTGTTCATCAAGTGGAACTCACAATAGTACTTTATTTTTAGGGTTGCTGTGAAGGCTGTAGCACTGCTAGGTAAGTGCATAACACCAGGCCTAATTTATTGGACAAATTCAATAAACATGGATCGGACGCATGTGACTGGCCATTGCTGCAATAAGCCTACACAGGGTTTCTGTGGTGGTCAGGTTACCCTTTTATTTCTTCCACATTTTGACTCATTTAAGTTAGAACAGGAAAACTTTATATAATTGTAAGATGTATGCTAGGAGAGTTTCTTGCAAGGCTTTTCGGTTTGAAACTATTTGAATTAGTTCTATAGTCAAGACCTTGAAATCCTCTTGTGCTCGTTAGAGAGGAAGTTTAGAACTGTTATATATACCCAATACAAGTTTTTTGGTCAACCTCATTTTCAAAAGTGCTTGTCCACCAGAGCCATTTGAGATCATTAGAGTGAGCAAAATCTTCAAAGGCATGTCTGTGTTAGGAGAAGCACCTGGGACATTGTTTCCACACTGGGTTGACCGTGCTGGAGATGAGAACATTCGATGATGTCAGTTGGGGATGGCCTTGACAGATACTGCACCTGCTCCTATTTCAGGTTTGGCATCTCTTCATTGGATACAGGATTGAGGAGATTTCCCCTTTGCCTAAGTACAAAGCAACTCTGAGGCCCTCGAGAACAAACACTGGAGCAATGAAATCAAGGTGAAGCTTGGATTTTAGCTTAGACTCAATGCTGCTTAGGTTAGAATCAATGCTGCATCTCCTTCATTTGCATTCCAGGTCCTTCTCTTCCTCTTTCCTTACTCTCAGTTCTTGGACACTAACCTCTAGGGACTGCATCAATTTGCTCTTTTGCCCTCCGGCTTCTTGGGTTCAGCATCAGAGAGCCAGGTTGGGATATTTATTTCTTTAGTTCTTTCCTTCAGACTTGAAGACTGGCAGAGATTGGTTTCTCTGTGTAAGGCCACAGCTGCCCGGGGGCTACCCTCTCCTATAACTTTCTCCAGGTTCTAGCGACTATTATCTCCTTTGGCTTGAGGGCCAAGGGATGGGAACATGGGCTGTTGTTCTGACATGCTTCACAATTTCTTGCTGGATTCATTTCACCCTGCTAGCTTTGTTTTCAATAAATAAAACTTTGCATTAAACTCTGCTCAAGCATTCAGTTGTTCTTCCCCTGCCATCCATGAGGCAGTATGGTACGGAGGATAAGAGTGTAGGTTGTTTAGTCAGACTTTCAAGGTTCACGCCCCAACTTAACTATTTTTAGTTTTCTTCTTTTTTAAAAAAAATTGTATAATTTTGAATTTATAATTGATACATAATAGCTACACATATTTTTAGGGGACAGTATGATGTTTGAATGCATGTACCCATTGTATAATTACAAACCAAGGGTAATTACCCTATCCATCACTTTAAACCTTTATTACTTTTTTTTTTTTTTTGCAATGATAACACTTAACATTTCTTCTAGCTCTCTTGAAATATACACTACATTGTAATTTTCTGTCATCACCCTACTGGTTAATAGAACACCAGAACTTATTCTTTCATTTTAACTGTAATTTTGTACCTGTTAACCAACCTCTCTCATTCTTCTCGATCATTCAGCCTCTGGTAATCACTGTTCTACCCTCTACTTCTGTGAAATCAGCTATTATAGATTCCACATGAGTGAGATCATGCAGTATTTGCCTTTCTGTGTCTGGCTTATTTCACTTAATATAATGTCCTCCAGCTTCATCCATCTTATACAAATGACAGGATTTCATTCTGTTTTATGGCTAAATAGTATTCTTTTGTATGTGTGTGTGTGTGTATGTGTGCACGCACACTAACACATATATACATATACACAATTTCTTTATTTGTTCATCAGTAGATGGGAATTTTAGTTGATTTCATATCTTGGCTATTGTGAATAGTACTGCAACAAACATGGAAGTATAGATGTCTTTTCCACAAACTGGTCTTATTTCCTTTGGATAGACAGTAAATACCTAGTAAGAGGATTGCTGGATCATATGATAGTTCTATTTTTAATTTTTTGAGGGACCTACATATAACTGTACTTCCCCAATAGTGCATAAGAGTCTCCCTTTCTCTGCATACTCACCGGCTTTTGTTATTTTTTGTCTTTTTGATAACAGACATTCTAACTGGGGTGTGGTGAGGTCTCATTGTGGTTTTAATTTGCATTTTTGTGATAATTAGTATTGTTGAGCATTTTTTCATATATCTGTTGGCCATTTATATGTCTTTTTTGGAGAAATGTCTTTTCAGGGTTTTTTTAAAACCCATTTTTAGATCAGATTTGTGTGTGTGCATGTATGTTCTATTGAGTTGTTTGAGTCCCTTATATATTCTGGATATTAACCCCTTGTCAGATGCATAGTTTAAAATATTTTCTCCCACTTTGTGGGCTGTTTATTCACTCTATTGATGTTTCCTTTGCTGCACAGAAGCTTTTTAGTTTGATGTACTCCTATTTGTCTATTTTTGTCTGCTTGTGCTTTTTAAGATCTTTAAAAAAAATCCTTGCCCACTTCAATTTTATGAAGTGTTTCTCCTATGTCTTCTTGTAGTTTCATAGTTTTTGGTCTTACATTTAAGTCTTTGATCCATTTAGAGTTGATTTTTACATGTGATAAGAGATAAAGGTCTACTTTCATTCTCAGGCATGTTAATATACAGTTTCCCCAGAACCATTTATTGGAGAGGGTGTCCTTTCCCCAGTTTGTATTTATGTCTCTATAAATAATCAATTGGTTGTAAACACATGGGTTTATTTCTGGGTTTTCTATTCTGTTTCATTGATGTATGTGTCCGTTTTTATGCCAGTACCATGCTGTTTTGGTTACTATGACTTTGTAGATATTTTGAAGTCAGGTAGTGTCTGTTTTTAAGACAGCACTATGCTGTTTCAGTTACTGTAACTTGTAGTATATTTTGAAGTCAGGAAGTGTGATTCTTTCTGCTTATTTCTTTTTGCTCAAGACTGCTTTGGCTATGTGGGGTCTTTTGTATTTACATATAAATTTTAAGAAGATTTTTCCTATTTCTGTGAAAAAACTCCCCTTTGACATTTGACTAGCTATGTGATCTTGGAAAAGTTACTTAACTTCAAGATGCGATGGTTTTCTTGTAACATGTGACTTATCAGAGTACCTCTCTGATTGATTTGTGAAAAGGGATTAAATGAGATAAGGTATGTGATACTCTTATAACAGGGCATGAAACATAGTAAGTCATCAATAAATGTTAGCTTTAATCAGCTGTTGCTAGGGAGAAAAAGAGATAAGCAGAGGAGGATATTCTAGAAAGAGCCAATAGCACAAATGGAGTCCCAGGGTCAGACAAGAGGTAGCTGCATGCAGAGGTAAGTGAACACCTGGTATTCACTCATCTAAGAAAAAATTCCCAGGGAATAAATTTGGTTAGACAATAGTCAAGAATATGGAAGGACACTGGAGAGTGGAAAGAGTCCAGAAGTATTCATTCTTGAGTGTAATTATTTGAAGAAGTATAGGCAGGGCCTTTGGCCAATGTGTCATTTCCTCAAAGTGTTGGAAGGCCAGAGTTCTACTACTCTGCAATCTACTAGACACAGGTAAATTCTATCTAGACTAGAGTTTCTTGTCTCACATAACCAACCCAGTTTTCCCTAAATTTGGTTCTTGTTGGAGCTGTTGCTGTGGCTTCTATTCTAATATGTCTTATACAGGAAATTTTTGATGCCCCATCTTATACATTCCTGGATTACTTTTGGCTTTGGCAATTGTCATGATATCAGGTTGCATGCACATGTAGTCTGAGCAGAGCATGCCTGAGACTTATGGCTCATCTCTCGCTTTTCTTGGACTTTTCTGTCTTTACCATGGAGAATGCTGTGAAATCCTGCTCAGCTATACTGGTTCAGATGCCTGTCTGGAAGAGCTGGAGAGTTAATGCCTGGGGATATTTCTTACCAGTGGATAAAGAGACAATACAGACGTACTCCCCTCTCCATATCTTGGGCAATTCTTAATCACAGTGTAACTCTTCAGAGATCCCTAGAAGGATTGAGTTCCAACTACGGAGTTAACTTAATGCATCCAGGGATCAACTTTCTTTTCTTTTCCCTTTTTGCTCTCCCATTCCCTCCATCCCATTCCCTAGGATCTCTACCCAAAACAAACTACCTGCTGGCAAGCCCTAGTTATAAGTTCGACGTGGTTGTTTTATGTATGATGAATACATTCTAAGCTAAGACATTATTTTATTTGATTTTCTGTTATTAAATGCACTTTACTGTTGCACTTTATGCCACTTTAATGAACATAGTTTATACCCTCTTAATAATACACAAATAGCTGAAAGTGAGCCCTTCATAAATAAAACCACAATTTCGACAATGAGTCTTAACAGCCATCCTTTTAGCGAGTTGCAAATTCCAGCAAGCCTGGCACAAGTTGAAACAGGATGAGCCAGTGGAAAGAGCAATAAAGTGGGAATTAGGAGCATCAGATCCTTGATCCAACCCTCCCATCCTCTAATACTATGATTAAAAATACTTGTTTTAATAGTTTTGTTGAGATGTAATTTATATACCATAATGATCACACAATAAAAGTGCATGATTCAATGGTTTTTAGTATTATTTATAGGGTTGAATAACCATCGCCAAAATCTAATTTTAGAACATCTTCATTATCCCTCAAATAAATCTTGTACCCATTAGAAGTCACTCCTCACTTCCCTAACAACATACTCCACTTCCCAGCTGTCCTTACCCCTCCTTTTCCAACCTCAGGCAGCCACTAGTTTACTTTCTATTTCTATAGATTTGCCAGTTCTGGGCATTTTATATAAATGGGATCAAGCAATCTGTGGTCTTTTGTGACTGGCTACTTTCACTTCGCAGAAGGCTTTTGATGTTCATCCATACTGTAGTATTAGTTGTGTGCTTTTAAGTAACCACTAACCTCTGGGTCCTGCTTCCTCTTCTGCACATTTAAAGAGGTCTCCGAGGTCCTCTTCAGTGCTAGGAGTCCCAAGAGAGGCAATGTGAATAGCACAGAAACCTAGAGAAAAGGTGGCTCCAGTATTTAAGTTTTCAGCTTTGAGCTAAAAGAAGCTGAAAGAAGAGAAACAGCATTTATTGCTGAGCTCCTGTTCGACAGTTGGTACCCGTGTGCATGCAGAAACCAATTACCTATGAGAGTAATTGAAATCATTAATAGCCACAAACAAATGTGACTATTCTACAAGTAATTTGCAGTAACATTTAGTAATTGATAGTAATTTTTAGTAATTAAACACTAAGTAATTCATTTGCCAAACCACGCAGTCATTTTATGGGGTTCCTCGGTGTTCCCATAGCAAATCTTAATTACTTAACCCAAGCACCAGGAATATTTCTGTCATTTCTGAAAAAATAGAGTGTGCTATTCTCGGTAAGCCACAGCAGAGTGGAAGTCACGGAGAGAAGTTATTTTCTTGGGCAGTAGTAATTAAAAGACTGAAGCTATCGCTTGGGCCAATAACAAGGTTTCTGAGTGAAGCCCTTTAGATATATTTGTGGTCTATGTTTCACATAAAGTCAAAGTGAAACCTGAACAACTTATTTCTGTTTCCTCCTCTCTTAAATGTTTTGGCTCAGTTTTTTTCAGGTTTGTTCAGGCAATCTAAACCTACACGTGTTGGTTGTGGCAGGGAGAAATCACAGGAACCTACTTTTTTTTTTTTGAGTTGGAGTCTCACTGCAGTCACCCAGGCTGAAGTGCAGGTCATGGCCACCCCGGTGTTGACCTGCTGGGCTCCAGCGATCTTTCCACCTCGGCCTTCCAAGTATCCAGAACTACAGGTGTGTGCTACGATGCCTGGTTAATTTTTGGTTTATTTATTGTAGAGACGAGGTCTTGCCAAGATGCCAGGGCTGGTCTCGAACCCGCGGGCTCAGGCAATCGGCCTCCCAAAGTGCTGGGATGACAGACTGAGCCATCGAGGCCTCCGGGACATACTTTTTTCTTCAAGATACCATCTGAAGTTTTGAGTATGATATTTACTATTATCCACAACCTAACTTCAAAACACCTCTACTATTGATTCATTAGTTGTAGAGCAGGGACTGTGGACCAGTATCAGCCCGTGGCCTCTTAGGAACCAAGCCGCACAAGAGAAGGTGAGTGGTAGGCAAGCGGAGCTCAGCTTTCTGACAGATCTGCAGTATTAGATTCTCGTAGGGGGCGAACCCTATTGTGAACTATGCAGGCAAGGGATCTAGGTTTCGTGCTCCGTATGAGAGTCTAATGCCTGAGGATTCCACTCCACCCGTCTGTGGAAAAATTGTCATCTACAAAACCAGTCCCTGATGCCAGAAAGGTTAGGAACTGTTGTTGTAGAGGACAGTGCTTAGCATTTAGTCTTTCTTCCTTTTCTCTAGAAAGACCCCAATTTGATTAAGTAATCTACCCTTCTCCGTGCAGGCTATGTGGTTGGAGGAAGCAGGGCTTTGGGGTGAGTCCTAATTAATTTAAGCCAGTCATAGTGATCCCACTACCAGCTCTTGCTAGAGACTGGTTGAGGAAGTCAGGTTGCTATTGGTCCAGCAGTGTCACGTGACCTTAGTCCAATCAGAGCAAAGAAAAAGGCTTTCCTTCCGAGAGTCGGGGAGAGATTGTTTTCACTCTCTTTACCTTGCAGAATGCGAACAAGGAAACATGTTGGCTTCTGGTGTGGCAGGGAGCCATCTTGACACCATGTAGGAAACTAGTCTGAGAACAAAGTCTACCCAGAGTTGGACAGATTTAAGAGGGTTGCAGAGAAACTGAACCTAAGTTCTACAGTGCTTAGGGTCTTACTTTTCTGAACTTCTAGGTCAATTAGAAAATACATTTTTCTTAGGTTTTATAAAATTTGAGCTTGTCTTTCTGCCATCTGCAGCCCCAGGCACCCTAACTCACTTGACACCAGTCTCCATTTTTTACTCTAATCCAATGGTTCCATCCCTGAAATAAGTCTTTATACCTTGGCCTGAGCCTAGCAGGTTGTCACTAGGGTGGCCGTGAGTGTGCCACGGCACTCCAGCCTGAGCGATGGAGTGAGACTCCAACACACACACACACACACACACACACACACACACACACAAATTAATAAAACAAACAAATAAACAAATAAAGGTCTTGTAGAGGTAGAAAGGAGAAAAGACTTTGATACACAGTGCAGACATTCACAAAAAAGGGAGGTCATTTTGAGCAAGATTGACTGGGAAACTTTCTTGAAGAGATGGAACCAAAATAGAACTTTTAAACATGTGAAGGATAAAGGGTATATATGAATTCACTCTTTTGTTTATTCTGTTATTATTTATTGAGTATCTACTCTATACCAAGCATTGTTCCTTTGTGTTTTTCCCTCCCATATATCTCATCTTTTTAAAAATTTCAAAACATTTATAGAATATATACTGTTTATTTCCATTTTACAAATGAGAATACCTGTAATCAGAGAAGTTTTTCCCCCCCAAAGTTGGAAACAGGCTTCAAACCCAGATTTCCTGACTCTAGGTTTAAAGCAGTTTCCATACCCTAACCCGACCAAATTTCATCAAGTGAGATCAGCAAACATTTTTTGTAAAGGGCTAGATAGTAAATATTTTAGGCTTTATGGGCCATCTAGTCTCTGTTGCAGCTACTCTACTATTGTGCACAGAAGCAGCTATAGACAATGTGTGAATAATGCATTTGATAAAACTTTATTTATAGCACTGAAATTAGAATTTTACATTTTCATATGTTCTGAAATATTATTTCTTCTTCTGTTTATCCCCCTCCCAACCACTGAACATTGTAAAAACAGCCAGTAGGCTAGAGTTGGCCTGTGGATCATAATTCACTAAGCCCTTATTTTTTCTGCCAGGATTTTTTTTTTTAGATTGCAAATGTCTAACAAGTCTCTTGCAGAACCCCCTTTCACCCCCCCAGGGTTAACCTAATCAGCCCTTTGTGACCTACATGATAGAATATTTTTTCATTTCTTATAGTAAGACCATTTAACATGGAATCAACCCACTTAACAAATGTTTAAGTATACAATGCAGTATTGTTAACATAGGAATGATGCTGTACAGCAAATCTCCAGAACCTATTTATCTTGCATTACTGAAAATTTACATCATTAAATAGCAACTCCCCATTTACTCCTTCCTGCAACCCCTGGCAACCACCATTCTACTTTCTGATTCTATGAGTTTGACTGTTTTGGATACCTCATGTAAGTAGAAACGTACAGTAGAAGGACAAATCATATTTGTCCTTCTGTGGTTGGCTTATTTTACTTAGCATAATGTCTTCCAGGTCCATACACATTGCCATGACTTTAAAGTTATGTGTGTCTATGGAGAGGTAGGCAGGGAGGTTGAGGGACAGCTGCTCCTCCCACATCTCCCTCTTTTTCACCACCCGCCATCACCTCATAGATGACAGTAAAAACCTCCCCAGCAGTGCAAGCCTTGACCTCCAATAGCTGTGCTTCATTGCCTGGCTCCAACTTGTTTATCAGTGCAAGACACTTTTAATTTAGAATCTGCAAAGGTCTCAGATAAAAAGCCTTCACCTGCCCTCTTTCTGGAGCCTAACATAATTAGCTACATCTCAGCCCCACCTTCTATTCTCTCCTTTAATGAGCAGTGCCAATCCTGAATCACTTTAAAGGAGTGAGCTGCCCCTTGGTATCAATTAAGAGGGAAACACTTTTCAATGCATAAATTGTAACAACCACGAACAAGTACAAAGAGAAATCTAGAGATTCTGGCACTACTAAGAGAGCAGAGCACTTTGCAAAGATTGTCTCATAGCTTTTGGAGGAAAAAGGAAAATAGGCCTGCACGCTAGGCAATATGTTACTCCTAGGAGAAAAGGTTGCACTTGAAAATCTCAAAAACAAACAAACAAACACAAGGAAATCTTCAAGCTGGAGACTTGGGAGCAATGCAGTGAGCGAGTCTCATGTGTGTGCTGAAATATTTCAGCCGGGTCTTATTCTCTTGGAAGAAGAAGCCATGTGCAGCCTCAGTGAGTTGTGTCTGGAGGAGATGATTTACTACGAGTGTTTTCGCTCAGTGTGATGTTATGTCTCTCTCATTTTCCTCCCCTGAAGTGAACAATCAAGTAAGCCTTTTCTCAGGCAGGGGGTGATGGGGAGGTAGTAGGAGGCTTCATTAATCTCTGGGTTCTCCAGGAAAGCCAATTTGATCATTGTGGAATATCAAGTGCTCTGAGTGCATTGTTGCTTGTTAGCTTGGATGTGTGCCCTCCAGAAACTCTACGCTGGGAATACTGGTCCATGTGCCAGGGCTAGATTTGAGAGGAGAGGCTGGGAGTAAGAGAGCTTTGGTTTCTGAGCTGTTCAAAAGACATTTGCAGCAGAGCCTTGGAAGGATCAGGTAGATACCTGTTAACAGAGTCACCCAGGCAAAACTGGGATGTTGGCAGGTTATTTTTTTTTTTTTTTAGTCCTCCAGCTGTCTCTTTGAAGTCTTGTCGTTTTTTGATTCGTCCTCTCCTTAATCTTCTAAGACATTGGGAGTAATCATTTACACGTTAGTGTCAATGTCTTTTGGCACCAGGGTGTCTGTGTTTCTCTCTTACTTCTGACATTAAAGAAAAAGTATTCAATGATACTGTACTTGTTAAAACATGTTGAAGAAGACTAGTTAGGAGCATTGCAACAGGTGTAGAGATCACTGCAATGGAATCCTGTGGTAGGGGGAGAGAGATTGGGCTCACCTTGGAATACAGCACTGGCAAGTAGAAATTTATAGCCAAGGAGCATTGTGGGGGACTGTGGATGTAAATTATTAAAAGGAAGCATCAGGGTGCTATGGTTTGAATTTCCCCTCCAAAACTCATGTTGAAGTTTAATTGCCATTGTGATGGTATTAAGAGTGGAATTTTTAAGAGGTGATTAGTTAATGAGAGTTCCAGCCTCATGGGCAGATTAATGACATTATCAGGGGAGTGAGTGCCTGATAATAGGATGTTTGGCCCCCATTTTTTTCTCTGTGTCTCATGCACTTGATTATGTCTTCTGCCATGGGATTACCCTTGCCAGATGCCGATGCCATACTCTTCGACTTCCCAGCTTCTGGAACCATGAGCCAAATAAACTCCTAGTGTTTATAAATGATCCAGTCTATGGTTTTCTGTTTCTAGCAGTAGAAAACAGACTAAGACAAGGGGTAAAGGCAATTCTGGTTTAACTGATCTAACATAATTTTCACTTAAGACAGGCCAGAGTGATCAGACGTCACCTGAAGAATGGTGAAGGATGAGGAATGTGACCAGTTATTGAGGATAATTAAATCTTGAGGATGGAGGATACTTGCTAAACTGATTTAGCAGAGTTTTTTTCTTGTCGTCTTCTTTTTTTTTTTTTTTTTTTTGAGTCAGAGTCTCACTCTGTCACCCAGGCAGGAATGCAGTGGCACGCTCATGGCCATCACAGCCTTGATCTGCTGGGCTTATGCAATCCTTCTGCTTCAGCCGTCCAAGTAGTTGGAACTACAGACATGCACTACCACACCCAGCTACTTTTTTGATTTACTGTAGAGGTGAGGTCTCATCAAGTTGCCCAATCCTCTCACCTCGGCCTCCAAAATTGCTGGGATTATAGGCGTGAGCTACCATACCCGGCCGCAGGGGTCTTTTCTAAAGCTGGATATCACAAGGAAGTGCCCAGAAGAGTCTAGGAGGAGGCTCAGAATCCTAAACTAAAGTTTGACTAGGCAAAATGTTATCTGTCAGTTCTCCCCTCTTGATCATGGAAAGAAAAACCGTCATTCTTTCCTTTGAACAATATAAGTCAATTTTCTTGTGTGCCTTTTTCTCATTAAGGACCAGCTGATTGACTTATCTGTTGGGATTCAGTAGTAGATAAACTCTCCTGGAAAATATGAACCTTCAGGCCTTTAATGAAGAGAGCTTAATTTTTTTTTTTTTCGAGTTGGAGTCTCACTCTGTCACCCAGACTGGAGTGCAGTGGCCGTTCCCGGCCATCGCCACCTCGACCTGCTGGGCTCCGGCGATCCTTCCACCTCAGCCAAGTAGCCGGAATTACAGGCATGCGCTACCATGCCTGGTTGATTTTTTGATTTATTATAGAGATGAGGTCTCGCTGCCCAGGCGGGTCTCAAACCCACGGGCTCAGGCAATCCACACACCTCAGCCTCCCAAAGGCGTGGGATTACAGGCTGAGCCACCGAGCCCGGCTGAGAGCTTAATTTTTATGAAAATAAAAGGAAAACAACGATTAGTAGTTGGAACAAACTATGAAGTTCGTCTCTGAGTCCAAAGGACAGCCAGTCAAGAAGATTTCTAGATGTTGGACTTACATCTTCAGCTGGAGTGAGAAAAGGCAGTGGGAATTAGACAGATTTTCCTGGGTTGCAGTCTGAATGTCTTGAAGGTTGACCATATTTAAGCTGTTGTGTTGTTCATCCATCTTCAGTTTGCAAAGGTTCTAGAAAAGAGCAGTTTTAATTCCAGTGATTTCAAGCCAGAAGGATAGGAAGTCTAGGAGACTGTTGGAAGTATTAGTTTGGAAAGTCATAGTTAGATATTGGAGAAAACTTGAAGAATTCAGGATCCAGTCCGGATTGAAGAGAGATAATAACACTTCAAAGAAAATGAACAGGGCTAGAATCTAATACAGGTTACATTATAGTTTTCTTTTGAAACATAGTGTTTCTCTCTCTGAAGTTACCCCCGTTTCTGCCAAAGATAATAAAAGTAAGACTAACTTGTTTGCATAATAAGTTTAGTCTCATTGAATTTGACTTGATTATTTAGGCAGTGTAGCAAAAATAGTGATTGATCATATCAGCTCTTTTAAAGTTTGCTTTGTTGGAATTTTTTGATAAGGAATCTCAGATTAGATTTGCAAAAGCCTCTTGAGACTAGATAGCCAAACCAAGGACTTGCCATAAGGTTGTATCTGTAACACTTATAGATATAAGTACATCTTTCTTTCCTGAAATCTCCAAAATATCCTGAGGTTTCTGGGCCTGCTAGGAGGTGACATTCCTTACTCATCTATAAAGGGACAGCTCAACCCAGTTTTGTCTAAGTGTAGCTTTATTGACTTTGTAAAGTCAGTCTTAATTCCCTAAAGTTGTCTAGTCATATCTGAAAATATGGCATTTCAGTCAAAGTCTCGGTAATATAACTATGGTTTCCAATTATGTTCTAAGCAGATCAGATTCTTATTGAACTTATACAAATAACTATACTGACGTAAAAAAAAAAGAATAGTCATGAATAGTTTCCAAATTCTGGAGAGATCAGGTAGAGAAAAAAAATAAATGTTTCAGTTTTTGTTCACAAAAGTAGACCTTATCAAATTGCTGTAAGCTATATATAGCTTAAAAGGAAAAGGTTTCTGTAAATTAGGAAAACACAACTTTTAAAGAACTGGCAGTGTTTCAAACAAGAAGTCATTAAAAATTATCTCTGTCAGTTGACTTAGTCTCATGCAATTAATTATTTTTCTGCTTGATGTGGGGATAGCAGTTTCATGAAGCCATCAGTTTCTTCATTAGGGTTTGGAAATGCTTACTCTATTTAATGGCATGATCTTAAAGTTATCAGAAACCTGTATTCAAGAGTACTTATCATAGTATTTTTTATGAATCTCCCTTAAGAAGCAATTTTGGACTGTAGTTGATTGCTGACACTTTTAGAGAAGAATAAAAAAACACTCTCTCTGAATCACAAAGACTTAGAATGACCATGGTTAAAAATTCGATGAGAGTCCATTACAACCAGAAATTGATAAGGGAAATTGGTTATTTTGATGTCATACAACATTTTAATATAATTACCCAAATTATGACCTGTATATTAGATTTCTAGGATTGCAAACAAGTTTTTGGAACTCTCATCTCAGTAACATGCCCATAAATATAACTTAAAGAAGGTTTGGCATCATTTATTTGCTAATGCTTCTCATATAACTTAACATACAAATAAGAACAATTAATTTAGTAAGAATCTTTTTCAGGGCAAGAGACTTTGAGCTTTCCAGGAGACCCTAATGGAAAACCTCAAAGTTAATTTGAGGTAAAAAAGACTTAATTTAGAATTTGATTTTGGGAAGTTTGTAAAAAATGACAAAAAGTTTAAAATGTTTAATTAAATATGATTTTGGTTATCTACTTATTTGAAATGACAGCATTTTAAAGGCAAATGCAGAAGACTTATATGGTTTTGATAAAAAACTTAACTCTTTTAATATTAAAAAGACTCAGCTTTTTAAAGTAATCAAAGACTTAATAAAAGGCAACATTAAGCACAAAAATTACCTTGATAAAACACAAAATCTTTGCTTTCTAGGCCAATTACATTTAAAAAAACACTTCACATTCTCAGATCAAATTTTTGCCAAGAAACTGTCATTTTAATAAAAAAGACCAAATTCCACTTTTGCACCAGTGTATTATTAAAATGAAGTTTTAATAAAATCTTATAAATAGAGCTATCTAATCATGGCAAGCTTTGATCACATAAGATTAGATTCCTTTTCTATGGTTGGATCTAGAATTTAATGAGTATCTATTATTTGATTTAACTTAGCACAATATTAAGGTTACACGTTATCAAAAGAAAAATATTTTTATCGTGTATATGTAGCACATTTTTTTTTTGAGTTGGGGTCTCACTCTGTTGCCCAGACTGGAGTGCAGTGGCCGCTCCCGGCCACCGCAGCCTTGACCTGCTGGGCTCTGGCGATCCTTCCGCCTCAGCCTTCCAGTAGCTGGAACTACAGGCACGTGTTACCACACCTGGCTAACTTTTTTGATTTATTTTAGAGATTAGGTCTCGCCAAGTTGCCCAAGTGGGTTTCGAAGTCGCGGGTTCAGGCAATCCACTCACCTCAGCCTCCCAAAGTGCAGGATTACAGGCTGAGCCCGGCTTGTACCACATTTTCAAAATCCAGTTCTCTTTTGATGGGCAGCATGGTTGGTTCCATGTTCTTGCTACTGTGAACGATGCTGCGATAAACATACGCGTGCAGGTATCTTTTTTATAGAGTGATCTGAGTTCCTCCAGGTATATTCCCAGTAGGGGGGTTGCGGGGTCGTATGGAAGGTAGAGTTTTAGATCTTTTAGAATCGCCACACTGTTTTCCACAGAGGCTGTACTAGGTTACACTCCCACCAACAATGTAGAAGTGTAATATTAGGCAGCCATAAAGAAGAACAAAATCATGAACTTCACAGCAACCTGGATGGACTTAGAGTCTATAATACTGAGTGATCTTTCACAGAAACAAAGAGCTGAGTATCACATGTTCTTACTCATAAGTCGACCTTGAACAATTATCGTAATACTATAAGAAAAAGATTGACAGTAGCGGGAAACTGCCGGGAGAGGAGTGGGGAAGTGGGACTCGCAGTAGTGGGAATCTGCCTGGGGAAGGGGGGCACACCTCATCAACAAGGGTATCTGCATAATGAACATTTGTATACCTAACCCTGAATTGTACCCCACATCTTTAAAATTAAAAAAAAAGTTTAAAGGAAAAAAAATTTTAAAGTTATTTTTAAGTAGACATAAAGTACAATCATTTTTGAAAAGTTTATGTATAAACTTTCATTTCACTTATATTTACCTAATTTGTTCATTCTCAACAATTGTTTTTAATTGCTCATGAAAAATTTCATGTGACATTAAACAAAACTAACCATTATTTTAAAGTATTTTTCCTGTTGACAAATTAGGCACATATCAAAAATATCCCAAAGCAAATAAACTAAAAAGTTAAAAATGGGCCGGGCATGGCCCATGCCTGTAATCCCAGCACTTTGGGAGGAAGAGGTGATAGGATTTCGAGTCCAGGGGTTCGAGACCAGCCTGGGCAACTTGGTGAGACCCTGTCTCTCCACATACACACACACACAAATTAACCGGGCATAGTGTCACACACCTGTGGTTCCAGCTAGTCGGTAGGCTGAGGTGGAAGGATCGCCTAAGTCCAGCAGGACGAGGCTGCGGTGGCCATGAGCATACCACTGCACTCCAGCCTGGGTGACAGAGTGAGACTCTGATTTAAAAAAAATAAATAAATAAAAATAAAAAGTTAAAAATGGTCTTCTCTCACACATCATGACTGATATGCATCAAACAATTGAGGAATTAATTTTCACTGTGCTTTCTGCTCTTAGGTTGGATTTATAGTTCTATGGTTAGCCGTCTGACCAGCAAACCCAGTAAAAAATGCATGTCTAGCCGGGCTCGGTGGCTCAGCCTGTAATTCCACACTTTGGGAGGCTGAGGTGAGTGAATTGCCTGAACCTGCGGGTTTGAGACCTACCTGGGCAACTTGGTGAGTCCTCATCTCTACAATAAATCAAAAAATTAACTGGACAGGGTAGCGCATGCCTGTGGTTCCAGCTACTTGGAAGGCTGAGGCGGAAGGATCGTGGGAGCCCAGCAGGTCGAGGCTGCGGTGGCCGGGAGCGGCCACTGCACTCCAGTCTGGGCTACAGAGTGAGACTCCAACTCAAAAAAATAAAAAATAAAAATGCATGTCTGCATTACATTTAATACTGAAAATTTTGAAACATTCCTATTTTTATTTTTACCAACAATTTAAAAAGTAGTTTTTTGTGTTTTTTTGAGTTGGACTCTCACTCAGTCGCCCAGACTAGAGTGCAGTGGCCGCTTCCGGCCACCGCAGCCTCAACCTGCTGGGCTCCAGCGATTCTTCTGCCTCAGCCTTCCAAGTAGCCGGAACTACAGGTGCGTGCTACCATGCCTGGCTAGTTTTTGATTTATTGTAGAGATGAGAGCTCACCAAGTTGCCCGGGTGGGTCTCGAACCCGCGAGCTCTGGCAATCCACTTGTCTCAGCCTCCCAAAATGCTGGGATTACAGGCTGAGCCGCCAAAGGTAACTTTTTCACCAAAGGTTTGCCCAAGTCATGTGAACTAGAAGACAGCTGGGTTAGTTTTATTTTTCTGAGATAATACTTTATATAAGCACTTATATTTTAAGCCAATAAAATAGAGCCCTTTTATATATTTTGGCAACATTATCTGGATTTAGAAAAACATCACATACACATTATATATATATATAAACACACATATATAAAATAGATACATACACAAGCATTTAAACAGATACTACTGGATCTTATGGCTCCTCATTTAAAAAAATTTAGTTATGAAGCAGTAAGACAGAGCAGTACAAACTCACAAGTGTATCTCTGCTTTATATTTTTATCCACATTGTGATTTTGATGAAAATGGGGCAATTTGAATTTACCTAACTCAACAAGGGTTAAAGTTTTATTTTTTGTTTCTACCAATAATTTTGAAGAAGGTCTTTAAAGGTTTTTATTTGCCTAGTTTCCAAATAGTATATATATTTATTTACTTTTCTTTTTTTGCCTTGGGTACTTGCTTTTGAGTAGTGTCTGAATCCCTTGAGAACCCCTGGAGGGTAGGGTGCCTCAAATTCAAGTGACTGAGAGGCTGGCATGAAAATGGACAGGGTGTGGCAGGGGTGGATAGAGTTGGAAGAGCACATGGGCAGCAGGGATTTGAGAAGGGTTTCAGGTGACAGAGAAGCTCCCATGGGAAAAGCAGAATGCAGTAGAGAGAATGGGGAAAATAGAGGACTCAGAGAGCCAGGAAAAAGAACTTCCAGCCCAGTAAGTCAGGAAATAATGCCCACTCAGGACAAGAGACAGGAAGAAGGACTTCTAGCTAAGGAGATACCTTTCAAAAGAAGTCTGAGACTGTGACCCAGGTTCAAATGTTTGTCCCAGTTCAAATGTTTGTCCCAGGGCAGCAGTTCCAGAGTCTAACTCACCAGTGGACCGCTGATGAATCAGTCAGGAGTAAAGACAAAGACTTCAAAGGTGCCCACCTAAGATCCTGGGCGAGAGACCCAAGGATCAGATGATGAATTTGACCTTAAGTGAGTCACAACACCATAATTATTCAAGAAAAAAATATGTTCAATGTTGCTTGTGAGAGCAAGACTTTACTCAGGACCATTGTGATAGGCATAGGGACCACTGCAACAAGGTTTTGTAGTGGGGAAGAGAGATCGAACTCAACTCCAAATACGGCGTGAGCAAGTGGGGATTTATAACCAAGGAGCATGGTAGGGTCAGTGGGTGGAAAATTACTAAGAAGAAGCATCAAGATAAGGGGAATTTTGACAAAACTGACCTAACAGGATTCTTGCTGAAGGCCGACCAGTATAATCGACATGACCTGGGTGGTGGGGAGGATAAGGAACCTGGTCAGGATAATTAGATATTGAGGATGGAGGCTTCTTGACTTACTGACTTAGCAGATCTTTTTGCTAAAACTGGATTTTGCAAGGAAGTACAAAAGGGCCTAGTAGAAGGTCCAGAGCCTGACTAAAATTTGGCCAAGCGAAGGATATTTGTTGATGGAAATAAGTTCCTTTTCGACAAATATTTAGCAAAGGCATTTTTAAAGTTCCAAAATGCATCTTTCTGTGTTCCAAAGTTTTTAAAAGTATGTAACAGCCCTCCTCATCCAGGGATCAGGTTGGTTCTAATACTTAGACATGGCAGATTTGGTTCCAAGTTGCTCTCCCGGAAGGGATTGCACAGGGACGCTGAAGCAGCCATTCTTTCACATGGGCAGTACCTGGTGTAAAAAGAGATGTCACCCTGGGGCCAAGCCCTTGAGATTTTCCCCCTCCCCTCATTATCAGAAAGAACATTTTTGTTTTGGTTTTTTTCTCTTTTAATTTTTATTTTGAAATTGTGGGGTACAATTCAGGGTTAGGCATACAAATGTTCATTATGCAGGTACCCTTATTGATGAGGTGTCCCCTCCCTTCACTAGGTGGATATCGACTACTGTCAATCCCAGCTAACCACCCCCTACCCCCTCCCTGAAGTTACTCCCTACTTTCAATCCCTTTCCTGCAGTAGTTGTTCAAGGTTCACTTATGAGTGAGAACATGTGATACTCATCTCTTTGTTTCTGTGAGAGATCACTCAGTATTATAAGCTCTAATTCCATCCACATTGCTGCGAAGTTCATGATTTTGTTCTTCGTTATGGTTGCATAATATTCCATTGTATATATGTACCACATTTTTTAATCCAACCCTCTTTTGATAGGCAGCACGGTTAGTGCCATGTTCTTGCTATTGTGAACAATGCTGCGATAAACATACATGTGCAGGTATCTTTTGTATAGAGTGACCTGAATTCTTCCCAGTATGTTCCCAGTAGGGGGGATTGCAGGATCATATGGAAGGCCAATTTTTAGGAGTTTTAGGAATCGCCACACTGATTTCCACAGAGGCTGTACTAGCTTACACTTCCACCAATAGTGTAGAAGTGTTCCCTTTTCGCCACATCCTCTTCAGCATCTGTTATTTTTTGTTATTGATGATGGCCATTCTGACTGGAGTTAGGTGGTATCTCAGTGTAGTTTTAATTTGCATCTCCTGGATGACTAGTGAGGCTGAACATTTTTTCATGTGTCTGTTGGCTGCTTGTATGTCTTTTGAGAAGTGAGGAAGAACATTTATATTAAGTTGCTAGAGTGCTTTTCAGTTTGCAAAACACTTTCTTATATATTATTTTTCATTGATTCCCTGCCCACTCAGCAACCTTGAGAGGTCAGCAGAACAAGGATAATAACTTCCATTTACTGGTATATATATTATTTATTATCATTATAAATGAAACTTTAACTTCACATAGAAACAAGCTGATAAAATATGTTAAATAGTAATAATGATTGCCATATGACATAGTCTGGAGGTTTGACCCCTCCAAATCTCATGTTGAAATGTGATCCCCAGGTTGGAGGTGGGACCTGGTAGGAGGTGACTGGGTCATGGGGATGGATCTCTCATGAATGGCTTTGGTGCCCTTCTCATGGTAATAAGTGAGTTTTTGCTCTATTAGTGCACATGAGAGGTGATTGCTCAATAGCCTGGCACCTCCCTTCTCTCTCTTGCTTCCTCCCTCACCATGCGATACCTGCTTCATCTTCCCCTTCTGCCATGAATGGAAGCTTCCTGAGGCCTCACCAGAACCAGATGCCAGCACTGTGCTTCTTGTACAGTTTGTAGAACTGTGAGCCAAAATAAACTCATTTTCTTTTTTTTTTTTTCTTTTGAGTTGGAGTCTCACTCTGTCCCCAGGTGGGAGTACAGCGGCATGCTCTCGGTCACCACAGCCTCTACCTGCTGGACTTAGGTGATTCTTCTGCCTCAGCCTTCCAAGTAGCCAGAACAACAGGTGTGTGCTGCCACATCCAGGTAATTTTTTTGATTTACTGTAGAGATGAGGTCTAACCATGTTGCTCGGGCTAGTCTCAAATTCACAAGCCCAGGCAATTCTCTTGTCTTGGCCTCCCTAAGTGCTGGGATTACAGGTTGAGCCACTGAGCCTGGCCAAACCTATTTTCTGTATAAATACCCGGTATTCTTTGATAGCAACACAAAATGGATACACTATATGCCTGACCCTGTTCTAGATGCTCTGTTTCTTTTCTTTTCTTTCTTTTTTTTTTTTTTTGAGTTGGAGTCTCACTCGGTCGCCCAGACTGGAGTGCAGTGGCATGCTCCCGGCCACCGCAACCTTGACCTGCTGGGCTCTGGTGATCCTTCCACCTCAGTCTTCCAAGTAGCTGGAACTACAGGCGCACGCCACCATGCCCAGCTAATTTTTTTGATTTATTGTAGAGATGAGGTCTCGCCAAGTTGCCCAGGTGGGTCTCGAACCCGCGGGCTCAGGCAATTCACTCACCTTGGCCTCCCAAAGCGCAGGATTATAGGCTGAGCCACCGAGCCCGGCCGATGCTCTGTTTTTGATGCCCTCATCAATCCTCTCATCTTGCATGAGGAAATAGAGATTCAGAGGGGTTAAATACATCCCTGTCTACCACAGGTAGGAGGAGGTGGCAGAATGGAAATTGGACCAACTTCTAACTCCTGAGTCAGAGGTGGTAGAGCAGAAGAGGTGACATTCAGGTTGTCCCTACGTGTCACACATAGAAGCAGGAAATTATAAAGATCAGTTAGTATAAGGACTAGCACCTCAACGGTGGAGAAGCTGACTCTCTTGAACCATAGCTCAGAACTCTGCCTTCTGGAACAAATTCTTGATGGAGCATGTAACTGGTTTCTCCAGGAAACCCAGCATCACCAGAATTTTAGTGTGGACCCATTCCTTGGACAGAGTGCAGTGGTAGCCAAGAAATAGTTCCCGTATTGATCTTGTCATTAGTAATTAATGACAACCACAAATTAATAACCACATGCACATAAATTGATTTTCAGAGGTGCAATAATTAGATTTAATGCCTGCCACAGCATGTATTTATGTGTTTAATTATCAGCTTCATTATGAATTTCAATGAACTCGCAGTGGTTCAGGATATTCACATCCCATTAGGTATGTGACTTCTTTCTCATTTATGGATGGATTTTATTCTCTCGGGACATGAAGTTGACTTTCATAGGTTAAAAAACACTGATTTTTCTAGATCCTCTTTCTATTTCTTCTCCTCTTATTCCCACATGGATAAATAAGGTTCTTTGGCAGAGAGATGTGTTATTCCCTCAACCTCTGACCAGAGAGAAGGAGGCAGAGGAAGAAGCAGTTTTTTCAGCCTCAGGTCTCAGCTTCACCGCTACTGAAACTCACTCTGTGACCTTAGGGGGTCACTTTACCTCTCTGGTCCTCAGTTTTCTGCTCTGTAAAGCAATGGGAAGAGAGTAATGGAAGAAGGGAGTTGGTAACATCTGTAATAGATGCCTGCAACTCAGATTACTGGGGCCCTTCTATTATGGAGGATTGTCACTGCAGCAAGAGAGTGAAACTAGGGAGATAGGCATAGCTTTCTCAGCCTTCCTCTGCTTTAAACATGGACTCTGCCTTGGCAGGGTACACGTCTGCATGTTCTGTTGTGGGTCTGGCTGTTATTACAGAGATAGCACTTGGGCTCCAGCCGGGATTACTACTGCAGCATTCACTCGCAATTTGGAGCCTGGGCCACCGGGAAATTGCAGACAATTTGGATGAAAATGGTTGGAAAATTGCAGTGTTTAGGCCTCTCCCACCAACCTCTTCGTTTTTTTTCTTACTTTCTTTTTTATTTCTTTTTCTTTCCCCTCTCTCCATCTCCCCACCCCTGAAATTACTTTAAAAGCAGAGGAACAACAGGCTAGACCAGCTAAATTTTTTTTCACAGTCTGCAATATATTTTGTAAACAAACATGTAAATTGATACAGAATTTCGCCACCCCTCAGACAGAGTGACTAGAAGACGGAGAAAGGGGACAGAAAGACTCTGTGTGAGAACCTGGATTAACAGGAATGCTGGGGGAATATTTGTCCTGGTTAATTGAATTTCTGATTGGATATGTGTTACTAGGAAACCTTTATCTCGTTGCAAATTGCTCTGGAATGAGTCCACTTACCTGTCTTAGTATTTAATTAATTATTTAAAAAAATTCAGACCCTGCCTCATTCTAAAAAGAATTTGAGGAATATGTCTTATTAATGGTCAATTAGTGATTTTTTAAATTGATAATTGAGATTCATGGTCACACTGTTGAAAGCCCATTCATCACTGTTCAGCACAACTCATGGAAATGTATAAAGTATGGGAGATAAATCGTATAGATTGTCAGGGTGGCAATAGACATCAGATGCTCTAATCAACTTGCCCACTTAATATTTGTCTCTCTTTTATAGGGTCCAATTGATTTCTAGCTTTAAGTACCTCTAACTTAGGGAGTGCATTCTATTTTTGGACAGATCTAGCTGTCATAAGTTTTCCCTATTATACTGAGCTAAAATTTGTTTCTCTATACTCAATCAGTCATTGGTTCTAAGTGTAGCCCCTGGGTCAACAGAAATCAAACTACCTTTCATTTCCTCATGTCAGCACTTCAAGTATTTGAAGAAAGTTTTCTTCTTTCTTCCAGGGGGATCTCCCTCAGTTTCTACAGAGGCAAAGTGGGTAGGGTTGGTAGAATTCACACCCAGGAACAAGCCTGGCACGTGGCCCCTACTTACCAAGTATGTGAGTGTTATGTTTCCTTGGGGAAACTTTCTCAATTCCTCCTTGCCTCCATTCCCTCATTTAAGAGATGGGGATGATAAAGTAAAAACCTCTAAGAGCATTGCTCTGAGGATTAATCGGGGCAATATAAATAAAATGCTTAGAATAGTACTTGACATATGGTAAATACTATTGAAACAGTTTCTATCATTATGGCATTTTAAAGTCCCTGTGTCCCATGCGCTCTCTCTTCTAAAGACTCCAGTTTATTTTCATTATTTTAAAAGTGTAATGTTCATTCATTCACCAACTTTTTATTGAGCACCTACTATGTAATAGACACAGAAATATACAAGTAAAATAGGTACTGCCATTGTGGAGTTTATAGTCTCCTAAGAGAGACATAATATAAACCAATAATTCTTTAATGTAGCTATTATATGTTCTACAAAATGGAGTTATGGGATGCCATCAGAGCAAAATGCAAGGGCACTCAATAAGGGTGGAGACGTGAGATATTTCAGCTGCAACTGGAAGAATGGGTAGAATAAACCAGCTGAAACAAGAATACTGTAGGGAGGATTGAAGTAAAAAGAAGGCCCTGAGGTTGGAAGTTGAAACGTGTGAGAAACTAAAAAAATAAGCAATGTTATGGAAAGGAACGACTTAGGGGATAGAATCATGAGATGAGATGGGAGCTGTATGCAAGGAGTCTTGGATCACATGGGAATTTATAGATGATCATAAGAATTTGGGTTTTTAAAAAAGTCTTAGGCAAAAAAGAGTGATGGTTTTATACACACACACACACACACACACACACACACACACACACACACACTTTTTTTTTTTGAGTCAGGGTCTTACTCTATCTTCCAAGCTGGAATGCAGTGGCACAATCACGATGATCATAGCTTACGGCAGCCTCAACCTCCTTGGCTTAGATGATCCTTCCACCTCAGCATCCTGAGAAGCTGGGATCACAAGCATGTACCACTATGTCCAGCTAATTGTCATTATTATTATCATCATTATTTGTAGATACTAGGTCTTGCTATATTGCCCAGGCTGGTCTCCAACTCATGGGCTCAAGTAATCCGCCCAACTTGGTTTCCCAAAGTGTTGGGATTACAAGTGTGAGCTACTGTGCTAGACCATATATATATAATTTTAGTTGCTCTTGAAGGGTAGATGCAGGAGACAGCTACCCTTCAAGTAAGGGGGCTGTTACGAGCATCCAGGAATCATGGTGGAGATGGACTAGAACTGTGGCAGTGGAGATAGAGAAAAGTCAATAGTTTTGAAACAAATCTAGACAGAAGGAACAGCTGCATATGGTCATGGATTAAAATGTGAGGCAGGGCTGGGCATGATGACTCAAGCCTGTAATCCCAGCACTTTGGGAGGTGAGGGGATTGCCTGAGCCCACAGGTTTGAGACCAGCCTGGGCAACCTGGTGAGACCTCATCTCTACAATAAATCAAAAAATTTAGCTGGGTGTGGTAGCACATGCCTGTAGTTCTGGCTACTTGGGAGGCTGAAGCAGAAGGAATGCCTGAGCTCAGCAGGTTGACATTGGGGTGGCTGCTAGCATGCCACTGCACTCCAGCCTGGGCGTCGGAGTAAGACTCCAACTCAAAAAAAAAAAAAAAAAAATCTGAGGCAGGAGGGCACATCTTCAAGATGTCTCCTGAGTTCTACTGTAATTGAGAGGACAAGAAGGGATCCTTCTTTGAGAGGGACCCCACTGGAGTGGACATCGAGATTGTCTTTCCTGTGCTGTACAGGTTCTGACAGAAGATGCCAAACCAGCTGTGGACTTATGGTTCTAGGCTCTGGAGCCTGGAGATACAAGGTCGGCATGTAGATGGTAATTGGAGTTGTAGGTGGTCTGGACTCATTTAGGGAGAGAAAACCGAAAGAAGAGGGAATGGGCATGGGAGACCCAGGAAGGCCAACAGGTAAAAGCTGGGTGGAGAATTAGGAGGGTGCAACAGAGTTGAGAAGTATCTGAACAGAAAGGGAGGAAGAAAACTAGGAGAATTTTCTGTGGTGTCAGAGGAAACAAGACAAGAGTGTTTCAAGACAGGGGAAGGATTGGTCAACAGGGTTGTGAAAAGCCACTAAGAGGTTAAGTGACAGAACACTGAAACATGTCCATTGGATTTAGTGATATGGAGGTTATGGTGACTCTGGTGAGAGTTGTTTTGGTGGTGAAGTGGTGGTGAAAGACAGATTGCAGTCGACTGAGGCACAAACGGAAATGGGGATTTGGACATACCACGCAGAAACAATTTTGTGGGGTAGGGGGAATGTTTGGCTGTGAAAAGAAAGCTATAGAGCTAGCTAGAGAGGATATAAAATCTAGAGATTTCTATGAATGGAGAGATGAGAGCATGTTCAAATGGTGATAAGTTGGATTTAAGAGAGCGACGAGGTCAAAGATCCTGGAGACAGAGGTGGGGTGATGGATGATATTTAAGCTGCTGAGCATGGGGTCCAGGACACCTTCTCCCTGGTGAGGGAGGGGACAGGACCTGATGGAGACGGGGTTGTTGATTATGGGGCGAGAAGATGAGGATGTATGGCTTGGAGACACCCAGCAAAATAGGAATCAGGTTCTCAGCCAAGGGTGAGGAGTGTGGTACGAATGGTAGCCAGGACACAGTGCAGAGTCCAGTTGTCCCATCCTACCAGATACTGTGGTGCTATACTTGCCTCTTGAGACTGAGTGGGGGACAGCAGCATTTCATAGTGGCATCATATTGAGCTCATTGTCCTACCTACCCTCACAGTGTGTCTTCAGGTCTGCCAAGCCACAGTGCCCTCAACCTGAACATACATAATTAGAATTTCTGATTTCAGAAAATGCCTATGAATGTGTGAATATGTTTTCTTTTAGCCAAATATGCTCCTAAAAGTGGTGGCTTGCTTTTAGGGGAAAATACAAAAGACAACAGAACAACATGCTATTGGGACAGATTATTAATGACGTCCTTTTTACTCCCGAAAGCATTCTGGTTTGCCTGCAAGGTATATGGCTACCCGGCATTTTAGGTATGAAATCAAGGGGCGGCAGATATCACTTCTGTCTCCTGAGTGTTTGGGTGGATTGGGGCTCAGGGAATCCCAGTTTGATGGTATCCCAAAGTCTTGTGCTTCTCCTTCCTCTTCCCCAAAGACTGAGCCCCGGGGTCAGACCCGATAAAGAGACAGTTTCTACTGTTCTCTAACTTTGACTACCTCCCTATCAATACACACAGGTATGACATGCCTTTAAAGGATGGAAACTGAAAACAATTGCATTTACCACAGAGCAATTCATCGGGGTACCCATGAAGGAGACAGGCCATTCTCACTCTCCAGAGCTAGTCTTGGCATTACGGTGGCTCCTGAGACCGATTGGACAGTGCTTCCTGGTAATTAATGTGCTCTGGGCACTCTTGCCTTATTGATCTCTCTCTTGTTTTTGGACACCACATATCTGAGAGCACTTTGGTACCATAAAGCAGCCACATACACCGTCCATCGATCTATGAAAGCCTCTTGAAATGAAGAGGCTTGTCTGGCTGTGTTTGGGAAACCTCAGCAGAGTTACTTCCTCTTGGCAGAGACACACCCAAGGATGTTTCCCAAGAGAAATAGGCAGGTGCCCCCAGATCCTTCATTCCAGGGCCTGTTTCAGAAGAGTCAGCTTCTTTTTTTAATTTTAATTTTTGAGTTGGAGTTTCACTCTGTCCTGCTGGCTGGAGTGCAGTAGCACACTCATGGCCACCCCAGCATCCACCTGTGGGATCAGGTGATCCTTCTGCCTCAGCCTTCCGAGTAGCCGGAATTACAGGCACGCGCTACCACGCCCAGCTAATTTTTTGATTTAGTGTAGAGATGAGGTCTCGCCAAGTTGCCCAGGCAGGTCTCGAACCCGCAGGCTCAGGCAATCTACTCACTGCAGCCTCCCAAGGTACAACATTACAGGCTGAGCCCCCGAGCCCGGCTGGAAGTAGTTTGTTTTGTAATGGTTAGTACCCTATTATTATTATTATTATTATTTTGCCAAATGAATACAAAGCAAGTACCAAGGCACGAAGGAGTTAAGTCAGGAAAGAAGCAGTTAACACCTGGTTCCCAGCACTTGGGCCATGGCACCTGAGAAAGGATGGCGAGAAGGCAGTGTACAGGTAACCCCAGGAGCACAGCAGTTACTCAGTTGTAGTGCTACATCAAAACAAGGCTCTGAGGAGATTTCGGTTGAACAAATAATTCTTGTATGTGGGTAACAAAACAAAGCCTTGGAAATAGCCCCAGGCCATATTTTAACTCAGGGAAAGCAGCAGTCAGGGGCCGGGAGCTCTTCCAAGCACATTTCCTCTCTTGGGGGGAAATGGGTCTTCTCAGATTTGCCTTGTAAAACCCAGGTTTCCTCATCCTCCTTCCTTATCCTCCGTGGACTTTAGAAAAACAGAGTCCCAGCACTTCTGTTCACTGGAAACTAGTGAACACTTGGGCACTCGGAAACCACAAATAGTCAAGCATATAAAAGAACCAGGAGCCCTTGTGACTGTTGGGGAGGACGTGTGGCCAGGGAGGTGACCGTTAGCCAACAGGTCTGCTACAACCCAGTTGGCCTCAAAAGCAACATTTTGAGAAGAGCAGAGTTGATGTGGTGACAGTGTCAAGGTGGCAGAAGAGAAGTCACCAAAATCGGTTACAAGTCACCTCCTGGGACCAACTTAGAGGAACCTCTGTGAGCTAGGGACAGCTGTGAGGCATCTCACTCTTGAAGGCATTTCCCAGGTCAGCTGTGGAGTGGTGGGCATGGCAGTGTCTAGTCCAGCTCCCGAAATTGCTTGCTTAGAAGAGTCACACTTAGATTCATTCTGCCACTCTGTGCCTCTGATTTGCATCTACAAACTGGGAATTATGTTTCCTGCCCTCTACCTGACACAGATGCTAAAACCCAGCTGAGCAGGCTGAACTGGTGGGGATGTTATTGGTAAGATGGGAGTGATGCCGGGCTCGGTGGCTCAGCCTGTAATCCTGCGCTTTGGGAGGCTGAGCTGAGTGGATTGCCTGAGCCTGAGGGTTCGAGACCCACCTGGGCAACTTGACGAGACCTCTTTTCTACAATAAACCAAAAAATTAGCCAGGTGTGGTAGCACATGCCTGTAGTTCCAGCTACTCGGAAGGCTGAGGCGGAAGGATCGCCGGAGCCCAGCAGGTCGAGGCTGCGGTGGCCGGGAGCGGCCACTGCACTCCAGTCTGGGCGACAGAGTGAGACTCCAACTCAAAAAAAAAAAAAAAAAAAAAACAAAAAGATGGGAGTGACACTTGTTTTAGAATATTCACACTGTAACGGGCTCATCAAATTTTCCTCTTGCCCCAAGTTTCACAGCTGGAGGCAGACCTGGGATTTGAAGCCAGGTTTTCCTTTATGTGGCTAAAGTGTATTGTCTTAATATGGTTATAAACATCTTCACAGCAAAGCTGTGATCTCAGGTGTTTTTTATTTTTCATTGTTTTAATTTCCAGCCTCAGTGCCCTGCTCACAATAGGGGCTTGATAAAGCCTTTTGGCATGGCTGATCAAGAGGCCAGTTAGGGTGTATTTATCACTTGGAGGCTCAAAGGGTTAATCCCAGCCTGGTTCCCCTTTGGTTTTGACAGTAGACACCCTCATCCCTAACTTCTTCTGAAACAAAGGCTTGGACTGTAGGTCCTGGGGAGGGTCAAAGGGAAGCAGGTCCTTCGGCTGGTTTGCTAATGACCAGCCCCATTCCAAGGCCTCTTCTGCCCAGGGTGCTCAGCTGGGGATGCCGAGCCAATTGACCTGGGAAAGTCTGTGCAGGGAAGTAGACTTAACCTGCAGGGGTGCAGGATGCAGTCGCTCATGCTCTGGTTCCTTTGGAAAACAAAATGCAGACAATATGAATCAGGAAAAGAGAAAACACCTGAATGGACTCACAGTGGTGCTTTCCAGAGCCTCTGAGTGGGAAAGTGTGACTTCATTGAACATCACTTGTCAATTCACATCCTATCACTGCCAAGTGGTTATCACTCAACAGGTGGGGCTGCAGGCTCCCAAGTCTGAGGTCTAGCTGGAAATGCACCCAGATCAGGAGAGCAGCCTCCAAAGAGGGGAAAGTTCCCAATTCAAGGGGCTTCTTCAGTCTCTGTGAGCCCCAGGTTGCCCTAGGGGTTCCTGTGGTTTCTGCAGGGATAAAGGTTTTCTGTGCTTTCCTTGCCAGTCATCCTGTGACTAAAACCAGCAACATCCTAGTGTTCCTCCTGTGAGATGCTCACTGGATGATTGTATTCATAAAGCCTGGGTTGGAGAGAGGCCAGAGGGGGTGGGGTGGGCTTAGAGGGCAGTCAGCTGTGGGGCTAAACCAGGTTCCTGTGCTGAGAACAGCAGAATGAGAGGAAGGTCAGCACAGGGTGGGGGCAAGTGATTTGAGACAGGTAGGAGAAGAACCTCAAAAACAGTGGGGTGGTGAGTGGATGAGGATCAGGCCTAGGCCTAACAATACCAGCAGAGCCTAAGGCTTCCCAGGGACTCCAGCAACGGCATTTTTCCAGGTGAGAACAGCAGGCTCTTGACACAGCTAAGGAACATCTCTGTGGCTTTCCTAGACTTGTGGTTTCTGCTTACCAGTATCCCAGAATCAAAATCCAACAAATCAATCACTCGGCATTAAATTGACAGCTTTGCCCTGAGCCACCCTCCTCCTCCAGGCCAGACCTACAGGCTGGAGGGCTTGCCTGTCTTAGTGGGATAAAGTGTGAGGTCAGCCTCCCATGAAGTGGCCTCCTCCCCAAGAGTGCGCTTCTCCGAGCTCTGATGTTCTCAGTCTCTTAGACAGCAGGCGAGCAAGGTTGGGAAAAGTACTTGGGTTTGAATCCCAGCTCAGCCATTTTTAGCCTGCTTTCCTTGAACCACAACTTCCACATCTGTGAAATGGGATGATGTTACCAATATAGTTATTGTGAGGATGAAATCAGATAATGCTTCATAATTAAACACATTTTTTTTTTGAGAGGCAGGGTCTTGCTGTGTTGGCCAGGCTATTTTTTTTTGAGAGGCAGGGTCTTGCTGTGTTGGGCAGGCTGGAGAACAGTGGTGTGATCATAGCTCACTGTAACCTGGAATCCTGGACTCAAGTGATCCTCCCACCTGAGTAGCTGAGACTACAGGTGTACACTACCACGTCCTTATTATTAAACTTTTGTTTTTTGTAGAGACAGGGTCTTGCTATGTTGCCCAAGTTGGTCTCAACCCCTGGCTCAAGTGATCCTCCTGCCTCAGCTGTCTGAGTAGCTAGGATTACAGGCACACACTAGTGTACTTGGATTCACAATTTCTTAAAAATGAGGCCTTTATGAGTATTAATTGAGGCTACTGCACATGAACTCCTCTGAAACATTAAAGGTGAAGCAAATTCTTAATACCAATTAAGAGAGTTGAACCCCATAAACTCTAAGGTATTTTCTAACTCTTAGCTTTGATAAGAATCTCTCAGGCTTCTGTTTCTGTGTCCTCTGCCTGGCCCCTTCTCCACGATGCGCTCATCTCCCACCAGGAGACTCCCACCTGCTACTCGGGGTCAGCCCAGACTGAGATGTCACATGAAAGACCTTTGAAGGAAAAATCAACTGTTTATCATATTAGCTGAATTCTCGAAGCCTGGCTACCGCAGGAGGAATCAGATGCTAATTAATGAACAGGCAACACAGCCCCACTGCCGATTTGCATAAATATGCATTGTCAAACTGTTAGGTAAACAAAAGCAGGATAACTGCCATGGAGCCAGATTCATTATGCCGGCTCTCCTAGTGAGCCTTTGCAACAGGGATTACAGCCTCTGCAATACTTCCTTTTTAAAGATGTTCTTTTTTTTTTCTTTTTTCCACACCTTCCCCCCCGCCCCCCATTCTCTGGTTAGGATTCAGCTCTCTGTCCATAATCAATTGCCAAAACCAAAATGATACAAACCAAGGCAGGACTAGCCCTTGATGAGCAAGATTAGTTTCCTCTGCCATCTACACTACCTGGGTCTCTCGGATCTGTTTTAGAGACACAGAGAGAGATAGAGAAAGAGAGAGAGAGAGAGAGAGAGAGAGAGAGAGAGAGAGAGAGAGACTGAGGCTAGCATGAGGTTGTCCCTGTCCCCCTATCTCTAATGAAGATGTAAGAAACACAGGGGTCTATCCATAAAACTTGTCTGATGGATGGTTTTAATCCTTTCTAATTACAGCTAATTGGCACCGTCAATCGTTTAAAACCCTGAAACTGACACAGGGAGGTCAGGCGATTCAAACCTACCCAACTGTACAGAGGATAATTAGATGCATTGAAGTTAATAAGCATCGAGAGAGAAGCTCTCACTTTCCTGTGCATAAGGAACCTCAGAAGAAGGAGCTGAGCCCCGGCCAGCCTTTTCCTGGGGAAGAAGTGAGATCTGGCAGCTTCAAGCCTTGTCAGTCTCTGAGACTCAGCTGCGGCAGCACTGGCGGTATCCGTCAGTTCATTTCAGTAAATATTTATTGAGTGTCGGTGCTGTGCAGGGCACCATAGGAGGCAGGGTTGTGGCCCGGGAGGAGATCGCTGTTTTGTTGGGGAGACAAATGCAACCAAAGATCTAACCGAGGCTGGGCAAACACTTAATGATTCTTGGGGTGGGGCTTGCTTCTACAGTCCCTAAGGCTCTTTCAGCTAATTGATTGATGAGCAGATTCAAATGAAGTGAATTTATATTTTGGGGGGAATTCTTCCATTCAGGGGTGAACTGTTTTCTGGTTTGTCTGTCTTCTCACAGCAGATTGAAGTCAGGCAGGTCTGCATTCAGGTACTCACCTGCCATGACTCTTCTAGCGCCTGAAAAATGAGGGAGGTGGTACCCTTTTCACTGAGTCCCAGTGGGGAGCGGCTAGGAGAGAAGCCTCACAGGGCTTCTGGAGGAGGAAGTCTGGGTCCTTGGAAAGATGGGCACCTTCCCCTGGGCTAGTTGGCAGAATTGAGGTTGCTTACTTGCTGAGTCTTGAGCTCCCTGTGGTTGATCTTGTACCTTCAGATATCTACTAGCCCATCAACCTGAGACACTGCTGAAATCTCCACTCTGTTGGGCAAAGGGGAAAGGAGTTTACCTATGGTGACTGTCTACTCTGCTAGGCGATGTGTATTTGTTGTTACCTTTATTATAAAATATGTATGGAAGGTATGAACGTACCCACTATACAGATGAAGAGCCAGAATCAGAGGGCATAAATAACTTGCTCAAGGTACTATTGCAGTGTCCAAGTCAGGATTCATATCCAGTTTGGGCTGGTTCCAGAGCTTAGTTCTTGTTCCGCTTGTTCCCCAGTGTTTGCTGCCATCGTAGTTTACTGTAAGACACTGTACCTTGACAATAGTAATAGTCATAGTAACACTGACCCCAACTTTCATTGATTGATTGAGGGTAGTCATTAATTCACTGGGCAGGAATGCACCCAGTGGAAATGGCATGGTTCTGAAGCCCCACTCCATCAGTCCTGGAAGCAATGGCCACCTGGTTCAACCAGGCTGCTAGGAAATCCACAGACATGAGGCCAGATGCCACAGAGCTGCCCCCAGCTGTAAGTGAACCTGTCTGGTCAGTGGTTAAAAAGTCCACCGTGAGGTGTCATGGAGAAGCTCAGGCTGGTAGAAGGTTGCTATGGAAGAGTTAAAGACAGATGGCACCCTAAGAAAATGGAATGGATTATGGGTATCTCTGTGGTTCTCAGAAGGCACAAGGTACAGCTCATGTGGAAGGGGACTTAAGGAAACCCAAGTCTGTCCTCTTCTCCAGGAATCCCTCTGCTTTATAGAACTCGAGTCGGTGCCTCTAGCTGACAGGACCAATATGCCCCCACCAACATGTATACAAGAGGGAAAAATCAGTATAGTAAAGGAGGAAGAAAAGAACTTTAAGAAATTTCTTAGTCTTTTTATGACTTAGGTCAATGCCTGGCCATTAGTTATCTGTATAAAAGGACCCAGGAAGTCATAAAAATATGGAAAAGAGATAATAAAAAGGCGTTGAGAACTTTTAATAAAACACAGAGTTGGGACCTGGTACTTTGTACCTATAATCCCAGAAACTGGGGAGCTGAGGTGGGAGGCTTGCTTGAGGCCAGGAGTTTGAGACCAACTTGGGCAGCATAGCAAGACCTTGTTTCTAAAAATAAGTAAGCAAATAGATAAAAAACAAAATGTCCCCCCCCAAAACTCCCATAGATTAAAATAAAGTTTGTCTCTCTCTCTCTCTCTCTCTCTCTCTCTCTCTCACACACACACACACACACACACACACACACACACACACACACACACAGTGCCAGTGTCTCCGTTTTCATATTGAAGAAACTATGTCTTAGAGAAGAGAGAAATTGCTGCAAATCTTGCTGAGGACTGGCAACAGGGATGAGGCAGGTGTATTTAAAATATTTGAGACTAGGAAAAATATGGAGAAAGAATACTCAGTCTACGTAGGCCCTTGAAAACACAAGACAAACAAGAAAAAGAGTTCTGAAGACAAGGGATTAGAGTGAAGGTGTCTATTCACACAGAGTTCAGTCTTTTAGAAGTGGCAAATCAGAGAAAGAACAAAAAACACTCAGACATCAGCTGGAAGGCATGCTGGGCAGGGTGGCTGCCTGGGCTCTAGGAGTCTGGCTTCCTCTCCTTACCAGCCCCTCCGAGCTTTTGTCATCCCGTCTGTGATTGTGTGTGTAGAGTGTCTGCCTGGTCCATTAATATCTATTCTCTTTTGGAAACTGACTGTGAGCACCTCTAGCCAGGATGGGTTGAGATCCCCCTGAAAGAAAAGAACCCCAAAGTAGCAGACCCTGAGTCAGTGGAGAGTGGAACTTAGGCTGAAAAGTACACTCCTGGGGGTGTCCAGCCTCTGCTTGCTGTGTTGAAGGAACTTTGTTCTATGCAGAGTCTCATGAGACCTAACAAGTCTCAGGGAGCCAGGGGCAGATGTCATGCTTCAGAGGAGGGGACCTTTGAGGCACCTCTTAGCTTTCCCTGCTATTCCCACAGACTAGAGCCAAAGGGCCTCTAGCCCAACCCAGCACCCTCTGGGAAGCTTGGCCAACTGCCAGCAGCTGTGGGGTGCTCCCAGCAGCTGGTTCCCAAAAGCTCAGCTCCCTCTGTTATAGACAAAGGTGATGCAACCACCAGAAGCTGTCACTCAGAAGCAGATATCAGATCAAAGAGTAGGCCCGAGGAGAGCCTCCAGGGCTTGTTAGATTCAGTCTCCTGCACATTCAGTGAATCCAAGGGCAGCTAGGAGGCCTGAAGTCTTCAGAAGCTTATGCTTTGCCAAGAGCACTGGGTTATGGCACATCTCCTGTGAGGTTGCTGTGTACCATGACAAAGAGTCAGAGATGGCCAGGGTTAAGGGAGTCAGGCTAGGTATCCCCTAACCTAACTAAGGTGTGTACAAATAAAGCGTCATCCTGAGACAAAACAACAGTGTGTGTAAGCATGTGGAGAATGTTAATTCCCAGAGTTCCTGTGGCGCTGCAAATCCATCATCTCTCTTCAATGGAAAAGAAGCCTGATATATCGGCAGTCTCTCCCCAACAGCTCATAGCAATCCCTCTTTTCTCTTCCTTCATGCTGTGTTTATAGTCAGAGACTCACGGTCCTGTTCTTGATCACACGCTGTCTTGTATTCTTCACACTTTTTTTCATGCCAGCAAGGTTTTACTTTCCTAACCAGACACTTAGTTCCCAGAAGGTAGATTTTATCACTGGTAATAATGCAGTTTTTGGCTATATAGCATTGCACCTTTTCCCATCTCCTGTGAGTTCAGCCATGTCAGGATAAGGGACACACATGGACACTGACATACAGGAAGAAGAGAGTCACTTGTCTGGGCACACCCTGCTACTTGAGACCAGCTATAAAACCCCAAGTTGTTGACTGAACGTCTGCCACATACTACCCCCCATCAGGGCTTTGTGTGTTTTCTAGCACCATGCCCTGTAAGCAGGAAAGGATCAATCAAGAAATACTTGGTAATTTAACTTTTAAAATATTTATCTATGTTCCAAATGTTTCATATCTCAGTGTGGCCGATTAAAAATAACTGCACATGTTTGACTCTTTTTCCATCAAGAGATGGGATCTAATTAGTTTCCCTTTGACCCAGTGGTTTGCTATAACCAGTAGAACATGGTGGAACTGACACAGCATAGTTTCCAAGCCTAAGTCAGAAAATGACATGTAATTTCTACTTTGCTTGTTGGAATGCTTGCTCTTGGAGCTTTGTGCCACTGTGCAAAAAGTCTGGTGACCTTGAGGCTGCTATGCTAGAGAGGCCAACATCAGCTTTTTACTCAGGCAGCAGTTCCAGCTTCATAGCCATTCTTTCCAAGGTGCCAGACATGGGAGTGAAGCCCTGTTGGTCCCCCTAGATCAGCCCATCCACCAAAAAGTGATCTTCATCTGTGGCACATGGGACAGAGCTTTCCCAGCTGAATCCTACATGAACTCCTGTTTTGGAGTAATTTGTTACGTAGCAATTGGTTATGCAGAAAATTTTCCAGTCTTCCCCTGAGCCCACCAAGAACAACATAACAACACTGAATTTACAGCAACTGGGTTTGCAAACACTCACATCCTTTGCAGCATCATGGGTTAGATCCTTTGGCAGCATTTTAGCTTTCCTCATTTCTTGCTAATCCTAGAGGAAATTGTGTGTGGACGTGCTGAAGTCTCTCAGAAAATGTAGTTCTGCTTAAAAACATGCTGACCATTATGAGTTGTGCAGTTGGCTGTGAGAAAGTCTACATAAAATAATACATTTTTGAGCACCTCCATGTTTCCAACTCTGTGTTCAGTCCTACATATCATTAAGGGTCCAACTCAGATTCTTTCTCTGCCATGAAATCTTTCTTCTGCTCCTGTTGTGAAAAGAGATGTTGATTCTGTGCACTTGGACAGGTATGACTGTCTTTTTATGCCTCTGATTTTATTCTACCTTTTCCATAGCTCATTTTAAGCCTTAGTCTCTCCTGTAATACTCAAGATCCTTAAGTCAGTTGACCTTTCTTATTGATCTTTTTTGCTTACAACCCTTACTTATTGATTATTGGGGAAGAGATGCTGCTGTGTGTCCACACAGCTTCTTTTTCTAGCACGTGGGGAGTCTATGCTGTGCAGTTAGGTTAGGGCCATGAGATTGAGTCCTTGTCAAAGCGATATGAGCAGAAGTGATGCATGTCTCCATCAGGTCAGTACTTAGAAGCCCTCCACCATTTCTCTGCCTGCCACAGCAACTTTGGAGGTTAATGAGTCCCAGATGGCATAGCTACATGACAGAGGAGGGTGGCCCAATTCACATAAAACTTGGTATGAGTGAAAAATAAGCTTTATTATGTTAAGACTCTGAGAGTTTGGGGACTTATCTTAATCTGGTATTAAAGCATAGCCTATTCTATCCTGACAAATAAAATGATATACAACAATTATAATAATAGCTCATATTTGCTGAATATCGCTTATGGGTCAGGTGCTCTGTTAAGTATTTTACATATTTAATACTTTAAAACAGTCCCAACAACTCTATATATCAGGTAGTATAAGTGAAACTCTCATTTTATAGTTGGAGAAATTTATACTCAGGAAGATTAAAATAATTATTTAATGTAATTAGTAGTTGACTGAGCTATGGGATTTGAACCCATATCTGTCTGATTTTATAGCAATTACTCAATTTACTATATAAACTCTATTCCTATGACTGTGAATCCCACGTGGCTTTGAACAAGACACTGTTCAGAGCAGGGACTCTGGATAAGTGTATTTGTTTTTTGTTTGACTCAAATTGTAGTCAATAATAAAAGGTATAAGATCTATTTTAAAGAAATTTGTATACAGTTGTTTCATTAAATATTTCTTTTCTATCATTTCTGGGTTATTTTTTGAATGTTGAAGTCACTCTCTTTAGAGGTCAAGAGGGCTCAAAACCAGAAATTCCATCTTTCTCTTCTCATCAGCCTTATCCTGATGCAGTCATGAGGTGGCAGAGGCAGGAAATGGGTTTCTCCCCTGAATTCAGGGACCCAGAACCATGCAGATTAAAATAAACACATTTTGGGAAAATACTATAATCTGAATGTTTGTGTCTTCCTAAATTCATATGTTGAAATCCTAACCCCCAAGATGATGCCATTATGAGCTGGGGCATTTGGTGGTGATTTCTACACAGGGGGACAGAACCCTCATGGATGGGATTAGTGTCCTTATAAACGAGGCACTAGAGAAACCCCTCACCTCTCCTACACATGAAGACACAGAGAGAAGGCACCGTCTATGAGGTAGCAGACCCTCGCCAGGTACCAAATCTTCTAGCACCTTGGTCTTGGACTTCCAGCTTCCAGAACTGTAAGAAACACATTTCTGTTGTTTAAGAACCACCCAGTGGCATTTTGTTATAATGACCCAAACAGACGAAGACAAAGGAAAATTGTGAGACTCGGGGTTTTCACCTAAATCTAAACCTAGTATTTTCTTTGCTTGTGCCACAGATTCCCTGGACACCTTCCTGTTGGCGAATGATTTTGGGTTCAGAGGCAATAGCGTGACAGTTGTTTTCTAGATGGATTTAGATTTCTGCCCTACCAAGGGCCATTTGTCTGAGACTGCCCCACTGATGGAACCTTGGGAGGTTTTGCATGAATCCTGGTGGCGGCCAGAGCCAAGTGTGTTCTAGCAAGTTCTGCAGTGCATGGTTTATGATAGCAATTACTGAGCCAGATTCTTAAGTAGTCATGATACCTTCGGTTGTGGACAAAGTTGGGGAGGTCAACATAATAAGGGTTTGCATTTTCAGGGCCCTGGGAATCCATAAAGATCACTGGAGTATATTATTTCACTCCTACTCTGCCTTCTTGGCCTTCTTCTCTGATTTAAAACATTCTCAGCACAGGGTATAAAATTAAACATATAGCGTCAGCTAATACTAGCACAACAGAATAAAAAAGAGGGGAAAACCCTCAAGATATAATGTGATTGTGAAAGGCAGGGTCCACCACTCTTTCTCTTGACTGGAATTTGAAGTTTTAGCTGGGGATTGTTTTTTAAACATATAATTTTTAAAGAATATTGAAGAAATCTCAAACATATAGAAAATTTGCAAGTACAGTAAAAATAACTTGTTTTAAATTGAACTTTTTAAGAGAAGTTGTTTCCCATCACCTCTAAATTCTTTAGTTATATTTCTTACATACAAGGATGTTATTTTAATCACAAAGCAACAATCAAAGGATGTTATTTTAATCACAAAGCAACAATCAAAATCAGGAAGTGGACATTGGTACCTGGTTACCATTTAATTCTTAGACCTCATCCAAGTTTCTGTACAGACTCAGTTATGTCCCTCAGCAAGAGGGTCTGGTCCAGAATCATGTATTACAGCTACATGTCTCTTTGCTCGTTCTATTTGGAGGACTTCCTCTGTCTTTCCTGGACTTTCATGACCTTCATTCTTTCGAAGGTAGTTCAATTATCTGGTAGAATGACCTTCAATTTGAGTTTGTCTAATGTTTCCTCAAGATTAGATTCAGGAATATCATGGAAATGAGGCTGTGGTCTTCTTATTGCATCATGTGACACATGATTTTGATTTGTCCCATTGTAATCATTTGATTAAGCAGGTGTCTTCCAGATATCTTCCCTACAATTTTTTTTTTTAATTGGAGTCTCACTCAGTTGCCCAGACTGGAGTGCAGTGGCTGCTCCCGGCCACTGCAGCCTCAACCTGCTGGGCTCCGGCGATCCTTCCACCTCAGCCTTCCGAGTAGCCGGAATTACAGGCACGCGCTACCATGCCCGGCTGATTTTTTTATTTTATTGCAGAGATGAGGTCTCGCCAAGTTGCCCAGGCGGGTCTCAAACCCGTGGGCAAAGGCAATCCACTCACCTCAGCCTTCCAAAGTGTGGGATTACAGGCTGAGACACTGAGCCCGGCTCTTCCCTACAATTAATAAATATTTTGGGGGGAGTTACTTTAAAAATCTGCAACTATCCTGTACTTCACCAAATATTCATATGTATTTATATTGACATGGACTTGTGGATTTCTATTTTATTCAATGGGTTATAATATACTGCATTCATCATTGATTTTGAGGCTCAAATTGTCAGTTTTGGTTGGTGGGGATATCTCTTAAGCTGCCTTGTGTGTCCCTGTGCTATGTCAGCATCCTTTGAGTGTCTTCTTGCTTTATGGTACAACCAGATATTCAAGATTCGTCTTGTATTTTTTCACCTTAGCCCTGGAATCAGCCCTTTCTCCAAGGAACCATGGTTCTTTTTAGTGCAAAATGGTATTTAGAAGTCAAGAAAGGGACACTAGATGTGTGCACTGCTTTGGGACTGTCACTGACTCCAGGTCCTCCCAGTGGACAGAGCTACACACACACACACACACACACACACACACACACACACACACACACACACACACACACACACACACTATATCTATACTAATGTCTATATGTACATATACTAAAAATGGAGAGTTCACAGTGATGTCTCTAATTCCAAGTTGATTCTATTTTCTGCTTTCTATCTCCTAACTTCCTTATTTTTCCAGTGAGGACTTGGCTTCTATTTTCCTTAATGTATTTTTAAATTTGTTTATTCACCCTGTATATAACCAATCTTTCATCAGTGTTGCTGTCTCCTCCCTCACCCTCTGTAAGTGCCTGTCTCACTCTGTTTTGGTGCCAATATCTCATCCTGGATCACACCCTGCACTGATGTGCCTTCAGCTTTCTTGGGTTCAACATGGATGCCCTCCTTAGCCTACTTGGGGTTCAATATCCCATGCTGGCCACCCCATAATATGGACACCCTCCACACTCTGCTCTGGCTCTGATGCTTACACTGGGTCACCTCCATGGGTGGACATTCTCCTCAACCTGCTCTAACCTCACACTGAACTGCTCTCTTCACCTTGCCTGGTTCTAATTTAGGAACAAAGTGTTTGAGAAGGTAAAGGGTAACTGGAACTACAATCTGGGGGCTGGTGTTTTAAAAGTTTACCTGGATCTGTTGACTTTTTCTCCTCTACCTCTCTTGAGAGTGTGTTAATGAGGATTGCAGACACTGCACATACTCAGCACAGGAATATTCTGGAGCACAAGTGTTGCTGGGCCCCAACAGAGCAAGGGAGAGGCCCCCTTCGTTTGACCTTGGACCTCTTGCTTCATTTTTTCCTCTCCTTTGAAAGAAAGAGGATCCCAATGACATTTATCGGTTGTTAGTATGTAGCACCTATTGTCTCAATCAGTCTTCACCTCAACCCAATGAGTATTATTAGCCTTATAATTTTTTCAGGTGAAGAAAATGTTTAAAAATATACTGGGCTTATTCACATGTACCAAGAGGGAGAGCCAGGATTTGGACTTGGGACAATCTGCCTCCAAATTGCCATCTACCTCCTTATCTCTTGTACTGGAGTAGACAGAGCACATCTTAGAAAGCCAGTTATACATACAGAAGGTGCTTAATAAATGTTTACCAAATGAATGCTAAAGCAATATTGAGGTCTGTGTGAATAAAACATAAAGTCTGGGTCCTGTGGTTAGATTATGAGACTTAACTCAAGCCCTTATGGTCAGGGAATATTTTCTACTTTTTTGCCTAAGATGTTACATAGGGTTTATTTCAGGAGAGGAAACTGTTCATGTTGCAAAACTGAGAAGTATTTTCTTGAACATAGTTACAAGATTAGGGCTTTATAAAGAATGAGAAAGTACTTTGTACTGGGTTTTTACTATATACCTAATCCCATTCTAGGGCTTTACACCTATCACTTTATTTAACTTAATCACTATGAGGTAGAGGGTATTATTTTATTCTGTTTGTAGATAAGAACTTAAGGCACAGAGACTTTAGGTGGCCTCCAAGGTTATAGAACTAGAAAGAAGAATAACCAGCATTTGAATCCAGGATGACTGGTACCTGACTCAGTCCTTGACCATTAGGATCTAATTATTACAGACATCTCAACTACTGGTTTTATCATTTAGCTGAATATATTTTTAAATGAAGGTGCTATGACAAGTAAGCCAATGGACACGAAAGCACTTTGCAAAATATAAAAGTTATACAATGTTATGTTCATATTATTAGTTACTGAGTTTTTGTTACACCAAGTGCATTTTCCCCTTTAGTTGTTTTAAAGACTGGCATTAAAGCATTAATTCAGAAATTGTTAAGTCAGAATGAGTGAATCTGGATATTTGTTCAATGTCACGTGCCAGGTAAAATAATCAAAAACATGTCTTTAAGCACTAACCAATCCAAAAAGCAAGTTGGACAGGTGAATGAACCATGACAATACCTGTAATAAATACTATGTTAAGTGTAAGGAGAGGATGCTGCAGGAGTAGAGGAAGGGTCTAAAAAAGATGCTTAAGAGGGAGAATCTGGGGTCAGAGTCCTGGCAGGATGTCAGTTTCACCCTGCATGGTTCATGAGTGAACTTTCTTGAAGGAGATTTTTACAGAGGCATAGACAGGGCTAAGGAAGCCAAAAAGAGACGTTGAGACATCCAGAGTCCTGAACCATGGGAAGCACTTAACATCCTATGGTTGAAAAGTCAATAAAAGGAAATAGTTTACCAGAGTCCAGTGAGAGTTAGAACTATGGAGGAGGAGCTGCCACTAGGAGTATAGCTTTGGAGAGATGCTGCTCTTGCCAGATATGAAGGGCAAGGCAAGAAGTACTCCAACCTTTTTGTAGTTTCAACTTCTAATCTGCTGCTGGTGTCTCCCATAGGCAAAACTCAAAAGGAGGCCAACTCTCAAAGGGATCTAAGTAAAGCACTCTCCACAGTTCAGCCATCTGGTCACTGAGCAGAGAATCTGGAGTGAAGGCAAGTAGAGAATAAACTGCACGTTATGGAAGGCTTCCTGGAAGAGGTGATACTTTTGTTACCCTAGAAGTATAGAGAAGTGTTTTCGAGATAAAGGTGAAGGAGGAAGAAGGAGAATACATGCCAGGTAGAGATTCTACCCTGTTTAAAGACATGATTCAATCAGGAAAGTACAGTATCTTCATGATGAAAGGGGTGGGAGGGGTAACAAGAATGAAATGGTTAGGACCATTTCACCCCAATCACATCTTCTCCTCAACACATTTCATTCTCTGCTTTTAAAACCTGTAAATGAGCCGGGCTCGGTAGCTCAGTCTGTAATCCCACGCCTTTGGGAGGCTGAGGTGAGTGGATTGCCTGAGCCCGCGGGTTCGAGACCCGCCTGGGCAGCGAGACCTCATCTCTACAATAAATCAAAAAATCAGCTGGGCTATGGTAGCGCCTGCCTGTAATTCCGGCTACTTGGAAGGCTGAGGCGGAAGGATCGCCGGAGCCTAGCAGGTTGAGGCTGCGGTGGCCGGGAGCGGCCACTGCACTCCAGTCTGGGCGACAGAGTGAGACTCCAACTCAAAAAAAAACAAAAAAAAACCTGTAAATTAATATTTATTAAAGAAAAACAATCACTTTACTATTAGAAGGGATTTTAAAATAATCAGTCCCTGGATCAGGCTGGTGACTTTCTAAGTCATCCAGAATGGGTAGTCTGGGTTCTACCTAGAGTTAAATGTCTTGCTGAATTATTTCTTTCACTTCACAATATATAATCATTTTTAATAGTTCAGTGTCTTATCCACTTGGGCTGCTGTAACAAAGAACCAGAGACTTATAAACAACATAAATTTATTTCTCATAGTTCTGGTGGCTGAAAGTCTGAGATCAAGGTGCCAGCAGATACAGTGTCTGATGAGGGTTTGCTCTCTGCTTCATAGATGGTGCCTTTTTGCTGTATCCTCTCATAGTGGAAAGGGACAAGGGAGTCTCTGGAGTCTCTTTTATAAAGGCACTAATCCCATTCATGAGGGCTGTACCCTCATGACCCAATTACCTCCCAAATCCCCCACCTCCTAATATTATCAACTTGGGGGTTTAACATTTCGACCCACAAATTTTAAAAAGTCACATTCAGATCATGACATTCATCATATCCTTCCCATACTCTTAATATTACAGTTGTCACTATATAATGTTGTAGAAGATTAAGGTCTAGACCATTTCTAAGGGTTACCTTTAGCTTAAAGATTCTATGGCTTTGACACCAACTTTGTCCTAATGCCTTAGAATTCTTTCCTCTTGCCAATACCAAACCTAGTGCTATCATTCTACTTCTACGTCAAGAACTACTTTAGGCAGTAACTAGTGCAGCCGGCACAGGTCTTGGATCAGTAACAGCAGCTGCCTGGCTGTTTTCTTTCTTCTCACTCTACCTAACCTCCGTCTGCCCTAAACTTACATCACTGATGCTCTTCCTTGAGTGTTTTCTTTCTGCCACTTGCCTTCTTAGAATCCTTCACGACTCCCGATACTTCTAATGATTCTAAGTGCATTGCACACATTAATCATTTACCCATCACAATAATGTTCAATGAAAAAATACTTCCACTATTCCATTATATAGATAAGGAAAGTGAGGCACAGACACCTGATGTCATACGCCTGAGAAATGTAGAGTGAGTGTTCAACCTCAGTCTGACCCAGAACACACACTCTTCACACTCTACTATGCTGGACTTTGTCTCTACACATAGACTTTACAAACCGATTTGCTTTTCTCACTTCTTGAATTTCCTTCTCAAGTAGGATTGTGCTTGTGCATCAGTATTCTTTCTAAAACATTCTGGCTTGGGATATCTTTATTTTCTTCTTCTTTTTTAAAAATGTTTCCTTTTTTTTTTTCCAGTGAAAGGGGTTTCACCATGTTTCCCAGGCTGGAGAGGCTATTCACAGGTGCATTCATTACAGCTTCAAACTCTTGGCCTTAAGGGATCTTCCCGTCTTAGCCTCCCAAGTAACTGGGACTTACCACCGCACCTGACTTTTCTTCTGTAATAGTACATCTTACTGTCTCTACTTCCTCAAACTCAGATTAAGTCCTAAGTCTCCTTTTATTTTTTCCAACTCTGACTCCATTATAGGCGTTCCCACAACCTTGATTCAAACTGTCACCAGGGACACATGATTTTCTTGTTAATGCTGTGTGGTGCTGACCATCTTCATTTGAATCAGCTGTTTGAGGTTTCCGAACCAGAAGTCCAACTCTTGCTTCCAGGGGATGAAGCGCCAGAGGTAAGGTAGTTTGAGACCTTGGTATCAAGTCTGGTCACTATACTCCTCTCTTGCTTTCTACTTTAACTAATTGAGAACTTTCGCCCCCGTATATTCCAATAGATTTGGTAGCCAGCATCCTGGTTTGCCTGGGACAGTGCCGGTTTATACTTTTTGTTCTGATGTAGTAAGCAGTGCCCTCTTTACTCTCAGTAGTGTTCTGGTTTGTAGGATAAGTTATATGGTCATTCTACCTATGGGCTCCTCTGTATGAAACAAAGAAGTTCTGCATGATGAATGTGAGAAGGGTTGAGGTTTTAGACAAAAGAATTATAGATTGCATGTCAGGCAGTACATATAAGCAATGTACAATGGGCCTGACTGTTTTTAAAATACAGAATATGGGCAATAGCCTGCACCTTTTTTCTTCTATTTTTTGTTTGTTTGTTTTGTTTGTTTCACTCTGTGGCCCAGGCTGGAGGACAGTGACACTATCACAGTTCACCACAGCCACAACCTTCTGGGCTCAGGTGATCCTATCACCTAAGTCTTCTGAATAGCCGGGACTACAGGTGTGTGCCACCATGCACAGCTAATTTTTCAATTTTTTGTAAAGACAAGGTCTTGCTGTGTTGCCCAGGCTGGTCTTCAAATCCAGGGCTCAAGCAATCCTCATACGTTGACCTCCCAAAGTGCAAGGATGTGAGCCACTGTACCCGGCAATCTCTTCTTTTTAACATTAGCTCCAGGTAATGATTAAAGACTCAGGCAACTAATGAAAACATAGCCTGGAATTTGGCTGTGTAGAGTTCAATCTCATTTAGAATGGTAGACTAGCCCATCTAGTGATGGAAAAGCCATCTCTTGGTCCCCTGTCAGAAGGAGAATAATAGACATAGTTTTGACTGTTGTGAAGTCACTGACCAACTACACTCTGTGCATGCGCAAAGCTTACCTGGGGGTCAGTGGTGCAGCTGTGCTGGGCCTGGCCTGTGATGGGCTCCACGACGTGGCTCAGAAGTGACTCCATTGTTTCAGCAGAGCTGAGAGCTCTTGTTCCATTTGGCCCAGGAGCTGCTGATTGGTTCAAGGGTGAGACTCTCAGGCCTCTGTGTCCCACTTGGGGACTCATCCTATGGCCTGCCTATCTGTCTAGGACGAAACCCTGGGGAACAGGGCCAGGAAACAGAGCTGGATGAAATGTCATAGAAATACATTTCAGAGAAGGTCCTGCTAATAAACCAGGTCACTATCTTTTCTGCCAGGGCTACTAAAAAATCAAGTCTTCAAAGTTCTTATTGCTGGTATTTGTAGGTATGAATTGACTGGAGGGAACATTGAATGAAAACTGTGAGCCATGCAGCATCAAGTCACTTTGGGTGAAGAAATAACAGCATCTTTCTCTCCAAAGTGATTTTAAAGATAAAATATCCTGAATATGTTGAACTTGTCCCTGATGATTAGATTAATAAAGTGTTTCTTAAGGAATGAAAGATGGAAAAAAGGTCTTTTTTAGATCCTGCAAGTCAGATGAAAGGGATATTGGCCAAGGGCTATGGAGCAATGGAAGAAAAGATGGAAAAGTTGTTGTAAAGTGACCTGTAGGAGAGAGAACTAGAAGCTGATAAATTGGACAAGTGGAAGAGCAGACTGGGGAGCTGGAAGAAAGGAGGAAATTGGGTGTGTGTGGGCTGTGCATGGCCTGGAACTGACCTTGCATGGGGGCAGACAAAGTAGCTGGGCCAGGGAGAGATGCAGGGGGCTCAAGTCATTTTCCATAATTCTCTGCCATGGCCCCAATTCCCAAGTCACTTGCTCTATTTGGTTGGGTATCAAAATCTCTGTTAAAACAGAGATTTCATTACTAGCTATAAATAGTTTAGTATAAAGTCATGTGTTGAATGGCTTTATTCCCCTTTTTAGTACCCCAAGGACCATTTTGGAAAGGGAAGAGCCAGGGTATCAGAAGAGGGAGGGATGGGACACTGTCTAAATGTGGCTGAAGGCTCTGGGAACCTTGGGGTAGAATGAAACCTTAGGCCTCTAGGTATGGGAATTCTGAGAATAACCTTTAACCGCTTCGTCATTTATCTAGGGTGAGCTTAGAATAGGCTTCCACTCATTTGTATACTTGAATCATTCATTCATTCATCACCTGCCTACTATGAACTGCACGGCAGGCTTGCATGTGCTGTGGTCAAAGCAGGCAGTGAATTACCAGAAACAGTTCTGAGAAGGTCAGAGAACAAATTGGAGCAAGTGCATTTGTTTCTTGAGTGGGCAAGTCAGGGGAGAAAGTGGGGTAGTGCCCTGTGTATAGTGAGAGGTTGTTGGCACCGTCAGCACTGACTAGGCGCAGTGAGGCCACGACCAGGTACTGCGAGTTGAACAGAGTACCCCCCAAATTCATGTTCACCTGGAACCTCAGAATGTGACCTTATTTGGAAACACAAGGCAGGGACCCTCCAAAAAAATGGAATTAGTTTTTGGAGCATGGGCCCCTTGTAGTACAGGCTTCTCCTAGTAGGTAAGTGTTCTAGGAACCCATCAGCATTACCATTGTAAGAGGCTGCATTCAGCTTCAGTGATTTTTTTTTTTTTTTAGATTCTTTCAGCGTGTTTGCTTTTTTCATGATGAATGATTTACAAGTGCATTCTGCCCACACCATGCTGCGTGTTCAGCAGTTTTAAGCCAAAAATGGCATGACCCCTATGCCCCACCCTCCTTATTCACCCAATCTCATCCTGGGTGACTTTTATTTTGTTTCCCTGGATGAAAAAAGTCCTCACAGGAAAACATTTTGCCGATGTGGAAGAGGTGAAACAAAAAATGACAGAAGCACTAAAAGGCATCAAAATTGACAAGTTCAAAAACCGTTCTGAGCAGTGGATGAAGTGTCTCGATAGGTATACTGCATCAAATGGAGAGTATTTTGAAGGTGACTGAAGTTTAACATGTAATAATAAATACACAATTTTTAATAAATAAATTCAGGAGCTTTTTGGGTCCCCCTCTTGTAGAGTCTTTGTAGATGTAGTAAGTTAAGATGAGGTCATATTATAGCAGTGTGAGTCCTGAATTCCATTAGTTAGTGCCTTTATAAAGGAAGGAGAGATGCAGAAACATAGGGAAGAAGGTCACACAACAACCGAGAAAGGTCACAAGCTGAGAAAACCAAGAATTGCCAGCAAGTACCTGGCAATCTACCAGAAGCCTAGTAGAGAGGCATGGGACAGTCTTCTGGTGGAGACGCTTCAGAAATAACCAACCCTGCTGACACTGTGATTTTGGACTTCCAGGCTTCAGAATTGTGAGATAATAAATTTTTGTTGCTTTAAGTCACCCACTTTGTGGTACTTTGTTACGGCAGCCCTAGGAAATACACCAGGATCAAGGGATACCCATTCTGTCCCAAGATTGGTTCAGTGAGACAGTGCTGGACTGAACATAAGTGCTCAAGACCAGGAGAGCATCTGAGACCACAGAGGGCTCCTGGTAAATGTGAGTGTGTTGTAGATGCGGTTATTCCCACAATGTTCTTCAGTGATAAAGCAGCCATTTGTGAAGCCCCTGTCTACCTATGGGTACTTCATTCAGTTTTTTTGGGGGGTTGTAGTCTCACCATGTCATCCATGCAGGAGTGTAGTGGCACACTCACGCCACCCCAGCGTTGGCCTGCCGGACTCCAGCAATCCGTTTGCCTCAGTCTTCCAAGTCACTGGAACTACAGGTGCACACACCCGCTAATTTTTTATTTATTGAAGAGACAAGGTCTTGCCAAGTTGCCCAGGCTGATCTTGAACCTGCGGACTCAAGCAATCCACTTGCCTCGGCCTCCCAGAGTGCTGGGATGACAGGCTGAGCCACTGAGCCCGGCCTCCATCCAGCTTTAAGGACATTGTGCTCTCAGACCAATTGTCCGTGTGGCTCAACTGATTTTCACATGAATCCTCCTACTGTGTAAAACTCTCTCCAGCAAGCCCTGCAGTCAGAGACCTTCAGAGAATTTGAGCTTGGTGAGGAACCTGGCTAAACATTAGTTAATAACCTAGAACTTTCTGTGGATGGGTTCAGTTTGAGGCCTCCTACGGTAGCAGATTGGAAGAGTGATCAGCTGTGCTTAGTTTCTTCCGCTCCAAAGTAAAACCCTGGGAACACGCATCTGTTAGTTTGCCCAAAGTGAGGTAAGTTGTGGAATAGATCCTTCCTTACTCTTTAAAAACTCCTCAAGAGTTCTGGGTTTATGATATGGAAGTAGAGGCAGGGCTGCTGAGGGGGTGAGTGTGGTCACCATGCTGTGGTTAAATGCTCCCTGGAGGATGCATTTGATTTTCCTTAAAAGATTCTCTCCAAGGAGGACATGAACCTCTTTGCATTTGAGTCCTTGCCAACCAGTGCTGGAGCAGTGAGCTCCCAGAAAGTCACAGGCATAGCAGTCATCAAACATTTAAGCACTCAAAGGGCACTGGAAAAGCCTATTCAAACTGAAGTGACTTTGGATGTGATACCCTGATTATCTACCAGGCGAAATTATAAGAAGTAAATGGCAAGGCATCTAGGAGTTTGGAATAGGGAATCATTAGAAAGCCCCATTAAGCCTGAGAGGGCTTATTAGAGATGCTACCCAATGCTTGGATTCAAAGCTACATTTAACTAGGCTTCTCCGACTCCTCTTCCTGAGCTTTTACTTGAGCCCTGGAGGTAGGGTGTATTTCATAGCAGGATAAAGTTGTATTTGCTAATTCTTGAGGATTAGTAGGAAGAGTCTTAATGAAATCTTGATCAGGGCCTGCTGTGGTTATGGGTGCCCGATTTGCATTTCTTTGCTTTTTATAGTATTTCTTAAAACTCAGGATTCTATCCATTTTGAAATACATATATTCAGTACTCTAGGGTCAATAACAGGCTTAGCATGTCACACTCAAGATGCAGTTTGGAGAGGCAAAAGTTAAATGCAGAAAGCATTGTTCAGACAGCGTTACCCTTAGATCTGGGTAAGTGGGGCCTTTGCCTCAAACCTGTACCTCAGGGGCCACCACTTTTTGGAGAGTCTTGTTCATATTTTCTAAGTCTGTCTAAGTTAGATCTGGCAGTACAGCCTGGGCAGGGAACCTAGAGCCCAGACAGGGCTCCACATGGCCCTGGTTCCCATTTTAACTTATTTTATTTTGTTTTTTTGAGTTGGAGTCTCACTCTGTTGCCCAGACTGGAGTTCAGTGGCATGCTCACGCCACCGCAGCCTCAATCTGCTGGGCTTAAGTGATCCTCCTGCTTCAGCCTTCCAAGTAGCTGGAACTACAGACATACGCCACCACGCCCGGCTAATTTTTTGCTTTATTGTAGAGATGATGTCTCGCCAAGTGGCCCAGGCTGATCTTGAACCCACAGACTCAGGCAATCCTCTCACCTCGGTTTCCCAAAGTGTTGGCATTATAGGCATGAGCCACCATGCCCGGCCATTTTTACTTTTTGTATCACTGTCTGACCTTCCACAATCACTCACCCCTGCACCAGCGCGCGCGCGCACGCGCACACACACACACACACACACACACACACACACACACACACACACATCTTGGACATTGCAATTGTCCTAAGGCCATGTGGTTGGGACCAGTTTCAGCAAGAGGGCCTGGTGTGTGGACTGCTCCTTCCAGTTGGTGTAGCATTTTTTTCCCCCTACAGGATCATGGAAGATTGGTGCTGACACTCTGATATTGGGTTACTCTCATTCATGTCAGATGACATGTGCAGAGTTCAGTACTCTGGGCTACTGGTGGCCTACCACCAACCCTTTGTTTAGCCATGCATAAAGGCCCATGTGTTGGTGCCTTCCCGTTTTATGTTCTTTCCATGGTGATACCTTCAGTCTATAGGACTCAGGAGCAGTGGGACATGGTAGCAACAGAAAATGCCTATATTTCCCTTCAGCATGAGCCAGACAGATAGAAGACATAAATTGAATCATCCGTTTTTCATGTTCTTCTCCTATGACAATATGTCTAGACTCAGAAGTAATTTAGAGAATGGAAGTTTAGCTGCAGCCCCGAGTAGAAATGATCTCTGTAGAGTAATGTTTGATTGAGTAGAGGACACATAGAAACATGAGGTAACAAGACACAGTTTTGGATTACACAAGTTCATAGCCTTTGGTAATCCTGAGGTCAAGGACTAGGGCCAACAGATGCAGTACTAAGTTTCAAGTAAAGAAATTTGTGGCCTTTGGGAAGGTGAGGGAAGCGAGATAGTGTTCTCAGTCTGGGAGACCTTGAAGTTTTTGCATAGCATCACAAGCAGGAACTGAAAAGCATGAGAAAACATATGAGTAAGAGATACTGAGACTGGAGTACCTGGGCATTTTTTAGGCTTTAGCCATGAAAATAGCTTGTGTTAGACTGAAGTTCTGGGACTACTTCTTCTTTTTTTTTTTTTTTTTTTTGAGTTGGAGTCTCACTCAGTCGCCCAGACTAGAGTGCAGTGACATGCTCCTGGGCACCGCAGCCTTGACCTGCTGGACTCCGGCGATCCTTCCTCCTCAGCCTTCCAAGTAACTGGAACTACAGGCGTGCGCTACCACACACGACTAGTTTTTGATTTATTTTATTATTATATTTATTTATTTATTCATTTATTTTGAGTTGGAGTCTCACTCTTTCGCCCAGACTGGAGTACAGTGGCCACTTCCGGCCACTGCAGCCTCGACCTGCTGGGCTCCGGCGATCCTTCCGTCTCAGCCTTCCAAGGAGCTGGAACTACAGGCGTGCGCTACCACGCCCGGCTCGTTTTGAGTTATTGTAGAGATGAGGTCTTGCCAAGTTGCCCAGGCGGGTCTCGAACCTGCGGGCTCAGGCAATCCATTCACTTCAGCCTCCCAAGGCGCGGGATTACAGGCTGAGCCACTGAGCCCGGTTTAGTTTTTGATTTATTGTAGAAACGAGGTCAGGCCAAGTTGCCTGGGCGGGTTGCAAACCCTCAGGCTCAGGCAATCCACTTGCCTCGGCCTCCCAGAGTGCCGGGATTAGAGGCTGAGACACTGAGCCCGGCCAAAGTTCTGGGGCTTCTAAGATTCCTCCTGAAGTAGAACTGTGAAAATATTTGGAGACAATATCAGTTATTGGAGTGAAGAATGGTATTGGGGAGTGCAATATCTATGGTTCTTTTTCTGCATAATCTGCAGCCAAGGAAAGAAGGCTTTAAACCCAGAAGTTGGCCTATCACTCTGATTTGGCTGGCAGTCAAGTCCATTTTATCATGAGCTGTGCCTTGCTCAAGTACATTCAGGCAAAGAACATGAACTTTGGAGCCAATAAGATCTATAAGCACCTCAAGACCTTAGATAATCCCTGTCTGTTTGCTCATCTAATAATATGGAGAAAGCAAAACACCTTATATGTTTCATTGTGGGATGAGTAAATGAATAAGGAAGTACTTTGTTATCTGTAAGTCTTTCTCTCATGTGCTGGACCTTAGACAATCTATCTACATGCAAGTTGCTTTCCTTAGTTCTTCCCTTAATCTCTTTCCTTTTGAGGGCATGATTTAGCTGTGGGATCCTCTCCCCAGAGCTCTCTCCTCAGAGCCCCTTCCCTTTAGCATGTGTTCCTTTCCCCCTTCAGTCAGATCAGTGGAGTACTTGGCCCTGAGCAACAGCTCAGATGTGAGTCCTTTGATTTCCTGTTTCCTTTTATGTTCTCAAAGATCAGGAAGATTTTCTTCTCTTTTTGAATGTAGCTTTGTTGCTATCAGAAAACACAGAAGCAAGTAAAAGCCAGGACCAATTGGAACCCAAGTTGACCTGAAGACCAGATTCTACGTGGAGACTGGGAGAGTCTCCTACAAGTTGGAGATTTATAAGTTGGCAGAAGAGATGGCTGCTCACAAAATTTCTTGGGAATGTGGATTGAGGTGAAATGCATATTGGGAGAAGTCAGAAGTTGTCATCAGCATGTGGTGGCCCAATATAACTATGCCCATGTTCTCCTGTCTTGTGTTAGCCCTTGGACAGCATTTATTAGCAAACCCTCCTGCCTTCTCTGAATGTCAGAAGAGACACTGTGCACTAGAGTTTGTGGGACACTTTGACCTGAGTGCAGGGTCAGCCTTGGCACCTTGGAGTAAGAGAGATACCAGCTGATACCTTGGGAGAAAAGACCATCTGCTCCTTTGGCAGCTTGTATATCATTCTCTCCCACACATGATAGACATGTAGGAGAATTCTATATGAACAAGGGATCAGTGCTGAGGTTAGATTTTGCACTCCTTTCAATGCATATTTTCTAAAGAGCTAGAGTCTCTATGGGCTTTCCTCAGCCTTTAGGGTCTGGCACAATTCTTCTGCATAGGTCTTGAACTTGGGCTTGAGGTGAGAGCTCTTTGAACTTAAGCATTCCTGATAAAATATATTATTCTGCTGTCCCTGTCTTTCTTATTTTGTTAAAGTGCCAATGTCTTCTGGCAACTTTTGACTAAAAAGTAATATAATAAAAATCAAGAAATTAATATATATGCTATGTGTATCAATGCATCAGTGCATTATATCTATTTGAAATGTACAACAGAGGGACAAATTAACAATGTTTATATCCATGGTATGATTTGGGTAAATGCCTATACTCTTCTGTTATCGATCTGTGTGCAAAGAAATAGAAGCACGCCCCTGTCCTCCTCTCCCCTTCTAACACCGTGTGTAGAAAACTGGGCTGAACCCCAGCGAAAGGCACGTGGGGTGGTCCATGCCCCATGCATGAGTGGATTGGGCTAGTTATCCAGAACTTCATCTTCCATCAGTGCTGCTAATGAGTAAGCAGGAGAGTGTGGGAGGTGGAGGTCAGGGAGGTGAAGGAGAGTGCAGCGCCCCAGGAAAGGTGAATGAGCGCACAGATGTTGGAAGAAGGGAGCCCATGGCAGACTCACCAATGTTTCCAACTATTTCCCGCAGTGCTTTGCTCACATAAAATAGGGCAGAGGAGGAGGAGCAGGGCCTCAAAGAAGTTGCCCCTTTTTGGTCTTCACCTATGATTGGAAATGCAGGGTTTCCCCATCCCCCTACCCATTGCATTCTGCCTGACGAATTATGACTGTCTTTTCCACTGATGTTTTATCTAAGTGCCTCTTTAATCCATTTGCTTTGTGACTGAAAAGAAAAAAAAAAATCTTTAGCAAAGTTCAATAACTTCATAAATTTCCATCTATAGAGAAAGCAATATATGAAAAGCTTTTCAAATTGTGCTTGTAAAATATTTCTCTGCTTTGTTACTTATCCATTCCACTTTGTGGTCCCAGAAATGCGTCATCAGCAATTGTTTCCTGGGTTTGGACATTTTTCACTCTCTCTAATAGAAAAGATCTTGTACATATTTTTCATTATATACATAAAATTCTTTGTACTATACTGGATATAAGTAATTTTTTGAAGATAGAGAGTATCACTCATATGTTGTAGGTGGCAGTGAAAATTGGTACAAACTCTCTTGTAAATCAACTTAACTGACTGTATCACGAGTCTTAAAATGTTCATCGGTACCCTTTAAACTAACAATTCCACTTCTTAGCACCTGTGCTAAAGAAATAGTCTAAACACAAAAAATACACATAACAAAGGTGTTCACTACATGTTACTTATATATGTATTACATAGACACACAGATATGTATAATAAACTGTAGATAAATGTTTAACAAGTAAAGGATGTTTTTGTAAATTGGTAAATCCATTTAATAGAATCTTATGGAACAACCAAAATGGAAGACTATAACATAAAAACATGAAAAACACATGTCACATAATTTAACTGACAATAGTAAGATATGCAATTACATATGTAATATGCTTGTGACTATGTACAAATATGCATATTACAAAAAATATGGGAAGGGGCCAAGTCACCTTGTTAATTGTGATTGTGTTTGGATATTTGTATAATGAATGCTTTCTCTTTTTTTTACTTTCTATTTTTATGTCTTCTTTTTTCAAAAACTTTTTAATGAGCATGACTACTTTCAATAGAAAATCAACCAACTGACAAAAGAAACATACAGTCCTCATGTATTTCTTAGTCCATGTGGTGATAAATCTTTATAGGTTCATAGCAAGCAGAGACTTTCGTAGTATATATTTAGATAGGCAATTGCATTTATGTAAGAAAATGGAGTGATACTATGGAAAGACCACTGGCTTGCGATAAAACAGATGAGTCCAAGTTCTGACTTTACAATAGATGGTGTGACATTGGACAAGTCATTTTTCACCTCTGGCCTGCTGTGTCCTATCTGTAAAATGAAGAGGTTGTGCTAGAAGTCTCTATGGTTACCAGGAGCACTTTAACCTTTTGTTATGTAGAAACTAAACATGTAGAGATTTGAGACCATATAAGTATAATAGAACTCACCTGGATGGATCGTGCACAAACCCGGTTCTTTGAGTACTGCTTGATGTTAAGCATGCCATGATTTACATCCTGATTTAACATTTTCATCTGGTGACATATTTCTCATGGCAATTAAAAACATCACTCTTGTACATAATAAGAATGAAAAATGAGAAGGATGGAAAGAAGGTGAAGAAGAGAAAGTTGTGGTAATTTCAGTCTGAGCTGTGCTTTGAAATGAATGTAGCCTCTAAACTGGAACAGATATTAGATACCAGTATTTTATAGATTAAAACAATAGACTCAGAGACACCTACTGGATGGACACACGTCCCATCCATGGACCACAGTCACATGAATAGGGAGGAACCAATATGTCTCTCAAACCGTGGACTCCTGACTCCCAATTCAGTATGTTCTTTGTTCTGGTTATGGTTGTTTATAGCAAAATCAGATTAAATCCAATTCATAACTATTGACTACCTGAATAATTAGAAATAACAATGTTACTTTACATATGCATGGAGCTTTACAATTTCCAATGCCCAGAACCATGACTATGAATTTTAGGTTTTATGAAATAAAGCTCATTCCAGACATTTGGTTTCACAAAAGCTATTGAATGTTCCCAAATTCTATTATTTAAACAATGTTCCCCATAATGCCTCTCAAACCTAGAAATAGAGCCAAATTTTTTTGCCATTCATTCACGCATTCAACAGATATTTTAGGGGCATACAATCCTCAGGGCTAGAGTTGCCAGATGGGCCTGGCTCATTCACACATGAAGTTTTTGTTCTCTAGTTGTTCATGTCTGCCAAGGGCAGGTGCTCCTGGACTTTACTCCAGGAGGTCAAAGTTACGTGCATGAACCAACAAGAATGCAGTAAACTAGGACCCACCATCACATGTTGGGTGCTACTTGTAACTCCAGATGCCACATGATCTCAAAGAAGGCAAAGCCAAAACAGGCTGAAACAATCCAAGTCTAGGTTGAGCTCAGAATGAAGGAAGCAGAGAGTACCATGCTAGCCCATTCAGACTAGAGCTGGACTTTCCATCAGAGCTGGAGCAAGGAAAAGAAACAATAATATATATTAAACACTCACTATGCTCATGCATTTGATTATGCACTTGTCTAGAATTAGATATCATCATTGTTAGGTATTAGGACATATCCTTTTCTTAGTCAACAGGACAGCTCAGATTTAGCCACTAGACCATTAGGCAAACACTGTACTTCCATGATCAGTGGGCAGGGTGAACCATGGCGTGGAGGAAGGGTGTGGATAAGACACCAGAAAAGAACCTGTGCTATAGACTCCACCAGTCTCTCAGTCCTACAAGTACCAGACTTTGTTCCCCACCCTGCCTCAAAAATATGTTTTATGTTGTCTTTAATAGCAGACTCATGTCTTATTGATCTCAGCCTGCATGCTGGCCCTGCAGCATGCAGGCTCAGATGAGAGAAAGAAGAAATCAATTTGGATGCCAGGGAGCAGAGCTGTTTCCAAGTTTACTGGATTATCTCTCCCCTCCCCTCCTTTATTTCCTTTCTCTCTCTCTCTCTCTCTCTCCTTTAAGCTGTGGAAGAACTACTCTGTGTCCTAACCATGAAAAGGGCCATATGGCCATAGCAGCACTTCCTGGGGTAGGCAGCTATGATATTCAACAGGAAGTCAGGTGTTACTCCTTTCCTGAATCAGATAGCTTAGGGAACTCACAGGCCACAGAATCAAATGCAGTCATGTCATGGGGCAGGGGGTGGTAATTGATGCTGATGAGCTGCCTTTTGTGAAAACTGTCTTCTGATTTGAATGCTTTTTTCCAAATGCCACAGTCTCCACCCTCAGGTCTTCCTGCCATCATAAGTTCAGAAAGAATTTGTTGAGTTTCCACTTAGTGTTCATCATTGCACTCTTTGTGATACATAGAATTACAAGACAAAGCTCAAGCTTTCAAGGAGTCACATATGAAATAATTAGAACTTACAATTAGGCAAAGTGACAGATCAGTGAGGGTAGAATAGAGAACAAACCAATCAGGCTTGCATTTAGCAGATGGGTAGTGTTTGGGGAGAGCGTGGGAAGAAATGATGCGTCAGTGCCTAGATTTCTTCTCTGTCCAATTCAGAATTCCCATCGATAAATACTTCAAATTCAGCTTTAGTGCTCACTACTTATGACATACACAGTAGAGTTATATTCAGTCATTTATTGAGTACCTGCTGTGTGTCAGGTACTGTGTTTTGCCCTACAGATACAGAAATAAATAAGATACATTTCTTGACCTAAGGAGATGCAGTTCCACCATCTGTAGTGGAAATCATTCAATGTGCTGTAGTTACTGGTGACTGAGTCTAAGTTTTATGATTGGTGAATGTATAAAATACAATGGGAACACAAATGAGTGACTATTTCTATGGGAGAAAGAAGATGGGTCAGCAGAAACTACAGAAAGAAGTTGACATTTGAGCTTGGACTTGAAGGATTTGTAAACATTCACAGGTGGAATAAGGCATCCCTAGCAGAGGTACCTGGCCTCTGCAAAACAGTGGAGGTGTGAAAGCACTGGGTAGAATTAGGGAACAGAGTCTTGTATAGAGAGGGCTCAGGGGAGGTTGGGAAGCATTAGCTAGGCATGAGACCAGAAATAGTTCTTGGAACATACGCAAGTCTATCCAAAAGTGAAAGAGGGAAGGACTTTACATAAGTGAGAGATGGTGAGAGGTGGCGAGTGTCAGGTCCAGGGGAAGGACATTGGAGGTAGAGAGAAGTATTTATATTAAACTCATATTTAGGAGATTAATCAACAGTCCTTACAGATTAATTGAATATGAGAAGCATCGTGTCTGCTGTTGGCACCTCGCCCAGATTCCTCTTACCGGGCAGGTGCGTCCATCCCCAGCTGCTGTGAGTGTTGGCTGCCAAGTCCTCACGGTGACCCCCTTCTCTGAAACATAGACTATCTCTGAACAGGAGCTGACTCATCTAGGAGATTATGTGACCCTCCCCCACTGGAATTCATGGCCAAGATCTGACTGACCTGAGGGTATAAAAGGCAGGCCTCCTGGCCTCAAGATGGGGTCAGCATCGTGGTGCTGTGTGCTGAGCTCTCTGTGGGATCAGGGTGATGCTGGTCTCCAGCTGAGCCACCTCCTTCTTCCCTCACTCGCCATCTCCTGAGAACCTTTGCTCAATAAGTCACTTGCAGAAGAACCCTCATCTCAGGCTCTGCTTTCAGGGACCCCAACTTCAGACAGGATTGGGTAATAAAGGGGGAAAAGTCAATGATTCCCAGGCTTCCTTTTGATAAGTGGATGACTGAAGATGCTGAGCCTAAGGGGAAGAGCCTTAGAGGAGGGCGAGGTTTGGGAGGGGAGAGAGGGTAGTTTTGTTTACCAGGGAAGTAGGTGGAATATCCAAGAGGCAGCTGGGTATCTGCAGGTCTGCAGGCTGGGAGGGAGCTCTGGGTGTAGTCACTGTACATGACTAAAAGACAACTGAAATGAAGAGGTTGCCTAGGAAAAAATTGTGGACTGAGAAAAACAAAGAGGACTCAGGATTAACTCTGAAGAATGTGAGCATTATACACTGAGTGAAAAAGTGCCAGGCAGCAAAACAGCCATGCCTTTTCTTTCTTTTTTTTTCTTTCTCTCTTTTTCCCTTCCTTCCTTCCTTCCTTCCTTCCTTCCTTCCTTCCTTCTCTTTTTAATTACCTCCAGTGAAGTTGAGTTTGTGTATCCTGTTATCATTCTACTCATGTACAGGCTTTCAAGTTGTGAGTCAATACACACAAATATATGTGTGTGTATATATGTGTATGTCTAGAGGTATATAATAAAATATGTTTCATGCAATAAAATTTAACCTCACTATTTGTTACCTCTGACACACTCTAATATTGATTTTCTATTATATTTTATTCTGTCCTAAAAACACTGATGTAGAATCTACTAAATTAATTTTTTCAACCACTGATTGGTCATGACCTGCAGTTAAAACACATTTCAAATGGTAACCTATAAGCTAAAAAAACCTATCATGTTTAGTTTTCACTTCCTAGTTGTCAATACAAAAACTTAATTATGTCTTTTGACTCCTGCCTTAGAAATTAGCACATTTAGCTTCCTTTTTCTGTTTTCTATTGCCCTATTTTGTTATTATACAGATATTTTATTCTTGTATTAGTATTGTTAAATTTATATTTCTGCATTTTACATATGCTGTTAAGATTATATTTAATAGTTTAAATTAATGTAATAGTTATATTAACAACCTCAATTTTTGTGATACATATTTATACATATATATGTTTCTATGTATATATGCAAAAGGCCAGAAAACTGTATGTTAAATATTAATATTAATTTTCCCAGACTGTATTTCAGGACTTTTTGTAGTATTTTTTCATAGTTTTTATTTTCTGCACAAAGATCCAGTGATAATTTTAGTTAATAATATAAATAATAAAATAAAAAAGCTTAAAAGTAAGACAATTTGCTGATAATATTGTTGCATAATTTTATTTTTAATAATTACATGATTTACATAATTTTTTGTAGTTATAACTATATTTTACTTAGTTTATATATTTTACATCTTTATGTTAGAAATTTCTTTCCTATCTCGAAATCTGATAGTATCTCCATTTTTCTGAGTTTTAATAATTTAATTTTAACAGTTTTTATACTTATTTTTTATTCATATAATCTATATTTTTGTCTATATTATCCACACTCAGTCTCTAACAGCAGAGTCAGGTATTCCTAGGATGTCCTGTGATAATCTCTGAAGTACAGTTTTCTAACTGATGACCCCTCAGGCTCTCAGCAAATCCATGAACCTGATCCTGACTGTGGAACCAAAGTTTCTGGGTGTAGATTCCTGGAATCTGCCCTCTTTTACAAGCTCTTAGCCTTTACTTTTCTCCTACCCAGTGATTGATATTCATCCTAGACATTAAAAACTACCCTCCTAAAAGGAAAAGAAACAAAGAGACATCATTGATTCATAAATAAGAAGACCTGCTGTGAAGCCCCAGTTTGGCCGATGGCTAACTCTACATTCATGGTGCAAACAGCATCAACACTCTAGGTGATCATTTTTCTCAACTGTGAAATGATTTAGATTAAATGATAGGTGGGATTCCTTCAGTTCTAAAAGATGGTTTGTCTCCCAGTTCTTGCTTTCTAAAATGGGACTAATACCTGCTCTGCCTGTGTAACAGCGTGTGAGGTCATGATGGTCAAATGAGTTAGTTCCTTAAAGCACTATTATATTATTCTTATGGCTATCGTTATGTTATTTGAAAATTCTGTCTGCTTTTCATCCTTTAGAGTAGATAAAACAAACTACATATTCATTGGTTTCTGGTCTATTCAGTGCTCCCTTTGGAAACCTAGATGCTCTTTTCAAAGTATAAGATAATTTTTCCTCTGCCTAGTTGTGGCAGAGACTAGGCATGTGTTCACTAAACCCATTTATTCTCCATATCACCCAGTCTTCCTTGCCATTATGTGTGACTGAGTAAAAGCTAATGGGATGTGGTGAAATGTTTGGTCTCCTAAAATATCTTACTTGTGATCCTTCATTCTTTCTCTTCCTTTTCTGCCAGATAAGTGACAATGCCCCAAAATGAACGTGGACCACCCCATCCTGGGTTACTGCTGGCCTTGGATTGAACTTTAAATGAAGAAGAAATAAATTTCTATTGCTTTAAATCACTGAAAACTTAGGATATGTCTGTTGCATCAGCCTGCTATACCTTTACAAACATACTTGCCCCTCCCTTAGGCATATAAATTATTTGTGTTCATTTGCATAATGAAAGATCTTCTTTCCTTGCCTACATGGTGACCAGATGAGAGCACTTCTCAGGACTATGGATAATATTCATCTACCTTCAATTACTAATGGTTGTCATTAGGGTGCTATCTATCTCAGTTCAAATGTCACCTCCTTAGAAAAGTTTCCCTGGCATCTGTATTTAAAGTATTTGACACCTCCCATTCCAGGTATTTCAGGTAATATTTTTAATGAAATTTACCAGTTCCTGGAATTTATTATTATTATTATTGCTGTCTTGTTTGTTATCTGTCTCTTCCGTGAGAATGCATGCTTCACATTGGTAAGATTCTTCTCTGACTTGGTCAACACTGATGTCTTCTTAGAGTCTAAAAATGTGCCTGACACAGAGTCAGCATTCAGCTGTTCTAATAAGTATTTCCAGTATTAATTCACTAAATGTCTTACATATTAAGCAACATAGATGACCTCTTGGTTGTCCCACATCAATAATGTTGCCTTGAGGTTTTTCTCAAAGTCCATGCGCTGTCAGCTTACTTCATGATTTTGCCTGTACAATTGAAAGAACCTTTGAGTTAGAAAACTATACTGGGGCCAAAGTGGGATGGGAAAGAGAGGACGAACAGAAGGATAAGGAAGACTCTTGAAAGACACACTAGGAAAAGGCTCCTGAGGTGAGTGTGTGACTTCATAGGCATGTGAGCTTGCATGTTTGTGTGTGCATATGTGTGTCTAAGAGAGATGTGAGAATAATATGTAGAGAGCATGCTCTAGCTGGAAGTTTTTTCAGTAAATTATTATTAAAACATTTTTAATGCCTTTTTGCCCTTGAAAAAATTCTTTTCACCATATAGTTATACTCTCTATATTCATATAATGGAAAACTGTCATCTCCTAACTGAGGCTCCGCCTGTTTGGCTACTAATTTTCCTTCCAGACAACTTCTTGAAAAGTAATTGCTTTCACATATGGGTGAGGCTAGACCTTAGGAGTCCCTCTTTAATTTTCCTTACTTAGTGTTTTTTAGCAGCCTGTTAATCATTTCACTAAGTGATTACACAAACCCCAGAACATTTTTGAATCTTTGTTTGCTGTGAATTCTAAGAACTTTGACTTCTGTCTTTCCTTATTATTTTTGCAGACGTTCCCCGTCAGAAGGGTGCTATACAGACTTGGGTTTAAATCTCCAGATTTTCCACCCGCGTATTGATGAGCTGTCCGCGGTGCTGAAGGGCTGACAGGCTAATTCTCAGTCGTCGGATGTTCTCAGTACCAATGTGCACTTTGAGGGTGGCCTGCTGGGGCAGACTGTTCTACTGCCAGTTGCACAGTTGTGGCTTTGCATTCCTACTTGTGGTGTGGAAAACTCATTGCCTTTCCTGTTATCTAGCTGATAGATGAGCTAATTTGAAAGGTGCGATTTAAGTCCCAAACCTGTTGGAAGCATCTTTAAAATTTTGTAGTGGCTGTTCCTGGGCGCTTTGGTATCCAAAGTAAAAGTTAAGCTCTTAAATTCTAATACAACCGTATAAAAGACAACTGACATATTTTCAAGATAATATGTATATTGCTTCAAAACATGCTTCTACAGCAATTTGTCTCCAGTTTCATCTAGGTGAGCAACTAAGAGTTGCAACCCTATATGATCAAGTTTCATTGCTAAAATCAAGCTCCACTTCTTGATTAGTAAGAATGCCTGGAATGTTCTTTTTTTTTCTTTTTTTTTTTCTTATGATATTGTGGGGTACAGTTAAGGGTTAGGTATACAAATATGCTTCATTCAGGCACCCATGTTGGTAAGAGGTGTCTCCCCATCCCCAGACAGATATTTACTACTGTTAATCCCATCTCCCTTCCCCTCCCGCCCATAGTCTCCCACCACTGTCAGTCATTTTCTTACAGTATTACGTTGGATGTTCAAGGTCCACTATATGAGTGAGAACATGTGATACTCAGATCTTTGTTTCTGTGAGCGGTCACTCAGTATTATAGACTCTAGTTCCATCCAGGTTGCTGTGAAATGCATGATTTTGTTCTTTTTTATGGCTGCATAGTATTCCATCGTGTATATGTGCCACATTTTGCCTGGAATGTTCTAATCTTACGTAGGGAACACGTAAGGGAATCTGGCATTCCATCAAAACCTGGGATTCTTGCTTATTGGTCTGACACAGACCTATGGACAAAAATGGGAAGAAGATAACATAGGGAAATAGACTGAGGTAGAATATGGGTAAGAACAAGATTTGGAATATGTTTCTAGCCTCTTAATAAAAAACCCTATTGATAACAAGCTGTATATAGAAACCTCTTGTTACCTTTCTGGGCATTTTGTTGACCAAGGCTCTGAATGTGTCTGTGTACCCAAGATTCATACCCTTGAGAGTGTGAGAGAAGCAGCCTTATTAATGGTATAAACTGAGAAATGATGTTTTCAGTACCTACAATAAACTCAATTGAGTCTTAATCATAATCAAAGTGTGAATTTTAGATATGCTAATGTTTGTGCTGAGAGGAAGTAGTCTAATTGGCTCTCCTTTAAAGGGAGGGGTGGTGGTGGCTCAGAAGCATAGGAGGAGTGAAAGAGGGATGAAGAGAACAGGAAGCTGCTTGAGTAACTGATCATGACTGCAGGATGATTTCCTGCAGCCTAGAGAACTCACCATTTGTTAGGAATGCACTCACTGGCCAGCAGTATCAAGTGGAAGAGAACCGAAAGCAGGAAGTATCCTCTAGGGGCTATAGATGGAGAAGGTAATATGTTACTTTGTTCCCCATTTCATCAAGAGGCACAACGACAGATTGGGAAATGCTTCATTAGCCAGGGCAGGCCTAGAGTAAAAAGTATCATTATTAAAATAGTCCCTTGAAATCTCATACATTTTTCCAGTTTACATGTGTGTGTGTGTGTGTGTGTGTGTGTGTGTGTGTGTGTGTGTGTGTGTGTGTGTATTTTTTCCTTTTGAGTCGGTGTCTCACTCTGTTGCCCAGGCTGGAGTGCAGTGATCTATTGATCTATAGCCATATTATCTCATGGTCCACATAGAAATCTGGAGAGACTGGCAGTCCTTATTTTACAGACAAAAAAACTGGGGCTTATATGGATTAAATGACCTCCTCAAATCATACGGCTAATAAATACGAATCTGTGACTGGGACAAAGAACTTTTGACTTCAGAATCAGTGCTTCTTTCATTATATCATACTCACTGCTATTAATGGCAGCAAAAGTTTACTTTATCTATCTAAATTCCCCTTTAAATTTCTTTTAATGGCAAGGAAAAACAGTTAGCAAATGAGCGAATTATCACCTGACCCAGAAATAGAAATATCAGAAGTTTTAGAGCTCTTCTATCCTTCCTGTCTCATACCCAGCCATGAACCCAGTAATATTATTTAACTTAATTGAATGTCCACTATGTGCCAAGCATGTACTGTGGAAAATGCATGGTAAACACTATTCCATTTAATTATTACAACAATTCCTTGTAATAGATACTAGTATTATCTCCATTTTTCGATGAAGAAACTGACCTAGATAGGTTTAGTGACTTGACCAAGGGACAGCAACTAGTAAAAATAATAGCAACATTTACAATGTACTTGCAACACGGCCAGACATCCATCAAAGCATATTGCAAGTACTAGGTCACCTAATGCATTCAGCCCTAGCAATAGAGTATTTAGGTTTGCCCAGCAGAGTCCTGATGTACTCTTGTTGTTCCAGAATAATTATCAATCGTGTGTCCCTTTTTACTCTTAAAAGTGTTCTTGTTTGTAGGATACAAGTATTTGGGCACCCTACCCTATGGGGTACGTACTCTTATTTTTCTTTTATGAATGAGTAAATGAGATCAGTTCTTTAGGTGTAAGTAACTTGCCCAAAGTTTCCTGACTAAAAGGTAGTGATGCCAAGACTCACGCCCACGTGATCCAGTTTATTTTCCTTGTAACCCTCATGTTCTTAGTTCTCTACTTGTCTTTCATTTACAGACATTTTTGTACAACAGCCAATCTCTGTCCTGAAGAGTTCTTCTTAGATTTTTTCCACAGATAGTGCAGATAGTGGTCTCTATCCTGATGTATAACTCTCTCTTTTTTCCCAAGTAAACATGTGTCCTAAATCTCATTTCTTCAGACCCTTCCTGAATAACAGGATATAATCTAAAAACAGAGGTACAACGTAAAATGCAATTTTCTGGGCACTTTACTTTTATTATTTTACTTAATTCTATCCTTAAAACTTCTCTGTGGGTTCATGTCTATATTTCTACCACCCAAATGATAAAACAGAGCCTCAGAGATGTTAAATAACTAGCCCAAGATCTCACAGTTAGGAAGTGAGGGTAACAGAACTCAACTCAGTTCTGCCTCACTTCAAAGCCCATGTACTCTCAATGTGGACACTGCCCTCAACAGCAAAATTTTTCCCAAGGTCCTGCCACAGCTCCTAGACTGTAACTCTTCCATCTTAATAATGAAATTCTATCCAATTTGGAGCTTGTGTCATCCTTCTAAGGTTTAGAGGATAACTTATTTGCTTTTAAGCCAGGGGACTCCGATGCCTTTACCCTGTGATAATTTCAGGCATCATGACAGTCTCAATATGGCTGAAGGCCTTTCTCAGTGTGATAAAATCCAGTCCCTGAGATAAGTGCAAAGAGGTCAAAGATAGGCTCACATATAGTGAGCCAGGGAGGGGCTCTCCCACCCCCACCCATTATTTCTCCAAGTCCTAATTCAGACCATCGGGCAGAGTTGCTGTTCACAATTGCCTGAGATGCAGGCCCTGGGTACCGCATATGATGTCCCTCAGGCCAAGTGCTATACTGATTAACAGGGGATGGTGTGTCTCCCATTTCATACTCCATTAAGGAAGGATGAAACAGGCCAAGCTTGCAAATGATGACAGTAATGAGGTCCCGTTTATCCGCTCTGACTTTTTCTCCCTTGCTTCCCCCATGCCATCTCTCTGAGGACCTTACCAGTGAATCCAAACCGATTCTGACATGTTGGATATGCTTGAGCCACTATGAGAGGCCTGTTCTGTAGAGGGTTGGTGCAAAGCCATCTTCTTGCAAACCCAGGGGATGGACTGGGTGACTGCTCTGATTCTTTCTCTGGGAGGCTCGGCTCGGAGTCCCTCTCTCTGTATTCCTTAATGAGGTAGCCATGCTGTGGGAGTGATCTGTGTGTGGATTGCTGAAGCATAAAAGATACCAAGTGGGTGGTTAGAGAGGAAAATGAGAGGGTTTTTGTGCTCTGGCAGCTAATGAAATCAGAAACGACATAGAACTTACCCAACGTTGAGAGAATAGGAAAAAATACTCAGGTTGTTTTTCCTTAAAAAAATGAGAGCGGTTCGCTGGCATGTCAAAATATCTTTTCATTCAGGTTAAACAAAGGGAAGGGATAATGTGGTTTCATTTGCATTTGTTGGCCAAAATCCTGAAGCGGTGTTCATCCTATCTGTAATTTTTATAGTAATTTTGCCCTTCAAATTGACTTTGAAAACTCATATCTGTGTAAGATTTTAACGTGAGTCAAGATTAAATATAAAAATATGCTTACAGAGTAGAGCACAAGCTTGGGATACTCAGAGCTAAGTCCATGTCAGTACATGTAATGTATCTAAAAGTACGTGATATGCCAGTGATCCAGCACAGGTTACTTCTGTGACAAGGACAAGCACTTAGCAAATGTGTGAATTACTCCTCTGGCTCAACTCAGCACAGGCTGAGAAAGAATGATTTCAGACATTAGGTCACAAGTTTCACATCTGGAAAATACACGAGCTTGCAGCAATGAAACAATTTATTACTTTTTAAACATTTTTTATAGATTTAGATTTAGGACAAGCCCAGGTTTGTTACATCGATCTATTGCATTCTGGTGAAGTCTGGGCTTTTAATTTACCCATCACTGAATAGTGTACATTATACCCATTAAGCAAGTTTTTGTCTCTCATCCCTCCCCTCCCCTCAAACATTTTAGAGACGGCAATGTCTATTATTCCACTCTATGTCCAAGTGTACACATCATTTAGCTACTGCTCATAAGTGAGAACATGCAGTATTTAACTTTCTGTTTTGCAGTTAATTCACTGAAGATAATGACCTCCAGTTTCATCCATGTTGCTGCAAAAGACATGATTTCATTCTTGTAAACCACGTTTTCTTTATCCGGTCTTCCATTGATGGACACTTAGGTTGATTCCACATCTTTGCTATTGTGAACATTACTGCAAGACACATATGAGTGTGGGTTTCTTTTTGAAGGAATTATTGCTTTTCCTTTGGGTAGATACCCAGTAGTGGGATTGCTATCGAATGGTAGTTCTATTTTTAGTTTTTTGAGAAATCTTCATACTGAGCAGTGAAACAATTTATGATAGATTTCCATCTGAGAGTGTGACTTGAAGCTGTTTCTATTTACCCCCTCATCAGGGCCTTTTTGGGCTTTGGCCAAGATAAAATTTCCCTTTTCACTCACGTGCTGTCTTGCACTTCCTCCCTCTTGACTCCATTCATGAACTTCTGACCTCTATCTAAACTCTTCCTGCTGTGCCTTCTGGAACTCTGCTCCTTTAGAAATAAATTTTAAAATATTTTCAATCTCTCCTAAAATGAAATCAGTTATTCTTCATGGTGGCATCATTGTCCTTGAAGCCTCTAAGGCGGAACTTTCCATCCTCTCAAGACCTCGGTCAAAGGTGGGTGGCACTGCTGACCGTCTAATCATTTATTTCTACCACCACCAAGTTTTCCTCTCGCCCTACTTGCTAAACTTTTCTCCAGAGATGCAAGCTTTCAGCTACCATCTGCTCCACTTTTTCTCACCACTCTACTCCATTAAGAATGCTAATACTTTACATTTTTCAAGGAAGTTGATGCCTGTCTAAGAGTGCTCCTCTCCAGTGCCTCTGCCTTTATTACAAATCACTGCAGTGCCTATGTTGGTAATTTCATGACCTCCTCAGTTTAGTGACTGACACTCCAACTCCCCACTCAAACTTTATACCATGGGCACATGCTGATATGCTCCACCTCTGTGGCCTAAAACTCTTAACACCTCACTCTCTGTCCACAGTGTCCTTTCTTCCACTTCTCTGAAGCTTTCAATTTGCTTCGTTTTATCACATTTTCTGTACCGTGGTCATCTGAGTGCTAAAGAAAGTCTGGCAGAGATCCCCCGACCTCCTCTCTTAATTGTTAAATTCTCCTCTTTCTTCATTCTATTTGATCTCTCATTTGAATCTGTAGATCATACCTTCTATAATAAAAGTGTCATCTTCATTCGGTGTGGTGGCTCATGCCTATAATCCCAGCACCTTGGGAGGCAGAGGCAAGAGGATTGCCTGAGTCCAGGGATTTGAGACCAGCCTGGGCAACTTGGTGAGACTTCGTCTCTATAATAAAAACAAAAAAATATGCTGGGTATAGTGATATGCACCTGTGGTTCCAGCTGTTTGGAAGGCTGAGCCCAGCAGGTCAAGTCTGCGGTGGCTATGAATGTGCTACTGCACTCCAGCTTGGGAGACAGTGAGACTTTGACTAAAAAAAAATTCATCTTCTTTGTACTTTGTATTATATCTCACACATTCTTCTAAATCCACTCCCTTTCTTTCAGGTGGCTTGGATATCTCTTCTTCTCACTGTATAAATGGATGGCTTCTGTTTTTTGGGGGGGGGAAGGTTGCTTCTTAATCTGCATGTTCTCTGAGAAAGATCACTTTTTCTCATGACGATGATTTTCTTTCGAAAGACCTTTCTCTTGAGCTCTAGTACAACACATCTAATGCCTATTTCATGGCCTTAAAATGCCTAAATAAAAAAATGTTGAATTTGAACTCCAAAACTCTTTTAGCATTTGTTCTTCTGATGAAAGGTCATAATACCAACTCAGTTATTCAAGTCGGGAAACTGAGCGTCTTTCTTGTTTTTTCACCTCATTCCTCCAGCCAAAGAATGAGTCATTAAATTGTGATTATTCTAGTTCTTAGAAATTCTCAAATTCTTACTCTCCTCTTCATCCATAAGGCTACCACTACCATTTCAATCACTATCATCCTTTTCCTAGATATTGCCACAGACTTCTAACTGGGTTCAAATAGACTCTATCTATTGTCAGGGTCAATTTTCAAAGCACAGATTCATTTATAAATTTTCCCTAATCAAAACCCTTCAGTGCCCTTCCACCCATCACTACAAAGTCAAACTTCAGAACAGGTATGTTAACACATTTTATGATTCTTTATAGTCTAACCCCTGTCTACATACCTAGCTTCATCCTTCCCCTTGCACTAAACATCGAATAATAACAAACCTGCCGGGCTCGGTGACTCAGCCTGTAATCCCGCGCCTTTGGGAGGCTGAGGTGAGTGGATTGCCTGAGCCCATGGGTTCGAGACCCGCCTGGGCAGCGAGACCTCATCTCTACAATAAATCAAAAAATCAGCCGGCCATAGTAGCGCCTGCCTGTAATTCCGGCTACTCGGAAGGCTGAGGTGGAAGGATCGCGGAGCCCAGCAGGCGAGACTGCGGTGGCCGGGAGTGGCCACTGCACTCCAGTCTAGGTGACCGAGTGAGACTCCAACTCAAAAAAAAAAAAAAAAGAATAATAACAAACCACCTGTTGTTACTAAAACATGGCAGAGGGCTTTACAAGCACACACACCTTTGCACAGGAAGATCTCTTATGCACTGAATTAATCTCCTTCCTTTGCCATACCGATAAAACTCTATTTGTTATTCAAGACCCAATTCAAGTATGATCTTATTGTCAAACTGATCACTTCAGCATCGTCTAGCACTATTCTCCCTCTCTTGATCTCTATCTCCACGCATAGTGGAATTTCTCTATTTCCTCAGTTTTCGCGAACCCTTATAGGCCTTTGCTGTTCCTTTGCTCTTACTATCCTTTTTATCTGGCTAAACTACTCAAGCTTCAGTCTCAGTGTAAATTCTATTTCCTTTGAAAGGACTTTCTGCTCTTTACCCCCAGTATGCATTAAATTCTCTTGTCTTATGGTTCCATGATAGCCTGTATCTCCCTTTTGACGATAAAACACTTATCATCACGCCTATAATAATTGACTTCCATGAAGATTGTTGTATCCCAGAGAATAGAGACCTTGTCTGTATCCCTGTTATTGTTAACACCTCTAAAACTTCGCACATTGCCTGGCACATATTAGATGCTCAATAAATATTTGCTGAGTTTTGATGGAAGTAAACTTACTGATGATGCATGTGTAGAACTGACCACACTTTGATTTTTTAAAATAACTTTATTATAAAGGTGTGGGATATAAGTCAGGATTAGGCATATAAGTAACACATGTGTAGGTGAAGTTTGGGCCTCTAACTGGTCCTTACTTCCCCTAATTTAGGATCAGGTATCCTTTTTGTTGTTACATGCCTACCTCCCCACTCCCCGGCACGGCCAAACCCTCCCTTGTGCTATTGTGATTAGTGTTCAGGTCCCACTTATGAGTGAGTACATGTGGTATTCAGTTCTTTGTTTTTGTGACAGACCACTAAGGATGACTGTCTCCAATTCCATCCAATTTGCTGGGAAGTCCATGATTTTGTCCTTCTTTATGGCTGCATACTATTCCATTGTGTATATGTATCACATTTTCTTTATCCAGTCTACTTTCGATGGGCAGTAGGCATGCTTTCATGTTTTTGCTATTGTGAATAGTACGGCAGACAACACTCTGTTTTGGACCACCCTCTCCACCTATTTTCATACATCTGTGTTTGCAGCATATGTACTGTGTCGGAATCCCTCTTAATAACTGGGGCTCATGGCACAGCTCCCAGTTGGAGCTCTTGTAACTCAGGCTGGGGTCAAGCAGACCCATACACTGAAGATCATTGGATTAGAAAGCTCTGAAAGAATGAGTTAGGCATTAAATTGGAATTTAAAAATAATATATCTTCATCATTAATCTGAAGAGGTAGGAGCAGTCAGAGGAAAGGGAATTCGAGGCATGAGAACCTATCAAGAAACCTGGCCAGGTAGGCTGTTGTGCTTCCTCCAGGCCTAGGGCGGAGCCCAGGTGCTCTTACAAGATGCTTGTAAGAATTCTCAGAGCTGCTAAGCAGGCTCAGACACGTAGCAGTCTTATTGTTGAGGTGGTGGTAGTGATTGTGGTTGATGTGTCTTTATCTGTTGACCTCCTCTTCTAGACTTTCAATTCTGTGGACCAGGGCTTTATTTTCATCAGTTTTGCATCTCAAGCAAAAAAAAATATGTGTAGTTATTCTTCTCATCTAAAAACTGATTATTTGCAGCCTTATTTACAAATAAAAGCTTATCCTTCATGCCTTGATTAGAAAGGCTTGTGTAAGAATGTGCTGAACTTGTCATATCATTTTGAAATGAAAGCTTTATGAAATTCAACTTAGGAAATCCAAACACAACCTCAGCCTATTAGTGGCTTATAATCAAGAAATAACCTGCTAGTTAAATAAACCATTAGATTTGAAAATTGAAGCATAAACAGATGAACTTGCTGTGTGTGTTTTCTCGCTGTGGCGATTACCCAGGAATTAGCCAGGAAAGTATATGCTATATTGAATGAATCGACAGAACTTCAAGTGGAAGTAACTCCTAAAAAAATAGCTCCTATGACCAGTGGAATATCATTATAGCCGAAGGGTACAAGATATAATCAAACTGCTTTGCCTGATGAAAAAAAAAATGTGGGCTACTGATAAAAATTCACTCCTCTTCTTCACTAATCTAATCAATTTTTCTTGAGAGGCATACCAAGAGCTGAGAGGCAGTGGTAGCAGTCTTCAACTGGGTAGAGGCAATAATGCAGTGTGATATCTGCAGAGAATTTAAAAACAATAATAACTCTGACTAAAAGTTGGTCAACTTTTCGTTATCACTAGGCATTGGTAATTCTAATCAATGTCAGTGATAAGATATTTTTCCTTCCAATAACTCTTTTGTTGATCTCCATCCTAAATAATTGTTGCAGCTACTGTTGAGTTGTATTAATATATACGTGAGCTTCAAATGAGCACATTTTCATTACATATCATTTAAGAAGCATTGTGTTCCATATAGTAGTTAACTTGTAGAACTCCTAGTTACAAAGTTGGCCCTTGACACGTGAGGCCTTAGCACACCTGTTTATTTCCACAGTGAACACGTAACTATTACAAGCCATTCAAACTTGCTACAGTACAGGTGGTGGTAGTACATAATTTTGTACTTGAACGGCAGATAAGAAATAAACAGTAATAGCATAGTGATTTTTTTTTTTTTTTGAGTTGGAGTCTCACTCTGTTGCCCAGACTAGAGTGCAGTGGCCGCTCCCGGCCACCGCAACCTCGACCTGCTGGGCTCCGGCGATCCTTCCGCCTCTGCCTTCCAAGTAGCCAGAATTACAGGCATGCGCTACCATGCCCAGCTGATTTTTTGATTTATTGTAGAGATGAGGTCTCGCTAGCATAGTGGTTTTAAAGATAAAGAAACAACTTGAGTCACTTCAATTCTGTCATTCTGTGTGATCTCTTGGAATATTTGTGGTTATTTTTTAAAAATAGTAAACAGAACGAGAACTAGAAGATTCAGTGATTTTTATTGGGTAGGTCCAAATGTTTGTTCCTAAATAAAATATATTTATTTCATTTCATTACTAAAATAACTTGGTCGTATAGAGGAAAAGGATGTTAAAACATAATCTGCTTTAGGTGTCCAATATGCTTCATTTCCCACTGTTTCCCTCACCTCTGTCTCCCTCCTCTCTAGCATTGATAGGTCCCGAACACACATGATCCCACCTTTCCTTGGGTCCCTCATTACTCAGGGAGAGACAGGGCCTGGTTTAACTATTCTGCTCAACCAGGTGCTCCGGGCACATGAATTACATATTCCCATCTCAAGTTTATTCTATTGTTATTACCCAACTTGACACCTCTGCTCTATAGATTTGAGATGATCCCTTTTATATTTCTCTCATGTGCTATGCTAATTTTCCCCTACCCCCTTGCTCACAATCTCTGTCTCCCTGGAATGTCCCCTGCTTCCTCATTCCCTTGCCCAAATCACTCACACATCCTCCATGAAGCCCTTTCTGACTGCTTTATTCGCAAAATCTCTTTCCACTCCCTAGCATCCCTTAGAGTTTGGTGTCTGGATTGCTCTTGTTTCTGTTGATTGGTAGTTAAAAAAATTAATTGTGGTGAAATAAACATAAAATTTACTCATAACTATTTTTAAGTGTGTTGTTCGGTAGACTAGTGCCGTTTCATTCATATTGTTTTGTAACCATCACCCACATCATTCTCCAGAATATTACTACTCCACATAGTATTTGTCTTTTTGTGACTGGTTTGCTTCACTTACCATAACGTCCCCACATTTTAATCTATGTTGTAGCGTATGACAGAATTTCTTTCCTTTTTAAGATTGAATTATATTCCCTTGTATATACTGCATTTCATTTATCCTTTGAGAGATATTTGAGTTGATTCCACCTTTTGACTATTGTAAATAGTGTTGCTATGAATATGTGTATGCAAATATCTCTTTAATACCCTATTTTCAATTCCTTTGGTATATACCCTATAGCAGAATTGCTGAATCATATGGTAAGTCTATGTTTAATTTTTTGAGGAACGGCCACACTGCCTGCTGTAATGTTTGCTCCCTTTTACTTTCCCACCAACAGTATATAAGCATTCCAATTTTTTCACATCTTCGTCGAAATTCATTTTTTTGTTTTTCTGTTTACTTGCTTGTTGGTTTTTGATAGTAGCCACACTAATGGGTGTGAGATGGTATCTCATTGTGATTTTGATTTGCATTGCTGTAATGATTAGTATATTGAGCATCTTTTTATGTGCTTATTGGTCATTTGTATTTTTATTTAAACAAATCTATCTAAATCTTTGCATATCTTAAGTTGGGTTATTTAGTTTTGTTGTTGTTGTTGAACTGTGGTTCTTTATATATTCTGGATGTTAATCCTTTAATAGATATATGATTTGCAAATATTTTCTGCCATTTCATGGATTGCCTTTTCACTCTGTTGATAGTGTTTTTTGATGCATAGAAGTTTTTTTAACTTGATGTATTCCAATTTATTTTTGTTTCCATGCTTTTGGTGTCATATTCAAGAAAGAATTGTCAAATCCAATGTCATGAAGCTCTTCCCCTGTGTTTTCTTCTAAGAGTTTTATAGATCTAGCTCTTACTCCTTGATCCATTTTGAGTTGATTTTTGTATGTAGTATTGGATAATGGTCCAAGTTCATTCTTTTGCATGCAGAGATTCACTTTTCCTAACATATGCTAAAAAATTGCCCTTTCCCCATTGAATGGCCTTAGCACCTTTGTCAAAAATCATTTGACCATATATGTAAGGGTTTATTTCTGGGATATCTATTCTAACCCATTGGTTTATATGCCTGTCTTTATGTCAGTACCACACTGTTCTGATTACTGTAGCTTTGTAGTAAGTTTTGAAATCAGGAAGAATGATGCTTTCAAATTTTGTTGTATTTTAAGATTTTTTGAATATGTATGGTTCCTTAAGAGTCTATACAAATTTCAGAATAAATTTTTCTATTCTTGCAAAAATATTGGTAGAATTGGGCAGGGGTTGCACTGAATCTGTAGATCATATTGGGTAGAATTGGCATCTTAACTATCTCAATGTTTTCAGTACATGAACATGAGATGCCTTTACATTTGTTAGTGTCTCTTTTAATTTCTTTCAGTAATGTTTTGCAATTTTCAGAGTTCTGGTCTTTCATCTCTCAGTAATGTTTATTCCTTGGTATTTTATTTCTTTTGATGCTATTGTGAATGGAACTGCTTTCTTTAATTTCCTTTTGGGATTATTCATTATTAGTGTATAGACATGCAACTGATTTTTCTGTTTTGAATTTTTTTAGATTCTGTAACTTTGTTGAGTGTGTTTATTAGTTCTAACAGGTTTGGTGTGTAGACTCTTCAGAATTTTCTACGTATAAGGTTATGTTATCTGTGAAAAAAGATAATTTTACTTCTTTGCAATTTAGATGTCTTTTGTTTTTGCCTAATTGCTCTGGCTAGGACTTCTAGTACTATGTTGACAAAAGACAGCAGCCTTGTCTTGTTTCTGATCTTAGAGGGAAAACCTGCCATTTTTCACCATTGAGTATGATGGTGCTACCTGCTATGGGCTACTTGTTTTTTGATGGTGAGATCCTCAAAGTCTTGATTACAGACTCACATTTATTGAGCCCCCTCTAATGTCTCTGTTGTAGGTGGCTCTTTTTCTATGTCGCTCATTTAAACTTCTCAAAAGTTCTGTGAGGGAGGCATTATTTAACCACTTAACAAATAGGGAAACCAAGATATATAGAGGTCATGCAAGATGTCCATGTTTACATAATTAGTAAATGACAGAACCAGGAATTGAACTCTATTTCATCTCTATTTCATCTTAAAACTCATATTCTTTTTGCTTTACCAAGTTAATCCTTGGAAGAAGAACCAAGTCTCTCTGGACTTGCTTTTATTTTCTCTTCTACAGTATCAAGCATAGTTGGGTTTACCAAAATGCTCAATTGCTTGTTGATGGGTCCATTGTCAACATGAAAATCAATTTCTAAATGTTCTGAAAGCTTTCCTCCTCTCTGTTGAAAAGTGAAGCTGGACCTCTCAGGCAGTTGAATACACTTTCATCCTGCTGAACACAATGCTTGATGTGGGCCAAGGCTCTCTCTCTGGGCCCTTATGCCTGACTTTCAAAATTATTCCTCCCCCAGCTTGCATCCACAGATCTTGCTGTCCCCAGCAATTACAGCCACTCACGTCTGGGTTCCAACTTCCAGATTCAGAGCATCAGCAGTGCCTCTGATGGTTTCTTCTTTGTTTGTGCCTCGGGTCACCCTAGCCCCTAGCACCAGAGGCATATTGCCCTGGAGAAACAAGGAAACCTGCTGAAAACCCATTTCTCTCCTAAAACTACTTTTATTCTTGGCCAGAGTGGAGAGAAACAACCCTTAGTAGCCTAATTGATTAGTTTGTCAAAAGAAAAGACTGAAAATAGCATCTCAGGCTAGATCTCAGTTCCCAGAACAGACATTTTAAAAGTGCTCACAACCTCGTCAGGCAGGTGGCCTAGGAAAGAGACAATCCTGCTCCTCTTAGGATGTCCCCACTTGAGCTCTGAACTTTGCAGAATAAAAAACTCTCTCTCATCAGGATAACTTCACACATTCACATTTCCTGGAACATTTTAATTGCAAAAATTCTGTGTGTGTGTGTCATAAGACTGAATGACTATTGTGTGTTGGGCCATTCATTTTGATTTTTGTTTCAGGAAAACTGGTTACTATAATAAAGAAAGTAAATTAAGAAGTCAAAAGTGCATTCAGACTACAGTTCTCATTGCAAGTCTCTGTGGGAAAGTATGTGTGTGTACCTGCAAACTCATTATATATGTATGTGTTTGTGTACCATGACAACACCTCCAGATGTTGATTAAAATTTAACTGTATGGGGAGCAATAACTTGCGGTCTCCTCTATCTTCTCCTACATGCATGCACAACTTGGGTTAGATATTTTGGGCAGCTCTGGGGTCACCTGGAGGATCAAGAATGATTGTATGACCTAGAGACAGAGCTTCCTATGAGAATCTCTGCATGGAATGGGAGACTGCAGGGGGGATGGATATGTTGTAGCCTCCGTCTGGGAGAAAACAAATGCCTTCTGAGATCCCAGAGAGCTGACTTCAGCCACAAAGAATTGACTTCTGCCTTTTGACATCTGAACTTGCTACTATTATTCGTCATCTTTGCGTCCCTGTCTGTGGAGGGGGCAGGGCTCTGAAGGAGGCTGAGTTTGGAAAGGATAGGACCATGGTAAAGAAGAGCCAGAGGGAAGACCTTGGACGGTGTGGGGTAGAGGAAAGAGCCTGGAGTTCGGGGTCAGGCAGTTCTGCCTCAGTCACTTCGTATTTGTGTGACTGTGGCAAGTTACTTAATCTTCTGATACTCAGAATACTCATTTGCAATATGGAGATAGTTCTTCTGAGAGTCCTTATGATAATCTAGAATAACATACATAAAGTGAATGGCACACTGTAGGGGCTCCAAAAACGGTAGTCTGTTATTAGGCTTGATCTAGTCAACAGTCTTGTGTAGATGAGAATATTGTATCCCAGAGAGGTTAAATAACGTATCCAGTGTCATGTAGTCAGTTGATAAGAGAGCCAGGACTGAAACCCAGTAATTCTTTCCCTAACTCACTTTGCCTCCTAAGATTCACAGCAGCAGGAGGTATTAGAACTAAAACATACTCTTGCCATACTCCTGAGGACTCTATAATCGAATGAAAGACAGATATACAGAAAAAAAAAACCCACAAGTGTACTTAAATAAGAAATGGAGAAATAGATGTGTGCCTGTGTGTTCAATGCTCAAATACAGAGTGGGGAAAAGTCTCTGCAGTTAGATAGATCATTGAAGGCAGCACAGCATGTGTTTGGCTCCCGATTTACAGGAAAGAGAAGTGGAGTAATTTTCTGTTTTAATTTTCTTGGAATTTATAGAGTCTGTAATTGTGGACGTCATTTTGCCTCACCCTATATTTGAGTATGTTCACTTTTATTTTTTTAAATAAAGTGACATATTTTTCCAGTGGATTACCCGGACAGAATATGTGGAATGTGACTTGGCTTCTCTGGACACACACCATTTGTGTCTGTCATGGAGATGACCTAACCCTCATTGTCCTTTAGGAGACTTAGAGTCCCTCACAAAGGGTACAAAAGTGAACAGAAAGGGCAAACATCTCTTCTGCTTGCCATCCTGTCTCCCAGAGCACAATGCCTGGCACATTGTAAGTACTTAATAAATATTGGTTCATCATTACATGTGGATTGGGGTCGCTCATCTTCCTAGCTCACAGGGACTCCTCTTCTGGAGCAAAGGAGACCATTCCAGGATGTGTTCCTTCATCACTTGGTTTAGGTAAGACATGCAAAGCACTTGCCAGGGCATGGCCATGTTGAAACTCACTTCTCTCCAGCTTGCTTGGTCTTATTAGAACTGCTGGAACCTCCTTTGAATTTTCCTAACTTCAGAGACCTGTTCCCAGTCTCATCAGCCAACATGACTTTGTAGGACCCAGAAGCAGTCCAGCCTTTGTCTTGAACCTCCTCTGACAACCCAGGCACTGTCAAGTCTCCCTTTCCTGAGCACTTTGTATCTTTAGCATTCAGTTACATGACATCTTTTGTAATAGGCTTATACTAATTCATGTGTGTAAGTGCTTTCTCCATGACTAAGCTTGCTGATACCATGAGAGCTAAGACTTTTGTCCTTGACTTTCTGCATCTCTCAAAAGCCCTCACATAGGTACAGCTGACCTGTAATGGGTGATTGACAAGCATTTGTTTAAAGAATCCTCTAGTTTTTGGAGGGTATGACTAGGGACAGCTTAAACTAATTATATTGCAAGTGACCTTATTTCCATATATGCTTTTCCTTCAAGGATACTTAAAATCAACTGCATAGTTCATCTCTAGCAACTGCACATGAGGGTAAGGTCTTCATTGTACATAATACTACCTCTGTTTCCTTCTACTTCTCTAAACTTGTTTTTAAAATCATTTATCCGTCTCTCTCTCTCTCTCATGTGCAGTTTTATATCAAGAGGTTATAAATGAATGTGTATGCAAGATAAAGTAGTCCACTTGAAGGTATTAATGATTAAAAATGACCTACCCATTTTAGTCTGGTCGTTTTGCATTGAAATAAACAAAATGAGGCCATAATCAAAAGGACTATATCTCCGACAGTGGAAGTTCAGGCAGCATAGTGGTTGAATTGGGCCTCTTAGTGTCTTCTCAGTTTCCCACAAATGTAAATACCTTTTCCACCAGGGACCGAAGCTGCTGATGCTTAGGATACAAAAGAAGTGACAACTATACTTTGGTTTTTCTTTACTTGATTTCATCCTATGTGTCAGCCTTTCAGCCCCTAGAGAGCTGCCCCTAACTGAAGGGTCACAGTCACTCACAAAGCCGCTCACATCTGTTACACTTGAGACCACATAGTGGCGCAGGAAGAACTCGCAAGTGAAGGAAATGAATCACAAGGGTCAGGTTCTCCAATCCTCTCCCAATCCTAGGACCCCAGGCAGAGGAGACAAGGAGGCACTTGAATGAGATAAAAAATGCAAGAGGGACAATGATTTCATAACAGTGGAATCCCCAACTGTCAGAACTTATATCCTCATTTTACAAATGAGTGAAACTGAAGTTTGGAGAGAGGAGATGAATAGCTCAGCAACATGTGGCAACTGGTCTCTAGAAACAAGGCTGATAATCACTTGTTATGAAGACTGAAGATCCTCCTCTAGCTCTATGGCTTCTCCTGCCACAGGATTCAAATTCTGAACAGAATCTTCTTCCAGCTCCCATAGCCCCGAAGTTGCGCCCTTGCTGTTCACAGAAAGCTCAGTCCCAATTCTCTGCCATGCCATGGAGGACTGGTAATTTGCATTTATCAAGCACTGTAGGTGATGGCTGGGCACATTTAAGCCTCAGAACTTCAGGCCCAAGAGGACATGCTAGTGGAAGCCAGCCAAACACTCTCTACCTCCCCCAGGTAGGCCCAGGACACTGAGCAGCACAGACCTTGCACCAGCAGGCCTGACATAACATGGTACTTGGGAAGGGATGGTCAAGACAGGGACCTCCCCAGCTCCAGAAGTGTCTACAAACAAATCCTTCTATATGATCATATTTGTTGATAAGCACTAGCTTCTTTTCTTTTTAAATTAAATTAAATTAAATTTTAGAGTTGTGGGGTACATGTGAGGATTTCCCACATAAGTAAATTGTGTGCAGGTGAAGTGTGGACTTCTAGCAGGCTTTCTTTTTTAATGTTTGGTTAAAACACCCAGTTTTGTTATGCTGCTAACATAAAGCCCCAAACACGATTTCTCTGTCCACCTCTGTCCTCCCCTCCTCCTTCCTCCAACCTCAAGATTCCCCTTTACACATTTCTGACATCAAATGGCTGCTTACCCTTGTGGCATTATGATACATATTGGTTTTACCCATGGTTCCTGGTTTACAAGCCCCATAACCCTTGTTGTTGCAGTCTTTTGTTATAATGTCGGGTGTGTTGAGCCTCAAAGGCAGGCTTCAGAAACAGAACCTCTCTTTCTGACCTTCTTGTCCTCCTTTTACCTGCTCTAAGGGAGGACTCTCATCTTCCCCCACCTTCTGATTGAGGATCCCACCCTCTGCCCTTGGGAATGAAATGCTGATGTCACGAAGCTTCCATAAAAACTCAAGAGGGCAGGGTTCGAGAGTTTCCACAGAGCTGAACATGTGGAACTTTCTGGAGGGTGACATACTGGAAGGGCTTGGAAGTTTCACACACTTTCCCTCTCACCTTGCCCCATGCTTTTCTTCATCTTTATCTTTGTGATATGCTTTATAATAAACTGGTAAATGTAAGTATCTCCCTGAGTTCCATGAGCTGCTCTCACAGATTAATTGAACCCTAAGAGGGGAGTCATAGGAACTTCAACTTGAAGTGGGTCAGTCAGAAATTCTAGAGGCTCAGGTATTGGGCAGGGTGAGGGGAGGGGAAGTCTTGAGACCTGATCTCTCACCATGTGGGATCTGAGATCTGAAACTATCTCCAAGTAGAGAGTATCAGAATTGAACTGGAGGACACCCATCTGGTGTCTGCTGCTAGGTGGTGAGAAGAAACCCCTACCTTTGCTCCTAGAAGTCTTTTTCTGTGTCATTTACTATTGGGGTAGAGTGACAGCAAAGGAAAAAACACAGTTGGAGTGAGTTTTTTCCAAAGCAACCCTCCTTTTAACTCCCACCCAGAAGACCAGGAGAGTTAATATTTTATTCCATGGGAAATACAAACATAGTTATGACAAGGCCAGGCATGGTGGCTCACACTTATAATCTAAGCACTTTGGGAGGTTGAAGTGGGAGGATTGCTTGAGCCTGGGAGTTCAAGACCAGCCTAGGCAACATAGTGAGACCTTGTCTCTACCAAAAAAAAAAAAAAATCAAAACATTGGCATACACCTGTAGTCCCAACTACTCGAGAGGCTGAGGCAGAAGGATTGCCTGAGCCCAGGAGGTCAAGGCTATGGTGAGCTGTGATCATGCCACTGCACTCCAGCCTGGGCAACAGAGTGAGACCCTGACTCAATAATAATAATAATAATAATAATAATAAAGTTGACAATGACCTCAGGGTAGCCGTGCTCCAACACTGGTTTTGATGCAGCCTTATAAGTAAATGTCAGCATCTACCAGGGCATGCCTGTCTTTACCTGCCCAACTTGCTTCAAATTATGAAAGCAAACTTTTCTTTCTTTTTGAAAATCAGTTGTCCCTCTCCCTGAGAGGGTGACCATTTACAAGGTTTGGCCACGGCGGGTACATTCGTGCCTGGTTCACCAAAACAGGACATCATTCACACATGCAGAGCCCACATTGGCCTACATGGGCTTGGGCTGTCAGTGGTGGCGTACGAGGAAAGGAGAAAGAAACGTGTGAGAGAAGTGGAGAAAAGGAGAAGGGAGAGGCCTCAGTTTCACTTCCAAGGCTAATTAGATGATTTGCAAGAGACAGTCGCATAGTGAGTTTGAAAGCCAAAGAGCCCCAGTTTCCCTGGGCTATTGTCCAGTGAAGGATGGAGGAATCTGCAAAGTTGTGATTCTGTAAGGAGACCAGCTAAGTGGTGGCAGCAGGGGAGGGATTACCAAATGATAGCACTGGAGCTGTTTTGTTCTCAGGCACAGATGTAATTATTTCTCTAATAGGGGACTTGTTAAGCCGATCTAGTTAAGTAGATATCACACAAGTTCTGTTTATCAGGTAGGCTGAAGGACTTCATAGCATACACAGGCAGACATATACATGAAGACATTAATGCATGTGTGCATGCACGCACATATAATTATATAAAGGGGACCCCACAAAATGGAATTTATTTATAAAAATTTGTGTATTTATTATTACATGTTTAAACATCAGTTATATTCAGAGTACTCTCCATTTGATGCAATACATCGATTGAGGCTTTTTTCCACTGCTCAAAATAGTTTTTGAATTCATCAATTTTATGCCTTTTAATGCTTCTGCTGTTTTTTTGTTTCACCTCTTCCACATAGGCAAAACATTTCCCTTTGGGAACTTTTTTCATTTGGGAAAACCAAAAAAAAGTCACTTGGGGTAAGATCTGGTGAATAGGGAGGGTGAGGCATGGGGGTCATGCTGTTTTTGGTAAAAAAACTGCTGAATACTTAGTGTGGTGTTGGCAGGTGCATTGTCACGGTGGAAGAACCTGTTTGCCACAACTTGAGATGTTTCTTCTGCAAACCATGACACAATTTTCTCAAAACTTTCAGATAAAAACTTTGGTTGACTATTTGAGCCAGAGGAGCAAATTCCGAGTGTACTACAAGGGACCTACCCTCTAAAAGATAATTCTGGTGTTTTGGGGTTTCCTCTCATACACATTAACCTCATTTATACCCACTGGCACAAGCACACATGTAGTTACACTTAATCACACAAATGTAAACACACACAGATACAAATACACACAACCATACACATATGTACATGTGCTGGCATACATACCATCTCATGTACATGGATACATGAGAACACATTCTGATCAGTCCTATACACAGGTGTGAATAGGTACTTTGACTCACATGTATAAATCAGAATAAAACAGGAAATACACCCATGGTATGGTGGCCACTTGACTCACTGGGGTTCACATGAGCCAAGATGAGGCTCTAAGTAGCATGAGGGGAGTGATCAAACATCTTGGTCCTCACAGAACCCAAGAGCTGGGTACATAGTGGTTGAGTGAGAAATCTCACTGATTTTGGACTCCACAGATCACTTGCCATGGTTTAATTATGACAGCCATGGTCTTCCCTCCTATCCTTCAGTGTGAATGGTTGGAATTTCTTGGAACTTCTTCTTGGTTGAAATTATGTCGTGGTTGTGTAGTCCCTTCCTTGTCTCCTGACTTTCTGCTCCCAGAACCTTACCTCACAATCAAGTGAAACATTTCTTTTTCATTCCTGCTTCAGAAAAAAAAGACAGACCCACGCTTGTTATGGTGATTTGGGCCTCCTTGGATAAGGGGCGTGCAGTCCTGAGACATGGAGAGACCAAATACCCCAGTTGTGAGCTTCAGGGGCTTGGAGAGGATGATAGGGCTCTCTACAACCCACTTGGTGTCCAGTCAGGTCTCTCTGAAGAGGGTCCTCATCCCTATCAGAGCCATGAGGAAACCCGAGGTGTTAGGATAGGGCCAGACAATGACTGTTAATGTAGTGATGGTCTACTAACAAGTGCACATCATTGTTGTCATTAAACATTATCATTCAAAAGAGTGCGCATTCTGTTTGTTTGCTTGGTCAAGGTGAAAGAAAATAAAGCCATACATATGCTTTCTGGGTCTTGGGAGGAAGTGAGTGCCTGCATCCCATGCCTCAGGAGTTATCGTCTACTTAAGCTGAGCAAGAGCATGGTTTCTCACGTAAAGGAGCCTGGAAAGAGTTTCCTTTCCCTACAGAGTCCTTGATTGTAAGGCACACTGTCTTCACTTCCTTTGCACTCCTCAATGATTTTGGTATATACTACTCAGTGTTCCAGGAGGAGGGAGAAGGCATTGGGATGTTAATTTTAAACTTTCAATTTTATCCTTTTGCTTTATTTCTTCCATGGACTTTCTCTGTTCTTCTCCCCTCCTCTCCCCTCCTCTCCCCTCCCCTCTCCTCCCCTCCCTTTCCCTCCCCTTCCCTCCCTTCCCTCTCTTTGCAATATGCATAACCCAAATATCAACAAGATAGAGAGCTGCTGCCTTTCAACCATGTTTTCCATGAATACATGGAATCCCTAGGACTATCACCTTCCTTTTCTTCCTCTCTTTGACATAAACCACGTTTTAGTTCATCCTTGAAGAAAGGGAGTGAGGTGGTGGTATCAGGGACTCTAAGCATTTAATTACAGGAGTGACTGACTGATGGTTTTCTGGAAATTGATTTCCAGACCCTCAACTTCACCCACTCTTAGCTGGTCTCTTGCAGGTTCTTCCTGTTCTCCCTCCTCACGGACCAGTCCATACAGGACCTTTTCCCACTTTACAAAACCAAGGCGCTCCTCCTTCCGGAGTTCTTCTCTGATACACTCCGTTCTAGGGTGTAAATGCATCTAGGGAGCCAAAACTTTCGTATTAATCAAAGCACTAAAAGCTCATAGGATGGCTCCCTCTATTTTCTGGTTTTATGCATTTTTCTTTTAGAGGTGAAGCTTGGTATTAAACTTGGAGAGGTGTTAGCTCCTTTTAGGGAGGGTGCAGCGATGACAGTGGCGGTAATGATAATTCTGTTTCATGACCTCACCTCTCCTAAGACCTGATTGTGGAAGATGCTAGGGTGTTGTGGAGGAATACGGTAAGAGCAAAGCAAAGAGAAAATCGGTAAGAAATAGTGGATGCTAAAAAATGACCTTTATTTCACAAGTTTAATCACAAGCAATTATGTTCAGCTATTCTCAATATTCATTCCTGGGAAGTGTCGTTATCTGGAAAGAAAAGCACCTTGGAACAGCTGAAATGGCACAGGTTAGCGACACAGATTCTATTAAATGTAATGAGATGTTTTCGAGAACTAGTAAATGATAAAAATGTGTGTAGATAAAGCTTTACCCGATTTCTTTTAAATTCAGTGTGTTATTCAATAAGTTAGTTAAAACTTAGTTTATTAAATTGTATCATGAACTATGTATGCCAGTTAGTCAGTTCTCAGCTTGTTTCTTCTTATGAAATGCTTAATATTTTCTAAGTCTGATTAATAAAAAATAAAATGATACTCCAGCTGTAACAATAATTTCTTTTTACCAGTGTATACCTTTCTCTTTCACTAAATATATGGGAAAACCTTGATAATAATGTCTCACAAAATTAATGGCATTATTTCTGAAATTATATTCATAATTCTTATTTAATGATTTTAAAAAACTGAGAGACAGATTCAATCTATGCATGCACCCGCATTTACCAATGGGCTAACAGGAGTTTTACACTTCTTGCTTAATAAATAACACATATTTGCTACAAATTACACTGCACTCTTTCAAATTAAGTAGTGAGAAGCAGCATATAGATTTATTGTTGTTTTTATAAAGTATAAAAATGAACTATATTAGCTTTATATCAGATTAATCTTGACTTGGCTGCTTTTAGTATTCTACTTTTAAAAAGAACAAGTTCTGCAATATATTACTCAGTGATTTTTCACAATATTCCTAAAATATATATTAATCCCACTTATTTAAGTTGGAAAATGGAATCAGATATTTTATGGCAGAAAGTGAGTTTGATTGGACTGATCGTTTGACAGCAATGACTGCCATGGCTAATTAGGTTACACGACAGACACATCTCCATTTACTGAGTGAGCTAAAACTATATTTAAAGGATGTGGTGACAATTGCAAAGACACTCATTGAGTGTCCACCAACCAATGAGTAGAAAAGGAAAATGCAGTGTATATATACCATGGACTACTACTCAACCATACAAAAGATCAAAATAAGTACTTTGTAGCAAGCTGGATGGAATTGGAGAACATTATTCTAAATAAAGCAACCCAGGAAAAATAAAACCAAATATTGCATGTTCTCACTTATAAGTGGGAGCTAAGCTATGGGCCCACAAAGTCATACAGTAGTATAATGGGCACTGGTGACTCAGAAGGAGGAGGGTGGGAGGGGAATGAGAGATGAAAAATTGGTCAAGCACGGTGGCTTAGTCTATAATGCCAGCACTTTGGGAGGCTGAGGTAAGAGGATTACCTGAGCCTGGGGGTTCGAGGCCAGCCTGGGCCACTTGGTGAGATCTCATCTCTACAGTAAACCAAAAAATTAGTTGGGTATGGTGGTGAGCGCCTGTGGTTCCAGCTACTTGGAAGGCTGAGGTGAAAGGATCGCCTAACCCCAGCAGGTCGAGGCTGCGATGGCCATGAGAGTGCCAATACATTCCAGCCTGGGTGACAAAGTGAGACTCCAACTCAAAAAAAAAAAAAAAAAAGAAAAAGAAACATCACCTGTTGCCATAATGTGTACTATTTGGGTGACAGGTATACTAAAAGCCCAGACTTAACCACTATGCAATTCATTTATTTAACCAAAACTACTTAACCCCCTAAAACGATTAAAATAAAAAAATTGAAAAATAAAAAGTGCGATGAGATAAGAACAGTTTATTAAAAGATTATATTGCCAAAGATGTATTGAAATTAACAATAGTTTTATTTTTTTTCCAATTCTATCTGAGCATTTTGTACTAAACAATGTGCATATAAATAAGAAAAATTAATTCGTATAATAGTCACTTACTAAGTTTTGGTAAAGTTGTTTTGATATTCTTCTCAGGTATGAAGGAAGTGGATGATTCTAATAAACAGAATAGTTAAAAAGTAAATAAGCAAAAGCTCACACATATAGATCCCTTTTCGATTCAGGTGACTTCCAAGTCTTTGCTTTCAGCAAAAGTGACAAAGAACCTAATTAAACTGTCAGGTGATAGCTCAGTAAAAATAATTTTTAATAATATTTCACCAAGTGAGTCTCAGCTTGTAGAAGTAGTTTCAAAAACCAACGTTGCCATAACAAAACCGTCCTAAATAATCCCATCTCTTTCAAAATAAATATGAGGGATAACATCTGCTAAAATGTAAGCTACAAACAGAAAAATGTAAAACATGAATAGAACTCGTATAGGGGTATGTGGGCAGTGGCATATGAACGTGATTGGTCCGGGAGGTCCCTTTCAGCTCTGACCACCTGTGACCCTATCACTCCGTATATACATACCTCTCATACCTCTTGGGCTCTCATCTCCCCTGCCAGGAAACCCCACAGCCTTGTCCAGCCCCACTGCCATGGCTCACACAAGCCCCTTGCCTCTGTGAGCACCCTGCTCTGTTCCCCCTCAACTTTTTCATTTCTCTCATTCAAACCACTGTCCTCTCAGCACTGCCTCTTCACTTATTTTCTAGCCATCTTTATGTTAAGGAAAACTGATGGGTGATTCATGCCTCTCCAAACTCTTCACCCACAAAGATTGAGAGGGACTCTTGGATACTACTCTCGCCACCCCAGCACACAGGGTGGACCACTTCCATCTACCTTGAGTCCACCTAGGATGATCCCATAGTTCCTGTGTATGGGACACATTTGAGAAGCCCCGGACTCATGACACTTCTATCTTCTGCACCCAATCTCTTCTGACTCTATCTCCCACCCTGCCTTCCTGGACTCCTAAACCCTGTGTCAGCTAGAACACACACTCTATCAGCAGTGACCGCACTGTGTCCTATACTTCTTATCTGAATTCTCCCTTCACTTTCTGGTCCTAACTGAAACCTAGTTTTTCCCCAAGAACAGGGCTTTTCTGGAACTCTCTGGAGTGCTGACTATTTTTTATTTCCTTTAGTCCTTAACATAATGGAATTTGGAGATGAGGTAGGATTCCTTCTTCCTCTTCATTGTTGCTTCTGGTCTGTTATCTCCTCTCTTCTTTTGAATCTTTGGACTATATTGCCCACTAGTCTTCCTTACTTCGTTAACTTCCAATCTCAGAATCATGCTCTTTATTTTTCAATGATTAGCTCCTGGCTTACTGTCTCTCTTCCTGTGACTCTATTCCTAGACTTATACTTGGTGAAGTCCATATACACATACATAATCCACTTAACTATTGAACTTCATGTTCCTTGAATTTATTTTTTCTCCAGTGAATGTTTCCTCTGTTATGCTTTACCACTCAATCTCGTGGCCACACTTTGTCCTGTCCTTACTAATATAGCCCCCTTTCTGACCTCGCTTTTAATTTTATTTTTAAGCTCATTCCCTCTAGTACTCTGACTTTGATAAACCATTGATAATGCCTCTCTGTACTTAGCTTAAATACATTATTATACTCATTAAAACTATCCCTTGAATATACTCTCAACTTCTTTGTCATATTTTAATATGCTCTCAGGAAAGCCATAATTCTAAACAAACTCTCCACTCTCTCTGCACCTATACAAATGCAGCCAACTCTAAACAGAGGAAAACATATCACCATGCTGATGATCTTACTTTTAATTTATGACCCCCAAATTTAAGTTGAACCACAATATTCCCTGACATCTGTACAGCATTTCGCCTATTGTAGTCTTAGAACATTTAGCACTTGATCTTAGCCAAACGACCAAAAACCCACACTTTACCTGCACTATGACCACTTATGTGCCAAACCCTGAATTGTATCTCACATCTTTAAAATAAAAATAATAATTATATAAAAACCTTCATCATCAGCCCCAGTTGATATTGCTCCCCACTTCACTGATAAAACTGAAGCAATCAGAAGAAGACCTTCACATGTTCTCACCACTCTATCTACCCACCTACCAGCATCTACAACCCAAAACTTTCCCTTCCCAAGTGTCCATGGAGATGAATTGCCCATGTTCCTCTCTAAAGCCACTTGGGCTACACATTTCACCCGCTCCCTTTCTCTCGCCACCTGCTGAAGGATACCTCTCCTGCAATTCTCTCCTTTCCCCTATATCATCTGCAGTTCCCTTTCTATTAAATTTTCATCATCATCACACCACAATGTACCTATTTATCCTGCATTCAAATACATTTTAAAGCAACTAAGATGTCCTCCGTCAGTGAATAAATACATTGTTGACACACCCAGATAATAAAATATCATTCAGTGCTAAAAAGGAATGAGCTATTAAGTCACGAAAATACATGGAGAAACCTTAAATGCAAATTACTAAGTGAAATAAGCCAATATGAAAAGGCTGTGTACTGTATGATTCTAGCTATAGGATGTTCTAAAAAAGACATAACTGTGGAGACGGCAAAAAGATCAGTGGTTTCAAGGGAAAGGGATAAATGAGTGCAGCAGAGAGGATTTTTAAGGCAGTAAAACTACTCTATATGATACTGTAATGGTGGATGCATATCATTATATGTTTGTCCAGACCTACGGAATGTACAAACAGCAAGAGTAAACCCTAATGTAAACTATGGATTTTAGATGATAATGATGTGTGCATCAACTGTAAGGAATGTACCATTCTGGTGGGGGAAGGTGCTAACAAGAGAGGCCATGCCTATGTGGAGGCAGAGGCTATATGTGAAGTCTCTATAATGTCTGCTCAATTTTGCTGTGAACCTCAAACTTCTCTAAAAAATTGTCTTTAAAAAAGATCTTTTGATCTCACTGACCCTCTCATTTCTCTTCTCTGTCTTGTGCTACAACTTCTAAAAATATTTCTCTACCCACTATCTTCAATTCGTGTCTTCCTGTTTTCTTTTAATCCCATGTCAAACAAAATTTTGCCTTCAACTTCTCCACACTCTTGTTTAAGGTCAAAACGACCTCCATGTTGCTAAATCCATAATCAATTTTTAAATCTGACAATATTTGACCTTTTAGTAAACATTTCATGGTTATTTATTCCCTACTCCTTCAAATACTTTTATCCTGTGGCTTCCTAAACACCACACACTCTTGGTTTTACTCGTACTTTGCTGAACCTATTTTAATCTCTTTTTCTATCCTCTCCTATTCTTTCTTGTCTCTTAGTGGAGTGCCTCGGGGATCAACTTTTTGGCCTTGTTTTTCTCTATTACATTCACTGCCTGGTGATCTCATCCTGTTCCATGAATTTAAATTCCATCTATGTAGTACTCAGTTCTCTATTTCTGTGATAGATCGCTGAGTATGATGGACTCTCAAGTCATCCAAAGAAATCCAAAAAATTCCATCTGTATGCCGATGACATATCTCCAGCACCAATACTGTAACTTAACATACAACTGCCTATTCAACAACGATGTTTAACAGAAGTACAAAACTTAACATGTCCAAATGATATCCCCTTCCCAAAACCTTCATCACTATCCTTTCTCCATCAGAGTTTATGTCAGCTCCATTCTTTTATTAAGATAGGCTAAAAAATGTGGGTGACATTCTCAACACATCTTATTTGTCATGAAATCGTATTAATTCTTCCTTTAAAATATACCCAGAATCTGGTCCCTTCTGACCAACTTTTCTGCTACCACCCTAATCTTGCTTGGCTTTTTGTAATAGACTCCTAATGGCTTCTTTGTTCCCATTCTTACATCCCTCTTAGAGTCTATTCTCAATATAGCAGCCAGAGTGAGCCATTTCTATGCTCAGAAGCTCAAAACCCTTAGATGGCTCCCCATCTCCCTCCAGTAAGAACCAATGCATTTACAATAGTCTACAAGTGTTAGCTAACAGTTCATTTGTCCCCCATTACCTCTCAGACATTATCTCCTTTGACTCTCTCCTTCTCTTAATCTGCTCTAGCCCCACTGGATTCTTCTAGATGTTTTTCAAATGGCTCAGGCCATTTTACTGACTGTTTTCTCTGCCTGGAGCATCCCTTCCCCAGAGACTGTAAGACTTATTTCCTCTCCACCTTCAATTTTTTGTTCAAACACCACTCTCTCATGAGTTATAGGGCTGTGGCCATGAATTCAATGTTACACACATACATGCACACACACACACACACACACACACACACACACACACACACTCACACATTAAGGTATCTTTAAACAGAAACACAGATAGAGCAAAGTTATGTATTGATTGGTTGACAAAAATGTGGTGACCACAGGCAGGAGAACCTCTTCAGTAAATGGTGCTGGGAAAACTGACTGACCACATGCAGAAGATTAAAACAAGATCCCTACCTATCACCATACACAAAAATCAACCCTAAATGAATTAAAGGCCTAAATGTAAAACCTCAAACTATAAAAACCTTAGAAAATGCAGGAGACACCCTTACGGAAATTGGAACTGGCAACCAATTCTTGATCAAAACCCCAAATGCCCATGCCACAGAGATAAGATAGACAAGTGTGACCTCATTAAACTGAAAAGTTTCTGCAAAGTGAAAGAAACCATCAAGAGAGCGAGGAGACAACCTACAGAATGGGAAAAAAATACTTGCCAACTGTATATCTGACAGAGGCTTAACATCTAGGATCTACAAGAAACTCAAATGTGTCAGAAAAAACAAAACAAAACAAAACAAAAAAGCCCCATTACAAAGTGGGCAAAAGATATGAATAGACAGTTCTCAAAAGCAGATATACTAGCAGCCAACAGATACATGAAAAAATGCTCAACCTCACTAATTATTAAAGAGATGCAAATTAAAACCACATTGAGGTACCACCTAACTCTAGTCAGGATGGTCATCATCAATAACTCAAAAAACAACAGATGCTGGAGAGGATGTGGGGGAAAGGGAACACTTCTACACTGTTGGTGGGAGTGTAAACTAGTACAACCTCTGTAGAAAACAGTGTGCTGATTCCTAAAAGATCTAAAAATTGACTTTCCATACAACACCGCAATCCCCCTTCTAGGAATATACCCAGAGGAACTCAAATCACTCTATGAAAAAGATGCCAGCGTATGTATGTTTATTGCAGCATTATTCACAATAGCAAAAACATGGAATTAAGAGTGTTGCCCATCGAAAGAGGACTGGATTTAAAAACTGTGGTACATATACATAACGAAATATTATACAGTCTTAGACTAATGACCATTGGGTGAGTGGAGAGTGAAAAATGATGAGGTCGACACTTAGACATTTGCATTCAGAAAGTCTTGGTAACTATTAGTTTGAGAAAATGTGATACTTATTAGTTTAAAAGCTTTTGATTTTGTGTAATTCTGGTCATTTTTCATTTGTGAGGATCTCTATAGTGAGTACTGGACTAAACTTTCATTTTAGCAGTAGGTTCTCCATTCATTCTTGGCTTTTGGTGGTACCCTAGCTAACCCCTTTGCCCTAGCCTCTATTCTCCCTTGTGACATGAACAAAGTGAAGATTGTAGGTATTCATGAAACGTTTATTTGAAGGTGATATTTCTGAGAGTCCTTTCTATTTTTGTGTATGGGTATGATTAATAAAAACTATAGATTATCACTAAAAAAAGAAATATTATACAGTCTTAAACGACAAAATTATGAACTTTGCAGCAACTTGGATGGACTTAGAGTCTATAATACTGAGTGATCTATCACAGAAACAAATAATTGAGTACCACATGTTATCACTCATAAGTGGACCTTGAACAATTATCACACTATAAAAAGGGATTGGCAGTAGTGGGAAACTACTGGGGCAGGGGCGCACCTCATCAACATGGGCACCTGCATAATGAACATTTGTATCCTGACCCAGAATTGTACCCCATATTAAAAAAAAAGTGTTTCCCAGGCAACTGTCCTCACTTTAGTTCAAGTAAACTCTTTAAAATTAAAAAAATAAAAACAGAGAGAAGCAAGGTTGACGGAGGTGGGTTGAGGTAGTGGGATGGAGGCTAAGGATCTCAATCTGTCCTGGCAAGAGACTCAGATTACAAACATCAGCACCACCTTAGAGAAAGCTTAGGAGTCTTGAAGACCTAATGTAGAAGACTTGACTAGTATGGTCTGCCATTGATGGAGGAAGAACTTATCCACACGCCATGGTAAGCTTTGATTCAGACAAGCCTCAAAAGTTTTGGAGTCTCACTCTCCACATCTGTATAATGGGGGTCAACATCTTTGTCTGGTTTAGCCGGCAGGGTCTTTAGAAGTATCAGATGAGATAGTGGATGCTTAGTCAATTGCTGAATACATGAAAATGGTCTGATCACTACTCCCAAGTGCCTGAAGCTGCAAACGAGGTTAGTTTCATTTAACAAGAGCCCTTTTTAAAAATGCAAATATTTTTCATTCAATTAAATGAAATAAATGCTATTCTTTTTGTGTGTGTGCAGTAGTTATGCTCCACAGAGTCTCTATAAACACTGAATTAGTGAATATTGAGGCACTGCTGCTAGGGGAAAAACAAGGTTAGGCTTCTCTGAAGAGAAGCAAGGTTTTGTGACTATTGTGAATGGGATTCTGCTTTTTATTTGAGTTTCTGTTTGTTTATTGTGGGTGTTTCTTTTGCTGAGGATTGTTTTAGCTATTCATGGTCATTTATGTTTCCATATGAATTTCTGAATTGTTGTTTCCAAGTCTAAGAAGAATTCTGTGGGTAATTTAATGGGTATTGCGTAAAATCTGTAGATTAGCTTGGGTAGGATGGACATCTTAACAATGTTGGCTCTTCTACTCCATGAGCCTGGAATATTTTTCCATTTGTTTGTGTCATGTTTGATTTCTTTGAGCAGTGTTTTGTAGTTTTTGTTGTAATGATCTTTCACTTCTCTGGTTAGAAAGATGCCAAGATAGTTCCAGATGGCTTTCCAGCAGAATTCCACAAAACATACAAGGAGAGGCTGATACCAATCCGACTAAAAGTATTCCATGCAATCGACAAAGATAGAACTCTCCCCAAATCATTTTATGAAGCTAATGTCACATTGATACTCAAACCAGGTAAAGATTCAACAAAGAAAGAGAACTACAGGCCAATATCCTTGGTGAAGATAGATGCTTAAATTCTCAACAAGAGTCTAGCAAACCAGTCCAACAACACATCTCAAAAAGTATCCACCATTCCAAGGAGGCTTCATCCCCAGGATGCAGGGCTGTTTCAACATCTGCAAAACCATAAATGTAAAGAAATATATCAACAGATGTGAAAATAAGAACCACATGATTATATCATTAGACGCGGAAAAAGCTTTCAATAAAATCCAGCATCCTTTCTTGATAAAAACCCTCAAAAATCTAAGCATAGATGGAACATACCTCAAAATAGTAAGAGCCATCTACAAGAAACCCACTGCCAACATGCTGTTAAACAGACAAAAACTGGAAGCATTTCCCCTGAAATAAGACAAGGCTGCCCACTCTCACCTACCTAGAGCAATCAGACAGAGAAGGAAATCGGAGTATCTAAATAGGAAAAGCAGAAGTTGAGTCATCCCGTTTTGCAGATGACATGATCCTATACCTTGAAAACCCAAGAGAATCTGTCAAAAACCTCGTTGCACTGATAAAAGACTTGGGAAGGTCTCTGGGTATAAGATATATGTGCAAAAGACAGTCTCATTCCCACACACCAACAATAAACAAACAGAAACTCTAATAAAAAGCAGAATCCCATTCACAATAGTCACAAAACCTTGCTTCTCTTTTGGACTATGATTCTTTCTCCAGCCCTGGCCTCCTTATTTCACTTTTTGGTTTTTCAACTTCTGATTTTCCCTTGCTCTCATCTCATCATTCTGTCTTTTTTTTTTTTTGTCTCTAATTAGATAACTGGCTCCTCTTTGTTTTCCTCTGAGACATAGACAAAGTAAACCATAAATTCAGAAACAGTCAGATACTGACCATAGCCATAGTCTTTTATAGACTTACATACAATACTACTATGAACTATAACAGAGTTATCAATCACATCGTCAAAGCACCATGTGTTCTCTTGCACAAAATAGGCACTGAAAACATGGCGATCGAACTAAACTGAATTGAATGGCCAGGTGGGCCAATAAGCCAGAGTGGCTACTGAACATCTAGAATAAAAATATGAAGTTTTATTTACTGAGGAGATAAATCATTCTTCCTTTGCCCCCAAAACAAATCCTGTAAATGTCCCCAGTGCGTTCCTATCTATCCTACCCAGATGCCCAAGACCCCTGTTTACAACCATTTCCAAAGGGTGTCTTCTATTTCTCTGGGTTTTAGACTTTTCTCACCACCATCAGTTCCCTCCAACATGGTTCTGGATTCAAATGGGATTGCAAAGTGGATGTATCTGGGAATCTGGCAACACTTGAAGTCAGTAACCCTATATGGGCAGGCACCACAAACTTTACTTTTCTGATTATAATCACGGCTTCAAGAAACAAACTTACAAACTTAATAACACGTAACCGCAGGAACTCCTTACTGACGAGTCACACTGCTACCCTTTCTTTCACTATATCTAGGGAAGGAACGCAGTAGGATTATTTTTTAAGGGACGCTATTAGAGTAAATAAATCTGGGAAGTTTGTCAGCATACCCAAAAATGAATGTAGGTGTGTGTGTGTGAGTACATCCTCTGGACTTTTTACTCCCCTGAGCCATCCGCTGTACTTTTTACTTTCATTGATCAATAACAGAGCTTTATGGGATGAGTCCTAATATCTTCTACCTTTTTGGTTCTTATTGCAATGTGAATTCCCCAACAGGGGACTTTCTGCCATGCTCCCAGAGAAAATATAAAAATGCCTGTTAGCCAAGCTCATTCAGAGTGGTTCTAGCCATGAGAACAGAGCTCAGGCTAATAAGAGTTCCCTCGCTCAAAGCCATGTTCCTAGAATACCCCAAAGGCTTAATGAGAGAATGGGGTTGAAGTCTGCTCCATCTCCTTATAACTCCTTGGCCACATCTATATCCACATCCACTGTGCACTGGGCATATTCACAGTACTTAGTGGACATGCAGCCTGGGCAATCGTCAATCAAAATGGACACAGGTCATGGCAGTTCAAAAGAGCCTTGTGGATCCCCTGCTATGCACTACCCTTGTGATAATTGGATCTTGGGGAATTCGGAAGCTCCCAGAGGACACTGGTTCTTTATGAACTAGTTCAGAGGCATTTCCATATTTTGGCAACCAGTACAGCCACATCAGATCATACAGAGGACAAAAGTGCTTAGCTGTATTTGTGTAATATACTGGCCTCTGCCTTCAAAATTGACACAGGTGGTTATTGTCCTGAACAAAAAAATATTCTGGAAGGCTTTCCAGAATCGTTCTTCTTGTGTAAGGAGTAAAGAGTTCTGTGTCTTAATCTCATTTAGGCCACTAATTTGCCCTGTGACCTTATTAAACTAGTCAGCCTTTCTGAGCATGATTCACTCATATGCAAACAAACAAACAAACAAAAAAGCAAAACAATTGACTGGACTGTTTCTTTACATATTTTTTTCAGTTCTGTGTTCTAGAATGAAAGAATGATGAGAGGAAGGATGCCTAGAAAAGGGAGAGAAAGATGGTGAAAGCTAAGATTTGGACCACAGCCAAGAATAACAGTCCCTTTCATCTGGATGGAATTTTACAGTTTCTTGAGCATTTTCATTATACTAGAACAAACTGTTTCCAGAGCACTGGTGTGTGTGTGTGTGTGTGTGTGTGTGTGTGTGTGTGTGTGTGTGTGTGTTCTCAGCAATAGACAGCTCAGAGCTTATAACTTAAGAAAAGAGACCGACGCATGTGAAACAAAAGTAGAAAAAGATTGATGAGTGCTCAGTGGGTAGGGAAGTTTGCATTGAGGAGGTAGAAGAGTGCTGAACCTCAAAGGGTGGCAGCATTTTATGTTTGAGAATTTCTCTCTGAGTATAGTATTCCCGAGTCATGATATTTTTTCCACTCAGGACTTGGCGGTATTTTCCTTTCTTATCTGGCACTGGATGGTGCTCCGGAAAAATCTGAAGACAGCTTAGTTTTTCTTCTTTGGAGGTCACTTGCTTTTCCTGCCTATGTAACTAAATAATTCTTTTTCTTTATCCTTTAAGCTTAATAATGTAACCAGGATATTTCTTGGATCTAGTCATCCTGTGGGTTTCCTGTGAATGAATGTGCTTTTTCAACTTATTCCATTTTCTGTTCTCCCTTCACTTCATGAAATTTGGCTTTAAAATATCTTTGAATAATTCTTATCTGCATTTTTTGAGTTCTCTATTTCAGAAATACTTTTTATGCAAATGTTATATCATTTCTGTCGTCCCTTGATATCTTTTCCTTTATCTGTAATCATGCTGTCTCTCCCTTTCCTTCCCTTTGCATTCACTCAGGAAATTCATTTCAAGACTTTAAATTTCAGCATATCTGTTCTGTTTTTGGATGCTCTGATTGTTAGTTCTGAAATGGTATTGTGATCCTCAATTAGTTCCCTTAGTCCTGCAATCACTCTTTACATCTCATTCTGTACTCTTGGCATGTTGTCTTCAAGCCCTTTATAAAATATGTAATTTGTGTGATTATCAAGTTATTCCTTAGCCTGAAGCATCTGCAGGAACTTTACTTCTGTTCCTTGAGCTGTGTTTTGTGTTGAGTTACGTCTCTGTCTCCTGTGACCCATGTTTTCTTTTTTTAATTTATTTTAAAGATGTGGGATACAATTCAGGATTAGGTATATAAACATTGATTATGTAGGTACCCTTGTTTATGAGGTGTGCCCCTCCCTCCCCTAGCAGTTTCCCTCAGCCCATGTTTTCATTCTTGGTTTTCCTGTGTTGGATTCCACAGTCACCGTGACACACCTACCCGAACCCCTTGCTCATGCAAGTGTAGGCAACTCTGATTGTCATGGTACAATGGGGTAGATGCTTCTTAACATCTTTCATTGGGAGGTTGAGGTGGGAAGATCACTCGAGTCCAGGAGCTCGAAGTTGCTGTGAGTTATGATTGTGTCACTGCACTCCAGCTTGGACAACAGAGCAAGTCTCCTGTCTCTTCAAAACAAAAATCCTAGCTGGGCTTGGTGGCTCAGCCTGTAATCCCGTGCCTTTGGGAGGCTGAGGTGAGTGGATTGCCTGAGCCCGTGGGTTCGAGACCCGCCTGGGCAGCGAGACCTCATCTCTACAATAAATCAGAAAATCAGCCAGGCGTGGTAGCACATGCTTGTAATTCTGGCTACTTGGAAGGCTGAGGCGGAAGGATCGCCGGAGCCCAGCAGGTGGAGGCTGCGGTGGCCGGGAGCAGCCACTGCATTCCAGTCTGGGTGACCGAGTGAGACTCCAACTCAAAAAAACAACAAAAAAACCCCAAAAACCACCCCAAAATCCTATATTTAATTTCTCCTCTGAGTCAAATTTAAGAGGAATTTTCTGACTACTTTTCAGTACCCTGATAGGTGTCAATAGAAAAGTTCAGCTGATGATATGTGAAGGTTTGTTAGATAGCATGAGCCCCAATCTTTCTTCTGAGATTTAAAAAAATACTCTAAGTTACAGGCCTCCACATTTTATCAAGGATATATCCTAAGTGGGTGGGGAAATACCCTACGTTTTGGAATATTCCTCTAATTAGACCAAAATCCTTACAAAAATGGTCAATCCAAATAGTTTGTCTGCCTCTGCTGAAATAGCAGGTGGTTAGGACGGACTTACCTTGAGTTCCTTATGTACACAACACAGCTAATAGTATCATGGGGCTTTTCAAGGCTTGAACAGATTATTGCTTATGCTGGGTTATTATCATGCCATAGAAGTTCCTCAAAATATGTTAGGTGTACTTATTTAACTGCAATGGCAAATGGATATTCTTTTTCAGAGAACATTTCTTTACCTTTGCCCTTGGCTACCTACTCACATTTTAATTCTAAGTCTTTCCAAGTGGGGTTGCAGTTTTGGAATATTGTTAACTACAACATTTGCTTCATCTGACTTACTGGGTTCAGGGTAGTGGAGAGTGTTGGAGCTAGGACTTGTGATGAGCCATGTCCAAGTATTCTGTTGATTTCCTTGGCAGCCACTTTCAAAGTTCATGACATGATGTCATATCTTATGGTTGGTTGCTGATGGTGAAGATTTTGTTGTTGATGTTAGTTTCAACAGATAACAGGGCTTTCTTTCTCCATTCATTGTGTCTATCTGGAAGCCCAAACTGGATTCCAGAGGCAGAGTGGGAAAAGGCAGGCATTGTAGGCAGGGATCCTGAGTGAGGAAAGGAACAGAGGTAAGAGTGAGAAGAGGAAGTAGGGCAGACAGGGACTGGTTGGCAATGAAGGGAGTAGTGGGTGATGATCCATGCATGGTAGGAGGAAGCTAGACTTTAAGGGCTGGTCATAGAATTTTGAAGCCCAGGAAGAAGAACCAAGATTGGTATTAGAGCTCAGATTCATATTTGGGCTGATGGTCTTCACCTACAAGACTCTCCAGTGAGTTCACCAGTGTTGCATGCTGTCTCTTTTATAGGGAACCTGTCAGCTCCCTGAGCCATAAGCTTCAGGGGTTCTGGCTAGGGTAAGTGTACAACTCTTTCAATTTTTTCCTGTATAGTGAAATAAAGAACACAGCACAGGAAGACAGATGCAGAAGTTTCCATAGTTCTGCCTGGCTTTTATTAAAGATTTCTGTTTTGCTAGAGATAGATATGGATGGGTGGTTACCTGGTTCTACGAGTCCAAGTTTTATCTGCTTCTGTAATTTGGGGACCAGACAGCGCCAAGAGCCACTTCTAATGACATACCCATAACTCAAAGCTCTAACATTGATCTGGGCATCAGAGAGAAAGACAATTAACTCATGATCCCATAAGTACTATGACTTTGTTCACAAAGTCCAGATAATATTTCTCCTGAATTGAGAGATTACAAAGTCATTGACCATCTGTGTGTATCCAGAGCCAGGTTTGAAGCCTGGTACACAATAGGTGCTTCATAGATGTTCCTTAATTAAGTGAAGACAAGAAAGACCAGTGAAAGCACTTCAGAAGTTAGAGAATATCACTTGGAACCTCTGCTTTCCTCCCATTTTAATGCCTTTTTCTAATTTAACATCAACTTCTTCCCAAGAAGCTTGAATCTGCCAGTAGAGTGAGGAATCATCCAGCAGGCGGGTTATTTTAAATCTTTAATAGACATATTACCTTACATTATGGCTTCATCATCCGCCCCTCAGCGTGAGCACAAAGAGAACATCCATCACAATTAGTGTAACATCCCAAATACATAAAAAAGATGAAAATGTGCAGCTATATTGGGTATAAGGGAGCCCAGTGTCTCCGAGCAAATTTCTGTTAGACTGTGGGCACAGGCCAGGATGCTGCCCTACCAAGGGCCAAGAAGGAGATGATGGTCTGCTCTGAGCCCAGAGTGCTATTTCTGTCCATCCTCCTCCAGCAAAGCAGAGCCTTCCCGCACTGAGCTGAGGCGGTAGCCATCCTCCACAAAGCTCAGCTTTAATTTCTGTTACTGGCCAAGCAGAGGCCACTGGCTGAAGCTTAGGGTCCCTGGGTCCAGGGCCATCTGAAAGGGACATTTTATTTCCTGAATCAAATCCTGTATGAAACTCTTCCACTTCTATTGGCTCATGGAAACCCTATGACCACCATGTGAAGTAGGTATTATTGTTCATCTTTTTACAGAGATGAAAACAGGATCAAAATATTTCTGTGAGTTACTCAGTGTTATACAGAAAGTAATATGTGACTCATGCACCCATCCTTCTCTTCTCTAAGGTCATATTCTTGGCATGTGGTCACTGGACAGGACAAGTGTGTGTGTGTGTGTGTGTGTGTGTGTGTGTGTGTGTGTATACACACTGGAGACTAGGTTTGTGGTTATACACATATAACTGAATATGGGAGAAGAGAAGATGCTGCTCCAATCTTCATGGCTGGTACCACTCTGTTGGTGCCGACATCTGTGGTCCTTTTTCCCCCTTCCCTTTCTCTTGCCCTTAACCTGCATGCAATCCTTCACAATGCCCTCCAAACCACACTTGTCTTTCTTAGCGTTTGCATGAATTTATGGGTGCATGTATGTAATTATTTATCTCCCTTTTGAGTTCACACAGGGTTGAGTTAATCATACACTTGAGTTCACTGTACTATCTACATCATTCAGCACAAGGTCCTGCTATCATCTGTTTTCCTTGATTCAGTCCCTGACGCTCATTCCCATTCTGCTCACCTGCCTACACAACTGCTCTGATGTGTTGGATCTGTGTCCTTTCAGTATTGTCTGTGCTCATGTGCTTTGGTCTACATAAACAACATTTTGTTATAGACCTCATTTTGTTTATAATTTGTACCTTTTAGGTGTAGCCACATTTGCTCTGTGGGCATCTAGCTCAGTGCTTTTGTCTCCTGCATGCTGTGATGGTGTGCCTCCACACATTTTACTGGTTGCCATCCCTGGAGACAGGCACTCTAGGCTCCTCCCGACTCCTGGACAATACAGACGATACAGTGATTTAACTGTTAACTTCCTTGCCTTCTTGGGATCTGCACCAGGCTTTATCATGCCATTTCCCATTCTTTGCTTTCTACAAACATCTCACTTGTTTGTGTCCTCATCACCCCTGGTCTGGGTTATTACAGAGATCTCCCTGCCCACCAACTCCTGCCTCTCCTGGTGCTATATTCCACTCTTGTTTAAGACTCAGATAAGCCAGTTGTTCACCTGTGCATTGTCTACTCTGAGCTCCTCTGTCATATTTTCTGTTTGGTGCAGAAGCCACAATCCTAGATGATAGATGATTAACTGTTGTAAATGCAGAGTTGGGTTTTGTGTTCTCAGCTGTAGAAGGAGGAGAGGCAGCCTAGTCATCTAAGCACAGAGACCAGTCTTCTGTGTAGTACATTTACAGCATGCCCAAAGGGTTTCACAAGTACACACACTGGAGACTAGGTTTGTGGTTAGTCGGTACCCTCTGCCTCTGTGCCAGGAAAGAAGTCCCTCCTGGAGGAAATGACTTAGCAGCAAAAAGATGAAGTTCATCACCTGAAGATGGGTGGGTCGTGGAGAGTCAGTGAAGGAGGGTCAAGAAGCAACGAAAAGGCTTCTCAAGCTTGTTGGTGCTGCTGGGACTAATTTTGATACAAAGTGCTACTGGGCATGAATTGGCCTCAGTGAATCTCTGATGACAGGCATGCTGTACATATGCATGCATATTGGAGCTAGTATGCAAACGTGTGTGTGTGCGCGCATGCACATGTGTGGTGGGACAGGGAAGAGGAGGATAGAGGCAAGGTGCTTCTGGTTTATAGCATAATTGCTTTGGAAAGACAGGGCACGAGATGGGGCTCAGGTGCAGCCCCCTTCTCAGCTGCCTTGTCTTCCTCTTCCCCAAGGCATCCTGAGGATGGAAGGAGCAGCTGGAAAGACCATGAAGTGGTCCTACCCTTTAAGTAGGCCAAAGCAAGTAGGCCTTGCAGTGCGTAAGGCAAGACATCCTCCTTCTTGGGCTGTCCATTCATTTGATCTTTACCTCTGCCTATATAATGCCTTTTGTTCTGATCATTTTCCTGAATCCTAAGGTTTAGTTTTTTTCTTCCTTCCTTTTCCTTTCCTTTCCTTTCCTTTCCTTTCCTTTCCTTTCCTTTCCTTCCTTCCTTTTTTACCCTCTTTCCCTCTCTCTCTCCCCTTCCCTCCCTCCGTTTCCTTTTTTTTTTGTTTTGAGCTTGAGTCTCACTCCGTCACCCAGGTTGGAGTGCAGTGTCACTCCACCCCAGCATAAACCTCCTGAGCTCAGGAGATCTTTTTGCCTCAGCCTTCCAAGTAGCTGGAACTGCAGGCATGTGCTACCACACCCAGCTATTATTTTTTATTTTTATTGTAGAGATGAGGTCTTACCAAGTTGCCCAGGCTGGACTCTAACCCCTGGGCTCAGGAAATCCTCTTGCCTCAGCCTCCCAAAGTGCTGGGATTACAGGCTTGAGCCACCATGCCTGGCCATTTTTTTTTTTTTTTTTTGAGAAAAGTTTCATTCTATTTCCCAGGGAGTACAGTGGTGTAATCCTGGCTCATTACAGCCTTGACCGCCTGGACTCAAGTGATCCTTCTACCTCAGCCTCCCAAGTAGCAAGGATTATGGACATGTGTCACTACTCCTGCATACCTGGCTAATTTTTTGAATTTTTTGTAGAGACAAGGTCTCACTATGTTGCCCAGTCTTTTCTCAAACTCCTAGGCTCAAGCAATCCTCCTGCTTCAGCCTCCCAAAGTGCTAGGATTATAAGAGTGAGCCACTGTGCCTAGACCTAAGATTTCTTCATTTTATAGTTCTTCTATGTGTGTGCTTGAATGCACTCACTTCCTCTCTTCCTAACAAGGTTACTGATTTGGCAATTGCTTACTTATTCCTGATTTCATTTTTCTGTTCTTTCTTTAGCAACAGGTATGAATGTTGTAGCTGGGCCAGTGGCCATCCAGCTCCCAACAGCATTTTCTATACTCTTTGAAGCTGGGTATGGATCATGGGATTACAAGGTCAAGGACAAATAAGTAGAAGTGCTGTGAGTTTGTGACTTTGAAGAGAAGGGGTGAGCGCTCCCTCCATTTTCTTTGCTTCCCTTTCTCATTGACTAGAACATGCAGCTGTTGGTAGAGAGCTCGATTAGCATCTTAAGACACAGATGGAAGCCATAGGTTGAGGTTGGATGAGCAAGAAAATAGAGTCGCCAACTCAGAGAGCTGCCATAGCATCTTGGCATGCTTATGCTAGGGCTGTTAGTGAGGGAGACATTTGGTTTCTGTTTTGTTTAAATTCCTATATTTCAACCTTTGTTGGAACTGCCAAACCTGTATTCTATTACACAGATCCAAGCTGTCCATAGTCCCATAATTACCAAATCTTGTGGATGCCAAATTCATGATTTCTAAACAGCTACAACTGGTGAGTGACTTTGGAGCTGTCAGAATATTTCAGAAAAATGCAGCAGGATTGAGAATTATTTAAGCAAGGCTTAGAAACAGTCATTATGAATTCTGATTGTATCAATTGTTTCACATGGCTTTATAGACAATGTTAGTGATGTCCACTCACATGGATGAAGGGGAAACTGAGACTGTGAGAATCTTGCGGAAGTGAGTGAGTGAATGATGATGACATTCACAAGAATTTAATATACAAAATTACATTTTCTTGGTGACCATGTTTGTTCTAAAGTCAAGGAGTCTCAAAAAGACAAATGTCATTAGATATTCCTTCCTTAAGTGGTATTAATTCTGCAGCCAGTTGATTGAATAGAAAGTCTGAGGGTATGAATATAATTCCTATGTTTTCTCTAAGTAATTGAGTGACTCTTGCAAGCCAAATAAAGGCAGTGGGCATAATGTAAAATATCTCTTTGAGATAGGAACTTCTGTGATCTTGTGACTTGGAGTCTGAATGCTAAAGCTAGGATAGAGGCCACCCTTAGTCACTTATTAACCAAGTCTGGATACAGTTTTAGCTTCTTGAGCCTCAGTATCTTCCTTTTAAATGTAGATTAAGAAACTTTGCCAGATAAGTGCTTTTTGTTGTTGTTGTTGCTTGTTTGTTTTAATTTTTTTTGAACTCTGGGTCTTGGTCTTTCACCTAGGCTGAAGTGCAGTACATGATCACAGCTCACCATAGCCTTGACCTCCTGAGATCAGGCGATCCTTGCATCTCAACCTCCTAAGTAGCTGGGACTACATTTGCAAGCCACCATGGCTGGCTAATTTTTTGATTTTTTTTGTTTGTTTGTAGAGATGAAGTCTCACTGTGTTGCCCAGGCTGGTCTTGAACTCCTGGGCTTGCCAGAACAATTTTGTAAGGAAGCTGTAAGAACCAAATAGAATAGTAGATGTGAAAGTTCTGTGTACAATATAGCTATAAATAAAATGTTCATCACAATTTGTATTCCACTTAGTTTTTGTTTCATCTTAATTCCTTCTTCCTTTTCCCTTTGATTCATGAGACAGAGAAGGGCTTTTTTCTCACATGAATGCTCTGTTCCCCAGACCCATAGCCGCCCAACTCTGCCACTCACAGAACACGCACCCCCCTTACTGTTCACTAAAGTAAGGTATGGCTAGCAGATTCCTAAATCTATCATAATCTATAGAGGGACACTCACCCAAGAGGAGACATTGAAGGGGCTGTGTGGGATAGAGAGGATGCATTGACCTACATGACAAGGAGCTTTAAGAGAAGAGAAAAGGAAAAAGAGAAGAGAAGCCACTCAGCTAGGGCTCTGGGGAGAGTTCTAGGGATTGTATGCAAAGGGCTTTGGAGCATCTGTAGGATGTGAAAGAATTGAATAGTGGAAGAAAGGGCTTTTAAAAGAGCTATTGTAGCTTATGAATTAGATCCCCTTTCACACTCTTCAACAGCTATAAATAATACATGTGATTCCTTTTTAATTACTATTTGGTGGCAGGACTTGCCTCTTTAAAGATGAATCCCTGCAGAGACTGCGTAATATAGCAAATCATTTATCTCTTTAAGATGAATTTAAAGTGACTCAGGTTTTTTTGATATCTGTAACTAGGTAGAACATTCTGTGGACCACCTGCAAAGAGAAGGTGTGTGGTGTCTGACGATGGCCAAAGGCTAGGCCTTTTGTCCTTCTTGCTTGGGTCCCTATGCTGACCGGTCTTCACACCCAAGAACCAGCCATGAGCTCTTGGTCTGGGACAGTTTGTGGGTTATAGCTAAGAGTTTGTTGCCAACCATTTCTAAGGCCACACATTGAGCATCATGGCTGAGGCCTTACAAACTACAGTATCTTGATGTTGTAACCAAGATAATTGGAGCTCAGCAGGCAAAAAATACAAGAAGTAGTTGCTTTGTAGGAGTGATGACCCAAAGTCTTAGTCCCTGTTCTACTGCTGTGCTGTGGTGAGAAGGGTGGAGATGATGTCCAGGAACATCAATGAAGGGAGAGCTGGGGCTGTGTGAATATTGTGGCAGTAGGTGAGTGAATGGAGGTGGCATTCAGATGTAGATGTGATACTGAATCAGTGTCAGTTGTTAGAGAAGGCCAGTTCTTGAGTTGATGGTCTGGTCTATGTCCCATAGGAGGCCATCTCTGAACCTTGCAGACAGTATTGGAGCCTCTTCAGTCCTGGGACAACCTGACTTCTTTAGAATGACCACCTCCCTATTTTATTGTCTTCCCACAGTCATCCCCCAGTCATAAGTTTTGATGAGGATTGTAACCAGAAGAAGCTAAGCAAAGCAAACCTCAGAAATGATGGAAATAAGCACCTGCAGCTGTCAAGGATGGGCAGGTGGCATATCTAAGAGGGCCTGGAATTGTTCTAATTAATCCCTCTCATCTTTTCTCCTTAAAATCCTCCTCCATACTCATCTACGCCAGATGTCAGTAACACCTTAAATGGTCTGCTGAGATGGTCCTCAGGCTGGTCTGTGCTTTATTCAGGTCTTGGCATGTAACAAAAGTATGTTATAACTTACAGTATAGCATAATGGTTAAGGACAGGAATTTTGGAGCCCACTTGCTCAACATGAAATCCCAGCTCTACTACTTACTAGCTGTGTGATATTAAGCAAGTTGCTTAATTTCTCTGAGCCTATAAAATTGGGCTAATGGCAGCAGCAAACTCAGAGTGTTTGTTATAAAGATTAAATGAGTTAATACTTGTAGAATTTGAAGAGCCTGGTGCATAAGTAGGTTTGAGAAGTTGTCATTGGTATAGCTAAGTGTAGGACATGCTTCTCAAAACATGGTCCTAGAATCGCCAGGTCAGAGTCTCAGTAGGACCAGAAGGAAGAGGGGAGTCTGCTAAGTGTGGAGATTCTTGGGCTTTGCCCCAAACTAGGGCACCAGAATATTAGGGACAAGGTCAAACATTGACACAAAGAGCAACCCAGGTGATTTTTTTAAAAGAAAGCAGGATTTATTGAGAGCATAGGAAAACTCCCACAGTGGGAGAGAACCTGAAGGGGTTGCCCCAGGTGATTTTTTAAAAAAAGTTGGAGAACCATTGTGACAGGTGAAATTTTACAGATGCCTCGCCCCCACCTCGCACCACAAAACAGCTGCCCCTGGTTATTCAAACACTAATCTACCTAGATTAGATGAAGGGATTTTGCAGATAGAATTAAAGTTCCTAATCAGTTGACCTTAAAATATGGAGATTATCCAGGTGGATTGATGGGGCGATCTAGTCATAGGAACTTCTTACAAAGGCAGAGGACTTCAGAGAGATTTGGACAAAGGGGTTGTTCTAATTCTTACATTTTTAAAAAATAGAGTAGGTCACATGAGAGGGAATGAAGGCAGCCCAAAGAAGTTGAGAGATAAGCTCTTGGCTGCCAGCCAGTGAAGACCAGCAATTGTAGTCCTACAGCCACAAGGAACTAAATTCTACCAACCAACGAGATGAGCTTGTAAAGAAACATAGCCTTGCTTACACCTTGATGTTGGCCTGGTCTTATGAGACCCACAAGCAGAGGACTTGGTCCAGCTGCCCAGGACTTTCGACCTACAGAACTGTGAGATAATAAATGGGTAATGTTCCATGTGGCTAAGCTGGTGTCAATTTATTCCATAGCATTAGAGAATTAACTAACCACTGGTGGGTTGGAGAGAGCCTGGACTTGTAATAGCTTACTGAATATATTCTCTGGCAAGTTATCCAACTTCCTTTTCTTGATCTCTAAACTAGTTACAATAAACAAACTTAGCAGAATTGTTGTGAGAATAAAGTGAAATAAGATACACGAAAAGGCTTTTGCAGGGTAAAACATTCTTTATACAAAATAGGAATTCTTGAATTTTCACTTCCAAACATATTCACTCCTTTGGGGTTTATTCAAAACAGCAAACAAACTTCTTTGTAAACTGAGGAGTCCCCAAAGGTGTTATGAGGCTCAATGGATTATGGCTCCAACTTTGATTTGTACTCCCTTCATACTGCCTAGAATCGCAAGCCTTGGGTCATTTTTGCCCAGAAGCTGTTGGCTCCCATGAAGTTATTGCTGTACCTGCTGTCATGGCTCATCTTCTTGTTGGAGGCATTCTTTCTACACCCCAGAGCTCAATGTGCTGTGGAAATTCTTGCCATCAACAGACAATCCTGAAGCAGGAGCTCCTTGCCTCTCTGATGGATACAAGTAAGACATAATGAAGTCAGAAATTGAGTGCAATTCTTCAGCACCCCGCTATGTGTCAGGGACTTTGCTGGGCCCCATAAAGATAGGTACATATACAAACGCCATGAAAAATTTTAAATCTTCACAATAATCTTTTTTCTTAGTTGTTGTCCCACTCCCAACACTATCACCTCCTTCAAGGGAGGTGTGTATCTTGTGCAAATAATTTGATACACCATTAGGGGAGGATGGGGATACCCTAAGCACATGTCAGAATCACAGTGGGATCTCCCTGAATCAAAGAGTGAGTCTTTTATTCATGAAGTATGAAGGTAGAATCCAAAGCTGATGGGATTGTTTAATAGAAGTGATTTTAGAAGTTCTCTTCCAGAGAGGGAGGATATAAGATCACTGCCATTAGGAAGGGAACTGTGGGGGATGGTCAGAAAGTTGCCCACCTCACATCCTCAAGGGTCTCTATTCACATAGATGGTATTGTGTAGCCTTCTTAGAGTTGTCTGATGGGAAATTTCATTATGTGCCATGTAAACTGTCTTCCTTCTCTTCCTTGTTGTTTTATGTGCCATGTAAACTGTCTTCCTTCTCTTCCTTGAAGTCTAAATAAAACCTACATGATTTTCTAATGCAATGTTTTGGAGGATATGACCAAGTACTATCCATAGACTCAAGCTGGGTATGATAGAGTAAGTGAAGCCAAAGTAAATCCAAAAATCAAGTGCAATTCTTGAGCACCCCACTGTGTGTCAGGGCCTGCTGAGTCCTATAAATATAGGCACAGTATATAAACATACTTCACGCACAAATTTAAATCTTCATGATAATCTTGTAAGATATTTGTATTCCTACTTAACAGGAAAGAGAGCTCAGAGATATTAAGTGATGTATCGATACAACATAGCAGTTGATGGCAGGACTGAGATTGGGTCCCCAAACATGTGCTTCCCACAGCACTGAGCGATCTGCCTTAAAGATGAAATGAAATATGGGCAAAGGGACTTCCTATTTTCTCATTTCATCAATAACTTCCAGAAATCCTGGTGCTAGGGCATTTGGAAGGAGTCAAGCCCCAGGGAGTTCAAGTTAGCTCTCTCACCAGTGCCATCAATCTTAGAAGGGACTAAGAGCGAGGCTTACATACCTGCTGAGTGACATTCTCAGAGTGGTTTGGGGAAAGCATTCCACTTTCTCCTTCTAACACTGTCTAACAGGGGGAGACAAATATCTTCACCTTTCTGCCCTTTGATAGAGAAATCTATGCCCAGAATTTTCAAACAGCAGATCAAGAAACATATAACCTTTGTCCCACTAATTTATCATTTTTATAACTCGATAATAGTGCTTCTCCAGTGGGGCCACTGTATTATAATGAAGCATGTCAGATAGATCTTGAAGCTTAATGAATACAAAGAAATTAGACTCCCAAACCTGCTGATTTGAACAATCACCGCTGCCCACCCCATCCTCCTTCTTGGTATGTTTCTGAGCCATTAAAAAAAAAACCTAATTACTTTCTCTTCCATTTGCCCAGTAACTGAGGTCAGACTCGAATGTGTACGCAACGCATGGCTCGCCCCTCTGACTTTACATCAACACAGGCAGAAATTACCTCTTACAGCAGTGTGGCTTTCTCTCCCCGCTTATTACTGAAGACATAGAATATTTTACAGAAACATCAGGCTGGAACCTGCCTTTATAATAATTGTCTGACTTAGAGCAAAAATAAATAATAAATGCCCAGGAATGAAAGGGAAGAAGCTGTGGGGCCTCTGTTGAGCTGTCAGGAGCTGCTGACAGAGCAGTTTGGTGACTAGGAATGGTGGCCAGTGGGAAGAATGAAAACAGTGGGAACTGAGCAGGGACCGGATGGCAGGAGCGAGAAGAAAGCCAGCCTTTTAGACACTTTGCAGTAATGAGAAACACTGATGGGAAATGATTTCCGTTATTAACAGCAACATTGTGTCATTGGTGGAGGGACCCAGGGAGACTAGTAGGTAAGGAGGAGAATGTCTGGGGACAGTAAGGGAGGGTTTGCATGTCCTGCATGGGAAGGGGCTAAGAGCACGAGGCTCCCTAGAGCACCTCTTGCTAACTTGCAGTGAGACCCTGGGTAAGATGCCCTCGACTCTCCAGCGATTAAGTGGGCATGGACATTCAGTGAGGTTTTTAGGAGGATCCAGTGACACTCATCCGTGTAGCCCAGTGCCTGGTGTGTCACAAGTTATCCAAAAATATTAGGTAGATTTATTATTAAGGTGAATTCCAGTTATCAATGGATGCCTTGAATTCCAAGATAAGGAGATAGGGGCTGTGTAGCTTTTATGGGACAGGAAGCAAGTGAGATTCATTAAATGAGATGCTCAGAGCCTGTCTGAAGACAGGGGTCCAGTCTCCCACTCTGAGAAGAAAAACTCTTCCCTGGGACATCCCAGATAAATCAGCCGAGGTAGATGTGGTGCTGATTTGTTCATGCAGCTATAAAGAGCCACTAATACCATGCCAGGCACAGAGGATGGGGAACGAAAAATATAGACATTTCAGTCTCTGTTTTGAAGTTACTCACAGGTCCACCCAGGGAGACAAATGCCTAGACAGGCGAGAAGCACAGCAAAAAAAATTTGCCATACTATGAGTTAAACACTAAGGTTGGTGAAAATAATCTTAGGTATTCCTTGAGGAGTGCTTCAAGGTTGATACGTGTTAAATCCCAACAGGTCATTCTTTCGTGTAAGAAGGCCAGGAAGATGAGACGTGGTCAGAAGACAGGAACCCTCTTGAGGGCAGAAGTCACTTTTTAACCTAATTTCAGTTGACTCTTTCATACTTTGTCCCTGTTCCACAGGTCAAGTGAGAGCAAGGTCAGGGTCTTAGGTCTTGGGTGAGTTCCAGGAGATCCATCTCACTCACTGAGATTCACCCATGGGCCCCAGGCCTGGACATGGGACGTTGAGGTCAGTCCAGGGAAAAGGCCAGGGAAGGCTGCTTTCGGTGATGAGGGACATTGGTGTGGGAGCCAAAGTCCTAACACTAGCTCATCTCCAAACTCATTATAGAATTTGAGAAAGAGCTTTGCTCTCTGCAAACATCTACATCCTCATCCCAAAAAAGATGAATAAAGGAGGCTGAATTATCTACCCTCTTAATCCCTTTCAACTATGATGGTTGAACATTTCAGGTCTGGAAGATAAGGCCCCTAGAAGAAGTCACATCTCGTCACTCCCTGACAAAATCTACAATTTCATTCCCCCAGTCTCTCCTCTGACCCAGCACACTGGCTTTAAGGGTTCCCTTCTAGACTCAGTGTCTCTTGCTCTGCCAGTTCCAACTGCCCACTCAAGGACCCTGGCTTTCCCTGGCCCCATCTGGCTGCTCTGGGGAAAGAGAGAGGTTAGACGCCTCTGGTCAATTTTTAATCACAGGTGGCAGATGTTGAAGGCCTGAATTTATGAATGCTTTTCATCTTAACCAACCCGCTGCTGGCTCCCAGTGACTCTCTCTCTCCCTCCCCTATGTGATTTGCACATCTATTGCCTGCTTCATAAGCCCTAGGCTGAACTGCGGGATTTCTAGACGCCTCACTCCTACTCAAGTACTTTCCAGTTCTCTGTGCTGTAAAGATAAGCTCATTAGCTGAAAGAAGTCTTTTCCCATGGAACGCCACTCCCTTACTGCCTCTCCCCTAGTTCATCATCTTTCCCCCATCTTCATAATCCAGAGTTCTCCCTCTGGTCTGGGCTTCTAGAGGACTGTGCTTTTCTTTAATGAAGTTTGCGCTGATGGATTTGGAAGAGAGTCAAGGGCTAGTGAATTTCGTGAGTTGCTGAGGGAGGCCTGCCTCTGATTTCCCACCCCTCCCCTTAGGTGCTTGGCCCACATTTCTCCCCTTCCACAGCTGGGATGCATCAAATTCAAATAGGGGGAGAGAGAGAGAGAGAGAGAGAGAGAGAGAGAGAGAGAGACTGAGACTTCAGCTTTCTGGAAAAGATTTCTAAATTTATTTTAAAGCATCATGATATTCCCCTGTAGCTGACACTAACACCAACCTGCTGAGAAAGAAGTCTCTATCTTTTGGACAAGAAAGTGCGACTGATCCTCTCATTTATGTTCTTAAAATGAGGACAATTGATGAAATGATCCCACCAGTTGTGTTTCTCTCTGAATCCCATTTGGCCATGGGTCCTTCAAGATAGAGGGCAGAGTGGAAAGAGGATAGCTATTAACCCTTAACTCTAGTGCTAGACATTTTACTAGTCACTAGTTGAAAGGGTTCCATAGGACAGGTGATATAAATGAGTGAACTGGCCTTCAGTATATGTGAGATGATAAGGAATGATGAGGTATATAGAAATCTGGAGAAAGTAAGTTTTTTACAGAGAAAATGGTTACTACTTAGCTTTAGGTGGTCAATCTCTTAGAGAAATATAGGCATAAGGTTGCTAGAAGTAAAGCACTTGGGAGTCAAATCTCTTTGGAGCATACAGGGGGCTAGGGAACTGGCATTTGCTGAGCCTTTGAAGATGTGCCTGGCACTGTGTTTTGCTCCTCTAAAATTTTATTTAATGTAATTCTCTATGATCCTGTGACTTGAGAATCATTGGCCTCAATTTACAAATGGGAAAATTGAACTCAGAAAGTTTAAGTAACATGCCCAAGGTTGCATAAAGCAGACAGAGCCAGCATTTCAACCCTGGGCTGCCTGACTTCAAATCCAATACTGCACTCTTTCCTCTGCAATATGCTACCTATAAATATTATAGTAAATCTGTCTGTGCTAATACTGTTAACAAATTGCCAAGAATTTTTTTTTAAAATTCTGCTGTTTAATTGGGCCAGAGATAAAGATAAATAAAAATGATTTGAGCCGGACCCGGTGATTCCTGCTTATAATCCCAGAACTTTGTGAGGTGGAGGCCAGAGGATTGCCTGAACCCAGGGGTTCGAGACCAGCCTGGGCAACTTGGCAAGACCTTGTCTCTACAATTAAAAAAAAAAAAATTAGTTGAGCATGGTGGCATATACCTGTAGTTGTAGTTCCAGCTATTTGGAAGGTTAAGGTGGAAGGATTGCCTGAGCCCAGCAGATCGAGGCTGTGGTGGCCAAGTGAGTGCCACTGCACTCCAGCCTGTATAACAATGTAAGACTCTGATGCAAAAAAAAAAAAAATGCTTTGGATTAACAATATAAATGTGGGCTTTGTATGCAAAGACCCCAAAGCAGGAGAAAAATCAACCTCACCTCACCTTAACCTTTCCTCACCTTAACCTTTCTTGAAATTCATCATTTATTATTTTCTCAAAAAAGTATCAGTAATATATAATGAATTAGCACAAAAATATATAGTGCTATTTTATTAAGATGTAGAAATCAACAATTGCATACTTTTATTTACCTCTTACACTTTGTGCTTTTGTTGGATAAATTTTATTACTATAATATGCCATAAGACCATGAATTATTGCCATTGTTTTTGCTTTAAAAAGTCAATAATATCCCCAAAAGCAAATGCCATAAAAGCTAAGATAGACAACTGGGACCCCATCAAATTGAAAAGCTTTTGTACAGCAAAAGAAACCATCAAAAAAGTGAGAAGACAATCCACAGAATGGGAAAAAATATTTACAAATTATGTATCTGACAAAAGCCTAACATCCAGGATCTACAAGGAACTCAAACGAAGTGAAAGGAAGAAAACAAACATCATTAAAAAGTGGACAAAGGACATAGACACTTTTCAAAAGGAGATATATAAGCAGCCAATAGATACATTAAAAAAAAAAGCCTCAGCCTCACTAGTCATCAGAGATATGCAAATCAAAACTACAATGAGATACCACCTAACTCCAGTAAGGATGGCCATTGTTAATAAATCAAAAAAAAAAAACAACAGATGTTGGTGGAACTGCAGAGAAGAGGGAATGCTTCTACATTGTTTGTGGGAGTGCAAGCTAGTTCAACGTCTAGGGAAAGCAGTGTAGTGATTCCTAAAAGAACTAAAACTTGAACTTCCATATGATCCAGCAATCCCTTTTCTGGCAATATACCTGAAGGAACAGAAATCATTCTACAAAAAAAAACACCTGCACACGCATGTTTACTGCCACACTAACTATTCACAATAGCAAAATCATGGAACCAACTCTTCTATCCATTGAAAGTGGAGTGAATAAAGAAAATGTGGTACATATACATGATGGAGTATTACACAGCCATAAAGAGGAACAAAATCATGGACTTTGCAGCAAATTGGATGGAGTTGAAAACCATCACACTTAGTGATCTGTTACAGAAACAAAGAACTGAATGCCACATTCTCACTCATAAGTGGGACCTGAACATTGATCACATCAGGGAGGGATTGGCTGTGGCTGGCCACTGCTGGAGAGGGGGAGGAAGTAACAACACAAAGGGTACCTGGTCCTATACCGGGGGGAGGGGCAGGTGGTGAAGGCTAGTTGGAGGCCCAAACTTCACTTGCATGCAGCCTATTGTGTAGTTAATCCCTACTTGTATCCCACATCTCTAAAATTTAATAAACATTTTAAAAAGTCAATTATCATTTATGTTGCTTATGGTCAGTTTATATGTCAGCTTAGAATTCTAACCAGTGAATATATCCTTCATTATCATATATTGAAAACATAGTATATATGGACTATATATGTTTATTTATAAATACATTTAAATACATATGTAATGATATAATATAGAATCCATAAATATATATAACTATAATTGCATAATATTTAATTTTATATAGAAAAAAATATATATTTTTGAGTTGGAGTCTCACTGCGTTGCCCAGGTTAGAGTGCAGTGGCATGCTCACGGCCACCCCAGCGTCAACCCTATTCTTCCACCTCAGCTTTCCAAGTAGCTGGAACTGCAGGTGCACGCTACCACACCTGGCTAATGTTTTGATTTATTGTACAGATGAGGTCTCACCAAGTAGCCCAGGCTGTTCTTTAACCTGTGGGCTCAGGCAATCCCCTCACCTTGGCCACCCAAAGTGCTGGGGTTACAGGCTTGAGCCACCGTGCCCAGTCAGTAAATATATTTTATATGTACATATTAACTAAATGAAATATAAAATATATATTATATATTAAATGAATTTAATATAATTATAAATTTATATGGATTTGCATATAAATATATGTGCAATATATATTTTATATATATTTTTTCACTGGATAAAGTTCTTGGTTGACAGTTTTTTTTTTAATAGGCTGTCCCTTACACACAAGAAATTTCTTTTTTTTTTCAGTACTTTAAACATGTCATTTTATTGTCTTTTGGTTATCTATATTTATGCAGAAAAGTCAGTTGTCATTTTCATTATTTTTCACCAGAATGAACTGAGTCTTTTTTCTCTGGTTGCTTTTAGATCTATTTTTATCCTTTATTTCAGTCTGTTTGATTACAGTGTACCTGGGAGGGCTGAAGAGGTTTTTTTGTAATTATTCTGCTTTGGGTTTATTGATCTTCTTAGATCTGTGGATTGATGCCTTTCAACAGTTTATTAGCCACTGAGTCCTCAATATTTCTGCTATCCCACTCTTTCTCTTATTTTCTCTGGAATTCAAATTACTTGTGTGCTAAAGCATCTGATAGTATATAACATATCTAGGACACTCTGTTCTGTTTCTTATTCACCCATGGTTTCTTTGTGTTTCGATCCGGACACTCTCTGTTGGTGTGTCTTTAAATTCATTGACCTTTTCTCCTTCCATGTTCAGTTTGCTGTTAATCCATTTAATTATCTATAATATTATATTTTTTGCATTTTTATTTAGTTCTTTTGTATAGCTTCCATGTCTCCACTGAAATGTCCCATTTCTTCACACAATTATTCATTTTCCACAAGACTCTTTAGAATTTTGTCATGCTTACTTTACAGTCTATCTGATAATTCTAGGTCGTCTCTGGTACTGCTTCTATTGTCTATTTTCTGTCTTGACTTTGAGTTACATTTTCCTGCCTTTTTGTGTTCTTGTAACAAATGAAAGAACACTAGTTATGAAAGCAAATAATGTTTGCTTTCACAAAGTTGCAGTCCTGTTTTTCTGTGACACTATGATAGTGAAGGCTAAATCCATCTGATCTGAGTTAGGCTGGATTGAGTTGCTTCCAGGCTTTGTTGCAACTTTAGTTTTATTCAGTTACCCACTGGCTTCAAATATTTTAAGGATATGATAAGCAGTTATCCTCAGTTTTATCAGAAATATAGATCTCAGCACACATGACAGCTTAAGGATTTGCCTCTGACTCACAGCTGAGCCACCAGCATTAATATATATGGGAGACCTCTTATAGTTTTAAAAGTTATGCTGACAGATTTTTTTGTCATTAGGAAGCCTCTCCTCACCAAGTCCTGCTCACTGCTCTCTGCACCTTGGGAGTTTTGCATTCAGTCCTGTTGCCATTCTCCCAGTCTTTGGAAGTCCTGAGAAGGTCTGGAATGCTTTGGAAGTTCTCTCTTGTTAGTTTATTTAGAATGTGTGTGTCCTCATTTCTCTAATGGCTTTTAGTACTATGTTTGATCTTAGTTGTTAGGTGGAAGTGATAATCTCATAACCTATAAAATCTGTATCAAAAGTAGGACTATTTTGTTGTTGGTGGTGGTAGTTGTATCTGTATATAGTTGACTGTAATATAGGAAAACAGAATTTGTGTCTAATCAGCCTGCTGTATGTGGTGCCTAGACCCATGATGTATATATATTTTAACATTGTACCAAATACTTTCCTTCTTGTAGGTCATGTTCATAGATCCACTGTTTTGCATATACTTTTCAGCACTTCATGCATCTCCCACCTTCTTGGCACTCATTTTTTATTTTGGCAGCTGAATCAGGTGTGGAGTCTTGTCTCTCCCATGCTTATAGTTGTGAGCAAGCATACACATGCACACTCACTGGAAAGGTGGAACAATTTGTCTACTTCTGGAGTCTGACTTCCAGTGTTTTGGCACCATTCCCAATGACATGTAGAAATTGCTCTTGTATCATGTTAACAAAACATCTCGCTCTAGACCAAGTTTCTTAACACATTTAGAAAGAGCCAGAAAAAGAAATAATTCAGAACCTGAAACAACTTGAAAAGGAGACAATTGACTTTTACCTTTTTCCTTGGAAATACCTTAGGGCCTGGAGTACCTGTCCCAACATTGGTATCAATCTATATTCCAAAAATATGACTGTGAAGTAATAGTCAGAGATGAATGTTGGTAGGCCTTTGGAAATGGCCCTGAAGGTCAACAGCTATGAGAAGAGGACAGGCAAGCATTAGTCCATGTGAAGAGTCTAGAAATAGGTGAGGTGCAGGAGGTGGTGAGAATGAAAATCTGGTATAGTTGTACCAGCTGTGACTTCCTGGTCCAGAACTGACGGCTCTGATTTCTTCATACTAGAAGGCACTTTTTGCCATAAAACGTTGACACCCCACTAGTCAGTTCAAATCATTTCATTTCTATTCAATGCAATTCAATTCAATCTGATATATTAAGTATGTATTAAGTAACTACTATATGTCTAATGCTGTGGTAGTCACTGTGATGATTGCAGGAAAAGGATTGTGCAAAATGGCTCTGTTCTAAAGGAGATTGTGAGCATAATCCTCCTATAGAAATAAGAACTACTCAATATTCAGCTAAAATTAGAGAACAAAATAGGAGTACTGGACTGAAAGTCAGATCAGGGTTTTAATTTCAGATCCACAACTTAGTGATTGGGCCATTTAATCTCTCTGTACCTCACTTTCTTCCTCTGTAAGATGAGGGATTGTAATAGATCAGTGGTTCTCAAACTTATTGTACTTAATATTCCCTTTTATAACAAATAATTTGTAATGCCTCATTTACCATACTGAAATTAAATTTGCAGATATTATACTTAGATATGTAATAAAAATCAGTGTAATACCCTAACTAGAATATAAAAAAGAAATAAAACGCAAGTATTTTAAAATAAATATTATGTACTTTAATATGTAAATTTTCAGATATAGCTGCAATAGAAGCTGTAATGAAGTACTCAGATAATTGCACCTACTTATAATGAATAAGTTTGGATTTAAGAGAATTTGAGAAGATTAGAAGCAGTCTGTGCAAAAAGTACATTAAATGAAAGAGCAGAGGTATATGCACTCATATCCTACAACTAAAACACATGTAAGGGTAACTAGTAACAGACTAGACTTATTTGATTCTGAAAGAGAAAGGGGGAAATAGCTTTAATTGAAGCAAGGAAAATGTGCCAATTCAAATTACAGGCTGTAGAAGTAGAGAAAATGAATATTCTTACAGATGAGCTGAGCTTTATTTATAAATGTGGTGTCAAAATAATGCCTGGTGTTGTGACATGGGATGGGAGAGTGACAAAGCATCATGAACATATATCTCCTGTGTGAAATCCCACCATATGTCGAGGCACTTTCAGGCTGTCTGGTAGAGTTCTCGAGATTTGTATAGGATACGAGACGGTTCTTTGTTGTGCAGAACTGTCCCCAGCATTGTAGGCCTTCTAGCATCCCTTTTCTGTTTCTGGCACATGCTAGTAGTGCTCTATAATTATGGTAACAACCAAGGATACCCCCATACATTTCCAAAATAACTCCCCAATTGAGAGTTTACATTTGAATTCCATCAGTCTACTAGTCTAATAATTCAGAGCCACAACAGAGGGATAGATAATAAATTCAATGGCAATTCACGACTGGAAATGATCAGTGAGAAAAAAAAAACATCCTGATGGAAGAAGTAGGGCTCAAATTGGTCTAGAAGTATGGGAAGAATTTGGCTAACAAGAGTGGAATAAAGTGCTAATAAATGAAATAATCCAGACTGCAGGGAGGGCCCCCAAAGAACTTAGGTATTAACATGTTAAAAAATACCCTGAGCCTTCTTTTTCTGTAACTCCAGCATTCAGATGCTACATTATGCCCACAGGTTCATTATAACTGATCATAAATTGGGAGGGGCTCTATGTACTTAAAGAAATACACTGCATTTATTGACACTCCTCAGTGTTAAAGTTTTCATGAGTTCAAATTGACTTTAAAATGGCTATGATTCTGAATTACAGAGATTTCAACTGAACCAAAGAAAGATTTTCAAAACCAGTCACATGGGACAAAGTGAAGGGGAGGGGTTGCAAACCTAGGGATCCTGGGGCCCCTTGAGATTATTGATTTGCAGAGTATCAGTGAGAGTTTCCAGCCTGAGAATACACAGCCCTCCTCTAACTACCTGACACACCATCGACTGTCTCTGCCGATGATGCTGAGATTTAGGCTTTTAAGAGCAGCTTGGGAACCTTTTTGTTATAAACAAAGTTTTGATGATAGCTCTTAAGACTCTGAGGAAATATGTCATCACACTCAAGTGCCTTAATAGCCGAAGGAACAACAGAATGGAGCAGACCTGAGATGCGCTCCTTACTATTGGTGCTTCAGAGAGGCAGTTGTGGGTAGCAGGCACAGTTAGAAAAACCAAAGAGAGCTTCGGGAAGAAGCTTTGGCTGCCTGGGCAGTGAAGTCTGTCGCTGAGGATGTGAGGGGGTGTGGACCTCCACGTCCCAGGAGAAGGGAATGAAAATCCACTGTCTTGTGGTGTTGTGGACTTTATGGCCATGTTATCTTGTATCTTTCCCCATGACATCACTGGGAGGATTCAAAGCTTCTGAGCCCTCATTTCCTGGCCTTGTGTCAGATCAGGATAGTAGCAATATTGGGGGAGTCTCGGTCCTATGCACATGTTTCCAGGTGGTTCTTTAAATCTGTTCATCACAGTAGAATTTCTAGAAAAATATTCAGAGGTGGGAAAAAAAAGGAGGGTGGGAGGATGCTCTGGGGAAAAGAAATGTACAAAGAATGCAGGAACTGGGGGATTACACTGGGATAGAATTGGAAAGAACATTTTGTGCAGAATCAGATGCCTGTTCCTGGCTCAACTGGTTATTCTCTGTCTGTGTGACCTCCTAGGTCCTTTGGGACTGGTACCTGCCTCTTACACTGGATGTCACTCACCCCTTCCTCTCTATACCCCAGTGGTACCTCCTTTCTCTCTCTTTTCCTCAAATCTCCCTAGCTCCTTTGAACCATTTCACCCCACATGCACTGGCCCCTAAGCCTGGAAGACTCCCAGGCTTCAGTGTTAGTCCTTGTCTTTTCCCTGGCTAACTTCTATTCAGGAAGTAGATGGTACACCCAGAGAGTAATTGGAGAGTGTTTAATGAAGGAACAACAATGTGGACAGATTTAGGGAAACCAAAAGGGCGTGGTGAGCAACAGGAGCCAGGAAAGTGGGAAGTTTTTGTTACCCACAGGCCTGCAGGGGCAACAGGAGGTGCAGGTAGTGGCCCTCATTTGGCTGTGGAGAGGGGTTGCCTTCGAGGAGGCAGCAGTCACCACCAGAGTTGCCTCTGGAACTTGGGAGGTCTGAGAACAGACAGAGGGCCGCTGCAGGAGAACCATGACCTCCCTGCACAGAGCAGCGGCCAGTAACACAGGCAGAAATGGTTCCAAATCTTGTGCAAGGGTAGGTAATTGGCAAAACTTATTTATACCCAGACCTTTGCTGCAAGGGATTCTGGGAAATACAGTTGTTTGTAAGCTTTCCAGCAACTCCAAATGGAAAGAATGAAGAAGATAAGAAAACCAATCTAAGTATCCATTCCTTCACTAGGCCTATACTAGTGGATTCCCTCTGCCAAAACCCTACTTCTCAAATATTACAGAGTTCTCACGCTCACTTCATCTAAGACTTGGCTCAAATGCTGCCTTCCCAAAGGAGCCATCCTTCCCCTCTCACTCCCTACTCTCTTCTCTTGTTCTGTTACTTCAAATCTCTCATCACTCATGGCCTGAAATGAAAGTGTTTATTTCTTCATTTTTTTCTCCCCCCACCAGAGTGTATGCCCAACTGAGGAGACAATTTTTTTTCCTGTTTTTCTCAATCGCCCTGTCTTCACTACCTGTATCTCAGTAAATATTTGTTGAAAGAATGCTCAATGAAACCAGGAGAAGACTCAGGCCAGATGTGGAAAGGTAAGATACACTGGGGAGTTAGAGCTACTCTTTTCACAGAGGTGATGCTGCAGAAGAATTGAGACAGGGAAGGCAGGTGAAACTACCTGTAATTATGAAAGCCGTTTCTCTGGCAGCAGCTGAGAAGGCAGCCTGGGAGGGGAGAGATGAGAGACAACTACTCAGGAAGTGAGTCGGTCAGCCAGTCATTTGAGGGGGACCTCTTGGATGCAAGTCACTCTGCCAGGCCCTGAGGGGTATGTGAGGGGCCTGGGGGAGGGCTGTGAGCTCTGATAATATAAAAGGCACAGTGTCTGTCCCCTGAGGAGCCAGCAATCTATTTGGGGAAATTAGAGTCAGTTGCATGCATAAAATATGTACAGCACATTAAGAAGAACAAATTAACACAGCGGGAGTACATGGAGTCCCCAGGGTACACTCCAGAAAGGAAGAGTTGGCTTTGGGAATGCTTGACCTAAAAGACTTCCTGGGGGCCAAGAGGATGAACAATGCACCAGAAGAAAATCCTGGGTTGCTGGGCATGCAAGAATCCCCCTGGGAACTAATGGCCAGTTGGAAAGGCACTGACTGGACACTGCCTGGCATGGGGGAAGAATTCAAATTCATTCTTTCAAACTTGCTGGGTTAACAACTAAAGAATCCAAACCCAGTGACCTCTTCCAAGTGTTCTTGTTTCCTCTCTAGTCTGGGACCATATCTTCCTGCTCGAAAAGGCTGTCTTTCTTTGATGTTAGTTTTCCTCTCTAGCTCTTCTCCCTTCTCAAATAAGGATAACATCTTTCATCTTATTTTTTTCCCCTTTTCACTGCTGCTCACAAAGAGATGGTTCCCTCCATGGCTGCTTCTCTGTTAAAAAACAAACACACAAGACACGTAGGCAAATTAAAGTTAACAGAGTTTAATCTGAGTAAAGAATGATTCTCAAATTGGGCAGCCTCTAAAACCGGAATAGGTTCTGAAGACGCCCCGGCACTACTGTGTCATCCAAGAAGATTTATGGACAGAAAAAGGAAGTGAGGTACAGAAAAAGCCAGAAAGGTTACAACTTGGCATTTGCCTTATTGGAACTCAGTTTTGTTATTGTTAGGTCCGGACATAAGATGCAAAGAATTGCACAGAAGTTAGATTGGAAAATATGGTTGATTTAGAAAGTAAATGAGAGAGAGAGAGAGAGAGAGAGAGAGAGAGAGAGAGAGAGAGAGAGAGAGAGAGAGAGAGAGAGAAATGAGGAAATTCACCTCCCCAAGGTAGAGGAGCGGGAGGAGGGACCAAAGCTTAGGAAAACATGGTCCAACCACTAACAAAAGCATGGCAAATGACTGCTTAAAGTTGAATGCTCTTAAACCTTCCCTTTGATGGAGGAGGCAGGTTGTTAAGGTGATTGGGTGGTGGTCTTTTCACATCATCAGGAAAGGAAGGTAAGCACAGTTACTGACATCAGGTGATAGATGGCAGGCAGATGGATGAGTTAGCCACATGGTTGCTGCCATGTTGATGGAGTCTGTATTATGAAGGTCTGGTTAGGTTAACTTGTTTACAAAACAAGCTGAGGAGGAGGCTGTAAAACAATTATCAATCGCTACCCCTGAGAAACTGTCTAGTGATCAGAGGGTAATTAACAGTTAGAAAAACACGACAAAACTAAGCAATGTTAAAATGGCTACTCTTTGGCTATATGATTCCATCTTATGTCCTTTCAGTTATCCACTGTAGGTTCTTAGGCTCTCCTGTAATGGAAATTGACATGAGGCCAAACAGATTGCCAAGCAAGGCTTCATTGGGGGCTTGTACAAGGGAGACAGCTCAGGAGGAAGAGTTCTTGGCTGGTTCCCTGAAGGGGACCAGCTGGGGCCCGGACCCTTTATTAGATAAGGGAAAGGATGTAATGTCAAAGGAAAGGTATGATAGTATGACTAGGGAGGGGTTCTAACGGCATACATGTAGTGTATATACATACTTCTTCATACGTCACATGTACCAAAAATGGCAGATAAGCCCCACCTGAGTGGGGTTTTTAGTATTATAATAAAGCGGGGGTTATAATCAAACACTTCCTGATCCTTGTGTGCATGCAGGTGAGAGGCCAGTAAAGGGCTATCATCCTAAGCAAGATAAGATAAACATTGCTTATCCTAATGATTTTTTTCCAAGGCTGTGGTCTGTAGGATGGCTCCAGCTGGAGCATTGCCGCCAAGTCTGGTGGTTAAAGAATGCAAGGGAGGCTAAGTCCTATTCCTGTTCTGCACAGTTTGAAGAGTTGTTTGCCTGGGATTGCCTAAAACTTGGTGGTTGGTACCACAGTAGACTACAGTCTGTTTACACATCCAGTTAGGTTGCAGTTAATGATGAAGGAGAAACTTTAGGCCATACTTAAAACATGTTAGGAGATAGCTTTAGGCTAAATTAGGTGGACTCTGAACCAGAATACCTCCAAATCAATTACTTGCTTTCTGAGCTTGACTCAACTTTGTCAACATTTCCTAAGGATGCCCCACTATGAGGAATGATCTGAAATCAAATTGCCTTTCTCCCTCTCCCTTGATAGTTAAGTTTATGTGTCAACTTGGCCAGGTTACCGTGCCCAGTTATTTGGACAAACACCAGTCTAGATGTTGCTGTGAGGTTTTTTTTTTAAAGATGTGATTAACATTTAAACCAGAGAACTCTGAGTATAGCAGTTTACCCTTCAGGATCTGGGCGGGCCTTGTCTGATCAGTGGAAGGTCTTAAGATAAAAGCAGAGGTCCCCTGAGAAGAAAGAAACTCTGCCTTTGGCTGTCTTTGGACTTAAGAGTGCAGCATCAGCCCTTCCTGGGTTTCCAGTCTGCAAGTCTGCTCTGCAGATTTCGGACTTCCCAGGCTCCATGATCGTGTGAGCCAATTCCTTAAAATAAATCTCACACTTAAAATAAATATATGCATCCCATTGGTTCTGTTCCTCTGGAGAATGCTGACTAATACTGCCTCCAATTGTACCCACCTGGACTCACTTTCCCTGATGTGATGGCACCATCTGTCCAGTGACTTAACTCAACTTTTCTCCTCTTGCTCATTTCTGACATCCAGTCATCAACAGAGCTTGCCAGTTCTGCCGTCTGAACTTCCTTTAAATCCTCTCTTCTCTGTTTCTATCATGACGTCACTATCTTCACTGTCTGGGTCTACTACTTTACTCTCCCGCTGGACCTCCCTGCAATCTCTCTTGCTTCCTTCAATCCAATCAGTAGTGGTCGTTCTAAATAATAAACCTGATACAATTATTTCCTTGTCTAAAACTATTCAATGGCTTCCCTTGGTCCCATAATAAAATAGAAATTCATTAGTGCTGACTAAAAGACCCTAGATGGTCTAGCTCCTGTTATATCTCTCATCCCATCTCTATCTCTGTCAAATGCCCACCAACTTACTCTGCTTCTTGAAGGAGCCATGACCTGTCATGCCTCCAGACCTTTGCGCATGCTGTCCCCTTGGCCTGGAATGCAGCCTTCCCATCTATGTCCCCTGAAAAATGTCTTCTCAACACTCAGGTATTTCCTTCCATATTTTGTGACTCCTTCAGACTAGGTCAGTTTTAGCTTCCTCATAATTCCATCACACTTATCGCATTATATTATTAGCGACTTTATTTTCTCTATATCTCCCTGAAAACTGGAATTGGATCTTGCTCACTACATATTATATTCCTAGTACTTAGTATATAGTAGATGCTCATACATTTATACTGAATGGATAAGTATACAAATACATTCCACCTATCTATTTTTACTATCACTTATACAAAATTACAAAAAAAACTGGGTCTATTCAGTGTCTTGCTAACTTCTTAGTCTTTAATCTCTCTGCCTTTACTTGTCCTTTACACTACTGATGGTTCTGAGGCTACTCCTTTGTTCAAAGTCTTCAGCAACTTGCCATGTCGTGTGCCATTCTAGGCCTTCCACGAGAATGACTGTAAATTCCTAAGGTCCCATACTCTAGTCTAATACATCTATTGGGCTAGATGAATGAATCTGCCATCTTGATTTTTTTCTATCCTGTGTTAACTCTACTTGCAGAAAGAGCCTTTCCAGACTCTGAACTCCCTTCATCTTCTTCCTTGGATTGAGGTTAATTATTCTTACCTCGGCACACTAACTAATTTACATAATGGAAACAGCAGATATAAGATCTCAGACAAGCTAGTTCATTTTTAGTGTCAGTGTCCTTGCCTATAGAATGGGACTTATAATATCTATATCATTATAATAATAGCTTTCACTCATCTAATAATAGCATGTGCTGGGTTGCCTTCTAAGCACTCTGCACATATTAACTTATTTAATCATTGCAACAAAAATCTTTTTTTATTAATTTAATTTAAACTTAATTTTATTTTTATTGAGACAAGGTCTCACTCTGTTGTCCAGGCTGAAGTGCAGTGGTACAATCCTGGTTCAATACAGCCTCCACCTCTTGGGCTCAAGTAATCCTTCTGCCTCAGCCTCCTGAGTAGCTGGGACTACACACACTGCTATGCCTGGCTAATTTTTGTATTTTTTTGGAGAGATGAGGTCTCACTATGTTATCCAGGCTGGTCTTGGACTTCTGGGCTCAAGTGATTCTCCTGCCTCAGCCCCCCAAAGTGCTGGGATAATAGGTGTGACCCTCTGCGCCTAGCGCCAAACCATTTTTTAGAGCTGGTACTGAGGCAGAGGAAAATTAAATAACTTCTGAAACATCACAAAGCTGGGAGTCAACCCTGGCAGTCTTTTGCCAGGTCTGAGTTCTCACCATGTTGCTACACTGCCCGATGGGAAATAAAAGTGACATAGTGAATGATGGTGCTTAGATCAGAATGCAGCTCTAGAAGCACAGAGTGGATACCTTGGGGTCAGGTGGATTTGAGTGTGATTCTGCCATTTAGGAGATTGGTACATCTTGAGTAGGTTATTAATCTAAACTTTAGTCACCTCATCTGAAAAATTGTCATGTTATTGCTATTTCTCACATAGAATTGTTCTGCAGGTTGAAAAAAATAACAAAGAATGCTTTTAGCATAGTTACTGGCACATGGTGAAATCCTAAAGTCTTCATTATTGTGCATTTTATAATGATATATAATAATCACATCATCATTATTATCCCATTCTGTTTTGTATTACAATTATTTACGTGCTCAATATTAATCCGTCCTGTAAGATTGTAATCTTTCTGTTTATGGCATATATGTTAGATCTCAGCACAGTAGATACTCAGTGTTTAGTAAACAAATAAATGAATGATCCTTTCATTGGGACTCGTTTAAAGAATCAGAAAGATTGGTGAGTAGAAAAGGGTGTTAGAATTTTGATCACCAAAAAGAGTCCCCTAAGATGAAAGTGATGATGTCAATAAACAATTCCAGTTATGAATTTCTTCCCTGCCCCGTCTACTAGTCTCGCTCAAAGTGTACGGGCCTTGAGGGCTGGGACTCTCCTTCTTTTCAACCTCTTGAGGCAGAGCGAGTAGTACTCACCACACAACTGGGTCTGAAAGTGTCAGATTCTTCTCTAAACTGAAGAAATTTCATATTTGCTTCATTCAGACACAATAGTGTCTTTTGGTATATCCATTAATTATATATAACCTGATACAACGGGCATATAGAAACAGTAAGGACTTCTGGAAAGAATAAGGGCTTTGGAGAAACTTAGTTGGAACTCTGACTCACTGTGGACAGAGTGATTCTGGGCAAATCATGTAAACATAAGGTATCTCATTTCCCTAATTTGTAAGATATTGTGAGATCAAACGGGAGCTCCTACATGAATGTACTTGGGAAAGTTTTTAAAGCCTTCCTTGGTTTATCACTGTTGCCCTTATACTGAATGTGGATCTCCTGGCAGTCTAAATCTTTATTGTCTCACTGACTCCCAATGTGGAGACAAGCCCCACAGGGAACTGAGTTCCTATGAGAAGGGGGAGTGGAAGTATCAGGTAACATTGACACTCGAAGGAATCTTAGTGATCAGCTAGGCCAGCAATTCTTAAACCCCTGCTGCCTCTGTGACCTTTAACATATCTGTACAACATCTACACTGTCATTGATGCAATATTTTTTTAATGCCACTCTCCTTTTCACTTAAGCATGTATAGAAAGGAAACATATCATTACTGCAAATGGAAAACCAATATCACTTTCTATAAACAGAAGGAAAAAAAAAGAAATACAATGAAAACTCAGTGACATTATTAAATTCTAGCTAGGTACTGCTGCTTGTCAAGGTTCTAAGCCTGAGGCCTGCTTTCTCTTCCTTGAAAAGGTAAATTAGCAGACATTAGAGAAGTGTTAACTGAAAACTCAAACCAAGCTGAGACTTGAAGGATTGAAAGATAATTGAAAAGGAGATACATTTCTCACTAAGGATTAAGTGTAACTTAATGCTATATCCACGCTCCACCTAAAATGGTCTTTACTGCCCTACATTTTGGAGGAAAGGTGACTTTCGTCCAACTTTCTCATTTTACCGATAACGAAACTGAGGCCTGAGTGGATCATGTCTCTTGTTTACACCACAGAGGAGCGTTCCAGGCCAGAGTTCTGACCATGATGTGCTGGTCACCCACAGGTCACATCGCTGCCACCGCCGCCACCAAGAAACGTTTATGGATGCCATAAGTCAGATAGCATTTTCAACCAACCTCAGGGCATTAGCCTCTATTATTTCACTCAATCTTGGTAGCAGCCCCATGAGATGAACAGGCTTTGTTTGATTTTTGGCCCTGCTGTAGCTGTGGAGGCGAAGGCCTCAGTTTCACCTGATATTTTAAGGTCCTATGCTAGTGCTTGGCACAGCCAGGCCTCATCACCTCCTCCTACTTATCCTTCCTTTCTGCTAAATGACCCAGCCACTCTTTTTTTTTTTTTTTTTTTTGAGTTGGAGTCTCACTCTGTTGCCCAGACTGGAGGGCAGTGGCCGCTCCCGGTCACTGCAGCCTTGACCTGCTGGACTCCGGCGATCCTTCCACCTCAGCCTTTCAAGTAGCCGGAATTACAGGCATGCGCTACCACGCCCAGCTGATTTTTTTTGATTTATTGTAGAGATGAGGTCTCGCTGCCCAGGCGGGTCTCGAACCCGCGGGTTCAGGCAATCCACTCACCTCAACCTCCCAAAGGCACAGGATTACAGGCTGAGCCACCGAGCCTGGCTGCCCTAGCCACTCTTAAAATCTGCCTGACCTCCTTTCATTCCCATCTGCATTGTGCTTGCAATTTATATAACGTACACTGATTATATTCTCGTGAACAGGATACTATAGGCCCTTTACACAGTTTGTGTTGTCTAGCTCATCTCTTCATTATTCTATCCATGGCATTCGAGAAAGAAAAATAAACTTTTCAAGTAAAGTCCCATCTAACCTTAAGCAGGAAGCAGGGGTAGGGGACAACAGTAGTCAGTAAGTCAGCACATCTTGCTGTGACCAGCCTGAGTGGCTGAGTGGCCATACTGGACGACCAGGCCTGGAGGGGTGGGGGGGCGTGACATCAGCAGAACAGTAGGCTCTAACCTGTGTGGTTTGAGAGGGGTCACATCCTCATGTAATCTCATCAAGACTCCCCTTCTCCCTCTGTGCATGGTGTTTCTATTGCCGTCTTTCAATGACATTCCCTTTTTATAAAATGAATTACACACGTCCTGGACTTTTTAATATGTAGGTAAGTAGCTGCAATCTGTCTTCAATGCTTTCTCCGAAAACTACCCGATAAAGTCGAAACTAATTAGTCTGGCATTCAGGTCCTTTCATGGTGTGGCTAAGTGATTGTTCCAGTCTGCATGGGCCGACCTTCCAAGCTCATCTGCCTGCCTTACTCAACCTTCCAGAACAGACTCCAGCTCCCTGTCCTAAAAGCCCCAAGTGCCAGGCAAACAAGAGGTCTTGCTGTCCTTGAGTTTATTTCCACTTTTATGAGGAAGTTAATTGTGTTGCGTCTCTCTGCACCTCTTTATTTTGTTCTGCTCTTTATACAGTTTGGTCTAAGTATTTAGTGCATGGCTACCAGGTGTGTTTCATCTGCACAGCCCACTGCCGCCTGCTCTGTACTGCACATGAAGTAGATGCTCGATACACGTGTGGCCAGGAGGTACCTTCCCTGAGGAGGTATAATCACAAAGTGTTAAGTGTCTTAGGAACCAGGCAAAGGAATTTGGAGTTGTGTTGATTTCACTGCCAGTTGCTGCCGCGGAAAGTTCCAGCAAACATCGTGCTAGTGGTTGCATCCCTTTTTCTTTCTCCTGACCTGAAAGAAACAGCTCCTTTCTGCTGAGCCTGCAGGATGGGAAAAGAGACACTGCTTATCCCCTCCCCTCCCATCCCCCAGCTTTTGCAATTCCCTTCTTTCTGACTGGAGTCCACCAGAGAGCAAGTAGGGAGAGCTTCCATCCCCCTCTCTCCTCTTTAATTCTCTCCCATACGCCATTCCTTCTTCATTACTTTCTCCCATCTGGTTGGCTACAAGGTCTATTTCTGCTGGCCTTAGGGAAACTCAAGTGAGGTGAATTCACTGCCTGGGTTAAGAAATCAGGGAGAAGATTCCAAGTGAGCATCGGAGTCCCTGATGGGAAGAGGAGCTGCTGCTGCCTGGGCTGTAATTGTCATGGAGGCTGTTGTCATGGTGACTCTACTAGCTGGCAGAGACACAGGGAGGCCGAGAGATAGGGTGAGAAAGAGGACCAGGGGAGGAGAAAGGGAGGGAACAGAGGCGAGAGAGGAGGTGAAAAAGAAGATGGGAGAAAGAAAAGGGAGGGAGGAAGAGAGAGGGAGGCAGAGGGAGGGAGTTTTTGGAGGATGGAGAGTCTTTGGGGGAGACAGCAGGAGCTGGCTGGGTGATGGTGATGGTTGCAGGAGGAAATGCAAAAAGGGGATGGGGAAAAGAGAGAGATGGAGAGGGAAGGAGGGGAGGGGATGAGTAGAGTCAGGGGAGAGAGCGAGGAGGCCGAGGAGAAGATGAAAGAAGGAGCTGAGGAATGAGCAGGGGCTGGCTCAGCGATGGAAGGGGTGGGAAGGGGAGGGGAGAGGAACAGCCAGGCTCTGAGTAATCCTTAATTATTGCCCAATGTTTCCCATCTCTATCTGCTCTTTGATCTCCGTGTTACACATTAAATATGAGCAACGCAATGCCTGCATCTCATGTTTAAAAACTCGATGAGGCGAGACTTCAAAGCGAGCAGGGGAACAAAACGGGAGGCACGCCTGGCTTTTTGTCAGGCTGGTTTGCTGGCCCAGTTAGGTTAAGCGGGGCTCTGAAATCCCCTCTCTATTGGAGCCTGGCTCCTGTACTTGTTACCACCACCGGCTGCCAGACTCCATGAGATCAATGACCCAGACTGGTTAGCCACCAGCTGACTGCTTTCTGACCACTGCAGACCCACAGAGGAGCTGCCCAGATGTTGGTATCTGGGTGGGACTAGGCCCTCATGGGCTTTGCCTCTGCAGCCCCCAGGGAACTGAGTGGGGTCCATGCTCCATGGATGGAAAGCATCTAGCCACGGTGACAGGTGTCTGATGCATCAGGAGGAACCCTTAAGCCCAGAACTCCACCTCCTTCTCCAGGCTTCCATTCCAGGTGCCTGAGGTCCCAAGAGAAGTCATGTTCACTAGTTTATGTAGTCAGATTTAGGTTCTGGTTTGCCAAGAGTAGCAATCTAGCTGCCCTCCCTGGACCTTAATTTTCCCCTCCTTAAGTGCAGGAACCAGACTAGACATGGCCAGTGTCCTCTACAATGCCATTGGGCCTGTTGGGCTCATTCCAGGGACCTTGTGGTGTGCCTCAGACAGTCAGACCTCAGGTCCCAGAGGGAAGGCCTTTTCTCATCCTAAGTTGCAGGTGCTCAGCCTGCAAGGAGCCACTCTCTACCCCAGTGCCCTCTACTGCCTTCTCTTCTAGAGCTTTCCTATTACCTGGACCATGCCCACTTGACAGGAGAGACAACTGGTCAGGTTGGGTTGGGGGAAGTTAAATGGGACTATCTGCATCTTGGAAAAACACATCTGGAGAGAAGGCGACAGTTCACCCAAAGGGAGGTCTCTGAGGACCCAGTTGTCAAATTTTATGTTTAGGAGGAAGCGAACTACTGGTGACCCTAAATCCTGCCAACATGGGGAATTCGTGCCCTGTCTATGATCTTCTTCTGTGTGTGTGTGTGTGTGTGTCTGGAAGTGACTACCCTGGGCGCTATGGGCTGAGGCTATATATTTGACTCATGCCTTGAGGCATCCATATTGTCTCGACCTCATCATCCTCCATTTTTCAGAAGTAAAACTTGAGCTCCGTGGTAAGAGATCTAGGCAGAGTGGGGCTAGTAGACAGAGGGAAACTGAAGATCTGCTTCAGAGAAGCTCATAGCCAGGGTGGACACAGCATGAAGCTGCGGATAGAAGAACAACACTACTTTCCAAAGCATCCACAGGACAAAAGAGCCAGGTCCAGCTTCGTGCTCAAGCTCACCCTCCATCCCCTTGAAGCTCTGTCCCCTCAGAGCTTTTCCCAGGCGTCTTTTCAGGGCCCCTCCTCACCAGAGCCATGTGTGAGTGGCAGAGTGAGCACTGAGCCCTTCTGAGGGCTGCTGGCAATGACAGATGTTATTTTACGGACCGTGGCCCCAGAGACGTGACATGCACAGTTCCTAAGTGCCACACAGGGAAAGCTGGGGGAAGGAGGAGGAAGGAAGGAAACTATCCTTGGCTGGTTTTCTCCAGCTGAGGAGATAAACCAAAGGCTCAGGCGGAAAGTTGCTTTTTCTTTTCTTGTCATTTGGGAGGTTTCAGTATGCGGACAGCTTACCTTGGTTTCTGAGCTCATGAATAGATTGATGAGATCTTACCAGGGCCAGTGGACCCCTAGGTATGAGTCTTTCCGTGTGGGGAACTGGGAAAAAGTGGTGATACCTCCATGTCTTCCTGGGGGTCTCTGAAAAACCAAGTGAAGCCCAAAAGAGAAGTGGTGAGGGCTTTTGCCCTGGTGGAGACTCAGGAAATACAGCACCTAGAAGCTCCGAGTTTTGAGGCTTCCCAGCATACCAGTTTTGTCTTCAGCCTAGCACGGTGTTTAAGAGCGGTCTTTGGGCCACACTTCATGGGTTATAGCCTGGGTCATCCCGAATGGTCTGGGACTAGTTACATACTGCTTTTTGCCTTGATTTCCTCATCTGTGAAGTGAGGCTAATGATTGACCTATACTATAGCCCTATTGGAGGATTAGAGCACTAGGACAGTGTCTAGCACTTAGAATTCAATAAATGTTATTTATTGTTTTGTATTCATACTTCATTTGGTTCTTATATAATTTCTGAGGTTATTAGGAACGTTATAAGCTCTTTCTTAAATTATTATTTTTTTTAAAGATGGGGTCTTGCTCTGTTGCCCAAGCTGGAGTACAGTGACTCAGCCTTCCAAATTACGGGTTATAGGAACGAGCCGCTAATGCCTGGCCTATAAACTTCTTTTATAGGAAGAGAAAGGAAAAATTCACTTAGCTCACACAGGGTGAGATTCTGTCCTTTGTTTCCTTTTCCATGATGCCAGGTGTAGTATGGAAGTGAAATCTTCAGCCTAAACATGTGGTAGTCATTGGTTTAATCACCAATTATTTCTAGTTCTGTCTACTTCCAGACATATGGGTGGATTGCAATAAAAAGTTAGGACCATGTGACTTGCTTTGACAAGTAGCATGTGAGCAGATGTTGCATATGTCACTTCCGGGTGAATTTTCTGGATCCAGGGTATGCCTTGTCAGGCCCCTTCCCACGTTGCTGTGATTATCTGAGTCCATGTTGAGATCTAAGAGACCAGGAGAAGCAAAGCCCCCAGTAGCCCTCACTGGACACAGAGGATCGGTGAGAATCATCCTTGGTAAGTCACTGAGATGTGGGGGCCACTTGTTACCTTAGCACATCCAAGTATATCCTGCCTGATTTACCAAGATTATATGAGTGCATCTAGAACCCTGAGTCTTCCTCCTGATGGAGCCTGCCTCCCAGCTTTTGGAAGCACCCAATCAAATGGAAGGGTATGAAAAATCAAACCACTGTTCTCTCTTCCCTCTTTTTTTCTTTTCGAGTTGGAGTCTCACTCTGTCACCCAGACTGGAGTGCAGTGGCTGCTCCCAGCCACCGCAGCCTCGACCTGCTGGGCTCCGGCGATCCTTTCACCTCAGTCTTACAAGTAGCCGGAACTACAGGCATGCGCTACCTCGCCCGGCTAATTTTTGATTTATTGTAGAGACGAGGTCTCGCCAATTTGCCTGGGCAGGTCTCAAACCTGCGGGCTCAGGCAATCTACTCACCGTGGCCTCCCAAAGTGCTGGGATTACATGCTGAGCCACCGAGTCCAGCCTGCCTTCCCTCTTTCAGTCTTGATTTGTTTATTCCCTCACAGATGACACTTGGCTCAGGGGATGAAGTGTTGTGAACAGATGAGGTATTTTTTGTGTGTGTGTTTGTTTTGGGTGTTCGATGTATTAGCTTGGTACAGAGACTGGGTTTCCATTTGCTAAGTTACTTCTTGAACCTCCTAACATCTCAGATGAAGTGGAGAGATGCAGGTATGGTACAAGTACCTCTGGTAGGAGTGGGTTTTAGTTGGGCTTTGCTTGCCCTTGTCTTGGGCTTGCCTTTCCCAAGAACTTGATCTCCAAGCCTAAGAGGCTCAGCCTGGAGCTGATATTCAGAGATGCCTTCCTAGGGCATCAGGCCTGGAAGGAGCCTTTAGCAAACATCTTTTAATGCTCTAGAGGAGAGGAGCGGAATCAGGGAGGTAACAGATAGACCTGAAGTCAGGCTCTCTACAATCACTGAACAGCAGGACATGAAATCAAGTGGGTGAGCCAGGCTCGGTGGCTCAGCCTGTAATCCCGCGCCTTTGGGAGGCTGAGGTGAGTGGATTGCCTGAGCCCGCGGGTTCGAGACCCGCCTGGGCAGCGAGACCTCATCTCTACAATAAATCAAAAAATCAGCCGGGCGTGGTAGCGCGCGCCTGTAATTCCGGCTACTTGGAAGGCTGAGGCAGGATTGTCGGAGCCCACAGGTCAAGGCTGCGGTGGCTGGGAGCGGCTGCTGCACTCCAGTCTGGGCAGCAGAGTGAGACTCCAACTCAAAAAAAAAAAAAAAAAAAAAAGGAAATCAAGTGGGGGGGGGTGGGGGGGCATTCTAAGCACAAGGCCCAGGGCTCAGGTAGAACATCCATGCAACTGGCTCTGCTGAGTAAGCTGATTACTCCACAAGGAGGAAAAAAAATCCATTTCAGGCCTCAGTCCATACCTACCCATTTGAAATGCTTGTCCAGATTTCAAAAGGAGCTCCATGAAAGCCTTCCAGACTGCAAAATGACTCTAAACTCACATTTACCAGCCTGCCTTTCTAGGTGACAACTGTGTTGTGTGGCCAAGACCAGCCTCTTCGCTCTCTCCTTTGTGGGACTGGCTGTCTCACAGTGGCCCATTGAGAAACAGTTCAAGAAGACAATTCAGAGATGACATCTACCCGTGAGCTCTGGAAAACCAGTACCGGTTCTTCTTGGGCTGTTTTAAATGCTCTTGGGATCTGGGAAGAAAACTCAGTCTGCAGGGAGGAAGCCATAAGGTTAGGAGCTTATCAAGACCTGGCATTGTCCTATTTCCTTGTTTGTTTTCCGACTTCCCCATGCAAGTGTTAATGCCCCAAGGACAAACATTCTCCTGGCTTGTTCTTGATCCCCTATGTACACAACAAGGCAGAAATGAGATTGTCTGCCAACACCTGTGACATGAATGCATGATGAAGTACATGGAACCAAGTGGGATGAGTGGGATGAGCTGCCGCAGGTGGGGCTGGTGGTGTCCCTGGGTCCTCCACAGTGCAGAGTCCTCTGTGACCCACTCCCCTTCTCCGCCTAAGCCTGGACCTAAGTCAAGATGGGATGTAATTAGGTGTACATGGCTATAGCAACACACCAGGCAATTCCTTCCAGAGAGTTTGATCCTTTACAGGGAATTGTAATGCCCTACTTGATCCTATCAGTCATCAATCACCAAATATTTACTAAACATCTAGAATTTATTCATTCAGAAGAGATAAACATTTATCCCAGGCCAGTAAGTTCCATGACAACTTAGGGACAGAAAACTCCATGTGATTTTGGGCTCCAGCCCACCTCCCTAGGGGATGGCACCAGGTGTGGGATCAGGGCTTGATGTCTTTCTGGTTACCTGAAATCACAGAGAGCACTCCACAGTGAAGTCTAGGTGTCCCTTTGCCTACAGGCAAGGCAGGAGTCCTAAAAAAGATATGGGAAGGGACAGGGCAGATCTGAAGATGTCGCTCCTGTACCTCTGAAGACCCAGCTTGTCTCCACCCACCCCAGGATGAACTCTCACTGGAGCCAACGATGCTCCCAAGTTAACAAACACAGCCAGCCTCTTCCTCCTTGATTCTCTCTCCCTTTTTGCTGGAATGGTAATGTTAAGTCTCTAATAGCTCCTCAGGGCACTGAGGTGAGGCAAGAAGGGGATGTATTTATGTTCACATTTGCCAGCCTGTCTTGCCGGGTGACAGCAGGGCTGATGGCATGGCTGATGAAAGTCGCTGCTCCGCTCCACCCGGCGAGGAGTGGAGCAGGGTTTGCTGCGTCTCCTGGGTGACCAGCCCGCCTGCTGCTCTCAGCTCAGGCCAGCCCACCATGTCCTCTCACCCGTTCCTGGCTTCGAGTCAGGTCCAGCAGTCCATGCATATTCATGTTGAGGAGGGAGCACCCATCTCAGAACGGTTGGCATACGGGGCATTTATTAATCACTGTCTCCTGCTCTTGGCGTGACCACCAGACATGAGGAGGCCATTACTTAGGATGGTTGCAATGTCACCGCCAACAATGGAGTTAGCAGAGTGGAAAAAAGCAATAGTACACCATTCATGAGGGGGTCTCACTCTGGTTGTCTGAGTACTTGGGGAGGGGGCAGTCAGCATCCTAAGTTCTACCTGGAGATATGCCATCAGACTGGTGCCTTTGGGACTGCTGTCACTCAGTGCAACGATAGCACCAAGATGCACAGGCACTGGGTAGTAGGTCTCTGCTGAGAACTCTGTAATGCGTTTCCAGGGATGCTCGTCCATGGAATGCTCCCAGCTTTGGGAGACAGGCGTTCACTGGTATCCCAATTCTACAGATGAATAGCAGGCATTTGGAGGAGTGGAGTGACCGATCCAAGTTCATGTTGCTGTGAAGTAGTAGAGTCACATCCAAGTCTCCTGACTCCTGGTCTGCTCTCTCAATGCTATCCAGACCTCCCCTGCAGGTGGTAGATTCACTGGAGGCATTTCCAAGGAGTCCAGCCGGCCTCTCTCTTACCCATTTTGCACACACGTGAGTCTGTCAATGCTTTGCTTCTGGAATGGCATATATAGATTCCAAGTTGAGCATCTGAGAAAAGCAGAGTTGAAAGGGACATGAGAGAGACCCTAGTCCAAACTCCTTGTTTTAATAAATTGGGAAACGATACTGACAGCCAGATGTTAAATTCAGTTCTAGCATCTTGCTCTGATGCTAGATGTGTACCCTCCTCCAGGCCCTGGCTTTTCCACCAAGTCCAGCCTCCTGGGCCTGGCTTTCTAGACCTGTAATGAGTGGCATCCACTCAGTTAAGTCATTTTTTAAAAATCTCCCATGGCTCCTTACCTGTTAACTCCATTCAAATCCCTAGGTAGTCTCCTTCATGGCCTCAAAGATTAGCTACGCTCAGCCCCACCTTTGTATTTCTGTGTTGGGGGTTTTCTCATCTTTTTTCTAAAATGTCATTTTTTCCTGGCCTCTGTCTTATAAGTGGATCTATGTCCAGCTCACCCTCATCTTTCCTTCTCAGAAGTCCTACTGCACAAAGTATGACTGATAGTTCATCTTGACTTCTAAGTCCTTGTTTAGATCAAGGGGGTAGGGTGCTGTACTCAGCTCTTAGGTGTTCTTCATCATCTGATAGGGACCAAACACATAGACGCTCCTTAGACACACTTGAGATGCATAATATATGGGTCCCCCCAAAATGGAATGTATTTATAAAAAGGCCAGGTGCGGTGGTTCAGCCTGTAATCCCAGCACTTTGGGAGGCTGAGGTGGGAGGATTGCCTAAGCCCAGGGGTTTGAGATCAGCCTGGGCAACTTGGTGAGACCTCATCTCTACAATAAGTCACAAAATACTAGCCAGGCATGGTGGTGTGCGTCTGTAGTTCCAATTATTTGGAAGGCTGAGGCGAAGGATCGCCTAAGCCCAGTAGATCGAGGCTGTGGTGGCTGTGAGAGTGCTGCTGCATTCCACTCTGAGCAATAATAGTGAGACTCCAACTCAAAAAAAAAGGTATGCATTTATTCTTTTTTTTTTTTTTGAGTTGGAGTCTCACTCTGTCGCCCAGACTGGAGTGCAGTGGCCGCTCCCGGCCACCACAGCCTCGACCTGCTGGGCTCCGGCGATCCTTCCGCCTCAGCCTTCCAAGTAGCCAGAATTACAGGCATGCACTACCACGCCCGGCTGATTTTTGATTTATTGTAGAGACGAGGTCTCGCTGCCCAGGCGGGTCTCGAACCCGCAGGCTCAGGCAATCCACTCACCTCAGCCTCCCAAAAGCGCGGGATTACAGGCTGAGCCCTTAACATGTTTCAACTTCAGTCACCTTCAAAGCACTCTCCATTTAATGCAATACACATATTGAGACATTCTTTCCACTGCTCAAAACTGGATTTGAACTTGTCACTTTTGATGCTTTTTAGTGCTCTGATGTTTGTTTCACCTCTTCTACATCCGCAAGATGTTTCCCTTTGAGGACTGTTTGCGTGTGAGGAAACAAAAAAAGTTGCTCAGGGCGAGATTGGGTGAATAGGACGGATGGGGCACAGGGGTCATGCTGTCTTGGGTCAAAACTGCTAAACACTGTTTGTCAGAACTTGGGACATTTCTTCTGCAATGCAGCTTTTCACAACAATGCTATCTGGTACACTGATGCTGATGGGTACTTAGAACACTTACCTAGTGGAGGAAACCTGTATTGCAAGGGACCCATCCTCCAAACGATAATTCCAAATGTTTTGGTGTCTTCCCTAATAATGTTGCACAAATATAGCGTGGTGTCTCTGATGTCATGACCCCTGCCTGCTCCCAGGGTAGTAAAGAGCAACTTTTCATTCTCAAATGCAAGGAATGTTTAAGGAGGTGATGGGTTCTGATGGACATCATAAGGGGTAGAAGGAGACATGATGGATAAAGATACCTGCCCATTACTGTCTAGGGGAGAAGACAAAAGTATCAAGCTGGTGAGAATCAAGGAAAGAAGAGAACCTGTGTGTGATGTGACAGCGCTGTGAAAGGGCTGGGGCATGCCCCCTAGGCATTTCTGCTTCTCCCCACCCACTGCAACAATATATTTTCCCCCTACCATTTTCTCCACCTAAGCCCAAATCCAATTCTGCCTCATTCCATCTCTAGATATTCTAGCCTGTTGGGATTGGCTCTTTCCTTTTTTTCTATTAAGTCTTCTTAGTTAGCTGTCCCTTTTATAAGGCCCTGTGTATGCCACACGAAATTATGAATGACTGGTAACCAATGCTTATGTTGCCCTTTAGAGACAAGGATACATGAAGGATTCTAATGGAGAAACTCCAGGTAGCAGAGACAAGTCAATGAGAGAATTGTTTGGGGGCAAAATTGGGGCTTTCCACATGCACCACTCCTACCCCCCACAAAAAGAAAAGAAAAAGAAAAAAAGAGCAGTAACTGCTGCTTTTGATTTCTCTTGTCTCCTCTACAAACCATTAACTCTCCACAGTGAACTTCTCCACAGTGAGTGATTTAGAATTAGCACCTGACTCTACACTGGAACCCCAAAATGTGCTGAGAAACAACAGTTAAAAGGCATAATGAAGCCGGGCTCAGTGGCTCAGCCTGTAATCCCGCGCTTTTGGGAGGCTGAGGTGAGTGGATTGCCTGAGCCTGTGGGTTCGAGATCTGCTTGGGCAACTTGGCGAGACCTCATCTCTACAATCAATCAAAATGAGCCAGGCATGGTAGCGCCCGTCTGTAGTTCCAGCTACTTGGAAGGCTGAGGTGGAAGGATCGCTGGAGCCCAGCAGGTCGAGGCTGCGGTGGCCGGGAGCGGCCACTGCACTCTAGTCTGGGCGACAGAGTGAGACTCCAACTCAAAAAATTAAAATTAAATAAATAAATAAATAAATAAATAAAAGTCATACTGGATCTCAGCTCCAATAGCAGATCAACAAATTCTGGCTGCCAGACTAGCATTTTTGTTGACAGAGAAGATGCATAAGACAGAAAGGGTGGGGTTTCAATAGGTAGGAATATTTCAGAGATCGAGTAAAAAGTGAAAATACAAGGAAGGCAGAGGGACCTGCAACTCCTTAACCATTTTGCATACATGAACTGGACTGTGAGACCCATGATGGTAGAACTGTGTCTCGTTCCCTGCCGTCATCCTAGCTAAGCAGATGGCACGGTGCCTGGCACTGCTCAATAAATGTTTGTAGAGTGAGTATTTTTTCTTTTTCTTGATATTAGTCATAATAATTACTAATTAGTAAGTCAATGCTGCATTGTGTATTAGGGTATCATTTGCATATCTGCCTGAGAACTCTGTAATGTTTTAGTATAACTTGCACAAAAAAACATAGGCTTCCTGGAGGAATGGTAACAGGAAGTTGGTTTTCATTATTGGGCCACCAAACCCAGGAATTAGCTATCACAAAAGCATAATAATACACATACCACAGGAAGGCCGCCACCGGGGAAGCTTTTGTTTGTGCATTCTTATCCAACATATCTTGTTAAGCACGTGTATGTACTATGCCCTGTGTTAGACCCAGCAATATAAACAAAGTATCTACCCTCATAGAATAATAAGCAAATAAACAAACTTGTGAGTTTTAAAAGTGAGTTTCACTTCTATGAAGGGAACTGTATGCCCATGGAGAGACTGGTCAACGTTAATGGTGCTTATGTGGGCAAAGGGATCAAGAAGACCTTTCTGAAGCTGAGACCCGAAATAAGAGTCCATTCATAAAGGACCAGGAAAGCCATTTCTAGGCAGAGGAAATTAAGTGCACAAAGGCCTGAAGAAAAGGTGGGTGTATTAAAGAGATGGAAAGAAGTTTATGAGGGCAGATACTGTGAACAACAGGAAAGCAAGGCAGAATGAGTTAAGAAGTGGGTCCCCTGGTTAGACTTTATCAGAGACACAATAGGAAATATGATTAATGTTTCCAAAAGATTCTTCTACTGTGAGAGATGGACTTGACAGCACCCATGGAGAATGCTGGAAGGCCAATTGGAGGCATACACATTGCAAATAGTGAGAGTGATGTGGAGATGGATTGGATCCAGGAAATCAGGACAAATGATGACCCAGAGTGACTCCCAGGCTTCTGGTCCAAGCCATTTAATAGGGAATGGCCCCATTTCCGAGACAGGGGGACTAGATGAAGAGCTAGATAAAGGAGACCCCAAGAGTTTAGTTTCAGACATGTTAAACCTAACAAGTCATTTATCCATAAGTGATGTCAAGCAGACAATTAAATATGCAAGACTGAAGCTCTGAGGTATGGTTTGCCTTGGAGATATAAATTTCCAGAGCCATTTAAAGGCAGGAGAATGTATGAGAGGACGGGGAGAAAGAGAAGTGACCATTACAGCTCTCTTCAGGGCACTTGGGTTAGAACTTGGGGATTCAAAGCAGCAAAGGAGGCTAAGACTAAGCAGGCAAATATAACTGAAAAGCTCAGCGTGGGGGTGGTGTCCAAAGACACCAAGAGAGTAAAGTTCTAAGGGGTCATTGACAGTGCTAAAGATTGCAAAAACATTAAGTAAAGTCAAGGGAGAAAAGTGTTCTGTGGTTTTAGCAACATGGAGGTCCTTGGTGAACTGGACTGAAGGAGATTAAGTGAGGGCAACTTCCGAAAATCAGCTGGAATGGGATGATGTGTAATGGAAAATGAACTTAGAGGCAGAATGTGAATCTCCTCTTTACAAAAGTTTGGCATTCGAGTAGAGGGAAAGAATGGAATGGGGAGGAAGTGGGGTCAAAAGAGGCAACTTACCATGTGTGAGTGGCTCCATCCCTGCTTTTGGGGAAGGTCAGGGAGTGATTCAAGATCAAGGTCAGTGAGGCTCACCATGATCCACTTCCTAGTGCACTTCTAAAGACTTGCTATATGTTTCATAAGAGTGGGAGCTGCCGAGGTAACACAGCCAAGACATTTGAGGGTGTGCAGGGCAGTAATTAATGATGAAAATACCATCTGGGCCCAAATTAGAGTCACAACACTGGGGTCTCCATCATCATGCTGGACAGAAGGATTGGAGTGAAACATGTTGCCAAGTGGAGAAGTAGAAGGGCAACAAGAGAGGGCTCGAGCATGTTGATAGTCTTCCAGAGTGAACAGGAATGAGGCAGAATGTGGTGGAACCAAAGTCAGCTGAAGGTGGGGTGGTGGTTGACCTGAAACAATAATCCTCCATTAGTTCACAAGTGGGTTTCCCCTGACACTGAAGTAGAGGTCAGGAGGCCACGTTGGACCTTGCTAATTGTTGTTATGCGACTGCTGTTTTCTCATTTTCAGTGCAGGGACATCTGGCCTTCAGAGGCACTTTGGGACACCTGCAAGGCAAGGCCAGCTCTCCAAATGGGGTCTTGAATGGAATGGTGTTCACTGTGACTGAGATGTTCAATGTCTCAAAAGGCCAAGGATGAAACAGAATACCAGTATGGAAACAAGTACCAGATGCTGTGGGCCACAGGGAGCCACAGAAGTTGCATCAGTACCCATCCTTCTGCCACTCTGTGTGGTGGTAGATACTCATGGACTGAGCAACTCAAGGAAGCCCAAGCCCTGGTTACAAAGGAACCCATCACACTTGGCCACAAGTGCTATGAAGGAGATCAGATGGGATGCGCTTCCCCAAAGCAACCCCAACTCCACTGCCTTCCCTCCAATGTTGCTTTGAAAACCTCAGTGCTGTCTCACCTAAAAACCAAATCTGAGCAGCACATCTCAATAGAAACTCTTTTGTTAGCCAGGCTTAGTGGCTCAGCCTATAATTCCAGCACTTTGGGAGGCCGAAGCAAATGGATTGTCTGAGCCCACGGGTTCAAGACCAGGCCAGGCACCTTGGCGAGACCTTTTCTCTACAATAAAAAAAATAGCCAGGTGTGGTAGTATGCACCTGTAGTTCCAGCTACTTGGAAGGCTGAGGCGGAGGGATTGCCGGCGGCCAGTGGGTCGATGCTGGGATGGTCGTGAGTGTGCCACTGCATTCCAGCTGGGTGACAGAGTGAGACTCTGACTCAAAAAAAAGAAGCTCTTTTGTTGAGTGTCTACTATGTGCCAGAGACCATTCTAAGAGCTTTTCATTTTTCTACTAACTTAATTCTCACATTAACCATTGGAGGTAAGTGCTATTGGTAATCCCATTTTAGAAATGGGGAAACTGAAGCAGGGAAAGGTCTGTAAATGGGCCTGTAGGAGGTAAGAGGCAGAGGCAAGGGGTGAACCCAGGAAAGCTGCCTGAGAGCCCAGGCTCTTCACCGCTGTGCACACCATGGCCGGTGCTGTGCTTTAAGCTTTAACCTTCCAGAAAAACCTCCTCTACCATCAACTTCATCATCATCACCATCTGTTTCTTCTAAGAGAGTTTCTTAGACCAACTTACCCTAGAAGGTTAACAGGACATGTACCATATCTGGAATATTACATTGGTGGCGAGACATCCCCTAAAAGGCTGAACTTCCAGTCACAGAAGGGTTTCCCAGCCTCCTGGCTGTCAGAATGGTTCTAGGTCATCCCCACCCCCTCAACTCCTCTGTTCAAGGGGCTGCCAGTCACGATGACAAAACCCTGTGGGCTTGGTTCTCAGAGTCATTCATTTGGAAGCATAGATGCTTATTGATCTTAGTTCAGATCATTCCATATAGGTCTACACAATATAACCCACATATAAACTGGGCCCTTTGGACACTTGGCCTAGACAGAACAAGACCCATTCTCCCTGTACCTCTATGTACTGACTTCCTTCTATCTACATCTCTTAGGCCAGCCAGGAGCCAGCATGACTGTCCCTGGCCAGCTCCATCTGTAAATAGGTTCTCCTCTCCCTTAGCACAAATGAGCCCTGACTGGGAGTGGGGGCAGATATGGGGAGGCTTCTCCCCCACATGGCTCACAGGGGATTATGATGACAGGAGAACTGGGTACAGGAAGTCTGAAGATGTTTTGGAGAGCCATGGCTGAGGACCAGTGAGGAGGGAGCAGAAATGAGAAAAGAGAAAGAATAGGTGAGCAGATAAATGCCCTTCCAGAAAAAATGCTTAGACTGACAGCATTCTATAGGTTACCCAGACCCAAGGCTAGTTCACTATTCCTGACAGAGCCTGTAGTGTAGACCCATAAGACATTTTCATTATGCGATACATTTTTACTTTATTTAAAGTCAAGTTAACTGAGGTTGAACTTACAGGCAGTAGCATTCACACTTTTTTTGTATGTAGGTCCATGAGTTTGGACAAAGACATACAGTCAGGTAAACTCCACTGCAATCAAGTTATAGAACATTTCTGTCACCCCTTTATCAATCCCTCCTCCAATCCTAGTCTGGGCAAACACTGATCTGGTTTTTTGTCTATACAATTCTGTCTTTTTCAGGATGCCATATAAATGGACTCACACACTCTTCAGCTTGTTGGGTCTGGCTTCTTTCATTTAGCAAAATGCATCTGCATTTCATCCTTGTCACTGTGTGTATCAGAAGTGCGTTCATTATTATTGCTGAGTCATAATGAGTTGTGTGGATGTATCAGTTTACCCATTCACCGGTTGATGAACATTGGGTTGTTACCTGTTTGAGACGTTTATAAGTAAAACCATGTGATAATTCATGAACAAATTTTTGTGTGAGCATAGGTTTTCATTTCTCTTTGGTAAATAGGTAGGGTATTTGTTGGTTCATATGTTAAATGTGTGTTTAACTTCACAAGAAATTGCCAAACTGTGTTCCAAAGTGGCTGTACCAGTTTCCTATTCCACCAGCAAGATAAGAGAGATTCAGTTCTCTGCATCCCCAACACTTGGTATTAGTTTTTGGTGCCTGTTTTGTTTGTTTTTAATTTTAGCTCTTCTAATGGGTATGTTGTAATATCTCATCATGTTTTGAATTTGCATTTTCCCAGTGACTTGTGCCATCGAATACCTGTGCTTCTTAATCATCTATGTGTCTAGTATACTTGGGGATGCATCTGTTCAAGTCTTTTGCTCATTTTAAAAATTGTTATTTGTTTTCTTATTAGTGAGTTTTGAAAGTTCTTTCTAGATTCTGGATACAAATCTTCTATCAGGTGTGTCTTTGTAAATACTGTCTCAACAGTTATTTATTTTAATAGAATTTGCCCTCCCCTCTGTATCCTGAATAACATTCCTATTCTCACCATTGGCCAGACAGGGTTTTAAAGACACAAAGAACATGTTTGTCTCCATTTTCCATAAGAAAGGAACTGAGATGCAGATACACTTTAACAAACCTACTGCCTCCAATACCATAGAGAATTGGAGCCAGGTATGGGACTTGATGACTGAGAAGGAAGTCTTGGAATGTGTTTGAAATTATCACCCCCACTTATAGGGCTGCTATTTGGTTAAGTAAGATCTAGCAGAGTCATCTGCTTACCTCAGGGAAAGGGAAACAGGTATTTGTCAAACACCCATTGTGTGTCGGGAAGTGAGTTAGATCAGGATCCAGCAAACCGTGGCCTGAGGTCCAAATCTGATCTCTCACCTGATTTTTTATAGCCGGTGATCTGAGAAAGTTATTTTACAGATGAACATTTGTAATTGATTTGATGAGAGGAGCAATGGAATTTCAATTCCAATTAAGGGGCATAGAATCTCTCCTCAAAATAGTTCATTTTTAAAATTATTGACATGCATTTAAGAAAATAATTATTATTTTAACGTATATTTTATATTCTTCTTGCTTCTATATTTTGAATTGTTTGAACAACATATTTTTTTCTCTCTTGTTCTATAAGTACAAACACAATATCCTCATTTTGCCAAATGGTCTGCAGAGCGAAAAATATTTATCTGACCCTTTATAGGAAGAGTTTGCCAATCCCTGATTTAGGTAGTTAAAAGTTACCATTTTTAAAACCATTACAACTGCAACAACCTATTTTACAAATGAGGAAAGTAAGAATCTTTGCAAAGAAAGTACTGAAAGTTATCTAGCTAATGGTGATGGAACAGGGATTTTGGGGGATGAACCTGACTTTAAAACCTGGTACTCAGCCAGGCGCAATGGCTCAGCCTGTAATCCCAGCACTCTGGGAGGCCAAGGCAAGAAGATTGCTTGAGGCAGGGGATTTGAGACCAGCCTGGGCAACTTGGTAAGACCTCATCTCTATAATAAAATCACAAAAAACTAGATAGGTGTGGTGGCTTGCATCTGTAGTTCCAGCTACTCGGAGGCCTGAGGTGGAAGCATTGCCAAAGCCCAGCAGGTCGAGGCTGCAGTGGCCGTGAGCATGCCACTGCATTCCAGCCTGGGTGACAAGACTGAGACTCCAACTCAAAAAAGTAAAAACTAAAATCTAAATCAATCAATCAATCAAACCGGGTACTTTTTCCAAAATTCACAACAGCAATTCAGTAGAAAATAGAAAAGAACAGAAAAACAATTTTGGTAGGTGTAGACTCAGAATATTCCTTCCTCAGGTTCCTGAACCTATTTTCAGCCAGTTTACAGGCCTGTACATCAAGACCAAGAACTGGTCAGAATGATCTCAGGATCCTGTAGGATTCTCGAAACATCCCAGGGGCATTCTATTGTCTCCACTCCACCTCACTGACTGAAGTGTATATAAAAGGTTTTAGAGCTTTTCAATAACAAAGTTTTATACTAACACCAAACCTGTTAGGTAAAGCTTAGGGAAGCTGTTTAAACATATGGACCATGGAGCCAGAATACCCGGTTCAACTCGCAGCTCCACTTGTACTGTCCATGTCCCTGGGCCAGGGAGCTAAACAGAAGTACCTTCATTTGCTCATTTTAAAAATAGGATTGAATAGGTCCTATTCATAGGTCTTCCCCAAGGCTTAAATGAGTTAATATTTGCAACATAATTAGCATAGTACCTGGCATAGCACAGGCACTTTATCAGCATAAATTAAATAATAAAATAAGTGCTCGATTAATCAGAAAATTAAATCTCCGGAAAACACATCTCTTCACTTTCTAGCTAATCAAAATTTTTCTCTATTAAATGAGTCCTAAAAGAACAAAAAGGAAGGGAAACTTGAAAGCAACAGCATTGCCTCAATTTCCCCAACATGATCATTCTCTGGTTGGTGGCAGAGAAGCATGAGAAGAATGTATTTTTCCACTTTCAGCCCAAGTACACACTCCCCAACTCTCTGATCCAGAAGAATGACCTGGGTCTCACCAAATGGCAATTATTTATCACATTATCAATCTAGAAAATGCAGCGCATTGGTGACATCTTGCCCTTTGATGTCTGACTATGTTCATTTCTACATTTCCCTCTCCAGTTTCAGAAAGCCACACTCAAGGGTATTCCCTGGTGGCACCTAATTAAGATGCTGCACCCTCCACCTCACTCCCCTAACACACACAAATGGTCCTCGGTACTGGTAAGGGTGTGAGACTGACAGACACGTACACACACCACCGATTAGGAAAAGCAACGGAGATATTTCCATCAAGTGCCTTAAACATATTCTTAACCAGAAATTCCACTTTCTAAAATATAACTCAAAGATATCAAGACAAAAAGGGTGTGTGTGGCAGGGTGGTGGGTGGGAGTTGTAGAATTTGAAGAAGAATTTAGTCTGACTCATGCTAGGAGTTGCCTGGGAAGTGAGTGGGTGTCTGAAGCCAGAGGACAGTAGGTGGTATGTGCTTTCCAGGGTCCTTTTGTGAGCAAGCTGGCTGCCTCTTGACTGCCTGTGCCTGGAGTCAGAGAGTGCTGTAGTGTCACGTGTTGTAGGACACCGCAGTGCCCAGCCACTGTCAGTGCAGTCCGTCTACTCATCACAAGCCTCATCCTTTGGAGTCAGAGTTGATCTGGGAGCCAGACCAGACTCTTTCCTTGGACAGAAACTCTGGAATGGATTCTGCAGCCTGCGGGGGGTACTTGCCAGTAGAGTCAGGTCTGAGGCTTGGCGGCTCCAGCCTTTTCCTATTCACAGTGGCTCTTGAGGACCTACAACATGAGAAAGTTTCTTAAAAATAAAATTTCTATACAAGTATTAGGGATTATTATCTGTATCCACAAGATTTCAGAGTTTTTTAATCTTCTTAGGTTAGATTTTCAGACGCCCTAGGGTGTCTTTCATTTTTTTGTCAGAATTCTAGATAATTAATCTTTAATTGCTTTAATTTAAACAAATAAATAACTGGAATGCTATATTTTTAAGGAGAGCTGTCAAAATCAAGCAGGGGATCTCCGTCTCAATACTGTTAATATTCAGAGGTGCAGGGAAAGGATTTGGATGTTGATTTACTTAACATACAAGAGACACTTGTATGAGAAAGGTAATCTCATTGAATTCCCCAGAAACAAGCTCTTACTTCCATGTCCTACAGTAGGGGGTAGAGGCCGAGTGCTTTACCTAAGGTTAAGGAAAGTAGAAATGGCAGAGCTGGATTTGAACCCAGGGTGTCTAACCACTAGTCCACATGTTTTCTCTTCTGTGCAGCTGGTCACCCAGCAGGGCCAGCACTTCAGTGGTCTATTAGTAGTCCTCAGCCTCATAAATGTTCCAAATCATAGATAAGGACATTCAATCTGTTCTGTGATCTATGGAACCACTTGGGAAATGGAAGCAGCACTACAGGGATGGGTCATTCCATGTCAGCAGGCGAACTGTAACGGAGTTTTTATGACTATTTTATTATTTATGTATTTGTCAAAAATCAACAATGCAGCAGAGCCCCCTGATGGCTGTTTCCTCCCCGGGTTCTGCTTGTAAGAGTCAGGAAGTATCTGTGTGATGCATGTGGAGTATGTGTGTTTTTGCGTGTGTGTGTGTGTGTGTGTGTGTGTGTGTGTGTGTGTGTGCGCGCGCTCGCGCACGCGCATTTGTCTGACACTCTTACACGGATGCCCATGCTCTATGAGATTCAGGGCTGGGGATAGTTGGCACAGAATTATACTTAAGGAATCCACTGGCTGTATTGTGGAGAGCATGTATGTGTACAAGGGAGAGAGTACAGGCACTGTGTGAATTCTGTAGAATGTGCTACTGCAGGGACTGCTGTGTAACTCTTGAAACCATGAGCTTCTTTATTTAATCCTTTATTTTTTATTGGAAAAGGAAATGTACAGGGACCTAGGACTCTTTTTAGTACTGAGATTCCATTTGCCACAGTGCCTGGTTTTGATGTTCTCCTTCAGTAAAGTACACCCTGTCCTTACCAGGAACCTACCTCACACCCATTCATCCTGCCTTCCAAAGTCCCTTTCCTTTCCTCCTCTCAAGGTGAAGGAGAATATTAGATTCCTCCCGTGCTTGGTTGTTGATGAAACTCATGAGTATCTCCCAGAGAATTTTCTTTTCCTTCTTCTTCTTCTTCTTCTTCTTCTTCTTCTTCTTCTTCTTCTTCTTCTTCTTCTTCTTCTTCTTCTTCTTCTTCTTCTCTCTCCTCCTCCTCCTCCTCCTCCTCCTCCTCCTCCTCCTCCTCCTCCTCCTCCTCCTCCTCCTCCTCCTCCTCCTCCTCCTTCTACTTCTTCTTCCTTCCTCCTCCTCCTCCTCCTCCTCCTCTTTCTGCTTCTCCTTTTCCTCTGCTTCTCCTCCTCCTCCTTCCTTTTAGAGGCAAGTCCTTGCTTTCTCTGTTACCCAGGCTTGAGTGCAGTGGCATGATCATAGCTTGCTGTACCCCCAAACTCCTAGGCTCAAGTGACCCTTCCACCTCAGTCTCCTGAGTAGCTGGGACTACAGGCAAGTGCTGCCATGCTTTGTCAAATTTATTTTATTTTATTTTTGTAGAGACAAGGCCTCATTATGTTATCCAGGTTGGTTTCAAACCCCTGGCCTCAAACAGTCTCCTGCTTTGGCCTCTCAAACTGCTGGAACTACAAGCGTACAAGTACACTCCACCCTGCCAGGCTTCATGAGGGATCTTGAATAATGTCTGGAAGGGTTATTTGGCTCTCTTCCCCAAAAGATCTGTTTCTAGTTTTGGGCTGGAGTTAGTAAAAGTTGGTCTGTTCATTTTTATTGGGGGTGTACTGCATGCAGATCAGAGACTTCACAGAGTGTAAGACATGGCCCCTGTACTACAGGGTAAAAAAACTACCTGGGAAGGTAGCCACTAAATAAAGTACAACAACAATAATAATAAGGCAATAAGTAGTTTTTATGAGGTGATCCTGAGATAGTACTTACCCTCCAGAATACAAAGCCCCTCTTAGGATCCATGTCTTTTTGACTTATGCTACATCATCAGTTACTGCTAAGCCTGGAATATAGTAGACACTAAACAAATATTTAAAGCAAGGATGAATGAACCTAGATATGCATACCTCAGACACACTGATTCCATGAAAACTCTGCTAGCATACACTGAGAATTTACTACAAGTACTATATTTTTGTACTTTCACGAATGTTTATTCATCTAACAATCTGAGGCAGGTATTTTATGAAGGAAGAAACTAAAACTCAGCGATTGGCCAGAGTCACACATAGCACATATGGAGTGGAGGTGGGATTTGAACCTTTGGTTCAGGGCTCCTTCTGGCACATTGCTCTGCTTTCCTTCCATTGTCACCCATGTGTTGCTTTCTCTACCCCCTTCCGCCTTTCCCAGGAGACAGCCATCTCCTGAATGTATAGGTTCTACTGTCAATTTTCTGGACTATCTAGAAGGCCACTGCCCCTTAGCTCCAGATGCTACGTTGACATGTCAACTCCAGTGCTGCTTGATGATAATGGCTAAACAAATATGAACAGAACCCAGCTCCATTGCTTTCCCTTCACCAGGATGCATTAATAAAGTTAATTAGCATTGACCTGAAAAAAAATCTGAACAATAACCTCCTGGCATTAGGATCAAATGCAATGAAGCACAAGCAATAAAAACCCCATTACTGCTCCCCTCCAAGAGACTGTCACTGATCCTTGGGGACAAGTGGGAGGGGAAGGCTCACATCTTCCAGAAACTTTCCTGCCTGCTCTATGTCTCACTGTGGGTCCCTGAAGTTGCACTGGACTGGGCCCAGGTAGAATTATGCAGTTAAATACTTGCCTCCCAGGGACCTGGGCTTGTCATCAGTGTCTAGAAGGACCAAGATAGAGACTGTAGGAGGTAGCAGGTCACTGGAGATGGGAGCTAGTGCTCTGGCAAAGGATGGTGGTTTGTTTGGGTGGCTGGGATGACAGTAAACAAGGTCAAGTCTATTCTTTTAATTAGAAAAAGATTCATGGTCTCAGCAAGAAAGCTGAAGTTTAGAGCAGGACCTCAGGCCACCAGGGACCAAAATAGCCAGGTAACAAACAAAAGAGGCTGCCATTCATAGGGACTAGGTGAGCCCAGAAGGGACCGGCAGCAAGAAACTCAAGGGGTTTGAAACAACCCAAGTGCCCAGGACTCTCCCCAGATATACCAGAAACCTGGCCTAGGACAATAAGAGTAATTCTCAATCTCATTCCCTGGCTGGCCAAGGTGACTAATTTATTGCTTGCTCTGGTAAGAATTGACTCAGGAACTGGGCAGGGGCATGGAATTTGTTACTGACCCCACCTGGAAGACAATGGGGATGTGTCATTGACATTTTTCCACTCCTCCCCCACTTTTCAATGATCTCATTTTATTATTGAATTCCTACCCTGTGCCAGGCATTGAGAAACTAGGACGTGGGAACACAAAAATGCATAGGACCCAGCCTCTGACTGAGGGGTCCTCAGTCTAGTTGAACTCTGTAAGCAAACTGCTAGATTTCTGTCCTTTCTTAATACTTACCTTTGCTTTTCTTTCTCATGATACTATGAGCCATTTGCAGAGTATCTATTCTGACATGGAGACGTCCTTATCTCACACTCTGCCTGGATCTCTCCAATTTATTACCCCAATCCTGAGCACAGGATTGGGAGGGGGTTGGGGGCACTTCTGGTCTAAATGTCCAAATCGAGTTAGGGCTACTTCTGTTACATATGGCCCATGGGTTGCTCCAGGTCTCTCCCCTTGCTTCCTCAGGGGTCTATGGACTCAGAAAAGCATGACAGGAGCTGATGTGCTTGTACCTTAGGGGTAATAGAGGCAGACGTTCTTTGTATAGGTTGCCTCAGACTCCAAAGGAAGTGTTGTTGAGGTTCAAGGGAGTGTATCCAGTGTGGCAAAGGAACACACACAAAGAAAGTATCTCTTCTAGGTGGCACTTGAAAAATACATACTTTGACTCATTTCCAAGAGATGCTCAAAAACAATGGGAAAGATCTAGAGTGAGGAGAAGAAAAAGCCCAATACTGACCAGGCTGGATAGAAGGAGGGAATGGGAACTTCCTGGAAACACAACTTAGCCCTTCTAAGATGTTTTATTTTATTTTTAATATTTGGAGTTGGATTCTCACTCTGTCATCCAGGCTGGAGTGTAGTGGCACATTCATGGCCACTCCAACATCGACCTGCTGGGCTCAGGTTACCTTTTACCTCAGTCTTCCAAGTAACCGGAACTACAGGCACGTGCTGCCACGACCGGCTAATTTTTTGATTTATTGTAGAGACAAGGTCTCGTCAAGTTGCCCAAACTATTCTCAAACCCATGGGCTCAGGCATCCTCTTACCTCGGCCTCCCAAAGTTCTGGGATTACAGACTTGAACCACCACACTCGGCCTAAGATGTTTTAAATTGAGACAACTCCCTGATGCACTAGTACTTAGTCCTACTGCCTGAGGTCTTTGAATATGAGTGGATTTTGGTGACAATGTTTCGAATAGTATGAGAAAGAGAGCTTCAGGCCATTGGAAAAGTCCTACCTTACTCCTCCACCCATGTTTCCTTCCCTGCATTCACCAGATGTCTCAAGTCTGACCTGCATCATTTGCAAACTGCCACCTCATTGCTCTCTTTGCTATGCATTCATCTTCTACATTGCCAGAATTGTTTTTCTCAAAACATAGATGCGGTACCTATCTAAGAAGAACCACGAATTGTTCCCTGAAATTCAAGGTCCAATGAAATCTATCTCCATCCTGATTTCTGCTTTTGCTCTGTTGACACTGGACTTACTGCTCCTTGAAAATTTCCTTCTCTTGTCCCTTATCAGAGCTAACTACTCCAGCAGCATGGCTTTGTTCTCCAGTTAGCCTGGAAGAAGAAGAGAAGGTTCCAACATACCTTGGAATTATTTATTTGCATGCCTATCTCTGCTTCTGGGCTATGATCCCTTGGAGTCTACAGATACTAGTATTATGATAATAATATCAAACATTCACCAAGCGATTATTCTATAAATTTGCACATAGAATCTCATTTAACCTTTAGAGATAAGTAATATTATTAATCTTATTCAGAGAAGCAGCCTGTGGGAGGGTCATGCTGCCACAGGAAGCAGAGCCCTGCAGGGAGCCAGGCAGCTTGACTTCAGAGTTGTGTTCTTGACTCCTAAGCTATCGCTGGGTCTTTGGAACTGCCCGTGTACATAGAAGGTCTACAGTCACATAGTAGGGCCTGGTCAATGTTTATAGACTGAAAGAAAAGGCAAACAAAGGAATAAGGGAGTAGAAAAAGGAGCAAAGCACTCTGAAAAGATGAACCTATGGGAGTATGACTGAGGAAGCCTGTGGAAGGTCCCAGAGCACTGACGTACTTCCTCTGTTTCCCTCTTGACCAAATAGCTGACCTCGGAGGAGGTAGTCTCCTGTAGTATTGCCCCAAGGGTGCTGGGGAGGTCCTCCCCTCTCCACCAAAAGTGCCTCCTTCAGCTGCTTGATGGTGCCTGAAATTGTACCATTACAACCTAATTCCTATAGCTTAGACTGCTATTCCCCTGTTAAAATGCAAATACTCCTGGGAGAGGCAAGTTATTAAACTTTATTAGTCTTTTATTTCTCATGGTGAATTTATTGATCAGTACCTTCTCCTTAGAAACGGCTAGAATAAGGGAGAAAAATGGAGATGGCATAAATGTTCTGGGCTCCGGGGACTGAGGTCACTTGAAAGGCCAGAAGCAAGGGAACAGGGGCTTAAAAAAGAATCATGACCACTTGGGAACCTAGAAAGCACACATTTCCCATGTGTTCTATTGCAAAGGGCCATAAGCGACTAGTCGTATGTGGTTTTGAGTAGACTGGATGTGGACAGAGTCACAGGCCCCAACACTGAAAGAACCGAGTTCCTGGGACAAGATGAAGCTCTATCACAAGAACAGCCTTCCTGGTCTCTGCTTTGTGCAAGAGCAGCCTCGCAGGCAGCGCCATGACCATTGTCAGTAGGGTTTCACATGTGCCTGTGGACACATTGACCTCTTCCAGCACAATGTTGCTAGAAACCCCTCACTCCAACCTCACAGGATAGCCCTGAGCAACTCTCCTCAGTGTGTATTGCTGTGTAATTCTTGCACATCTGTCTCGCCTTTGGCCTGAAGCTGACAACTCTGTTTCATTCTCTACCTTTTCCCAGGTACTTTCCTGAACCCCTCCCTTGCATCCACCCACTGCCTGGACTGTGGTGAGCAATGGATTCCGAGAGAGAGATCCTTTTTTAAGATCACATCAGGGTTTCGAGAACAATATTATTTTATGTGTTTGCAAAACACTTTGCTCTGCCTTCAGATTTATGGGATGGCCTTTATTACGTCAATAAAATATTTAAAACAAAAATAGGAGAGGAAGGTTGAGGTTTTTGGCCTCCATTTCTCTGGAAACAGCCCACACAGAAACATACCCTGACCTTCTCACATCTCCAACCCTCAGAGACCCTGGCCTTGACTTTCACATAACTCCGATGTTCGAGAACTAGGCAGGGCTGTATTTGGGGCTGCATCTTTATTCAATGTATGGTGTTTGTTCACCTGATGGCAAATAAGCTTAGAATTCACCACATGGAGTATATTTTTATTGTTCAATGGCCCTCAATGATTTATTGTAGCATGCATGTGCTTTTGTGCTTCACTTTTGAAATGATAACTGCACACAATAACATCTTAAGTGGAAGAGTGTGATTGCTACACCTAGTAGCATAGTAGTTGCAATGGAACGGTAGTTGCGATGAGGGCTGAGTATATTAGAAGAAGAACTTGACTGAGGGATAGTCAGATTTTCTGCTGTCACCAAGCAGCTTCCTATGTACCAAATATGTCTCTCATCTACTCCCCTTCAGCTCTTCATCATCCTTCATGCATTCCCACATGGGACTTTTCCATGGGGTCTGAACCAGCTTTGACCCTAACAAACTAGGATAGGGTAAGTTTTAAGCTCCAGGAAGTTTAGAGTTGCCACTGAAAAATATGAAGCAAAACCATGGCACAGTCCTTCCTCTCCTCTCTGCAAATTTCATTCATTCACTCATTCAACAATTATTTATTGACTACTATGCATTAGACACTATGGTTATCTGAAAAGGGAGGCAAGTGGATTAAATGACTTCTAAACCAAAGATTCTGAAAAATGGTTGGTCTTAGTGGGCCTTGAGAACCTAGGATGTTTGCTGAGACAGAGAATGATGGACAAGAATTTTCCCTTTACTTCTCAAAGATCTCATGGATTTTCCTAACGTGAAGGTCATATGAACCCAAAGCAGAGGGCAGCTGGTAAATCTCGCCCTCCTCATTTTCCAGCACAGGTGTCTCAGAGGTTCTGGGCTCTTCATAATTCACCTGGCAGAGTCAAATACATTTTACTTCCTTACCAGTGGATTGTATTTTCTTGCCCTGAAGACCAAAATGGCTCTTTCTCAGGGATTGGTCCCTAGGAGATGGTGAGAAAAACTTAGATGGCGCTTGTCTAAGTCTGTTCTCCCAAGACTTGTTCCTCTTCTTTCCTTGGAAAGTTTTAGAATGCATTCACTTGCAGGCACTCTGCTAGGCTTTGGGTCTATGGCCTCTGTCTTTGAGGAGCTCACAGCCTAAGAAGGTACTGGAGAATCATAATGGACCTAGGTAGAGCAGATCTAAGGAGGCTTCTTACTGGAGGCAGCATATGAGTTTAATTCCCAAAAAAAAAAAAAAATTATGCAGGCAAATAAGCTGTGAATCAGCACTTGAGGCGGGTTGATCACATGAAAAAAGGCCAAGGTGAGAGGAGATGATGTGTCTGGAATGAGACTGGGTATATAGGGTGGGACATTACATGATAAAGCTGGAAGTCCTAGCTAGGATCAACTCCAGGAAGCTTGAAGTTGCCATTGAAAAATATTAAGCAATACCATGGCATGATCTTCCTACTCTTCTCCCCAAATTTTTTGCTGTCACCAAAGAACCTCCCATGTACCAAATCTCTCTCATCTCCCCAACAAACCTTCAGCAGCCACTGAAATTCCTTACAGAAATCCCATCCTCTTGCTTCCTTGGTTGCCTGTCAAGAAAAGAACTCACAAATTCAACCTGATAATAGTTTAATGAATAGCCTTTCCCTTTAGCAGAATAAACATGAAATCAAATAGAACTAAACAGAACAGCAGACATTGAGGTATTTTGAGGAAGGAGATTTTCCCATCAGCCCTTGAATCATACTGCATCCTCTAAGAGTGCAGAGTGGAACAGCAGTGGTGGCCACTATTGTATCAACCTGCTTCCTGAAGGATGCCTTGTCAATCAATGGCCTGCCCTGATTCAGTAAGACAGGTGCGGATGGGCCGAAAGCTGCCACTGAGCTGTTTTCAGGCCTTTGGTATTAGCTTTCATTTGAATACTACCTAGTGTTCAGTGTCACATCATTCATCTACTGTGTCTCTCTTCACCAAAATCTCCATTGCTTACAGCAAACCATCAGCTCAAATAATAGTAATGGGAGTAGCCACAGGAAATAAGACTTTTATTCAAATGCCAGAGGATGTTAAAAAGTATTAATAGACATCGCTTGCGTTGAAGTTTGGATCAAGTTTTCAGGAAACTTAGAGAAAAAACACAAGTTTCAGCCCCTTTGAGAAATATATAGAATTCCTTGGGGAAAATGGTCCACTGAAAGAAACATGGGCACCCACAACAGAGGAGATGGTACAAGGCTGGACAATTTTGTGTACAACCAAATCTAAATGTTGTAGGTATTGTAGGAGCTTAAAAGGCAAAGAGCCATCTCTGGAGTAGTCTGGGAAGGTTGCCCTGAAGGAAATGTGCCTTGGACTAGGTTAGAAGCTGTGTGAGTTAATTTCTCTCTCATGTTTATGGGCATTTCTATCAATGGCCCTGCTGGACCCACTTTCTGCCCTCACTTCCTCCTTTCCTCTGGACTAGAGCCTTAGCCACTGCGATAAAGGCATGGGCTTTGGAGTCTCTCACATAGATCTGGCTTTGTGTGACTTCATGCAAATTACATGAAACTCTAGACCTTAGCTTCTTTTTATAGAAGATGGGATTGACAAAATATCTACCTCATTTAACTCATGTAAGATGTCAAAGAGGTAGTATAGAAAAAATAACTTTCAAGATGCCGGCACATCTTACAGTTAGATTTTATCCATAAGGCCCACTCACCGACTAGAATGGGCCTAAGCCTCAGTGGTCTCACAGAGAGACCTGCATCTTGAGTTGTGGAGATTTGCCTACCAAGTGTGTCACTACCAGAGTCCACTGGCTCCTCTGGGACCTGGTTCTCTTTACCTCTCTGTGTTCCCACCCTACACAGTCACTGGAGCTTGATGCTGCCTGATGCTGGTGAAAACTCCATTCTCTGCCCAGCCCCTCAGACTCGACGAAGAAGGCAATGAATGATACAGCCACAGCTGTGGTCTCCATTCCCATTTCCAAAGGCTAAACCTTCAGAAGGAGAACCCTCATATTTCCCGGCTTTCAAATACTCAGCTTCTGTAAAATACTTACAATATCTGTTTTCATCATCCCCATTGCATGAAATGAAACTCACTTATTGAAAAGTTACTTGCCAAGTACAAGTACATCATCTCTGTTATTCATCACCAAAAACCTTCGAGGCAAGGGTCATTAACCCCACTTTTATAGATGAAAAATAGATACCGTGGAGAGATTAAGTGACTCTCCCAAGTTTATGTTGAAAGGAATGGAACCGGGAAGCTCACTCTCTGATCTGCGAGTGTTACAACCATTATTGATTGGGTCAATGATATATCTGATTTGTATTTCCAGAAATATTTGCTCCCTCAGACCCAATCCTGATGTAAGATGGTGAGTATTCTAGGCCGGGAGTGGTGGCTCATGCTTATAATCCCAACACTTTGGGAGGCTGAGGTGAGAGGATTGCCTGGACCCATGAGTTCAAGACCAGCCTGGGCAACTTGGTGAGACCTCATCTCTACAGTAAATCAAAAAATTAGCTGGAAGTGGTAGCACATGCCTGTAGTTCCAGCTACTTGAAAGGCTGAGGGGAAGGACCACCTGAGCCAAGCAGGTTGAGGCTGCGGTGGCCGGAAACATGTCACTGCTCTCCAGTCTGGGCAACAGAGTGAGACTCCAACTCAAAAAAAAAAAAAAAAAAAAAAAGATGGTGAGTATTCTAAACAAACACACAGATAAACAAATGGAAAATAATTTGATTATCACTGTTGTCACTGTACATATATAATCCCTTGCATATACATCATTACACCTGGTCACTTCCTACTTGTGCCCACCCTATTAGAAAGAACACACCTTTAATAAGGTAGAAAATGTTCCCCAGACACTGAACTGGGCTCAACGCTTTTGGGTAGGAGTACTCATGAGAGGAGATTCTGCTATTCAAGATTGCACCAAACCGCAATCCCCTTGAAATTGGTTGTTTCAGAAGCTCTTTCTGACTCCTGTCTGCCCTTTGGCTCTGCCTCGAGCCGCCCACTTAAGAAATCACTTTATCATGCCTCCTTGTGATTGTTATTTGCCCAAGGACTGAGCTCAAAGGTTCTTTTAAATTAAAAGTATTTTTAAAGACTTTTCTGAGCAACCAAACACTGAGGAATAGGGTGGGGGAAGCCCTGAAAGCATCTGAGTTGCAGGCTACTAGTTGTACTCTGTCGCTGGAGACAGGGTCACAGCCGATGTCTGGGATGAACCCAGATAATCTTGCAGAAAACATCATGATCTAGTATTACTTTTGAGCATTGTATACACAGACTGAGTAGAGGATTTCTCTGAGATAGAATGCAGGGGATGTTAACCCTTGGGCTGCCCTAGGATACATCTCATTTCCAACCTGAACTATGCCATGGCACTTTGGAATCAATCTCTAGATTCAAGAAGTGCCCTCTTGATGTATCATCCTCAAAAAGTCTAAAAACACTGATACTCATCCACAATTTCTATTACTGGAGAATGCAGGTGTAAGCCAAAAAAGAAAAATAACTGAGGTGTCTCAATCAAATTGAGGTTTATTTTGCCAAAGTTTAGGACGTGCCTGGGAAAAGAAGTACCAATCACAGCAGCGTCTGTGATCCCTTCTTCCAAAGAGGACTTTGAAAAGTTCAGTATTTAAAGGGAAAAGAGTAAACAGGAAAGGAAGAAAAAAAAAGAGGGAAAAAATAGGGGTTAGGTGATGAGGCAAGCGGCTCACATTCTTGTGAAGCCTTTTGTCTGAGCTCAGTGATTTTTACATTTTATATATGAACAGAGGGGGTAAAGGAATAGTCAATTGTGTATTTGTCTCATGTTCAGTAGCTCTACATTTCACATAATATAAAGTAAACATTTGGAAAGATGGAGGAAGAAGTTCGCATTTTTCTAGAGTGGAGGGATGATTCCTAGACTTGTGCTTGTTCTGTACCTGTCAAGACAAGCTGATCATTTACATTGTCATGGTGAGAGCCAACAGAACTCTGCTTAGGGCTAGTTCACAGTGGGGGTTATGTATTCTGAAAGATTTAGGGGCCCACAAGGAATTTCCTTGTGAGCAATTTGTGAGGGAGGCCATCTGAGGAGATGTGTGGCCTTCTACCACTGTAACAACATGTTTGGGAACAAAAGAAGGCAGTTTTGTTTGTTTGTTTTTTTGCATGACTGAGCTCTTAGGGCTTAGCTTTCTGTTTGACATGAGTTTGAAGTTCTGAGATTCTGGAATGAGATATTAATAGAATGGCAGAGTCTTAAGAATGGTTGACAAGTCAGAAGAGGGACTATGATCAATTGGAATGTTGGCCCTAATTCTCCACCCTTTCCTGGAGCTAGACCCTTGGCATGGCCTCTTCATGGGCAGAATGAACATCCTCATCCCTTGACTGTGAGCTCAGTCACAAGGCTTGCTTGGTCAGACATGTTAGTAGATGTGATATCAGTGAGGTGTTGAAGCATACTTGAGCAATGGGGTCTGTCTTCTGCCACCTCCATAAATAACAACAACAACAACAAAACATGCCTTAGCTAGCCCATGCATTGTAGGAGAGTAAGAAACATATAAAGCAGAGCTACTCAGAGCCACTCATAGCAAGGCAGAGCTGCTCGGTAAGCCTCAAAGCTACTGAGTGTGAGATAAACATTTATTGTGATTTGTCACTGATATCTTGTGGATGTTAGATGGCATAATTTTGGCAACGATGACTCAGTGAAAAGACTTATTTGAGTGGTTGTGAAATCCTCTTTCCACAGGTTTCTCCCTCATGCATAAAGCATTTATAGCAGCACAATGATAGGCCCTGTGGACAGAGGAAGTGGAAGATACATCCCCTGCCCTCAGATATATCACTGTTTAGATAGATTATAGCAAAAACCACAATTCAAGATGGCACTTCACTCCATGATTCAAGATGGCACCTTGTGATAGCTGAATCATGGTAATCATATGCTAGAAGGATCAAGCCAGCTCCTAATTCATCTTGCTGGGGATTTAGACCTCTATACCCCACCCTGTGTTTTTGCATGGGTGTGCATATATTTGTGTAAATGCTGACTTTGAAAAGTTGTATTAAACAATCATACAATTAGGTAGTCACCTTAGATTCTCACCTTCCGCTAAGAAGCATATGTGTATACCACAAGGTGACTGATAAGGAGGGAATTGTGTTGTCTATTTCCTGCCATGACTTTTTCTTGCAAGTCTTCTTACATTAGTTTTAGAGATGAACTCTCTGAAACAAAGAGATAATCGTCACATCCTGCAGATGGTCATGCAGAGATGGAAGGAGCTAGGGTTGATGGAGATCCAGAGGCTTCACTTTTTTCTCAGTTTCTTGCTGGCCGTCCCTCCTCTATTCAGAGGCAGTGTGGCATGGCCAGAGTGACTCAGCCTGGAAGAAACCCAGGCCTAGTGCTCATCCCATGTCTGTCACTTACTACCTGAGTGACTTTAGGCATACTGTCTAGTCTCTCGTATGGTTCTGTTTTCTCTATCTTTAAAATAGGGATAACTCCTACCCCTGAGAGGCATCTTAAGGATGAGAGATAACATGTCTGTTATGGGCTAAATGGGTCCCCTCCAAAATCATAAATTGAAGTTCTAATCCCTTACCTCAGGATGTGACTGTGATTTGGAGGTAGGGTCTTTACATAAATGATTAAGTTTAAAAGGAGGTCATTAGGGTGGGACTTAAGCCAATATGACTGATGTTCTTATAAGTGGAGAAAATTTGGACCCAGTCACACAGAGATCTTCTAGACAGAAGAAGATCATGGGAAGACAGGGAGAAGATGCCATCTATAAGCCAGGGACAGAGGCCTTAGGAGAAAGCAACCCTGCTGACACCTTGATCTCAGAAGTCTCACATCCAGAATTGTGAAAAAATAAATTTCTGTTGTTAAGCCACCCAGTCTCAGCATTTTGTGCAGCCCTAGCAAACAAATACAGTGTCTAAAATCCTTGGTGTAGACTCAAGCATGATGTCTGCAAATGCAATGCATCACCCCCCTCTCTACCTTCTGCCCCTCTATATACTTCTCACTGTGGTCTTTTCCTCTTCTTTCTAGTTCTCCTTATTCCTTTGCTTCCCCCAAAATACATAGCCTCTCAACATGAGGTGGAGGCCAATCCTTGGGAAGCAATTTAAGGAGTATTTATGCTCAGGTAAAAGGGAACAGAAAGACTCTGGCATTTTCCCTGGGCTGGCAAGAGTCACAGAAAACTAACAGTCAGATGAGACACTGAGTTACCATGAGAGGGAAGATCTCCTTTAGGATTATGGGTTTAACTGAATTGGATATTGTGAGACTTAGGGGTTTCAGAATTGCCAATAGCTCATAAATATTGTTTACTTAACTCCCCAAACAAGAAACGACTATGTAAGGAGGTGCTGTGTCCTACCTCATCCTGTGATTTCGGGGCTGAAATCTTGGCTTTGGAAGAGTCTTTTGACCTCAGGTGCCCATTATCTAAATCCATTCATCCTAAAATAGCATAGGATTGGCAGGAGGTGACCCAGGGTGCCAGTGAGAGAGGTGCCTGGACCCATCCTGTGACTCTTCCTGGAATAGTCAGAACAGTCTTTGGCAGCCGATTTCCTTTGCCAAAAAGACATTTTCCTCCACCAGAAAAATGAGTATAATCAGACTGGCTGGCAATAGTGTTTTGAGATTTCCTGGATGAGAGGTTCTGTGTAAACCTAGGGCACTGTTGTTTTCATACCTGGTTGCTGGGCCAGGAGAGAAGGGAAATGGGAATGCAAAGCAAGAATGCCTCTTTGGCAGCTGGTCCCCAAGCCTCTCAATCACACCTGACATTGCAAACATGCTCACAAATGGAGCAGTCAAGGAAATAGGGGAGAGAGCAAGCACCAGGCAGGATAAAGAGAGAAGGATGCACACAACAGCAGGGAGGCTGGCAGGTCAGTAGGAACACACCCACCATGATGGGAAGATAACTGGTGGAGTGGCACTTTGTTACTCAGGTGCTTTGATTCTTTGCCTTTGAGATGAGCGATTGGTCAGGAGTGTCATTTCTGGAACTCAGATTTTGGAATCCCTCATTAGCAAGAATATGAAGAATTCAGACCAGAGGTCAGGAGAAGGGATCCTAAGAAGAGGAAGAGAGAGTCAAAATGAGGTGAGGATAAGGGGAGAGATGAAAACAGGAAGGGTGGAGGGAGGAAGAAGAAGAAGGAGAGAGAGGTGAGGAAAGGAATTCTATCCTCCCACAGTCAGATCCCAACCTGGGATGAGCAAAGCGCAGTTTTCCTGATGGAGGTTTTGTTACCTTCTGGATGTGCTAGAGTTATCACATCTAACAGCAGGATGAGAATTGCCTTGAAAATCATCCCTGACCTTTCTAGGGAATATGCAGTCCAGGTCTTATTAAGAGCATAAGCAAAGATGGTGGCTGAGCAGTTGGCTGTGCCACTGTGTGAAGTTGGCAAGAAGTCTAGCCCTGATGCTTTCTAAAAATTCTTCCCAACAAGAGAACAGCTTTGAGATGGGAAGACTCCTCTTGAGGGTTAAGGGATTCCCTGTCTCTCGTTCTTCAAGACAGGACGTTAAATGACGTTGCAGACTTGCACATACCATTATTTGGAGAAGGCTGCCTCTGTCAGCTGCTTAATATGCAGAATGAAGAAGTCATAAAGTCAAGTGCCCGTAACATTTAATATGAATGACAAAGGAAGAATAAACACCCTGAGCAGAAGGCAAGCCTGTGTGCCTCATTATGCACGCTTGGCAGGGGCTGCACCTGGCACCATAGTCGGGTGCACCAGCCATGTGGTCGCAAGGTGCATGCAAGTTAGGAGGGCACATGCTTGGGCATTCAAGCACACACACCGCCACAGGTGATGACTGACAGCAACATTGTAGCTGTGGCCTTCTGGGGACTGCACTGTCTATGATGGAGCTGGATCAACTCAAAGATTTCCCTCCTCCCCCAGTGAAAACCATCTTCTCGGGACAAAGGACAATAGTTGAAAAGAATTGGAAAATTACCTATTGGTATCCAGAATCCAAAGACGACCACGGTAGAGTCAAAGTTATAGCGCTACCTATCAGCAACCCCAAACCACCAAATCCCACCTTTCCTCTGAGCATGATCATTCCAATAGAGCTGCTGCAGAAGCTTCTGACTGGTGGTTTCCGGCCCTGGCATGGGATTGGGCATACCTTGTCCCCATTATTATTGTCCTCACCAGGAAAGGAAAGTCAGTATTCCCTGACTATAATTTGTCTTCTCATGAGAAAAATTGGTCTCTGTTCTTTGACTGGTCTCTTTTCTTTTGAGAAATTTGGAGCATGCTGTCCAAGGTAGAGTCAGAAGATGTTGCCGTGGGGATGGCACAGCCTCCCTACTCTGTGGCCTGGGACTGGCACAGATGTATTGGTAAGTTACCTGTTCATCTGGATCATACTCTGTGAAAGGCTCTATCCCAGTGATCCAGATTCCATCTACTTCTCTACTTTTTCAAGGTCATAAACGATCTTCAAGCAAATGTAACTCCTGGTGTCATGTGCTGACCTGCCTGTATTTTCTTAGTGAATATGCAGAAAAGCTCAGATTCTCTTCACTTCCTCTTGCCCCTGGGACTTTCTGGAAGGAAAAGCCACTATTTTATATATTATTAATTAAAATATTCTCCATGACCTCCAAGGCAAGCATTGAGAGAAAATCTCACTGGGGAAAGGACAACCAGATATTCAGCTTTGCCTCTGACTGCTGAATTTGACCTTCTTGGAGTGTCTCATTGATTATGACGCGACACCACTGTGATCTCAGCTGGGGCTAGGGGCAGGGAGAGGGCAGTACTTCCCTCTAGCTATCCAGCATATGCCTGACTCAACCCATAATACTTTATAGAACAGTTGCAACAAGCCTGAAACATTTATATAAGACTTTGCCAAAGGGCATGGGAAAACAAAGGGAAAATGAAAACAAAAACAATATGGGTTCAGCCGATTCAGTTTACAAGGGATGGCCCAATGCTGGGAAGCAATACTGTCTCATGACACAGGAAACTTAGAGAAAAAATGGTGCCCCAGGAAATTCTTACATTTAAATTTGTTTTTTCCCTCCTACTTCTCTTCTGATGAGGAGTCCCAAAGGCTATCAGCCATTTGGTTTCGAGGAATATTTCCTCACATCCTGCCAATGTATAAAATGAAAGACTGGAAGGAAATTCAGGGATCATCTAAGAGAGTGGTTTGCACATCTGGAAGCTCATCAGCATCACCTAGGAAGCTTGTTATAAATAGAGATTCCTGGGCCACAGTTTGGGCCAGATATTTTGATTCCATATGTCTTGAGAAGACACTGGAAATGTTATTTTTTACAAGTCCCATGGGTGATGTGCCCTTTACCATTTCAAAGATAAAGAAACTGATGCCCTAGGTGGAACTTGATCAGGGTTACATAACTATTTAGCAAGAATTTTTTTTTGTTAATGTTTCCCCCTTCGCCAATCTTACACCTTAATAACAGACCTTGGCAGAACCCAAGGGAGAGAAGGAAGGCTTAAGTTCCAAGGGAAAATTTCCCTATTTGTGTCTCTAGTAGAAAACTCATCTCCAGGGTCAGAGAAGAGGGTCTCAGACTCATGAGAGATAAGCAGCTTAGTGCACCCACTTAGAAGGGATATACCCACATTCTCTTAACTCGCATCATTCAGACCCACTGAAATCCCAACCTTTCTAAGTATTTCAGTGAATCTCCACGTACTCCCAAGGGTCTTGGAACAGATTTCTGGGAGTTGGGAGAATGGACAGAACACAGGATGGGTATTAAAGAACCTGAGTTTTAAGCCCAGTGCTCTTCAATTCCTCCAAGTACCTGAGTGACTTGGGGAAAGTCATTTCCTCTTTCCAATCTCAGTCCCTTGTTTACTCTTAATAGGGCTGTGACTTGATACAAAGAAACATGCATCAATAGTTTTTTAGACTCAGTCTAGTCATAAGGAGGGAGTGAGAATAGGGGGATGCCTGAATCCCTCTCTACATGGGTAAAATCCATTTCGGCTTTCTCCTCAGTTTGCGCACACCTCTTCTCTCCCATTAATTCTGTCATTGGGAATCAATCTCCTAACTTATGTAGTTCAGGTACACAGGAAGATAGGCACCTTGGGTCACACTGTGAAAGTCCATAGGCTAACCTTCTAATTCAGAAGTGCACTGAGCATGGTTTTTTTGTTTGTTTGTTTTTAGAGCCATAGAATGTAAAGCTTCGTGGGAACTCTAGAGGTCAGCTAGTGCTTCCCGTTCCCCTCCCTTCCCACTTCTGTAGCCCAGAAAAGTTAATCCTTACTAAATGCTACTTTACTAGATCTCATTTTCTTCTTCCAACATCAATTCCAATTCTCTCATTTCTTTCTTCCTCATCCACCCCTTCTCCCTCCTTAGTGAACTCAGGTGGCATTTCTATAATGCACATGCCACCATGATGCTCTTCATATGCTATGATTTTTTTTCCTATACAACTTATCCCTCTGTGAGGCTGTCAACAAGGCAGAGACTATAACTTCTGTGTACCTTTCAAATGAGAGACTTTACACATAGTAGGTGCTCAGTAAATACATCCTAGCTTGAAGAAGACAGTGATGACCATAGCTTTTGGCAAAAAAGAAAAAAATTCTGCAGCAAGCACGTGGAGCATTAGGAGAGGTATGTGGTGTCTGTATTAAACTCTAAAGGAGCTCAGCGTGCTACTTCCCCATCCCTGCCAGTCATCTTGGATGCCACTCTTCTCCCCACATTCTACCTTGCAGTTGATGAGCTACCCTTTCATCTTTCACTCCATCTTGGCCCTGTATCATGTTCTTCACCACACTTGGAACACTTCTCCTCTTCAGAACATGATTCCTGGAGCTTGCTTCTACATGCTCGACTGAGTTTCCTGCTTGGTCAGGTCTTCCCTGAGTCTTGCAGACTATTCCTCTCCAACTGCAGACTCTCTGACAAAATGGAACATGGAGGTTGAATTAAGAGTTCTGGCCCAAGTGAGACCTGGGCATAATAATGAGGTGGTAGAAGGAGTCATCGCCAAACAGATCTAGAAAGAGATGTCTGGGAACCCTATGGAACAATGGCCTCTCCAAACCCTAAGCAGCATCTCTATCTCTCTGCTATCTTCATGCACTGAGATTTCAGTTCTTAACTTTACCTTGGCATTTTCCAGAATGTTCTATTTTGTTTCTTCCTTTTTTTCTCTCCTCACCTCCTTCACACATGCTCCTCACCTTCACACATAGATGCCCCAACACTTTTTCCCTTAACAGTACAAATCACCAGTATAGGTGATAATTTGTGGAGGAGACGAATACAAATTATTTTCCCCTAAAGATTTTGGCTATATTTTCCCTGATTAATTCATATACTGGTATGAGGTTAACTTTAGCTGTGTTGACCAGAAATTTTGTTCAATTTATCACTCTATAGTGGGTTCTTTATCACAGCTAAAGCTTACCTGTAGCTCGATACAAAAATATAGTTCTCTTCTCCTTTAAAACAGCCTCCCCCTCCCACCACCACTGTTCAAAAGGAGATTGTGAAAGTTGGTTCTGGCCCAATGCCCCTCTGAACAGAGATGCTCACTGCATGGCTTATGTGCATAAGTAGTCAAAGGCAAAGGCCAGTTGTCACTGAGTGATGTATCCAGGCAACCTTGGTGCTAAGCAACAGACTGGAACTCAGAGTGTCCTGGTCTGCTCCAGTCAGAGCAGGCTGCTCAGGACTTGACTTTGACTGAAGAAAGGCTTGATTTGACTGGGGTAGGGGTATTATCAAATGACCCACTAAAATCTCAACTATTTCTAGGTATTTCAGTGTCTCCACTTACCCCCAAGGATCTTAGAACTCAGATTTTGTGCGCACTGGGAGAAGGGGCAGAACACAGGATGAGATGGTTGGATTCAAGTAACATCTCTAACTGTATTTCAGGCCAATATTTAAAGAATGGTCTGCATTTTTGTGGTTGTTTGATTTTTCAGTGTACATGGCAATAGTTAAGCTTTTTGATACATTTTTGAATATGCTACTTCATAGGTGAATGTATCTCCTAGATGTCACAATGTTCCCTCTCAAGAACTTTTATGTCCTAGATTATCTGTGGTCCAGAAATCAGCCTCACCTCCATTGCTGGCTTGCAGCTCAGTCTGAGATCTGAAGCACAGTCATGCACTGGGGGACTCATTCCTGTTGAGGGTGCTGGAGATGTGGATGGAAGAGTGTGGCAAATAAGAGAGTGCCTGGAGACTGAAGAGCGAGATCGGAGGAACAATCCAGCCTGGTGATAGGGCCAGCCTTATGGTCAATATGAACCCTCTCCCTGCTTTCTACTCTTCTACTAGTGTTCTTAGAGAAGAGGCCAGAAATTGTAAATTCCCTCTCTGTGAGTAAGTCATCTTGGTGCTTGGATGATCTAGCCAAGTCTATCTTGGGTCACACAGATCACAGAAAACTACGTGGCAGCCATATTATCATCAGGCTGGAATTGTTTCATTGATAAGACAGAATGGTTTGAGGTATTAGAATGCCAGGCAGCATATAAGCCCAACCAGAGCCCCTTCAACTTGTGACCTCACCCACCCACCTCTCCACAGGCTTCTCTTATGCACCATCTGTTCCAACTATGCCTCTATCACCACCTTCTTCCGTTGGCTGCAAGAAGTTGCCGCATGGCTTATATCACACATGCCATCCATCACAGCCTCCTCTCATCATAGTCTCTTCTCTTACACTAGCAGGATGATTAGATGCCATTTCAACAAGGCCCTCAAATAGGGTCATTAAGAGCTGTCATTCCTTTTTTTAAAAAACCAATTTGTCTGTATCAGTTGTTGTCAGCCATCAGAGTCTCGCAGACTCATGGAAAGGTGTCTGAGCCTGGAAAACATTTGGCATATGGCAAGCACGCATGTGCTTATGAGCTGTGCCTATCCCTGATTGAGATCTATCATCACCAGCCAAGCCTCGGCACTCAGCAATTTGCAAATCCCAGGCTCTTGCAGTTTGTCTCCTCCTCAGGGTGACTTCCAGGCCCAGCTCTGCTGAAAAGTACCAGGTGCATTTGGTCTAGAGTTGATGAGATGTCTCTTTTTGTTTGGATTTTAAAAGTCAGATAAGAAGAACATTGGGGACATCAAGCCCATTGTAGTGCCAGATGAAGGTATTCTGAAAAAATGAGATATATGTGTGTGTGCCTTAGGCAAATACAATTTTCAAGCATAAGTCTTACTTCTTGTCAAACTCCAAAAACAAGAGATCTTATACTTGTTATTTATAACCAGGACGTGTGTGTGTGTGTGTGTGTGTGTGTGTGTGTGTGTGTGTGTGTGTGTGTTAGAAACCATTTAAAGATAGGCTTCCAGGAATTTTACAACACACACATACACACACACACACACACACACACACACACACACACACACACACACACACACACCCATTCTTGCAAATAGACTTCCGAAAAAAATTATGTTATTTGAAACTCATATAAGCAACCAGATGAAATGTTACTTTTCTTCAGTAGAACACCTATGTTTCAGTTTAATGGGCATTTGTTCTTGACCATACAATAACTGAACCCCTTTACATGGTTGGGGAATTCCCCTATGGTGGACTGAGAAGTCTGATTTTTTTCACTTTCCATAGTCAGAATCTAAGTTTAAGCAACACTTGATAAAGTGAAGCGATGGACATTTAAGCAGAGTTTTCAAGGCCTCACCAGATGACCGGGGGGATCTCAGCTGCTTAGGATAAGGTCATAGAGGTTGTATAAATTCAACAGAGAGAGTTTTCCAGCAGATGAGCAAGTCCTTTCTTCTTAAAGTAGTGTATTCTTCTAGCATGTCCCAGCTATTCTGCAGTTTTTAAGAAGTCCAACAAAGAATTTCTGAACACTCTAACTTCTATTAGCAATTTGAACTAGTAGAAGGAGGAGGGCTTTCCCATCATAGACAGTTGATAAGGGTTGAAGTTCTAAACAAAAGTAGTAAGGCCAAAGTCATTCTCCATTTACTACTAAAACCTGTAGCTTCATGTTTCTTAACTTCAATGTCTGATTTAAGAAGGAGCTCAGCTCTTCCTGACTGAGACCCCTGGTCCTGCTGGCTGCTAGGTCCAAGTCCTACTCCTTGGAAGGACTTCAAAGCTCCACCTATGCTAACCAAATTCCAATAAGAGCCATAGCACAAAGGCCAAATTGCTGAAAAGAGAAATGTTAAACAAAATATCAAGCAAGAACCTAATCTGTTTGGCATCTTGTTACCTGTCTTCTGAGTGTAATACTGGTGGTTGTCAATTGCTTGATTTACTATATAGTCACCCTGCCAACAGCAATAAATAAAGTTAATTAATATAAGGTAACATTGCCAGGGAGGCTAGTAATTACTAAAAAACTGAAGAGAAAGTCTCTTCATGATACTTTTAGAAGAGAAAAACACAATTCATTATCCTTCTTCTTTAGTATCTATTATTTTTTATTATAGCTTTTATCTTTTTTTTTGAGTTGGAGTCTCACTCTGTTACCCAGACTGGAGTGCAGTGGCACACTCACGGCCACCCCAGCGTCGACCTGCTGGGCTCCAGTGATCCTTCCACCTCAGCCTTCCAAGTAGCCAGAATCACAGGTGTGCGCTACTACATCCAGCTAATTTTTTATGTATTGTAGAGACAAGGTCTCACCAAGCTGCCCAGACTGGTCTGGAACCTGCAGGCTCAGGCAATCCCCTCTCCTCAACCTCCCAAAGTGCTGGGATGACAGGCTGAGCCACCAAGCCTGGTCAGATTTTATCATTTAAAAAATTTACTTACCTTAAGCTTTCTATAAAAAACCAAACTAAAAAAATGGTTCTTCCATTTGTTTCATTTTCCTTTCTCTATTGGGATGGCTGCATCTTTGTCAAGAAGGAGTAACTAGAACAGTATCTGCTCTTACCTCACCTACTGCCATGAGAAGTTGAAATGGGCTTAGAGTGTATGACCAACCTGATGAGGTTTCTGAGTTTATCCAGTCTCTGCTATAAGAAGGTATCCTCCAGGAAAAATAGGGGATTTTATTTTTCTCTTAATTTTTTGACACTAGGGCTTTCTTAGACAGGACTTTTAAGTGGTATGCTATAATAGAAACGGAATGGTATTTGGTGTTAGGGACTTATTCTAATAACTAAAATTTAAAAAAAAATCTCTTAAACCACCTAGACGTTTTGTTTTCTAATCTCTAAAATAGAAACCAACACCTTTTGCATAGAACTTATATTGGGATTAAATGGATGAGTTGCTGAATAAATATAAATTTTTGTTCCTCCAGCCAATGATGTCTTTCTTTAAAAATTATAGCAAATTTTCTTTGTTTTCCTTCTTGGCTTATGTGCTGGATAGTTTCGAACCCAATTTGTCTATCCTTTTACTGAATATGCAATGTGTGTCATGTATGCTAACCACTTGTGGTATCTTATTTTTGCTATTCTGATATTTCCTTTTTCCTGCTGTCCTCATTTGAATATTTTCACTTTTATTTCAACTTTTTTGATGTACGTATTTGTAGAGTCACCTTAAATCCATGTAATTTGCATAAACAACTGTCTTATATTTTCTGTGTGGCTACTTCTGCCGTGCTGTCATCCTCTAAACCCAAACTTATAGTTTCACATTCACTTAACTGAAGAGGAAAAACTTCTCATTAACATAACTGTGCCTTCAAGAAATAGTCTGCTGTGACCTTGGAGCCCTAATCAGAGATGGGCTCTGATGGGCAACGGAGAAGCAAAATCATGCTTCACATCATAGCTAGTGGAACAGAAAGGTGCCAGTAGGAGACAGTCCAAAGCTCACAATACCAAGGATTTAAGAGTTCCTGGCCCTAAGTTGAAATATTCAAGTAATACAGTGAGTCTTTATTGAGTATATATTATGTGATTAGTCAGATTCACATAGGTATAGAGACAAAATGTGTTGTATGTTCCTCAAAAATACTCATTGTCCCCACACTACAGCTGAAGTTTTAGCAAGTGATTCATGCATCACAGATTGCTTTACCAAAAGTAGCATCAAATTTGGTTGTGTGTGAAAAAAATGAATTTCTATTTTTTTTTGGAGGGACAGGGTAAGGAAATATGGTTACAGTAAGCTACCACACAGCGAAAAAAAGTTGACACTCATTGGAAAGAGCCTTGGCTCTGCAAGCCATGTATCTTGTACTCTGTAAGTAGGTTTATCTTAATTTGGGGATTATATCACATGATTTTTGTGAATAAGGGAAATGACCAAGCTAAATGATTTAATCCAGTCACATCCTCAGGGGATTTAGGATTTGGGCTTGAGACAAGATGACAATTAGTGAACCAAACTGCATTATATATGATTAAGAGGAAAAGAAAACAGCACAAAAATAACAATTATACCACATGAACTTATGTATGTTTAAATCTTATATATGTGTATTCATGATGTTTTGAAATGTGTATGATGTAAATGGCTAAATCAAGCTAATTAACATATGCATTATCTCACACACTTATTTATTTTTGGTGAGAGCACTACACTTACAAATCTACTCTCATAGCAATTTTTAAGTAGACCGTACATTGCCGTTAACTATAGTGACCATGTTGTTACCAGATCTTTTGAACTTATTCCTCCAACTGAAGTTTTATATCCTTTGGTCAGCATTACTCCAATCCCCCCTTTCCAGCCTCTGGTAACCTCCATTTACTCTCTACTTCTGTGAGTTTGACTTTTTTAGATTCTACATATAAGTGAGATTACATGGGATTTGTCTTTGTGTGCCTGGCTTATGTCACTTAACATAATGCCCTCCAGGTTCATTCATGTTGTCACAAATGACAAGATTTCCTTCTTATTTAAGATGGAAGAGTATTCCATTGTATACATGTGCCGCATTTCTTTATTAATTTATTCATTAATGGATAATGATTCCATAGATTGCTATTGTGAAAAATGCTGCAAAGAACATAGGCTTGCAACTCTGTCTTTGACGTACTGATTTCATTTCTTTTGGTTGAATACCATCAATAATATTGCTGTACTATATGGTAATCTATTTTAATTTTCTCCATAATTTTCTTCTCCATAATGGCTGCATTAGTTTATATTCCCACCAACAGTATACAAGGGTCCCTTGTCCTCCACACCCTCATCAACACTGGCCGTTTTTCATCTTTTAATACTAGCCAACAAATCTTGTTCTGGACTATCTTGGCTTTTTTGACCATCATCTTTGCTCTGCCTTTTGTTGGGCAACAATTGCTTGTCGCTTGTCTAGGACAGTTTCATTCTGACCCACTTCTGCCTTGAAATGTTTTCCCTCCTCCCACGTGCACCTGGTTCCTCTGATGTTTTGCAGTCCAAGCCCAAATTGCACATAGGACTTATGTGTCTATTGAACTCGGTGTCACCCTTTTCTAAAAAATGCTTCCCTTGCTATTCTGCCAAGTCCCCTTCTGCTAAGGTATTTTGTTTTTCTGGGGGACGAAAGTCTGTCCCTCTGCTTCTGTGTGTGACTTCCACCTGGTAATTTGCATCTTCTAAAGTAAAGGATGGCTTTTGAACTAACTCAATGTGTGACATTCATTTTGTGAGCTCCCCTCTTCTGGACCAGGTATTTGTTTCTGGACCCTTTGGTGCTCCTTGCCAAATATATATCTAATCATTTTCATGCACCCAATAGAGGGAAAGCTACTGGCTACTGGATACCCCATAATTGAGATCACCATTTGTGTCAGGCAAACATACCCTGCCTCCAAAATTAATCTAGCCAACTCCTTGAGTTTCCATCTTGGTCAAGGGTTGTGAACTGGACTGGCACTGTGGATACCAGCCTTAGCTCTCCTATGCCTGCTCAAGTCCTAACTTCAGACAGGGCAGCTGATCTGCTCTCAGAGGTCTAACACCATTAATTTCATTAAGCATGAGATATCTCACAAAAGATAACACTCTCAAAAAGATATAGACGTAGTTCTGAGCAGGTGTCTTTGGCTTGAAATCTTTGCAACCTATGCAGAATATCTTAGTGGCATCTCAGTTACCTTTAACAACAGCTTTTAGGACATGGAATAACAGACTTCCCTACATAAATGGTGTAAAGTGTTACAACCACTTTAGGTGGTTGCCACAACAGTTTTAAGTTGTACTGTTATTGCTACAACAGTTTTTAAAAAACTGTTTAGTATTACACCCAAATTTGAAAATATGCGTTCCCATGCTTAGACAATTCTATTCTTAGGTATTGTATTATTTCCTGTGTTTGCTGTAGAAAGTTTCCTCTAACTTGATGGCTTAAAACAGAAATTTACTACCTCACAGTTCAAGAGGCCAGAAGTCAGAAATCATTATTACAAAGTCAAAATCAAAGAGACATAGTGTTGCGTTCCGTTCAAAGACTAGAGGAAACTCAATTTCTCAGCTTTTCCAGCTTCCGGTGGCTACTGGCATTCCTTGACTCAAGTCCACATCGCTCCAATCTCTGCTTCTGTGGGGACATTACCTCCCCCTCTTCTGTCTGTGTCAAATCTTGCTCTGACTCTCTTATAAGGGCACTTGTGATTGATTGCATTTAGGGCCTATCCAGATAATCAAAGATAATCTCCTCATCTTAAGATGTTTAACTTAATCACATCTACAAAAACCCTTTTATCAAGCAGGATAACATTTACAGGTTCCATTATTCAGCTAGTTGCGGGTATATATTCAAAAGATATGCATGCACATGTGCCTCTGAAGACAGGAACAAGAACGTGTAGAGAACATAGTCATAATAAACCCAAACTTGGAAAACTCAAATATTCATCAGGAATATGATATATAATCAAGATATATTCATATAATGCAATATCATACAGAAATGAAAATAAATATACCTTAACTATACATAGTATTATGGCTAGATATCACCAACATAAGTTTGAGTGAAAGAAACCAGATACAAAAAAGCACATACTATATTATTTCATTTTATAAAGTTTGAAAATAGGCAAAATGAGACTCGAATATTTAGAAATACATATATACTTAAGTTATAAGAATATGTTGGGTTGAATAGTATTCTCCCAAAATTTATGTCTACTTGGAACCTGTAAAATGTTAATATAATGTCAGTTTTTATACATAGGATCTTTGAATATGTAATTAAGTTAAAATAAAGTGATCCTGGGTTAAAGTGGACACTAAATCCAGTGACTGGTGGCTTTACAAGAAGACCACATGGACCAGGCACGGTGGCATACACCTGTGCCTGTAATCCCAGCACTTTGGGAGGCCAAGGCAGGAGAATTGCTTGAACCCAGACTAGGCAACATAGCAAGAGGTCTACTCTATAAAAAACATAAAAAAAAAAAGTAGTCCGGTATAATGGCAAGTGCCTATAGTCTCAGTTACTTCAGAGCGTGAGGTGGAAGGATTGTTTGAGCTCAGGAGGTTGAAGCTGTGGTAAGCTGTGATCGTGCCACTGCACTCCAGCCTGAGTGACTGAGATCCTGACTCAAAAAAGAAAAAGACCACATGGAGACACAAAAAGAGAAGATCATGTGAAGATTGGGGTGGGGACTGCAGTTATGAGTCTACAAGTTAAAGATTTCCAAGGATTGTCAGGAGCCATCAGAACCTTGGAAGGGGTGGGGAGGGGATGGCAAGGAAGTATTCTTCCCCAGAGCCTTTAGAGAAAGTATGATTCTGCTAACACTTTGAGTGTACACTTCTGGTCTCCAGAACTGTGAGAGATTAAATTTCTGTTGTTTTAAGCCACCCAGTTTGTGGTAATTTGTTATGGCAGCCCTAGGAAACTAACACAGAGTACAAAGCAAATATATGATTATCATAATAATTGCGATAATGATTACCCTTAGTAAGGAGGGTGCTGGTTGTAACTAGGAAGACATGCAAGGAGACTTCAGAAGCCTAACAATGTTACCTTTCATCATGGCTACTGTTAACAGATACCAGTAATAATTTATTAAGCTTCCTACTCATTTTTATGTTTGTTTTTCTTTTCTGTTTTTCACTATAAGTCTTTAAATCATTTCCTCAAGGTTTTCTGAGCCTTTTTCTTGGAAGATCTGTCCGTTGAGGTCTGGAGCTTGCATAGCAAGATAGTAGGAGAACAGGTTTGTCCTCAAATACAAGTGACCAGAACATGAGGAATTTGGCTGCATCTATGATGGAGATTTAGATATGCGAGGGTCTAACAGAAATCTATTTTTTATAGGAGAAAACTTATCCTTAGAAAAAAAGGGCCAAGCCTGCAAGCTTGATCTAGGAAGAAAAATTCTAGGTCAATCCTTGAATGTGTCAGTCAGCTCTGTCTTCTTTCTAGCATTCACCTTCTATACTTTTCTGAATCTCTGGATGTGGGATATTGCGAGAGTGGAAAGTAGGAAATGAATTATTTAACTAAAATGCCCTCTTAGACTTTTTGTCTCAAGAAGCATCTTTCCGATATTTTTAATAGCCGGGAGTTTTTTTAAAGGAGAGAAAAATATTCTTATTTTGAAAAAACACAAAATGGCTTTAGAGACTTATAAGCTTGGGAGAGGCCACAGTACTCCACAGATAGTGGACATGGTACTTGTCCTGTGTTACTTATGAGGTTGTTGGTGCTCCAAAAAAAGTTTGGGAGATAGGGGACTAACTAAGCAGCAGGCAGAAGTTTTGTATTGCTGGCTAGGGCTAAGAGACAGAGGTCAAGGGGTATGCCAGGAGTTGCCCTTCTTTAATGGAGGCCTTTTGGATTCTAGTTCTTTATTCTCCCCAGAACTTTCTGAGAGTCAGTCCTCACTTTGGCATTGGAGTTGACAGCAACAGAAAGAGGAGAAAAGGTGAGTGAAGTGGGTTGAGAAATCATCTTGGCTTCGTTGGGAGTATCAAGGTAGGTTAAGAACTCCTTGTCTTTGGGAACGTTTCCCATCTTCCTTTATAAAGTGAGGAGGGTTGGAACACAGGATGTTGGAATGGTCACTAGAAAGGAAATGACCATACACTGAGTTCCTGCTACATACCAAGCACTTTATTAATATATCCATTATCTCATTTAACTCTCACAAGAACACTAGGAGGTCGATTATATTGTCTCCATTTTATGTTGAGAACATCAGTCAAAGATCCCATTTTCTCAAAAAGAAACGTCAAGAGGTCATAAAACTAGTGGAGCTAGGACTTGAAGCCAGAGCTTTGTGGCTCCAGAGATCACAGTATTTCCACTGCATAGCCCTACTGAGACAATACTTTCAAAGACAGCCTCGTTAAGATTGTGAGATGTCCTAGGTACTCAAACTGCACTCTTACTTATGTAATTCAATAAAGCCAATGCTGAACTGTAAAATAATTGTAAGGAAGCCCAGAAAGAATCTAATGACTATTTTAATAACACTTCTAAAATGTTAAGTGTCCAATCCTGTTTTTTTCTCTCTCTTTTTTTTTTTTTTAGAAAGCGGGATTTATTGAGAGGACAGAAAAGTTCCCACAGTGGGAGGGGAACTGGATGAGTTGCCCGAAGTGTCCAATTCTTTATGAACAAATTATTTTAGGTGTCTTTGTTTTGTTGAGGCACTACATATATTCTCGGTCTATTCAGACAACTCAGTATTGGACATAATAGCAAGTGTAAAATATAAAATGGCAAAAGTGAGGCATGATTGTTATTTTGTAACAGTTATTATACCATAGACATTAACTTATTATAGTATTCCTTGCATTAGGGGGCTTAATTGATAAGACTATGTACCAGAGAGGTGGGGTTTGTAGGTCACTGCAGATACATGAGATTTAAGTAATTACAGACCAGTGTTCCATTATATCAGCTAGAATCCAGAAGATCTGAGCAAGATATTTTTGGTCCCACTGTGCTGCTTTAGTTTCTTGTAGAAGCCCCCTCTTCCCACTCCACTGCTGTTCAACAGCTGACACTCTGTCAATGTCCAGTTGGCAATTTGTCCCCAGAATATATTCTCAGATCATTTTGAAAATGCAAACAGCACAAAAATGGAAAACTAGAATTCATAATCAGCCTATTTCCATAATATGGGGTGCCAAATAATGCGTACACATTTTAAGAGATGTTATCTGTGTAATATGTTTCGACGTTGATATAAATTACGGTAACAATGTATAGCATGGTGTTTGTTCTACCAAGCTTCCATCATTTTCTTTGCCCTGCCTGTCATATGGTGATGCTAGCATTCATTTGATTAACACCATCTTTTGAGTGAATGTCATACTTAAAATGTGCATATAGTTTTTGGTGCTCTCCCCCAATAAAGGTAGTTAAAGAGCATATATGTACTCGCTTTATACAAAGTTCCTCTTTTGTTTTTGAGCTCACTTGTTTTTAAAAATTGTTACAAATTCTTTCCTTCTAATTTTCATATGAATGTGTCCCTCTTCCAACTTCCTCAGTTGGTCAATTAATTTATTTTCAAAATTTCAAAACTAAAAAATGTAAACATTTAAGGCTAAGAATTTGAATTTGAATACAATTTGGACTACAGTTCATAAATTTGACATAAAAACTTTACTTTGTTATTCTCTCCAGTCACTTTTTTTTTAATCTGAGAGGCTTTTTGGCATTTTTCTTTGTTTTTAATTATGAGTGACTTTGAGACTTTAAAATATGAACTTCCTTATTAAGTTATAGAAATGCATCATTGTTACTGGAAAAATGTCACCTATGGTAGTTACATGTTGAATGTTTTTCCCATTATATCATAAAATTTTATAATGCCTATAAGCACTGAAAAAAAAGATGTTTTACATTAATAGGAGGAAGATTTTGATATTAATATATACAAATTTCATTCCTATTTAATGATTTTTTTTGCCTTGAATTTTTCTTCAGCTAATATTAAAACTAGACTCTCACTCTTTAACGTTTTAAAAATATGTTTATTCTTTTCCTTTAATTTTTCTTGTTTAATGTTGCCTTGTTTAATTCCATCTTAGCTGTATATTGACAATTGAAGAGATTAATACATTCCATCTTTATTGCCATCATTAAAAGTTCAGTCTTACTTTTGCAATTTTTGTCATCTGGCATTTTCTCTGCTGCCTCATCTCTTTCCTCAGTGTCCTTCTCCACATGGACTATAGTTAGCTTGTTTTGTTTATCATACCCACTACTTCTGAAATTATATAACTTGTTATTACACGGATGATTTCTTTGAAGTTTCTCAAAAGCGTTTTCCAGATCTATGGATCTTTAATTACCAAAGTGAAAATGAACTGGCCTTGTGTTTGCATACCCCTGAGGCGAGAGTTTGGGAGCATTTTTACTTATTCCGCTTTTTTCCTTTCACCTTTGCAGTTTTAATATAATTTTGTTACTATAAAATGATATAATGTTTAATAAAACTACAGCTTCAAATGACTAAATCCTTCAATACATATCCTCTCTTTCAAAAAACTTTGTAATGCATGCATTCCCTTTGAGCCTGATTTTTTGACTGTAAATTTAAGACTGAATTCTGTTTTGCTAATTGTATGACCCATCATTTCTTCACTTCTTCTCCACTATGTACAGTTTTCCCATTCTTGGGCTCTGATTTTGTTTAGTATAGTCATGTTATCTTCACATAATTTTAGAATATATTCCTTTTCTTTCTTTTTTGTTTTTACTTAAACAACAGAAATTTATTTAGAAATTTATTCTCACAGTTCTGGAGTATAAAATTCCAAGATCAAGTTGTTGGCAGGGTTATTTCTTCTGAGGCCTCTCTCCTTGGCTTGAAGATGGCTATCTTCCTCCTGTATCTTCATACCATCTCTCTCTGTATATATGTGTCCTAAAAAATGTATTTCTTTATGTATTATTTTTAGTTTTAGTTTCAGAGGGAACATGTGCTTGTTTGTTGCATGCGTTTATTGCATCATGGTGGGGATTGGGATTTTATTGTGCCCATTACCCAAATACTGAACTTTGTACTCTTAAGTAATTTGTTTGCTAGAAGTATATATAGGAATTATATGTTTTCTGGATGTTTAATTTTTATGGATACATAATAGCTGTACATGTGTATTGGGTACATGTGATATTTTGATACAAGCATAAAATGAGTGATTAAATCTGGGTAATTGGAAGAGTCATCACCTGAAACATGTATTATTTGTTTGTGTTGGCAACATTCCAAATCTACTCTTCTGGTTACTTTGAAATATACAATAAATTATTGTTAACTATATACTAAGTCACTTTATTGTGCTATTGGATACTAGATCTATTCTCCTATCTAATTGCATTTTTTGATCCATTTACCAACTCATCTTTTCTGGGTACTTGAATATCTACCAAGAAAATTTGAATTACTATAAACAATTATTGCATCTTCCCCTTAACATCTATCAAGTTGCTCTATCATCTTCTAGGTTTTTCATGTTATGGAGGAGAATCCTAAAGCCACTGTGATTTTTTTTTTGTTTTTTGAACTGTACAAATTAAAATTATTTTGGTTGTGGGAAAAAGAATAACTATCACTAACTGAAGAAAACAAGAAATTTGATGAAAAAATCACTTTACAGAATTGAAGGAGTAGCTGAAATTCAAACTTTGGGAAGATCAGAAAGGTCAAGATACTTATGACAAGTATTTCATGAATCTTTCTAGAGTGATGCTATTAAAATAACATAGCTTGAACATCTCCAACAACTCAATGTTTCTATCCAGGGTTCGTACTCCTAGGAGAGAGAACCAGGCTTTTCCACATTGAGCCAAGTATCTACCACATTATCAGGGAGCTTTGGGCAGAATGTGGAGCTCCAGTAAGTAGGGATCCTGCCACTGTGTACTGAGGACCCCTCAAATCAGCTTGATTGATGCCCACTATAGTAACCTGATATTTTTCTGCATGAAATCTCACAGGATTTTTTTTTCTTCATTCCCCTTGTTTAAAAAAAAATTGCCAAAATATGTTTTGAAGCCCAGGTTTTACTTTAGTTCAGAAAGATTTTCTTCTGGCACAATAAGTTAATTGTTTCTATTTCCTTTGTTTTGGCCTTTTCTTCCAAAGGCCCAGTTACTCAGGCATTACACATTTATTCTTTGTCTTGGATATTAGTAACTTTATTGATGGCCATTTTTATATCTTTTCATTTTGTTCTTTTTTATATATCAATATTTTTTTATTTTGATATTGTAGGGTACAGTTTAGGGTTAGGTATACAAATATGCTTCATTCAGGCATCCTTGTTGATAAGGGGTGTCTCCCCATGTCTTTTTATTTTGTATTCTGAGACTCTCAGTTGTCTTCTACATGAATTGACTGGTTTTCTGCCACATCAATTTCTGTTTTTAAGGCCCTAAAAAAAGATTTTTTAAATAAGCTTTTCTTTTGGAATCATTTGACACTTACAGAAAAGTTGCAAAGACAGCACCCACTGTTCCCGTACACCCTCGCTCAGTTCGCCATAGGTCAGCATTTCACATTACCATGGTACATTTGTCACACTGTGAAACCAACACTGGTACATGCTTTAGTTTCCTATTGCTGCTGTAACAAATTACAGCAAACTTAATTTATCCTCTTACAGTTCATGGGGTCAGAAGTCTAAAATTAAGGTGTTGGTAGGTTTGTGTTTCCCCAGAGACTTTGGAGCAGAATGTGCTTTCTTGTCTTTTCCAGCTTCTACAGGCCATCTGTGTTTCATGTCTTATGACTCCTTCCTTTTTCAAAGAATATCACTCCAACCTCTGCTTCCTTTGTCTTATCTCCTTCTTCTGACTTTGACTTTCTTGCCTCTCTCTTATAAGGACCTTTGTAATTTCACTGGGTTCATCCAGATAATCCAGAATAGCTCTGTATCTCAAGCTCCTTAATTTAATTGCATCTGCAAAGTTCTTTTTGCCGAATAATGCAACATATTCACAGATTCCAGGGATTAGGAGGTGGACATGTTGGTGTGAGGGGGACTTTATTCGGCCCACCACAGTACATGACATTATTATTAATAAAACTCCAGTTATTCAAATTGTATTTTTTTTTAATGCATATCTCTTTTCTCTCAGAATCCAGGGTTCCACAATGCATTCAGTCATCATGTATCTCCTTAATCTCCTCTGGTCTGTGTCAGTTTTGCAGTCTCAAATAAAAATTTAAATTTTCCTTTTTTTCTTTTGCCTTGTCTTGTAATCCTCCCTTATTTTATTCATTTCTCTTTTCAATTCATCTCACTGTGCTTTGACCCATTTGGATTCTTCTACCTCTATTTTTTTTTTTTTTACTTATTTTCTTAATTATTTGTCCCTACATTTTAGAAACAAATTCTTTTGTATTCTACTGAAAATGTCAAACAGTTTTCTGAAATTCTGTTTCTCATCCTACAGTAGATGTTTCTGGAGCACTTCTCTTCCTCTGAGTCACCAGGAGATGTTTCCTTGACTTTGTTCTCAGTGTGACTCCCAAATGTGCTGCTCACTATCACTCTCAGAGTTTGCCAACACACGGGGAGTGTGGATCGCACTCCTCCCCAGTGTATGTTCATGTTACTGATGGAAGAATCACTTCCTCAGATCAAGAGACATGTGTCTTTAAGACATGAGGAATGCGACAAGAGAAGAAGAAATGACTTCCTAACTAATTCCAGGAGGATCTTCTGAAATGAAGTCTGGGCAGGTTTTTCTTCTTATAAACCCATCTGCTTGATTGTTAGAGACAGTCTCCTCAAGATTCTGTGACTACATTGTTTTTCAATTGATGTTTTCATTGTTGTTTTTTAAAAAATTATTTGTATTTATGTATTTATTTTGTCCAAGCCCGGAGCGTAGGGATAAAGATACAAATTCAAAAGTTATCAGACATAGAGGTGATGTTTTAAAGCTACCAGACTGACTGATATTACTAAGGGAGGGAATATGGTGAGAGAATTGACAGAAGCTCTCATTGAACTCCAGGCTACCTCATAGGTTCGCGGCTACGTTCCCTTTGTTGGGGAAAGCACAGACCCGAAAGCAGTGCATGTAAGAAAGATTCATCTAGCTGAATGCTAGCCCAATATGAGTCTCCTGGATGCTGAGGCAACATTCTACAATGGAAAGACATATTTTTGTTTAGAGATTAACTTCATAGAAAGAGTTGAGTTCAAATATTGCCTCAGCATCCAGGTTGGTGTAAACCCCGGAGAACGCACTTACACCTGTCAGGGGCTCTGATTCTGCGTCTGTAAGATGGATTTACTGAAAGGACTTACCTTAAAAGGATATTTTTAATGGCTTCTCTGATGTATAACTAATAATCAAAAAACTGCAAAGTTTTGAAGAGTCCATCTGATACCTTTTGACATGTGTATGCACCCACGAAACTGTCGCAATTAAGATAATAAGCATATCAATGATCCACTCCGTCATTTCCTTCCTCACACCCCTCCCCAGCCTCCACCTGTTCCCCAGACAACCTCTAATCCGTTTTCTGTAGATTCATTTGCATTTTGACAATTTTATATAAGTGGAATTATGCAATATGTACTTTTTTTCTGGCTTCTTTCACGCAACATGATTATTTTGAGATTTTTCCATATTGCTGCATATATCAATAGTTCTTTTTATCACTGAACCTCAAATTTGTCATTTTTTTCTGTTATGGATAATGTTTTTTTTAACATGTAAAAAATATTTGACTAATCCAAGAATGCAAAAATTTTTCTCATATGTTTTCTAGTTTTAAATTTTACATTTAGGTCTTATCTTAGTTAATTTATGCTGCTATAACACAATACCTTAGACTGGGTAACTTATAAAGAAAAAAATGTATTTCTTACAAATCTGTAAGTTGGCAGTTTCAAGATCAAGAATTAGTGTTTGGTGAGGCACCAGGTTTCAAGATGGAACCCTGTTGCTGTGTTCTTACACGGTAGAAGGTAGACGAGCAAGAAAGCTGTTCCCTTCAACTTTGATCTCTTTTATAAGAGTGTTAATCTTATCCATGGGTGCTCCACATTAACCCCCTCTCAAAAACCACACCTCCTAATACTGTTGCATTGATGATAAAGTTTCAACATGGATTTTGGAGGGCACATCATTCTTCAAACTACAGCAGTTATCATCCCACAGATAACATGTTGTGCTTTTGTTTTCGCTCAAATCAAAATAATTTCCAATTTTCCTTTTGAGTTCTTCTTTGATCAAGAGATCATTGATGATAAAATTTCAACATGGATTTTGGAGGGGACGCCATCTTTCAAGCTGTAGCAGATATCATTCCACAAATTACATGTTGTGCTTTTGTTTTCACTCAAATCAAAATAATTTATAATTTTCCTTTTGATTTCTTCTTTAATCAAAGGATTATTTAGACATGTGTAAGTTAGTAAAGAAGTATATAACTAAATACTTTTTTAGATACCTTTTTGTAATTGATTTTTTATTTAGTTGTATTGTGGTCAGAAATCCCACTTTGTATAGCTTAAATCCTTTCAGATTTATTGAAACTGTTTTCATGGCCCAGAATATGGTCTATTTTGGTAAATGTTCCATGTGCAATTGAGAAGAACGTGTACTCTGCTGTTGGATGCTGTTGGGTGAGATGTTCTGTAAATATAAATTAGGTCAAGCTAGTTAATAGTATAGTAAATAGTTTTACTGATTTTCTTTTTATTTGTTTGATCAATTATCAAGAGAGGGAGATTGAAATCTTCAAATGTAATGTGAATTTATTTCTTACTTTTCACTTCATGTATTTTGAAGCTCTGTTATTAGATGTACAAACATTTAGGATTATTGTGTTCTCTTGGATAATTGACCCCTTTAGCATGTTGAAAGAATTCTCTTTATTCTTGGTAATATTCTTTGCTTTAAAATCTATGTTGTTTGATGGTAATACAGCCAGTTCAGTTTCTTTTTTTTTATTAGTGTTAGCATGTTATATCTTTCTCATCTTTCACTTGCAGCACATTTGTGTATTTATACATCAAATTTGCTTCTTGTAGGGAGAATATAGTTGGGGCTTTCTTTTTATTTTATTTTTAAATTTTATTTATTTATATTTTGTGCTAGCTGAGCATGGTGGCTCACACCTTTATTTTTTATTTTATTTTATTTTTTTAGGTACCCTTGTTGATGAGATGTGTCCTCCTCTCCCCTGGCAGTTTCCCACTTATGCAATTTCCACCTCCACTCTCTCCTGGCAGTTTCCCACTACCGCCAATTCCTTTCTTATAGTATTACAATAGTTGTTAAAGATCTGCTTATAAGTGAGAACATGTGATACTCATTCTTCATTTCTGTGATATATCACTCAGTATTATAGCCTCTAAGTCCGTACAAGTTGCTGCTTAGTTCATAATTTTGTCCTTCTTTATGACTGCGTAATATTCCATCATGCATATGTACCACATTTTTACAATTCAGTCCTCTTTCAATGGGCAGGATGGTTGGTTCCGTGTTTTTGCTATTGTGAACAATGATGCAATAAACACGCGTGTGCAGGTATCTTTTTCATAGAGTGATTTAAGTTCCTCTGGGTATATTCCCAGTAGAGGGATTGCGGGGTTATATGGGAGGTCAATTTTTAGATCTCTTAGGAATTTTCATACTGCTTTCCACAGAGGCTGTACTAGTTTACACTCCCATCAACAGTGTAGAAGTGTTCCCTTTTTGCTGCATCCTCTCCAGCATATGTTGTTTTTTGAGTTATTGATGATGACCATCCAGACTGGAGTTAGGTGGTATCTCAGTGCAGTTTTAATTTGCATTTCTTTGATGACTAGTAGGGCTGAGCATTTTTTCATGTATCTGTTGGCTGCTCATATGTCTTCTTTTGAGATGTGTCTATTCATATCTTTTCCCCACTTCGTAATGGAGCTATTCGTTTTTTTTCTTTTCAGCCCATTTGAGTTCCTTGTCAATCCTAGATGTTGGACCTTTGTCAGATACACAGTTGACAAATATTTTTTTCCAGTCTGTGGGCTGTCTCCCTGCTCTCCCAATGGTTTCTTTGGCCTTGCAGAAGATTTTCAGTTTGATGAAGTCCCACTTGTCTACCTTATCTATTATGGCATGAACACTTGGGGTTTTGATCAGGAATTGGTTGCCAGTTCCAATTTCCATAAGGGTGTCTCCTGCATTTCCCAAGGTTCTTATAGTTTGAGGTTTAATGTTTAGGTCTTTGATACACTTAGAGTTGATTTTTGTGTATGGTGATAGGTAGGGTCTTGTTTTAATCTTCTGTATGTTGTCAGCGGTTTTTCCAGCACCATTTTTATTGAATAGGTTCTTCTCTCTCCAGTGGTTGATGGTGGAGGCTTTGCCGAAATGAGTTGGTTGAGAAATTGAGATTTTGTTGCTGGAATCTCTGTCCTGTTCCATTGGTCTACATCTGTTCTTGTACCAGTACCAGGCTGTTTTGATTATTGTAGCTTTATAGTAAAGCTTGAAGTCTGGGAGTGTGATGCTTCCTGCTTTTTTTTTTTTTCCCTGAGGATTGTTTTGGCTATTTGTGGTTGTTTATGTTTCCATATGAATTGCTGTATTGTCGTTTCCAGATCTGAGAAGAATGGTGCTGGTAATTTTTTTTTTTTTTGGTTTTTTTTTTTTTTTGAGTTGGAGTCTCACTCTGTCGCCCAGACTGGAGTGCAGTGGCCGCTCCCGGCCACCGCAGCCTCGGCCTGCTGGGCTCCGGTGATCCTTCCGCCTCAGCCTTCCGAGTAGCCGGAATTACAGGTATGCGCCACCACGCCCAGCTGATTTTTTGATTTATTGTAGAGATGAGGTCTCACTGCCCAGGTGGGTCTCGAACCCACGGGCTCAGGCAATTCACTCATCTCAGCCTCCCAAAGGCGCGGGATTACAGGCTGAGCCACCGAGCCCGGCTGGTGCTGGTAATTTAATGGGTATTGCATTAAATCTGTAGATTGACTTGGATAGGATGGACATCTTAACAATGTTGATTCTTCCAATCCATGAGCATGGAATATTTTTCCATTTGTGTCATCTTTGATTTTTTTGAGCAGTGTTTTGTAGTTTTTTGCTGTAAAGGTCTTTGACTTCTCTAGTTAGGAAGATGCCAAGGTATTTCTTTTTCTTGTTTTGTGTCGCTATTGTGAATGGGATAGTATTTTTTATTTGCGTTTCTGTTTGTTTATTGTTGGTGTATAAGAATGCGACTGACTTTTGCACATTTATATTTTTATATCCTGAGACTTTGCCAAAGTCCTTTATCAAGCACTTTTTTGACAAGGAGGTTTTTGACAGATTCTCTTGGGTTTTTGAGCTATAGAAACATGTCATCTACAAAGAGAAGTAACTTAACCTCCTCTTCTCCTCTTTGGATACCCCTGATTTCCTTCTCTTATCTAATTGCTCTAGCTAGGACTTCCAACACTATGTTGAACAGGAAGGGTGAGAGTGGGCATCCTTGTCTTTTTCTGGTTTTCAGGGGAAATGGTTCCAATTTCTGTCTGTTTAGTAGTATGTTGGCTGTGGGTTTCTCATTGATGACTCTTACTATTTTGAGGTATGTTCCATCTATGCCTAGGTGTTCAAGGGTTTTTATCAGGAAGTGATGCTGGATTTCATCAAAAGCTTTTTCTGCATCTAATGATATAATCATGTGTTTTTTGTCTTTACATCTGTTGATATATTTAATTATGTTTATGGTCTTGCAGATGTTGAACCAGCCCCGCATCCTGGGGATGAAGCCCACTTGGTAATGGGGGATGATTTTTGAGATGTGTTGTTGGGTCCGGTTTGCTAGAATCTTACTGAGAATTTTAGCATCTACATTAATCAAGGATATTGGCTTGTATTTCTCTTTCTTTGTTGGATCTTTACCCAGTTTGGGTATCAATGTAATGTTAGCTTCGTAAAATGATTTGAGGAGAGTTCCATCTTTCTCGATTGCCAGGAATACTTTCAATAGGATTGATATCAGCTCTTCCTTGTATGTTTTGTAGAATTCTGCTGGAAAGCCCTCTGGTCCAGGGTTTTTTTTTTGTAGGTAGTTTTCTCATGACAATTTCCTGGGTTGTTACTGGTCTATTCAGGGTCTTGATTTCTTCTTGTTTCAACCTGGGGAGGTTGTGTGGTATAAGAAAGTTCTCCATTTTATTTAGGTTTTGAGTTTGTTTCTATACAGGTGTACAGTAATCTCTGATAATCTTTTGTATTTCTTTGGGGTCAGTTGTGACTTCATCTTTTGCATTTCTGTTTGTGTTTATTTGGGCTTTTTCGCTCTTTTTCTTGGTAAATCTAGCTAGGGGCCCATCGATCTTGTTTATCCTATCAAAAAATAAGCTTTTGGTTTCACTGATTTTTTTTTGTATTATCTTTTTGTCTTCTATGTCCCGAATCTGGGCTTTTATTTTGGTGATCTGGATTCTTCTGCTGAAGTTTGGGTTTTGGTGGTCTTGCTTTTCCAGCTTCTTTAGGTGATTTGCTAGGTTATTAATTTGTGATGTTTCCATTTTCTTCATGTTTGTTTGTAAAGGTATGAATTCGTCTCTAAGGACTGCTTTCATGGCATCTCAGAGATTGTGGTAAGATATTTCTTCATTTTTGTTTGTTTCCAGGTATCTTTTAATCTGTTTTGATTTCCATTTTGACCCAGGAATTGTTTCGCATCATGCTGTTTAATGCCCATGTCTTTGTGGATTTGGGGGAAACTTTGTTGGTACTGATATTTATTTTTATTCCGCTGTCTGAGAAGGTGCATGTCATAATTTCAACCTTATGGAACTTGTTTATGCTTGATTTATGGCCGAGGATGTGGTCGATCTCAGAGTATATTCCATGTGGTGATGAGTAGAATGTATATTTCGTGGTTGTTGGGTGGAGTGTTCTGTAGGTATCAATTAAGTCCTTTGGTTGAGGTTCCGGTATCCTTATTGACTTTTTGACTTGATGATCTGTCTAGGGTTGTTAGTGGAGTGTTTAAGTCCCCAGCTATGATAGTGTTAGAGTCAATATCTGTTTTTAGTTTACTTTTTTTATGAAAGTGGTGCTCCTACGTTGGGTGCATATATGTTTAGGATGGATATTTCTTGTTGATGGATTGAACATTTTATCATTATGTAGTGACCTTCCATATCTTTTTAAATTTTTGATAACTTAAAGGGTATTTTGTCTGATATTAACATCACGATTCCTGCTTTCTTTTGTGTTGCATTCATTTGAAATTTTGTTTCCCATCCTCTTACTTTGAGTTTGTGAGTGTCCTTTCTGGTGAGATGAGTCTCTTGGAGACAATATATTGTAGCCTCATGATATTTTAGCCAATTTGCCATTCTTTGTCTTTTCAGTGGTAGTCCATTCACATGTGAGAGTTTATCCTTGTCATGAATTTCTTATAGAGTTTGTTGTTGCTGCTGCTGTTTGTTTGTTGTCTTTCTTTTGCTTTTTGTGTGTTTTCAATCTTTTTCCTGCATTATTGGGAAGGGCATTGTCATTCTTTTTTTCCTTTCTTCTGTGATTAATACTTTCTTAAGTGTTTCTTATAGAGTTGGTCTGGAGGCAACATAAACTCTTAGGGATTGAATGTCTGAGAAGAATTTTAATTCTTCATCACTGATGAAACTTAACTTAGCTGGGTAGGTAATTCTTGGTTGAAATTGTTTATCTTTGAGAACTTTGAAGATTGGACTCCAATCTCTCCTAGGCTGAATGTTTCTGTAGATAAATCTGCTGCTGTTCTAATTGGTCTTTCCTGGTAGGTAGTCTGACCTTTCTCTCTTGCTGCCCTTAGGATTTTTTCTTTTATACCTACTTTGTGTAGGTGAATTACTATGTGTCTAGGAGTTGTTCTTCTCATTGTTGTCTTGTAGGGGTTCTCTTAATCTCTTGTGTTTGAATGGTTGTATCACTGATGAGGTGAGGAAAGTTTTCCTGAATAGTTTCATGGAATGTTTGTTCCAGGGTGGTCTCAGTCTCTCTATCTGCCTGAGAAATTCCAATTAATCTTGGAGTCAGCCTCCTGAAATAATCACTCATCTCTTGGAGGTTTTATTCTGTCTCTTTAAGCTTCTTTCTATGTTTTTAACAGTTTGGGTTAGTTCCATATTTTGGTCATCAAGCTCTAAGATTCTTTCTTCTGCTTGGTTAATTCTGCTTTCCATGCTTATCAGTTTGTTGTTTATTTCATTCACTGCATTCCTTATTGCTGTTATCTCGATAGTTATCAATTCCTTCATTCTTTCCTCTTGTCTCTCCTCACTTCTATTTATTCTATTTATTAATATCTTGATATCTGGGTTTGAGGTTTGAAATCAGTCATTCTGGGGCTCTTCATTGTCTGAGTTTCAAAGTCTGTATTCTCAGTGGCTGACCTCTCAGGGGTCTGTGTGAGACACATATTCTTCTTCTAATTTTTCTTCATTTGTGTAGGTTTTCCTACTCCTTTTTAAAAAAATTTTTCCTTAATTCTGTTGTTCAGTGATGGGGGATAACTTTTATTTCTGTTTGCTCAATCACCTATTCTTCCTTATGTTGATCCTCTGATTTTGTTCAATCCTGAAGCAGGACTGAGGGTGGGACTGAACTGCTGGGTTGACCTGAACTGCTTTTTGCAGTTTTGAGATGTAATTAAGGGGGAGCTGTGATTCAGAAGCTATCTGCAGATCCTAGTATCTGCTGACAAGTGTATGGGACCCTGAACTCACTTCCCACTGCCTTACAAGCTCTCCATGCAGTGGGGGTGTCTGTTTGTCCCCTGTAAGAAAAATGAGATAGGAAAAGAGAAAAGAATGGAAAAAGGAAAGAGAAAGACAAAAGGAAGGTGGAGAGACAGATGAAGAAGAGCAAAACAGAAAGGTATATCAGCTAATGAATAAAAAGAGAAAAAGACATAAAAAACAAAAAAGACCAAAACGTACAGACAATCATACAAACAAACAAACAAAAACCCTTCTGTTGGTGTACTTTCCCTCAAAAACACCCACACATAGACAGCTAAAAAAATTAAAATAAAAGAAACAAAGTACAAAAATTTAAACAAAAAGAGAAAGAAAGAGAGAAGAAAAGAAAGCTAAAATGAAACCAAACAACAACAACAACAAAAATGCACTCTGTGGCTGTTTCTGTGAGATCAGGTTCATTTCAGGTCTCTCTATCTTAGAGAGCAGCTCTGGTCTCCAGCCCCTCTCCTTCACTCTCAACACAGGCTGATAGACTTGCTCTCAGCTGGGTCAGATGCCACATGGACGACTGTGGGAGGAGGGTGGATCTGATCTGGACTCACCCTACTTGCTGCTGCTGTTGTTAAGTCTCCTTACTCAGAACTGACGTGTCTGTGCCTGTTTCAGCTAGGGGAAGGGGCATCTGTCTCTCTGAGTCTGATGGGAAGATAGCATTCCAAGGTGGAGACTGGGCAGAGCTGGGCTGGACAATGCAAGTCTCTTCCTGGTCCCAGAACTGAGAAGATGGCACTGTCAGTGTCTCATCACTGGTGTTGGATCTTTATTCCAGATTTCCATGACATGCCTTCTCTATGGTTCTTCCTGCATGTGCCCGTTCTGCTACTGCAGGTGATGGCATGGGCTAGGTGCCAGATGGTGAGGGATGGGTGTTCTCTACTGCCTCCTCTCAAGAGATACCCAAGAATGGCAGACAATCCTGCATACCCAGGTCTCTAATCTCAGGGCAGTGGTGGGTTGAAGTCACCTGTTGAAGAGAGCCCTGGGTGCATGAACTTGAATCTCCCCTCAGACAGAGTCTTTATGGCACTGGCTTTTGTGGAGACCCACTCATGCAGAGAGTCTTTATGGGCACTTGCTTTTACAGAGACTCTCACAGTTCAACCTGTTTTGTCACCATCTTGCCTGGAAGCCAGGTCTTGCTTTTTAAAAAATTAAATCTGACAATCTCTGACTCTTAATTGGGGTGTATAGAAGATTTAGATTTAATATTATTATTGATATGATTCAAATCTATCACATTACTATTTGCTTTCTATATGTTCTTTGTTTCTGTTTTTTTTGTTTCCTGTCTTCATTTAAATTATTTTCTATGATCCCATTTGATCTCCTCCATTGACTTGTTAGTTCTAACTCTTTTTTATGTTATTTTAGTGACTGCTTTAGGGTTTATAGCGTACATCTTTAATGTATCACAATCAGGTTTCAAGTAGTTTTATGCCATTTCATTTATAGTATAAGAACCAGACAAAACATAATTCTTCCATTTTTCCTTTTTAGTCTTTGTAGCATTGTTGCCATACATTTTACTTTTACATATGTTATAAACTTTTAAATACATTTTTATTATTTTAAATAATTGATTATCTCTTAAAGGTATTTAAATTGCAAAAAAACCATATTTTATACTAGCTACTTAGTTACCATTTCTAATGCTGTTAATTCCTTTGTTCCATTTGAAATCTTTTCCTTCTGCTGGAAGGATTTCCTTTACATTTCTTGTAATGCAGGTCTGTTGTTGACAAATTCTTTTAGCTCTTGTATGCTTAAAAAAGTCATTATTTTACCTTCACCTTATGAAATATATTTTTGCTACTATAGATTTTTAGGTCAATAGTTTTTTGCTTTGGTCTCTCTCTCTCCCTTTTCTCTCTCCTCCCCTCCCGCCCCCCGCCTTCCTCCCTGTCTCTGAACTTAAAGATTTTGATTCATTGTCTTCTGGCTTGCATGGTTACCAATGAGAAATCTGCTGTCGTCTTTATATTTAAGATTTTTTCTTTATCATTAGTTCTAAGCAATTTGATTCTGATGTACCTTTGTGTAACTTTCACCCTAGTTCTTGTGCTTGGATTTTGTTGAGCTTCTTGTCATCAAATTCAGAACAATTGTAATTGTCATTTTTTCACATATTTTTTCTCTCTCTCCACTTCCCTTCCTGAAACTCCTATAATTGGCTATTTAAAGTTGTCTCATGCATCATTGATGATCTGTTCATTCTTTTTTCAGCCTTTTTTCCCCTTCATTTGTTAATTTTGGCATAGTTATATTACTATGCATTCAAGTTCATCAATCTTTTCTTCTACAGTGTCTAACCTGCAATCATTCTCATCCAGGATCTCCCCCGCCCCCCAACAGGCATTGGAGTTTTTAACTCTAGAATTTTTATTTGGGCCTTTCTTATATCTTCTGTGTCTCTACTCAGTATGTTCAATCTTTCCTCTAACTTCTTGAAAGTGTTGAGTACAGTTATAATACCTGTTTTAATGTTATTATCTACTAATTATATTATTGTGGGTTTTTTTTTTTTTTTTTTTTGGTCTTGTTTTAATTGACTGATCTTATCCTCATTATGGGTTGCACTTTTTTGCTTTTTGCATACCTTGTATAATTTTTTGCCATTGAATGCCAGACATTGTAATTTTATGTGTGTGGGCATGTGTGTGTGTGTGTGAGTGTGTGTGTGTGTGTGTGTGTGTGTGTGTGTGTGTATGAAGAAATGATTCTCAGACTTCACACAGGACCAGGAATGGAACAAGTCACAAAATATTGAGTATTCAGAAGGGTTTACTGCAGTAAAGTCTAGGGTTAATTTTGTTCCCACTACTGCAGTAGTAGTCTACTCAATATTTTGGGAATTGTTCCACCTTCACTGGTGGGAATAGACATTGCTCCTGGTCCTATCTGAAGTCTGAGAATTGTTCCTTCTAATTTTTTCAGGTAACTCTTTCCCCAGCCTAGAGTAGTTTCTTCACATGCTTGTGCTGATGAGTCTTAGTTGAAGACTCAACTGGAGTTTTCAACATGTCTTATAGTCTTTCCAGGTGCAGTTTTTTCATCTTCTGGTCTCTGTCCTTTGAATTTTAGCCACTTCCCCCTTCCCTCTTCCCAGATTCCTAATTCTGTTTTCTCAACTCAGTGAGATCATTAGGCTTTGCTGGGGCTCCACCTCTCCATCCCATGGTCTGAGAACTCTCTCTAGACACTAAGCCAAGGCAATTATAGGACTCTCCTGGTTTGCTTTCTATCTCACAAGAATCACTGCCTTTTATTGCCTGGAGTCCAATCATGTATTTAGTTCAGTAGTCCTTTCATATATTTCGTCCAGTTTTTTAGTTATTTTAGGTGGGTTCAAAAATCTGGTTCCTGTTACTTTGCCTTGGCCAAAAGAGGACTTAGGCAAAAGAATCTTTGTAAGGTCTGCACAGTATAGTACAAGAGAAGACCTTGGTATAATACCTGACACATAGTAAGGAATCTGTAAATGTTCATTTTTAGCCAACTTAATCAGAATGTGTATGCAAGTGTGGATTCCAGATCAAAATTAAAAAAAAACACTTTCCTTCTCTTCAGGCAAGATCCTTCCAGAAGTACTAGATTCACTTTTTGTTATCACAGTTTTAAGAGATCTTGACAAACTGAAGAATAATCAAAGGAGAACTACAGTATAATGAGATTTCCAGAAACAAAGGTCTAAAAAAAGTCATTAATAAAAATGGCAGATATCCAGCTGAAAGAGGACCAAGTATCTTCTGGTAGCAGAAGGGCCCTTTTGTGAAAGAAGGAATAAAGGGTGTCTTTAGAGAGAAAGACCAGAAACAACAGATGAAAATTATAGGGAGTCTGGTTTTGGTTCAATATTAATGTGGACAGTTCCCTGAACAGTGAAAATTAGTTGGGTACATAAACTTAATAATATTTTTATTTTTAAATAAATACCTTCCATTATGGTTTAACAAATTAATTTTTTTCAGATCTTAATGGCATATGTTACTTTTTTTGATTCAACAAATTTTATGTTAAATTTAAATCTCATTATATCTCATGTGTGACCCAAGTGATCTTCAGTGTTGCGAGAACATTAAAAAAAAATTTTTTTTCCCTCCCTCTCCAGGTTGGTTTGTCGTGGGAGACTGGCAGAAGGGAAAAGGGATATATTTGAAGAGCGGGTCTTACCTATATGGCCCTTTAGCTTGTCTGGGTCTTCTGCTGCTTGTGGTTTCCATGATGTGATGGTCTCCATGTAGATTGTGGGCCTAGATTTCTTGGAGTAGCATTCAGCCTTGCTTTTCCTTCCTCAGTAACTATGGATCACTCAGAGAGAAGCAGTCAATTTTCCTGGGAGCAGTAGATCATGTCCTCACTCTTTTTCTTTTAAAAGTACATCTGCTTCCTTTTCTTTGTTTTGCTTTGTTTTGTTTTGTTTTGAAAGCAGGATTTCTTGAGAGGACAGAAAAGCTCCCACAGCAGGAGGGGACCCAAGGGGTTCACCTTATTTGCTTCCTTTTCTAACCTAAGTGTTTCATATGAAGGCCTTAAACTACTGAGTTTCTCCTGGGATAGAAGTCTCTCCATCTTTTTCCCAGGGACTCCATTTGCAGTCCTACTCAGGTTCCTGAGTTAGACTACTTCAGCAAATAGTCTATTTTTGTCATTTTTGCTTTCAAAAATGTCCAGGAAGGGATCTGGCACTCTCTTTATGGTCACATACATTCCAAACTACAAGGTATTCATGTCCAGTTCCTCAAAAACTTGAGTTTCTCTTGAATATGACACCAAAAGAACAGACAACAAAATCAAATAAAAATAAATGGGATTATATTACACTAAAAAGCTTCTGAACAGCAAAGGAAACTATCAACAGAATGAAAAGGCAATCTACAGAATGAAAGAAAATATTTGCAAGCTACATAAGAGATTAATATTCAAATATATATAAAAAGTTTCTACAACTCAATAAGTCAAAACAAAACAAACAAACACACAAAACATGCCCCAAAATAACGAGATTAAGAAATGGACGAAGGACTCAAATAAACAGTTCTCCAAAAAAAGACACAAATGGCCAACAAATATATGAAAAGATGCACAACATCACTTACTGTCAGGGAAATGTAAATCAAAATCACAAGATAGCATCTCATATCAGCTAGGATGGGTATCGTTTTTAAAAATAACAGAAAATAACTCTTCCCTTAAGCAGCCTGAGGTGACCTGCTAGGATGGTCTGCTTCCCACTCGACCTAGAGAACCCCACAAAATAGTACAAGACCAGAGGCTCCAATCTTCATGTTCACTTCAAGAACACCTGAGAGGGCAAACCCCTCAGGTCCCCTCCTACTGTGGGAGCTTTTCTGTCCTCTCAATAAATCCTGCTTTTGTCTTAAAAAAAAAAAACACCTGAGAAACTGCCCAGGCCATCAAGGGAATGCACATACAAAAAGCCACCAAGTATCTGAAGGATGTCGCTTTACAGAAACAGTGTGTGCCATTCCAATGCTACAACGGTGGATTTGGAGGGTGTTCCCAGGTCAAACAGTGGGGCTGGACACAGGGTTGATGGCTCAAAAATAGTGCTGAATTTTTGCTACACGTTCTTAAAAATGCAGAGAGTAATGCTGAACTTAAGGGCTTAGATGTAAATTCTCTGGTCATTGAGCACATTTTGGTGAACAAAGCCCCTGAGATAGGCTGCTGGATGTACAGGACTCACAGTTGGATCAACCCATCTATACATGAGCTCCCCGCTGCCACACTGAGATGATCCTCACTGAAAAGGAACGGATTGTTCCATAGCCAGAGGAGGAGGTTTCACTGGAGAAAAAGATATCCCAGAAGAAACCGAAGAAACAAAAAATTTATGGCACAGGAATAAATTCATCATAAAATAAATGCAGATAAAAATGAGAAAAAAAAAAAGAAAATAATTAACAAGCTGGTGAGAATGTGAAGAAATTCGAATCTTTATACACTGTTGGTGGGAATGTAAAATGGTGCAGCCACTATGGAAATGTATGGCGGTTTCTCAAAAAAATTCAAAACAGTGTCTTATCAATCATTAAAAAAGAATATCTTGACATATGCTACAACATGGATTAATCTTGAGGATATTACACTAAATGAAGTAGCAAGACAAATAATGCATGATTCCACTTATATGAGGTATTATCTAAAGTAGTCAAACTCATAGAAGCAGAAAATAGACTGATGACTGAGGGAATGTCTGTGGGAGAATGGCTAGTGTAATACACACCTCAAGATTAATCTGTGTTGTGGCACATGACAAGATATTCTTTTTTAGAGACTGAATAATATTACATTTTATGTACATATCACATTTTCTGTAACCATTTATCCACTGATGGACAATTTAGGTTGTTTCTACCTCTTGGCTACTATGAATTATACTACAATAAACACGAGAGTGCAAATTTCTTTTTACTACATATCCCTAAGGTAGTACCAGAGTGGACTTGCAGGATTCTGAAGCTTAGTAATGAAAGCCTGGGGCCCATTCCTGCAGGCATCCAATAGGCACACTGAATATCTTGGAGCTTCATGGCTTGGTCTCATGGGCAACTGAAAATGAGTTTAGGAGCTCGCAGTTTAAATGCTTTCATGTTCAACTTCCTTCCTCAGCCTCTGTTTCTATAGATTGGAAAGGGGTTATGGAGAGGAATTTGGAATCTGAGACCATGGAAGACAGATGTAAGGCTTCTTTTGCCACCCCTTCATAATTACCTTAGGAAATAGTAGCTGCTCCCAGAGTTGGAGGCTTCTTTCAATACATTAAAAGCAGGCCCCTCTTTTCTTTTCTTAGTTTTATGTTCTGGTCAGCAATTCTGGGACAACATCCTATTACACAGAAATAAGATGTACGTAGGAAGATGTTTCTAATAGAGAGTCCCTAGATAGATTGAGCTGCCCTGAAAAATGAGTGTCCTGACTATTGATTTAAGTGTTTTGTAAAAGAGATTCCTGTTTGTAAAGAATACAATAGTTAGCACCTTCAGAATCTTTCCTTAGTCTAAGAATTCTAGAGGAAAACAGATTTTTGTTTTTGTTTTGTGTGAGGGAGAAGTTAGGAAGACACATCATTTAATTTTGCATCATCTCATACACTTAATGACCTCATAAGTATTTATGAGTCACCCACTCTGTGCCATATTAAGATGGTGGGATACAGTAATGACAGGCAAAGAGAAAAGTCAGATGTGGTGAAAATCTAGAGAGATGCCTCCAATCCAACTGTACAGACTGCTGCCTATATTCTCATCTTTCTCTAAATATTTCCTAAGGAAAATGCTATGTAATGTATGCAACTCTGTGGTATATAAAGAATTACACACTGAGGTGCAGTTCCTACCCTCAAAGGCTTACGATAAAATTAGAGGCAAGACTAACAAATAACATAGTTATATTTTATAATAAAAATTAAATAAGACTACCACATTATGTGCAAAGTCCCAAAAGCAGTTTATGGCTGTCAACTGGGTTCTGCAGGAAATTAATTTTATGAGGCTAAATATCAATAGAACTAAAGTGGTTGCAGAAAGCTTGGTGGAGAAGATAAGACTTGAGCTTATGAAAAATCTCAGAATTCTTTCCCTGGAGAAGAGCCATCATTTCAAGAGCCTCTGAGTCCTCAGTGGAAACACCCTCTTCTCTAGATAATGAGCTGTTGGAAAGGGGTGGCATTTTCCCTCGTGTTTGGGTAGAACACAGCAGAGGGTTTAAAATAGGAGTCTCCAAGATGGTTTGTGGGTGAGTGTTATTATTAGCTGCAGATCGTTTTAGGTGAGTGGAAGTGGCTGTTCTATAAAAATGTAAACTCTGCATCATTCTCTGAGGGTGGCAAGCCCTGAGTGCTGAGCCTCCAACTTCAAGTGGACGGAGGCTCTTCTCCAATAGACAAAGTCCAGCAATTCTCTTATCATGTTGAGGATCCTCCTCTCACATCTGTCTTTTGAGCAAAAAGGAGAAAGTGATCTTTTGTCCACAAGGGGATAGAGTCTATATAGCACATTTGCAGGATAACTGAAGGCAAATGAGAATCAAAGCTATGTTATTGAAATATTAAATAGAGCCCCCTCTGCAAGGGCACAGTGGTACATATTCTCCACCTAGTGTTATCTGAGTGACTGAGAGAAGTACCTCTATTCCTAGATATGAACCTCCTATACCAATTAGTTTCCACATTATCTGAATTTCCAACATTATTGAATGTTTGGGTAATCTTTGATATACACGCAAATAATTTCACTCTGAACTACTAGGGAGAAGTCAGACCCATTTGTACTGGTTGCCTGAGGAGGAAAGTATAGGAGGTACAGTGGAAGCAATATGCTACAGTCTGAGAAAAACAATGATTCATTTGGAATATACCTATTTGTGAAACATCATACTAAGGCAGCCTAAGAATAGAAAAAAAAAAAATCAATGACCAGTGTGTCCCAAGATCCTAAGACCTACTAGAGCCTCCAAAGGGTATGCATAGTCTTCTTACTTCAGAAAGACCTAAAAGTGTGTACTCTGATCTTCTTCCAGGAACCCTTTTCTCCATGAATACTTCCCAGGGCCTTTTGGACATGAATGATTCCCTCTTCTAGGCTTCTCTGGTTTTCTTCTTGTGCCTTCATTTAGCACTTACTTCTCTTTAGCATGTAGTCCGTGAACATGTCCATTTCTCTACTCGACCATTGTAGCAGTGACTGTAAATGCCTAAGGACAGGGACCATGACTTACACCTTTGTCATCCCTATTTTCATGGTGACTAACAGTCACCAAGGCAAACAAGTCATTCCGTCTAAATCACTCACCCTTCATCAGCTAAGTCCTGAGAACACGATTTGGCTCTGCTTTCACAGAACTTATGGAAGAGAAAGATACATAAAAAATGAAAACAGTGCCTATTTGGATGTTAGTAAGGCAGAATAGCAGAGATGTGTTTAAATTGAGGGGGATCAGGAAAGGTTTCAGGGAAATGTCCTGAAAGCCCCGGGTTTATGAAATGGGAAACCAACTGCCTTGGGGCTTTTTGTCTTAAGAAAGAACTCCCCTGTGAGGGATGATGGCTAGCACCAAACATCATGACCAGGAGAGAGTGGAACCTGAGACCTGGGTGTGCCCCTCTGTAAATGCTGATCCAGAGGGTCAGCTGAGTAGCAAAGAAGTAAGAAGTGATAAAGCCAATTGTGAGATAGGCAGGCAGTGTCTTCCAGTTAGCTGGAGAAGTATAGCTTCAAGTGACCAGGCATCTCTTTATATCTGGAAGACTGGAAGATTGATAAGCAGTCAGGCCCAAGACAATGTTTGCTCAAGGGCAATAAACTGATGGGAGGGGCAGGGGTCATGCTGAATTCCATTCCGAGAGGGACAACCAAAACTACCAAGTGCTATGACAAAACAGAATTGAGTGACCCACAGAATAGGTTCTCGTAAATACAGAATGAATCAATGAATAAGGGCAGAGATCAAGGCAGGAGATTTACCCCCATTGACTGGCATAACACAGTATATAAAGAAGGAGAATAAAAAGAAAGTCTGTGTTCTTGAAGACATAGGTCTGACTGTCAAGAAAGGGAACTTAAGGAACTTGGCAGAGCTTAATTGCCCCCAGATTCTTTTGTCTTTGTTTTTTGTTTTTTGAGTTGGAGTCTCACTCTGTCACCCAGACTGGAATGCAGTGGTCACTCCCGGCCACTGCAGCCTCGACCTGCTGGGCTCCGGCGATCCTTCCGCCCCAGCCTTCCACGTAGCTGGAACTACAGGTGCGCGCTACCACGCCTGGCTAATTTTTTGATTTATTGTAGAGATGAGGTCTCGCCGAGTTGCCCAGGCGGGTCTCGAACCCGCGAGCTCAGGCAATCCACTCACCTCAGCCTCCCAAAGCGCGGGATTACAGGCTGAGCCACCGAGCCTGGCCTGCCCCCAGATTCTAAGATTAGGTGAGTACCTTAATCTTAAATATCACCATTTGGTACAGGTAAGGTTCCTACTGTACTGCAGCCTCAGCCAGAATTAGCTAGGACTGACCCTGGCCAGACCTGGGGAGGTGAGCTCAGAGGAATTTTAGCTGTGAGAGGCAAGAATGAAGAGCAGGCATAAGGCAGTGACTGACGGTGTACCATGCCCAAAGCAAATGGTTGACGAGTGAAAATTGAATCAATTGTCTGTCCAGAAATTGACAGATTGCTGCTGAGGCTTCTCACCCCACCAAATTGACCAACTATCCTGTGATCGTATCGACACAAGTCCTCAGGAGAAAAGCCCAAAGAGGCATTGTTGGAGGCATTGATGATTTGAGTGGATTGAGCACCAAAGAAGAGGCCATCGGGATTTTGCTGCTAAGGGTTCAATTTGTTAGCTGGGTTTCTAATATGTGAGCTTTAAGAATAAATGGCAAGAGAAGTAACTGAACCATTCACCCAGACACATGAGCTGCTACAAACCTTTGAACAGCTGCCCTGTATTGGGGGAAGTTTGTGGAAACCTATTTGGCATTTCATATAGTGTGTGTAGTGAGTTAACACAGTCACCTGGTGCACAGGGTCCCTTCTGTGGCCCTTTCTGAGTTCCTTTTCTGTCTTTACTTGCTCTGTGCTCAGGGACAGGTACCTTAATTGGTAGCTCCCTTGCTTCAGGGTGAATTTAGCTAAAGCCAGTAAGAAGAAAGAGGGGGAGATCTATTTCTTACCCCAGCGGCTCCCTGTGGGGTGGCAGTTGGTGGCTTCATCCCTTGCCCGAAGGTCTCAGGTCCTGTCAGACACAGCATTTTCCAGGTTCTGGGAACTGCCTTCTTCCTTAGCTCCTTCAGACTAGTGTCTACCAGAACTCCGTGGTTTCTCACTGGGAGGTGCTATCTATGGTCATTTCCCTAAATTATGCCCAAACTTTTGTAAATAGTCTGTACTGTATTAAACTCTCCTTGAACTATTTTAGTGGACCATCTATTTCCTTCTCAGACCCTGACTGGTGACCCCATACTCCAGGCTAGGCCTGCTGGCTATTTCACCATACTCACAGGTGGACACCAGCGCCACACTGTCCACACAGGAGCCTATCCTTTCTGGTGAGCCTGACCTTTCATAAGAAGTGAGTGTCAGAAGTGGCAGGGCTTTGTGAAAATCCATTCACACCCCTCGAAAAACCACCTAATGCATACCTTTCTGAGACTGCACGGTATAATCTTCTTGGCTTAATAACAAATGCTATTACTGTTCAGTGTTTTGCACTCCCCTGCTTTCTTGGTCTGAATATCCTCAACTATAAAATTTGGATAATACCATCTATCTCACAGAGCTGAAGGGAGGGTAACTGAGTAGAGTGAAGAGTCTAAGGTAACCAGTGGTGAGAGGTAGAAACAGAATTTAAACCCAAGGCCTCTGACTCTAAGTTCAGGGCCCTTTCTACATGCTCTCTCTGGACAGCATGTGCCTCTGGACACCATGTTCTCTTTGAACCCCTGGCAAGTACAATTTTCATGGGACACCAGGGAGATAGCAGGTGCTGCACTAGACAGATCCTGGTGAGGAGTATACAAGAAAGAGAAAGGCTTCTTGCTTTTCTGGAGTTCAAACATGGTGTTTGCTTCTCCCACTAGATGGTAAGGGCAGCCCAATATGAAGAATTGCACCTACAGGTGGAGAATAATCTGAACAAAGAGAGTAAGCATGAACAATAGTAATCTTCACCATTATATTGACTGCTGATCATATGAGGACTCTTTTACATACTAATTCTAGAAGCAATCTTGTGAGGTAGACATTGTTATCCTAATTATATTCATGTGGAAGTGAAGGCCAGACAGCCTTGGGCCATTCAGCTGCTAAACAGTCAAAAATTCAGCCCAGCCTGTCCAGTTCCAAAGCCTGGGGCCCAGGCTCTTCCCCACTGTATTGGAAGACACCGGACTTGATCCAGGAAATATACTTGGAAGTTGGGTCATCAAAGGATATTCAAACAATAGTAAAATGACTATGTCCACATTACAAGAAAAGGCTGCTGGTGAGCTTTCCATCTAAACTGAGCTGCCTGTGTGTGTCAGTGGACTCAGAGGCCCTGGGTGAGTTTTAAAAGAGAAACTCTTGCTACCCTCCTGTTGTCCCATTTTCAGCAAATTCTGGGTCCTCCCACACTGGGAAAGACCTGTCTAGCTGTTGCTGTTTGGGTTTCCGTACACGCTTGGCCTTTTCTACTAGTGAATAATTGAAAAGAGATGAATAGCAAATGTCTTCCCAGTGATAATTACCAAATTCCTATATGGGGAGGGGGATCCCACTTGGGGTTTGATAAATATTAAATTGAGCTCCTCTCATCTCTGCAGGACATGACTGAACTCCTCTGCAGCCCCTGGCCACATCTTAGGAAGCCACCCCTGGCCCCCTTTAACCTGGTGCCTTAATAGCCTCTGGCAGCCTGAGTGGGACTCACCAATCAGCAGGGAGAAGTGAGGGAGTCGCTCACCCCGCCCAGACTGCCTCCATCATGGTGGGTGGCACATTATGCCACCCCCAGAGCCCCTTTCTTTGCCAATCTCCTCTTTCCCTCGGAGGTAGAAAGGTCTGTAAGGAAGGGTCGAGTAATTTCTCTCTTCTTAATTCTTTTAAAATTTTCTTTTTAATTTTTTTGGCTAGGGTCACACACACCTATCCAAAATGGTGTTTGGACTTGGAGCCCGAGATGAATTACTTAGAGCAGCTGACACCTTAATGTAAATAATTTAGCTTAATAAATAAGTTAAAGTCTCCTGTCTCTTCAGTGTCCCTGGCAGCTCATTCATCTGCTGTCTCCTTCACTCCTTTACTCGTCAAGTTGTGCCCCACTGCCGGGACTTCTCTGGGCTGACGGCCTTTTCCTGGCCTGTCACAATAAACAGCATTTGGCCGGAGAGAGACACGGGTCAAGTGCTTCCTTGGTGTCTTTGCAAGTCTTCTGTGGAATCATTTAAACTGAAACGAGTAGCTGGTTTGCAGTACGCCCCGGAGGGCAGCAGCAGGCAGGGAGGGAGGGCTGGACCAGCTGTGGCCTTCTACTCCGAGACTGAGGCAGGTCCTCTGGGATAGGATGGGGTAGGAAAAGGAGGTGGGGAAGGAGCGACCTGTGGAGAAACCCAAGAAAACTCAAAAATACATCTGGGGAGAATGAGACACTGAGAGGCAGCAGGAGCAATGCAAGTGAGCTCTGCAAACTGACCCAGGAAAGTAGGAGGGAACAGGAAAGTGATGAAGTTACATATAGGCCAATGTCAAAGCAGTGCAAAATGCAATGTTGCGTCAGAAGTCATACACTTATGTGCAGTGCTCACTACCTGGGACACTTACCCTCTCTGATGTAGCTTGGATGTTTGTTGCTCTCTCCAAATCTCACGTTGAAATGTGATCCCCAGTGTTGGAGGTGGGGCCTCGTAGGGGGTGCTTGGAGTCATGGAGGCAGATCATTCATGAATGGTTTGATGTCCTCCTCACCTTAACTAGTGATTTCTCTTTTTATTAGTTCACATGACAGTTGGTTGTTTAAAAAGAGCCTGGTTCCTCTTTCTCTTGCTTCCACTCTCACCCCACGACATGCCTTCTCCCTCTCTGCCTTCTGCCATGACTGTTAACTTCCTGAGGCCTCACCAGAAGCTCAGCAGACACTGGCACCATGAGCCAAATAATCCTCTTTTCTTTATAAATGGCACAACCTCACGTATTCCTTTATAGAAACACAAAATGGATGAATACACTCTCTGAACTCACTTTCTGGCTCTCTGCAAGGAGAGGGAGGGGAGTGACCTCTTAGTGAGGGCCTACTGTGTGCAGGCATTGGGGGAGGTGTAGGCACATCTTGCTCATGGAACTCTCACAGCTACAGAGGCCAGGCAGATGGGGGCACTGGCCTTCTCTGGGATTCTTTGGGCTCTAGCACACTGTAATCCATCTCCTCTGAGCTTGGCAGGCAGGGATAGTAGGCCCAAGAGTACACATGCATCCATTAAAAAAGAAAACAAGTATTCCTGTTTGAAGAATTCACTGCAGCAGACCATCCATTCCCTAGTAAGACAGCCATGTGTTCATGTCCAAGAGAGGAAAGCAATGCAGTTTTCCCAGCTACCCTCTGAGGATCGCGGGAAGGAGGAGTGGACAGAGGCCAGCTCTGACTGGAAAATTCACCCCGACACCAAAAGGGCTGTTTCCATCAACACAAATTCCAGCTCCACACCACAGCCCAATTAAAGTAATTGTCATCTAAATGGCGGCCCTTGCAGAGGACAGAGGCGGCTTCGGCGGGCAGAGGGTGGGGTATGGCATCTTTCAAGGCAACTGGATGGCTCAAAAATGCAAGAAACAATTTCTCTCGATGGAAAATGAATGCAATGAATCTGAGTGCAGCAGGAAATCTTATGAGAAAATAAGACTTTGGGAGGACTTATTGAAAGACATAATTGCAACAAGTATATTGATTTTACATAGATAAGAAAACAAATGTTGTCAGGGATTGAATTTGGTTTATTACATTTATTTCCCCACAGAGTTAATGCATTTAAAGACATGGTTTATTTTTCAAATGGGGAAACATTGTTTTCAGAGACCTTTATTATGTTCCTGCCAGTTCCCCTGGCTTCTCTTTCCAAGAAAATTGGTTTGGATGTGGGGTGGAAGGGGAAAGACATGGGGATCTTCCTCTCTTGGGGAGGTTCTGGAACCAAAGGCTGTCAGTGCTTCTCAGGCAGGGAGGAGTTATTTCCTGCTCTCTGTCCTGCCTTTTGCCCAAGAAGAGCCACTGATACTAGGAAGAAGACAAAACTATTACAGATGATCACCCTCTGCACACACATCTAGAAGTTCAGACTCAAGAGACTGCAGGCCCATGCCTCCTTCATCAATCCAAAACCTTCCAGCAAGCGAAACCAGTGATGCTGGTCTTTGGTTTCCACTGCAAAATCCTTGGACAAATCCTAAAGTTGTGTGTTGATGGATTGAAGGAAGCTATGATTGCTACCATTTGTGAGAGCTTACAATTTGTCACGTACCGTGTTTATCTTTACTACAGCCCCATGAGGTAGCTGTAATCTCTGTTTTGCAGATCTAAATATTGGGCATCAGAGATTAAGAAATTTGACAAATTGGTTTGTCTAACTCCAAAGACTGTGAGTTTTATTTCCACCAGTTCAAGAGACTGAGTTTTGTGGCAGTTCTTTGACAAAGTATTCTTTTCCTGACTCACAACTCTGTGCAATGAAAGGAATGAGGCTAGCTAGGCCTTTAGTCCTGGTGTTCATGTATATAACTGGATGTGGGGTAAGGAGGGCAGGACACAGGCAGAAGGAGACTTCTCTTGGCTGGGACTCTGACTCTGGTACCTGATGATGCTTCTCAATGATATACATTGTCTTGCGCTGACTATCCTAATGGTCATACTCATGTCATTCTCTTTCCCACCTGATGGTGCTTAGCCTGGCCACCTCTGAGCCTGAAGTCCATCCACGGTATGTAGCCAACATTTGCTAGGAATTTAAGTTTGCACTTAAGAGCACTTTAGAGTTTACAAGGTGCTTCTTATATTACCTTATTTAAACCATAAATTGTTCTGAAATTTCTAGGGCAGAAAGTTTACAGGGGAGGAAACAGACTCAAAGAAGCTAAATGCCTTCCCTAAACTTAGCCAGGAGCCAGAAGATCCAAGACCAGATCCCAGATCACCTGACAGAGCCCAGCCTCCATGTAGGACAGATGCCTGATGTCATTCATTCATGTGCTTGCTGACTCCTAGCTGAGCTCCAGGCAGCAGCCCCATCTTTCTCTGAAGCATTTCCATTCCCCGTCTGATATCTTTGGTCATGTAAATTATTCAGAATTAATCCTGCTTGCTCCTAAATCTCCCTGTAGCTTTCCACAAGTAACTAATACTTGTCTTAATCACATCCGAGGCATAGCTTTATATGCCACTTGCAACAACACGTTCAATTATGATTGATTGGAATTTAAGTTCTGATTTCTTTTAGAACATAATCAGTCTTGAATGGGAAATTTTTACAGTGACAATTAAAATAATGAAAGTGAACTTTAAATGACATTCAAATAGTGTCACCTGGGAATAACTCCACGGTGCTGGCCTCCCCGCTGCATTCTGGGAGCTCTGCTATTCAGGCCTCTCTCTGGTGCCTCTGTTAATGCATTTGGTACGGTGCGAGGACTGGGGTTAACCCCTCACTGGCAGCCCTTTTAAAATCCACTGCACGTTGCCTGCCACTTAATCATGTGTTTCCCTAGGCTGATTTCTATTTACACCTAAGAAGCATGTTAATTGTGCAAATGTGTAAACAGTTACCAAACAACTCCATCAAGGGAACCTCACTGCTATGGGAATTCTCTTCTAAGAAACAGGTAGAGATGAGATGGGTCTTTCTAAATGATAGGTCTGGGCCCTTTGAATGTCACTGATTTGAAAATTCAGCCCAATGTTGAGATCCCCTTCCAAGCAATGACTCCCTGAACTGGATCTGGTTATAAAAACAAAATAAAATAACATATCCGGCTGGGAGACTGGTTCTTTTGAGGGGTCCTCTCTGCTTCCACACATGGAACGAAAAGACACTCCATTTAGGAAGGGAGGATATTGTATTACCATCTAAGACTCTTAGAATGACTTGTTTTTTCTGCCTGATCCAGGGCCATAGGACACCTATGTCTATCAGATTTCCCTGGCTTTGGAGGCTCATGAACTCTAGTTTCATCATAAACAAATCCCCTTAGTCTCTCTATTGCCTCTTTGCTATACACCAGGCTTCCTTTCAGGTTTTGCTTTCATCCATAGTCTTGACTTAACTTAGAACACCTTCTTCCCTCTGACTTCTCTGTTTCCCAAACTGCCCATCGTTAAATTTAGCATGTTGTGTCCATCTTCTCATGGACACCATCCATAACAATTTCAAGCCAGACCTGCTTGCTTCTCTCCTTGGCTATTCCCAAACACTATATTTAATCTAGCACTTGATTAAGATGTCAGCAGTCTTATTGTGTTGGAGCCAGAAACTACCTTGACAATCTTTTATATGTCTAATAAAATACCAGTGAGACAGTAATAAAAATGGTTAATGAGATTAAAAAAAATTGGCAGAAGATATTTTCTCACTTTGTGGAATCCCTGAAAGCATGTTCTGAGTTCAATCTCCTCATTTCACAGCTTAAAAAAAAAAAGTAAGGCTCAGGTGTTCTATTGCTTTCTAATAACTTTATAAAAATCATTTCCTCCCACTGGATTATAAATAAGAACCATGCTTTTTGCCTTTTTTTCACGTGTTACAGTAGCAAGCACAGTTCTCAGGAGCCTGGGCCAGTGTCAGTCAGATCTCATCAGGAAATGAGCAACATTTGTCACAAATTTGAGGAGAATTTAATAAGGGGGTATTTACAAAGATCTGAACATGGCTTAAGGAAACAAAGAAAAGTGAAGTGTCTCAGTTCTAGCAGCTCAGAGGAGCCATTGCCAGCCCTGGGCCTAAAGGAATAGTGGTAGCAAGCAGAACCCTTGATGGGTATCTGTTTGGAGAAGGCCATCCAACAATAATGGTGGCTTTGGTATAGGGAAGGGCCCAACCAGCAGTGACTCATCAGGGAGGAATCCCAGAGAAAAGGCAACTCACTGTTGAGATCTGCCCTCCAAGCGATGACTTCCCAAACTGGATCTGGTAAAAAAAAAATAATAATGCATCTATCTGGGAGCCTGGTCTTCTCAATCTGCTCCCAACCTCTACTCTTCTGATGGTGTTTTCCATTGTCCAAATCCAACAGGAAATGAGAAGGCTAGGAATAGGGTGACTAATAGTCCAAGTTTGCCAGGAACTGGGAAGGTTCCTGGGATGCAGAGACCTTCAGTGATAAAAGTGGTCAAACTGGAACAGTTGGTTTCCTTAGCAAGAGAGTAGTTCATAAAGGTTGGCCTCCTGGGCCTGCTAGAAAGTGTAGGGAGTGAATTTAGAGGTGCTACCAAGAGATAGACACTACAGGGCCTCAATAACTATTTGTAAAGTTTAATTAAGAACAATTTATTGGCCGGACTTGGTAGTTCGGCCTATAATCCCAGCATTTTGGGAGGCTGAGGCAAGTGGATTGTATGAGCCCGCGGGTATGGGACCAGTCCAGGCAACTTGGCAAGACCGCATCTCTACAATAAATACAAAATATTAGCCAGGCACAGTAGTGCACGCCTGTAGTTCTTGGTTGAGGCAGAAAGATCGCGGGAGCCCAGCGTGTGCCACTGCACTCCAGTCTGGGCATCAGAGTGAGACTCCGATTCAAACAAAAATAAAAAAAAACCCTAATTTATTTTTATTTTTATTTTATTTTTTGGGGGGAGATGAAAAGCAAGTTTATTAAAGAAACAGAGAGACAGGAAAATGGCTATCCCACGTTCAGAGCAGCAAGAGCAATTGTTATTGATATTTTGTAAGTCTGTATTTATTTCTTCCTAACCTCAAAGTCAGGTTAGAGAATATGATATATAAATACGACTTTTTGGTATCACGATTTCCACTAGGCCCATGGATAACTTCTACCCCACTGACAGTTCAAGATCCCTGGGAAGATTTTGCTTTCCTTTGCTCTTCATACCCAGTTACCCAACCACATTTCATCAGCCCCTGTCCTATGGCAGCCACCGTATTAAGTTCAGGGCAGACACCAAGAAAATAAGGCATTACCCCTCTCTCAAGCAGCTCATAAGCTACAGGAGGATGCAAGGTTGTACTAAGAGTTGACAATATCAAACTGGTTATAGGTCACAAATAAAGGAAATTAATAGTTTTAGTCCTAATTGAGTCATGAGATAGAGAAGAAGTCCTTTTAACTCAGCTTCAGTTTCCTCACCTCTAAATGAAAAACAGAGATAAAAGGTCCCTAGGTTCTTTCTGGTTCTATACTGCTATGGCTAATAGGCAACAAGGGAGAGAACCATCCATGTGGATTGAAGGAGTCAGGGTTGTTTTCACAACAGAGGTAAACACTAGATTCAGAATGAATAATGGTCATGTTACCATGTTTCAGGGATTATTATATGTCATTCATATAGTATTATTGGTTGATTAATTCTCACAACGATCATTTAGATAGGTATTGATAATCTCAGTTTCTTATGTTATGAACTCAGGAAGCTGTTGTACTTCTTCTGATGTGACACAGCCAGTGACTCTGGTCTGTCTGACTCCAAAGTCCATGTACTTTCCATTACACTTTTGTGCCTTTCCAAGAAACTTTAAAAGAGGGGTATGATTTTAATGTTTGTAGAAGGAAGAAGATATAGTCTTAGACTTTTCCTAATCCCAAACTTTCAGGTATATACCTTTTCTTCCCATGTATTATATTACCAAAAAATGGCCATAATTGTTCATACCTTCCTGTGTTTACACATCTGCAATGTGGTTTTACAATTTCTCCCATCAGTAAATGAAGTCTGTTTTCTCTCCCCTTGTATATGTCCTTATTTTGTGACTTGTTTTGGCTAATAGAATGCAGTGGAAGTGACAGTGTGTTAGTTACAAGCTCTCCAAAAGCATGAGCTCAACACTCTTTCTCAAAATCTTTTTCAACCACCATGTGAACAAGGTCAGGCTAGTGTACTGGAAATAGCAGATGGAGCATAGGAAAACCATTTTAGCTGAGGTCATCCTGTGACACTTGGTCTCTAGAAGATGACTGTGGATTCATGAGGGAGGCCGCTCATGAGCAGATACAAATGAAGAACTATTCAGCTAAGTCAACTAGGATCTATAGCCAGTAAAAATATTCTTTAAAAATAAATAAAAAATAATAAAAATATTTTAGGATAAACAGAAACTTAGAGAATTCATAATGAGTTCTTTTGTCATAAAAGTAATAACATTAGTCATATTTTTATAGAAAGAATTGAAGGATATCAGGAACCGTAAATATTTGAGAAAACACAAGTTTTTTTTATTTTTCACTTTTTCTAATTTTTGAAAACATTTGACTTTTAAAGTGAACACCATAGCATTACGTACAGTACATACAGTCCTAATATATGTGGCAAAATCACAAAGGAAAGGATGTGGGTAAAGGAAATATACTGTAAGATTCTTATACTATATGTATTCAGTGCAATATTAATCAATGGTAAACTGTGAGAAGCTAAAGATACATATCATATTCTCTAGAAAAACAACTAAAAATTATGTCATTACATTAACCATAAATGAACAAAACACTTCCGTTAAAAGGCAGAAATTATCAGAATGGTTTTTTTTTTTTTTTTGAGTTGGAGTCTCACTGTTGCCCAGACTGGAGTGCAGTGACCGCTCCCAGCCACCGCAGCCTTGACCTGCTGGGCTCTGGCGATCCTTCCACCTCAGCCTTCCATGTAGCTGGAACTACAGGCGCGTGCTACCACGCCCGGCTCATTTTTTGATTTATTGTAGAGATGAGGTCTCGCCTGCCCAGGTGGGTCTCAAACCCGCGGGCTCAGGCAATCCACTCACCTCAGCCTCCCAAAGGCGCGGGATTACAGGTTAAACCACCCAGCCCGGCCAGAATGATTTTTTTAAATGCTCAGTACTCAACTATATGCTGTTAAGAAGAAATATACTTTAAATAATAAGTCACAAACTGAAAGTAAGATGATATGGGGAAGATCAAATATACTGTAAAAACAAAAAGCATAAGAAAGTTAATGTGGCAGTATTGTCGAAATTGTCTTGAAAATAAAAGGCATTATCAAAGATAAAAAGAGACATTTTATAGTGGTAAAATAGTCAATTAATCAGGATCTTAAATGTGTATGAACCTAATAACAGAGTTTCAAAGAACATAAAGCAAATATCAACATAACTAGAGAGACAATCCACAATCTCAATTAGAGATTTTAACACTTCTTTTCTAAAAAATTGACAGAAAAAAGTAAATTAAAAAATCAGTAATTTAAAGATTTGAACAACACTATCAACCAGCTTTACCTAAATTACATATAGAACGTTATACCCTAAAATAGCAGAATGCACATGCTTTTTGAATGAAAATGGAACTTTACCAAGATCTATCATATACTAGGTTATAAGGCAAGTCACAATACCTATAAAAGGAGAGAAATCACGCATATATTTTCTGATCAAAACAGAATTAAATTAAAACTTGATGGCTTAGTCTACTCAAGTTGCTATAACAAAATACCATAAATTGTATGACCTAAACTATAAACACTCATTTCTTATAGTTTTGAGGTTAGAAGTCTGAGTTCAGAGTGTTAAGAAGGGTCAGATTTTTGGTGAGGGTTTACAGACAGCCATTTTCTTGCTGTGTCCTCACAGGGAGGAAGGAGAGCTAGTTGTTACAACTCTCTTGCCTTATAAGGGCTGTAATCCCTTTATGGAGTTTCCTCATTGGTGACTTAGTTAAGTCCCCAAAGGCCCCCACCTCTAAATAACCATCACACTGAGATTAAGGTTTCAACATACAAATTTAGGGAGGATACAAACAGTCTACTGCAATCAACAATAAAAATATCTGAAAAATCCACAGATATCAGAACGTTTAGCAACATACTTCTAATAAAATCACGAGAAATTAGTAACCATTTTGGACTCATAGGAGAAAGAGTGTGGTATGCTATGCTGATGTAAAGACCCCCAAATAAGTTCATGTCCTAATTTCTGAAACCTGGGATATGTTGTCTTACACAATAAAAAGAACTTTATGCATGTGATTAAGTATATTATGATAAGGAGATTATCCTTAATCATCCAGTTTAACCCAAGGATCCTTGTAAGAGGGAGACAGGTGAATTGGAGTTAGAAAGAAAAGATATAAGGACAGAAGCAAATATTAAAAAAGAAAGATGATAGACACTTGACTTCAAAGATGAAGAAAGGAACCACAATCCTAGGAATGCAGACAGTCTGTAAAATCTGGAAAAAGCAAGGAAATGGATTATTTCCGAGAGACTTTAGAATGAGTGCTTGCATGAGTAAGTTTGGTTTTAGATTTCCAGCCTCCAGAACTGTAAGATAATCAATTTATGTTGTCTTAACCCATTTAATGTGTGGCAATTTGTTACAGAAGCAACAGAAGACTAACATACATAGAAAATGCAAAAATATTTGAAGTTAACAATAATACAATATATTAAAATGTATAGAAGCAGCTGAAGTGCTGCTATGAGGCAAATTTGTATCTTAAAATGTTTCCATTAGACAATAATAGACCTAAAATCACAGATGTAAATTCTTATCTTAATAAACCAGGAAAGAAGAACAAATTAAACCAAAGTATGTAGATGAAGGGAAATTACAGAGATTGGAAATCATGAAGAGTGGAAATCAATAAAATAGAAGAGAGGAAAAACGGGAAAAAAAATCAAGAAATACAAAAGTAAAAAATTTAAAAGTAAAATATTCCTAGGAAGATGTATCAAGAAAAAAAGGAGAAAAATACCAGATATTATAAAATCAGGAATTTAAACAGACTATCATCAAAAAAACTTACAGATATTAAAAGGATATAGGAAAATTATGTACAACTATGTGCTTACAAGCTTGACAACAAATATGAAATGAAATAACACCTTTAAAAACACATCAAAATTGACAGAAAGAGAATGATGTGGATGAACTTAAATCTATTAGAGAAATTCAATTAATTAATTAAAGCTTCCCCACAAGGAAAACTTCTGACCCAGCTGTCTCTTTTATGAAGTTATATTCAATGTTTCACAAAGAAATGCCTGTATTACACAAACTCTCTTACAAAAGGTAGAGGAAGAAACATTTCACAATTCATTTTATGAGACCAGTATAACCCTAATAACAAAATCTGATAAGAACATCACAAGAAAATAAAATTAAAGATTTATATCTCTTGTGAACATAAATGAAATAAGAATTCTTAACAATTGCTAGCAAATCAAATCCAGCAACATATAAAATATATAATACATCATGACAAAGTGAAGTTTATTCCAAGAATGTCAGGTTAATTTAACATTTGAAAATCCATCATATCAATCATTGTAATTGATCATATCAAAAGAAGGAAGATCATAAGATCATTTCAATGAATACAGAATGGTATACAAAAAAGTTCAGCAATTGCTCATGATAAATAAAAGAATACAAAGGAACATCCTTAATTTGATAAAGGGAACGCATAAAAAACCTACAGATACTATTAGTTTAAATGGAGAAATATTTAAAATGCTCAGGATCAGGAACTAGGCATAATGTTCATTCTTACCACTTCTATTCAACATAGTACTAGAGATCATGTGTTATAAAATTAGGCAAGAAAAAGAAAAAATGCATATCCATTGTTAGAGACGAAATAAAATTATTTTATTTGCAGATGATATAATTTAATATATCTATAAAATTCAAAAGTATCTCCAAACAAAATAAAATAAAAATACAAACTACTAAGTTTAATAAGTGAATGTAGTATAGTCCAAGAATACAAAGTAACTATACAACACCAATTATGTTTTTATATCCATAGGTTTTATATGTTTTTATAGCAACCAGCAATAAAAAAATTAAATTTAAAAATTAATACTATTGACAAAGCATCAAAAGCATAAAACTCTTGAAAAAGAATTTAACAAAAGATGTAAAAGACCTCTATAAGAAAAACAACGAAATGTTACTGACAGAAATTAAATAAGACTTAAACCAATGGAAGGATATACTATGCTTATAAATTGACAAATATAACATTATAAAAATGTCAATTCTCTGAAAATTGATCTATAGATTCAACACAATGTTAGCCAAAATTCTAGCAAGTATTTATTTAGAAATAAATAATCTGATACAAAAATTTATATAGAAATGCTAGCAATAGCCAAGATATTCATAAGAAAAAACACAGATGGAGGATAAATACTACCTGATTTTAAGAATGATGAATAAGCTACCATAATCATGATAATGAGATACTAATATTTGTGTAAACAAATTGTTTAGTAAAGCTGAAATAGACCCATGCATAAGAGGTTAAATGATTTTTAACAAGTGGTGATGCAATCAATGAGAAAAAAATCATCTTTTTAACGAATGGTACTGGGATAACTTGATATCTATAAAAAAAATTAACAAATGAGTTTCACCTAGACTTCACATTATACAAAAAAAAAATTAACTTGGAATGGATTATATAAAAACTGTAAAGTTCCAAGACAAAAACATAGACTAATACTTTTGTAAACTGTAGGTAGACAAAAATATCTTAGATAGAATAAGAAAAGTTCATAAGAGACAAATAAAACAGTAAACTAAATGTTGTCAAAATTAAATTTTTTTATCAACAGAATAACTTAAAAATGAAAAGAAAAAGAAAACAAACAAAATAGCAGAAAAATATAAAAAAGGAAACCACAGACTAGGAGAAAACAATTGAAATATAGGTCTTTTATACTGAATATATAAAGCACTTCTACCAGCCAATAATGTAAAGATAACTAATAAACATGGAAAAAAATATGAACAAACATTCCCCAAAGGATATATCGCTAGTCTATAAACACATAAAAAGATGCTCAACATTTTAAATTTTCAGTGAAATGAAAATGAAAAAGCAAGATGAGATTCTACTGTATACTTGCTAAATTAATAGTAGAAAATGTTGAAAAAATGCTAGGTAACTGAAAGTTTTATACATTGATGATGAAGGTATAAAATGATACAACCACTGTGGAAAACCATTTAGGAATTTATGATGATTCAGTAATTCTACTCCTAGGTGTTTATCAAAAATAAGCAAAAACATCCATTAAAGGACTTGTATAAGAGCATTTATTGCATTGCTAATCATAATAGTAAAAGACAGAATGTCATCTAAATGTGTATAACAGGTGAATGGATAATTAAATTGTTATATACTCATATAACGGAATATGACTCAGCAATTAAAAATGGACTGATAATACACACCGCAATATATATAAATCTCCAAAGCATCATAATTGAATACAATTAGTCAGATGCAAAAATTGTACCTTTGTGATACCACTTACATGAAGTTCAACAACAAGGTAAGCTAGTCTGTGAAAATAGAAATTAGATAATTGATAGTTTCTTATTTGTGGAGAGGAGAGAGAGATTGGAAAGGGAGATATGGGAATTTTAGGATCATGGCAATACTTTGTCTTGTTTGAGGTATTGGTTACATAGAGATAGACTAGATAGATGATAGATAGACAGACAGACAGAAAAATAGACCAAAATTAAATGAACTGCCCACTTAAGATCTGTACATTTTGCTGTATCTAATTGTAGCTCATTAACAAAAATGCTAACAAAATGAAACAAAAGAATGAAACACCAATCTCACCCCTGAGCTTTTTCCTAAGGTGAAAAATCCTCTTCAACCAAATCTATGTCTTTGTTCAAGTTTTCCAAGAATATAATTAAATAAGATGAAAATTCCCCAAGCCAATGTGACAGTCCATTGATAAAGTCAGGAATTTGGCTACACTGAGCTGGGAAGCTAAGTAAATCTATGGATTGTGTAAAATGGAATCAGAAGTAGAAAGGGATTGTCCAGGGATTAGTGTTGTAGACTTGCAAACAGATACTGAAATCTTAAACCAGATGTCAGTTCAAGGACTAACTCGGTTAGTATATCAGCATTGTTTACAGAAGATCCCTATAGAAAAATCCCATTTAGACTATCCCTTCAAGCAGAATTAGATCATGTATTGGCCTAGGTTTAAGAGTGAGATCATAGGCACTGCAAAAGTCTAAAAGCAGAAATTAGAAACCCAAGCAGGGGATACTAAATATAGGGTTCAAGTCGGGCCACTGGGCCATGATGGAACTAGGATATAAGCCTGGAAGAAAGAAAAGCTTTGATGCAGTAGAAGAAAAACCACAAGCCACTGGGAAATTGAACTATCCAACCATCATAAGAGCCACTTGTTAAAGATCTATCATTGGTTTATTATTTGCTACACAGATGAGGCTAAAACTGCAGATTGAAATAACCGGTGACTATTATCAGGATTAGAAAGGAGACAGGGTCAGTCCCAGCATGGCTGGTGGCCTGCTGGTTCTCCAGATATATGCAATAGGAGATATAAAACACACACACACACACACACACACACACACACACACACACACACACACACACTGTGTCCCAGTTCAAAGACAGTCAGGCAGAGAGAAAGAATTCCTTTTTACTCAGCTTTGTATTCTGCTCAGACCTTCAAAATGTTGACTGAGGTCCACCCACATTGGGTAAAGTACTCTGCTTTACAAGTCCAACAATTCAAATGTTAATCTAATCCAGAAACCTTCCAGACACACACAGAAATAATATTTAGCCAAATATCTGGGCATCTTGTGGCCCAGTCATGTTGACACTTAAAATTAAGCATCACACTCTGTGCACAACAGATAATAAGGGAGACATGTCTGAAAGTCAGTACTAATTATGAGGCATCTGAAAGTACTAGAACAGTGGTTCCCAACCTTTTTGGTATCAGGCACTGGTTTCGTAGAAGACAATTTTTCCATGGACCGGGACTGGGGGCTTACGGGGAAGATGATTGCAGGATGATTCAAGCACATTGCATTTGTTGTGCACTTTATTTCTATTTTTTAAAATCACACTGTAATATATAATGAAGCAATTATGCAATTCACCAGAATGCAGAATCAGTGAAAGCCCTGAGCATGTTTTCCTGCAACTAGATGGTCCCATCTGGGAGTGAAGGGAGACAGTAACACCCTAAGTGTGTTGCTTATGTCCAGTCTATTCTGTAATCTCGTTTTGGTTGCTGTAACTGCAGAAAACCCTGCTTCACAAAGATAGGATGTTAGAAATGAAAGCAGGCTTTTTAGTGTTTTTGTGACAATCTCAGGATATTCTGCTTTGACTTTAACCCAGAACTTATGGAGATTTGAAGTTGTTCCAAACATATTTTTAAGACCACTATCATTTATGGTCTCAAGCAGTTGATCCTCTTTTAGCATGGACAAAGTTGATTCACCTGGCTTATTCACAAATGGGTTACAGATCCATTACTTCCCAGTTCTGGGTCTTTTGTGGTTTGGAAGTCATGATCAAACTCTTTTGAAAGCTGAGATAGGTGATCATGTACCAGCTGGGAGAAGGAAAGCCCTGGCTCAGTCTCTTTCAAAATCTCTGCTAATATTTAAAACATGTCAAAAATCCCAATGTTTACTCATTGCACCCATAGTTCCAGTTTGGCTTTGAATGTAGTCATTTTAACTGCTAACTTAAACACAGTTGTCATTCTCCCCTGAAGTGACAGATTGAGTTCATTGAGCAGGTTGACTATGTCACACAAGTAAGCAAGACTTTTTGTTTTTGTTTTGTTTTGCTTTGAGTTGGAGTTTCACTCTGTCGCCCAGGTTGGAGGGCAGTGACACTCTCACGGCCACCCCAGCATCGACCCGCTGGGTCCAGTGATCTCTCCGCCTCAGCCTTCCAAGTAGCCAGAACAACAGGGATGCGCTACCATGTCTGGCTAATTTTTTTATTTATTGTAGAGACAAGGTCTCACCAAGTTGCCTGGGCTGGTCTCAGACCCGTGGGCTCAGGCAATCCACTCACTTCAGTCTCCCAAAGTGCTGGGATTACAGGCTGAGCTACTGAGCCTGACCGTAAGAAAAGTTTTGTGACCCATTCTGTGTCACTGAAATGTGCTGCCGGCGGTGACTGTTTTTCTAAAAGAAATATCTGGAGTGACTCTCATAACTCAAAAACTTTGGCCAGTGATCTACCTTAAGAAAATCATCTCACTTCTGTGTATAAGAGAAGACAGGTGTGCTCTGTGTCCATCTCCTCACAGAGCTGTGCAATCAGACATGAATTAAGGGCATGTATTTTAAAGTGGTTGATAACTTTAATTACATCCTACAAAATATTGCTAAGTTCAGGTGACATTTTTTGGTTAGCCAGCAATTCTCTGTAGATGACACAGTACATAGACTCATGTTCAAAAGCAGCCTCTCACTCGAGTAGTGAAACCAGAAAGCCATCCAGGCATGGCAGTCACTCTGTCCATGCATATATCAACACAAAATGACCAATTCAGTTTTCCTGATATTCAAAGTTTCCCTAATCATTCAAAGACTTGAATAGTTCTACAGCTGTGTTATTGATTGAAACAAAAGTGCACATAATACATCCTTGTGCACAGCCTCCTGAGAAATCTTATCAAGCATTGTTGCCTTGCTGTCAACATCGATAGACTCATCAACCTGGATTATGTGCCATGATGATTCATTAACCCTCTCTAACAATTGTGCCTCAGTATCCTCTGCTGTTTCATCAATTTGTCTAGTTATGGTGCTAGCTGGAAAAGGAACACATGCCACCTTTGAACTTCAGCCGCTCCTAAAATTTCACCACAAATGTCCTTAGCAGCAGGCAGAATCAACCCTTCACCAATAGTAAAGGGTTGCTTAGATTTAGCAATGCAATTAGCCAAGAAGAAGGATGCTCTCAGTGCAGACACATTTGAAAGTGATGGCCTTCAATAATTGCATCTGTTCTTCATGTTGATATTTTCTTCTTTTGAAAAACTCCAATGGCTTGTCTTTTAATATTGAGTGATTGATCTCCATGTGGCGAAGCAGTTTTGAAGATTTCATGGCTTCAGTGGCTAGCTGGTCACCGCATACAAAGTGGCCTTGGAGAATGTGAATCACCTGTTGTAATGAACCCGTAATTTAAGTAGGACTCTTTGAATTTTATCTTAAATGCAGCTTTCTTTTTGTTGGCTGTCTTAGAGTCTTCTGTTGTCTCATTACAGGGTCTTCCCCCTTTTCAAAGAAGCTCTCCAGGGATGTTTGTTTTTTACTCGTTTTGGCTAGGGTTAGCTTGCGGGCTTACCAAAACTATGACTGAGATAAGCATGCAGTGTGGGAAAGAGGCACAGACAGAAGTGGTAAATAAAATAATGAGTGGACCATGCTCTGACTAAAATAGATGTCAGATTCTGACTTAAAGCCTGCCACCAGATGCAACAGTACAACTGAAATACATCAACTCACTTGCCACTCACTGATAGGGTTTTGATATGAGTCAGCAAGCCATTGATTTATTATGGGCTCTGTGCAATCAAACCTCACTGCTAAAGTTTGTCTGTATTTGCAGTCACACCCCAGTGCTAGCATCATTACCTCAAATCCACCTCAGATCATTAGGCATTATATTCTCATAAGGAGCGTACAACCTGGATCCATCACATGTGCAGTTTACTATAGGGTTCACACTCCTATGAAAATCTAATGCTGCCACTGATCTGACAGAAGGCAGAGCTCAGGCGGTAATGTGAACAATGGAGAGTGGCTATAAGCACAGATGAAGCGTCACTCACCCAGTGCTCACCTCCTTCTGTATGGCACCGTTCCTAATAGTCCATGGACCAGTACTGGTTTGTGACCCTGTGGTTGGGTACCCCTGAACTTGATATTTTTTCCGTGGGTCATGTGGTTGAGGATTTATCTATGGGGAGAGGAGAGAGGAAGCTGGAAAGAAATATGGGAAGCTCAAATTAAAATGCTGTCAACTTCCCATCCCAACACAGGCTTGAGCAAAGAGATTCACAGAGAGAAATTTGTTGTTCTTACCAAAAAGCTATGATTTGAAATGATCACACTCTGCATGACACAATAACCACAAATTCCCCACTTAGACTGAGTCTGTGAAGATGGCGGGGGTAGAGCCATGCTTGGTGCCATGTGCCTCTCCACTTCTCTTCCCCACAGCCCCAGGGATTTAGGAAGGGCCCACTCAAATCAAGCATTCCCATACTTCCGTCCACCCTCTGCTTTCATCCTGTCAGCTCCATAGCTGTCTTTCCTATTCCTTTACCTCAGGGTCTTGATCTGATAAGTAATTCACATCAAGGTGATAATGGGTGATAAAAAATTAATGGCAATCCCGAGCACTAATGGTTATTCAAGTCAACTAACCACCTGCAATCTACCAGTTAATTCACTTGCAATCCATCAAACTTTGGCCCAAAGGAATAGAGTGGTGAGCATCCCTGGCTGACTGGGCAGATATTATGTGCCAACAGCTCAGTTCCACTGGCCAAGCCCCAAGTAGACACCTCTCTTGTGCATGACCATGGCCTACAGCATGTATGGAAAACACCCCACACTCCTCAGTACACTCTCAGTGAAAACCTGCCTCCTGGCTTTTATATTTCTGAACTCCAGTGACAGCAATATTGCCCTAAAAAGAAACAAAGGCAAAATTAATATGGGTAGACAGTTCATTTAGGCAAAGATGAGGACTTCCCACTTCCAGCCCTTGTGAAGTGCTCCAGAGAAGAAAGGACAGGCTCGAGTTTTTAATGAAAAAAGGATGAGTCAGAAGAGTGGGATATTATAAAAGTTATTTGTCAGAAATTATCTTTGGCTTACAGTAATAACATTGATTAGTGATTGTCAATATGCTGTTGAACCATGGGGTATGAGTTATGGTGCCCAGCATATGACATTGTTGAATTAATTTATAGCTTTGGGGGCGACATTCCGTCTAGAGAGAGGACTATTGCCTAATTTTAATACCTCTCTGGGCCTGATCATTTAAAGGGGCTCAGATTCCTCAGCTAAAAGTTTCTTTTCTTTCTTGGCAGCAAACATATATTTTATGAACCTGTGCTGGTGCCAGACATTGTTAAGCACTGGGAAGCCTGAGGTAAATAAGAATGTTTCCCTGCCTTCTAGAAGCTCATGGCTTAGTGGAGTTCACATCTGTATTATTTCTACTTGCCCTGATGTGTGCATCCTTAGTTAAAAAGAAGTGTGGCATGGTACTTAATTCATAGTACTTAAATACATGCATGCAAGTTTAGGAAATAAGGTTGGAATAACTATCAATGTCTCTGACTATAGTCCTGCTTGTTACATGAAGGTGAACATGCAGACATAGTCCCATCCCTGTATCTGTCTAGATTGCATACTGGCTAGTGCAGAAGGGAGACTTCCCTATCATCCATAAATACAAAAATACAGACCCTGATAAGAGCTGATGAGAACTATGGAGAAGAAGCACAAATGCCTATGAGAGAGTCTGATTTAGTTTGGGCATTTGGGAAGACTTTCTTGAAGCAGTGATATTTGGACTGAAAGGAGAAAGGGGAGTAAAGAGCTCACTGGAAGAAGTGGCAGGGAATGAGGACTGTGAAGAGGGAATAGGAAAAAACTAAGCCCTGATGTAGGAGGACTGTGCACATGTGAGAAATCAAGCCTGTGTGCCAAAACAGAAAGCAGGAAGGTGTGTAAGAAGGGGTGAAGATGAAGGGGTAGACAGGGGCAAACTCTGCTGGGTGATCATGGGTCATATCCCAAGAGTGATGCTTATCCCAAGAGTGATGGAGCATACTGAAGGGTTTTAAGTAAGGGAGAAACAAGATAGATAACTGTAAGTTTGGGCACATTATTTCCTTTCTGGGCCTTTGATGTGGTTTGGATATTTGTCCCCTCCAAATCTCACGCTGAAATGTTATCTCAATGTCAGAAGTAGTGACTAGTGGGAGCATTTGGGTTATGGGTGTGGATCTCTCATGAATGGCTTGATGCCCTTCTCAGAGTAATGAGTTTATGCAAGATCTGGTTCTCAAAAGGAGTCTGGGGCCTCTCCCATCACTCCCTTGTTTTCTTTCTTGCCGTGTGACATGCCTACTCTTTTTTCACCTTCTGCCATGAATTTCCTGAGACCTCACCAGAAGCAAATGCCAGTGTTATGCTTCTTGTACTCTCTGTAAAACTGTGAGCCAAAATAAAATTCTTTTCTTTGTAAACTACCCAGCCTTAGGGTTTTTTTAAATAGCAAAACAAAAACAGACTAATACAAACTAAGAAGAGCACCAGGCATGGTAGCTCATGCCTGTAATCCCAGCACTCTGGGAGGCTGACACGGGAGTATTGCCTGAGATCAGGAGTTTGAGAACAGCCTAGGCAACGTAGTGAGATCTCAATTCTACAAAAAAAAAAAAAAATTAGCCAGGTGTGGTGTTGTGTGACTATAGTTCCAACTACTCAGGAGTCTGTGGTAGAAGGATCGCCTTAGCTCAGGAGGTCAAGGAGGCGGTGAGCCGTGATTGTGCCACTGCATTCCAGGACTGGCAAAAGAGTGAGGCCCCAACTCACAAAATAAGTAAATAAATAGAAAGACCTATTAGGTAATATCTTAGGTTCTCTCATCTCTAATAGCCTTTGATTCTGTAACCTCCGAATATACCATCCTAGTCACAGATACTTCTGATTCTTCCTCTGGGCCCGTTGTAGGACTACATTTTCCTGGCTCCTTGGAATTAGGTATGACCAATGGCATGTCAGCAAAGTGACCTGAAAACATATTAGATGGAAATGATAAGGGCCAACATGCGATTTTCCAAGCTCTCTCTCTACCATAGCAGCCAGCGATATTTCAAATCGTGAAATATCCAAATAATAGGGTGTACAACTCTCAGACAACCTGCAACGGACAAAGAAGGTGATAAAATCAATAAGCCTTTGCTGCTTGAAGCTACTGAGGTTTAGAGATGTTTGTTAGCATGCCACTGTCCAATACAACATATATGCCAGCACATGTTGTGAAGGACATTTAAATCTGTTCTTGGGTCCATGGTATATAGTTGATGCTCGAGAAATGTTTTAAAACATTTACAACCTTCAAACTGATGTCGTCCAAGTCATTCAGTCTGTACTTTTATTTATTCCATCCCTGAAATGGACCTGACCTCACTCCTGGAACTGCCAGAGTTGGGGGTTAATCAGAAGATAACAAAGCCCTTGATGTTTGTGAAGAGCTCTTCAGATGACAAATAATGGAGTAGGCTGGCATGGGCCCTTGGCCCTGGAAAGAGCACACATGGATGCCATTGCCAAGCCCTCCCCCTGGTCCTTCTCCACCAGTCAGTGAAACATCCAGGCTCTGGAGGAAACTGTTAGGTCTTTCAGGCTGCAGTGATGAGAACAACTATAATTAAGTCCTTACAGATTCCACCTTGTTTCTTCAGCCTCTCAGAACATTTCTGTCTTGACATTTCTGTAATCTGAGTCAGGGTGGGAGGAGAAGCAGCAGCAATTTTTCTCTTTATCTTTTCCTTCCCTCTTCACCGTATTTGATGCTGGCCTTGAGCCAACTCTCTTCGTAGTCCCAGTTGTACCCTCCCCCCCAATCCCGTGCACACATTCACACACTGACACAAGGCATTGTCATCACAGGGCAAAAAGAGTAAGGTGGTCACACACTTTTGTTTGGGAAAATGCACAGTCAGACTGGAGAGTCTCCTGATGGGGTGGAGAGGAGGTACTGTAAGGCTGCCAGCCGGTGCCTGAGAAACAAACCCACACTCACACACAGCATATGGTCAATACATCCACCTCCCTGTACACCATGTAATGGAGGGGACCTGGGATTTCCGTATAGCAGGACTGAGTCTGAAACTTGCTTCTGCTAGAACTGTCTGTGTGACCTTGGACAAGTCACTTGATACTTCCTAGCTTCAGTTTCCTCACCCATGACATGGACCTGAGGGTTGAATAAGATAATACCTTTAAAAATCCTGTTTGGAAGTCCAGGAAGCTCCAGCCAACTTCCTTTCCCCTTATGGATGCCACTATCACTACTAAAGCAAAATGCCATCTGTCCTTGGTCTCTTCCGGTCCTTCCACTTCCATTTCTTTTTCACTTATTTTTCCTTTATGGCTACTCCTGTGTTCATTTTAGCCAAATTTTCCCCAGAGAAAGAATGATCCTGAGCAGTGTCCAAAGCTTCCCCTTCCCCACCATGGCTGAGGGAGGTCCACTGTTAAGTCTGACCAAGGCCACAGCCAGACCAGAGAGGGAGAAGGGATCCTGGCTTTGAATAGCATCCAGTGGCCCTAGGTCTGGGAGGCCTGGTGCTTATAGAGGGAGGATGGATGATGGACAGAGCGGGTGTAGGGAGAAAAGCACTGAGGTTGTCTCCTGGGAAACAAGCCTGCCACTTCCTCCTTCGCCTCCTAGCTATTCTCCATTGTTTCTTCTTCTTGGTGGAAGGGCATTTGTTGTCCTGCCCTTCCCCCACCTGTACAGGGAACTTGGTTGTCCCCTCCTCCCTCTTCCCTCTAGGCAACAGCAATCAGCTCACACTCTTAGTGCAACTCAAGAAGAGAATGTTATTAACAGACCTCAAAAAAAGAAAGAAAGGGGGAAAGCGGTCTCTACCTATGCCTGAAATACTGAAACTTTCGCCAGGCACATACAGAACCACTTTCCACAGACCACTTGCACACTTTTCTCATAGTGTACTTCCTGACTCTCAGGGTCGCGGATGTGAAGCAGAGACCCAATGTTTTAGACTCCCTGCCTATGGGATCCTGTCTTCTCCTGGTTGCATCTCCCCATTACTCTTGCCAAGAACACTAGTGGTCTGCCCTTGAGCAAGTTTCTTAACTAGTCTGGGCTCTACCCATAAGATGAGAAGGGTGGGCTAGGGAGCTGTGAGTGCTCTGAAATTCTGTGAAACATTGTTTTGTGTGTCTGTTAAGAGATTTAAAGTGGGAGGGGGGGAGAGCCTATGGCCTCAAGTCAGTTTCCTGGGAAGCCTCAGGATTTGAGGAAGATTCCTATCAGAGAACTGGGATGGAGGGGAGGCAGGAGGCAGGTCAGAAATTAAGGCAGGTGGAGCACTAATGAAAGTCTGACTTAATGACCTGAGAGCCCAACAAAGCAAGATTCTAATAGAGTAGGTCTACTTCCAGGGAGAACTGGCAGGAACTAAGCCAGGGGTGCGGGCCCGGCTGGCAGCAGAGACTCAGACAGACAGAAGAGCTCCAGAGATGCACTCTGCTGACTGTGATGTGGTGACATTCAAATGCACCAATGAAATCAATCCCCTTGTGCCTTTTGCTTGTGCATTCCACCTTGGCCTTCGATAAAGCCCTTGCCTGTAAGTCCTTCCTGTTCCTGGGCTCCTGGCCTGCATGGTTAAGCACCTTAAAGCTCTCTCCATCGCCGCCTCGTGGAGTGCGGCAACTCTGTCTCTCCAGAATCTGTGAGTTTTATAAGCTTTGTTTTCCTGTGCCTCTTCTGTGTCCCCTCTTGTGTCCACACCTAGCTGACCATCTTATGCAAACACACAAAAGAGATGTCGGGTGTATAGTACCTAGTAAATGTTCAACACACATACACATCATCTCAACTACCTGTTTGTTCTTAAACTTTTTACTGTTAGAAATACTCTTTACTGTGTGTATTGTGTTAAGCATTTCACATAATTATCTTATTTAAACTTCCCAGCCACCCTAAGATAATAGTCATAGGTCAAGGATGCCATCACTGGTTGGGGTTGGGAGGAAGCCATAGGCTTTAGAATGATTTATTTTATAAATGACACAACTAAGGCTTAGAGGTTAGATAACTTACCCAAGTTACCAGCTAGTGACAGAAACAGGAACAAACAAAATTTGTGCTCTTAATCACTAACTGAGTGGCCTCTACTGGTTTAGAAAGAACTTTACCTCTTGCCTTTGTATGAGAAGGGCTGCCCCAAATTTCTGAGCCACCTCAGTTAGTTCTGCTGCCACTGGCACCTGGCCCCACAACAGGTATATCAAGAACCAGGCTAATAGAGAAGATCAAAATCATGAACTTCACAGCAGTCTGGATGAACTTGGAGTCTATAATACTGAGTGATCTTTCACAGAAACAAAGAGCTGAGTATCACATGTTCTCACGTACAAGCGGACCTTGAACAACTATTGTAATACTATAAGAAAAGGAGTGGCAGTGGCAGTGGCAGTAGTGGGAAACTGCGGAGGGGTGGGGAGGTGGGATTGGTAGTAGTGGGAATCTGCCTGGGGAAGGGGGGCATACCTCATCAGCAAGGGTAACTGCATAATGATCGTTTGTATACCTAACCCTGAATTGTACCCCACATCTTTAAAATAAAAAAATTAAAAGTTAAAAAATAAAAAGAACTAGGCTGAGCCCTCGAATGTTTTGTAACCAGGGACCTGGTCCCATGACTGGCATGGGAATGAGCTTGGAGCTCTGCACCTGGCTATCTCTTTGTGGTACCAATGTCAGCTCACGACACATCTTCTCTGCCTTGTCTGCCCTAGATGCTCACACAGAGGTTGACTGCAGGATGAACCCTCACTAGGATGGGGCAGGTGTGTACATTAAGGATGTTAGCACAACCCTTTAGGGGGTATTTGGAGTTGAGTCTTGCTGTCTAAGCACAAACATGTGGGTTAGGTGAGCCTCAGTCCTGTTTGTCTAAGTTGCGCCATTCATAACATTTCTTCTCACTACCTTGTTGGCTTCAAATACACCCCTGGTCTTATTTCTAGTTCCTTACAAGAATTAGAACCCTGCCTTAGAGTGCTTAGCTTTGCCTCAATGCATAATCAAGCTATATTCTTGCTATCAGATTCTGCTTCTGCTACCCCCTAACATTCAGGACAAGAATACAGATGTGTTTCTTCCCCTCAAGTGCTAGTTCCAGGTAAGTGGGAACAGTATGGAGGCCATATACAGACCCAGCAGAAAATAATGATGTGATTAGTTTGCAAAATGGGTCTTGAGTACAGGAGTTAGGATGAAAACAGGAATTACTGCTATTGCCATCCAAGACCTAGGTCAAGGATGCCAGTCACCTTGGGGGTCTGGAACTGCATTGCCCAATGGCTCACTTGAGTTTGCCAGTCTTTGGACACCATGCATTGAACGATTCAGTGACCCCACATTCCATAGGGGTCAGCCTCAATTGTTGGGTTAATTTCTCCAGCTGCCAGATCACTTATTCTCAGCTTTTTTTTTTTTTCTTTTTCTTCCTCAATGGTACAAATTACTCCCTGACAAAGGACAGGTCTGAGTTGAAGCTTGTTGAGTTATGACCAAACTCAAGGTCTTTGATAGCTTAATTATAGTGTTTGATAGCCTTCAGGATTTTCCTTATTCTAACTCTTCTCACTGATGAAAAGGATTGAACCAAAGACAAGATGAAAAGAAAAGGGAAGAATCAAGAAGCCGCATGAAGAATTATTTAGAATCCTCACTCCCAGGTTTGCCTCTTTCTAAGTTAATCGTGACTACCTGGATACGGGCAATGCAGGAGACTGTACCAAAGCAGGACGCTTCCTCAGACAGCCTGAGTGTGTGACTTTTGGCCTTTCCAAGTACCCGTTGTGTGCCCCTAGATAAGCTGTCTAACTAGTCCACGCTTTAGCTTTCTCATTTGCAAAAAGGCGGATAGTACCAGTTCCAATGACAAAAGATTGTTAGGATTAAGTGAAACAATTTATATAAAATGCTTGGAATATCACTTGGAATATCATTAAAACTCAATAATTAATACATGCATTATCTCATATAATATAACTCTTTGAGATAAGCTGTCTGTTGTTCAAGGCGACACAGTCAATAACTGTCAGTGCCAGGATTCAAACCAAGACCTGTTTGATTCTATGAACAATGATTTATTTCCATATAGGAGCAGCTGGAACTAATCATTTCTTTCTTTTTTTTTTTTTGAGTTGGAGTCTCACTCTGTAGTCCAGACTGGAGTGCAGTGACACACTCCTGGCCACCGCAGCCTTGACCAGCTGGGCTCAGGCGATCCTTTCACCTCAGCCTTCCAAGTAGCCAGAACTACAGGTACGTGCTACCATGCCCGGCTAATCTTTTGATGTACTGTAGAGACAAGGACTTGCCAAGTTGCTTAGGCAATTCATTCGCCTCAGCCTCCTCAAGTGCTAGGATTACAGACTGAGCCACTGAGCCCAGCCTGGAACTAACAATTCTAATTCACCCCAATAAAAAAGAGGCCTGGTGAAAGTAAAGCAAAGCTGAAAAGCAGGCCTGAAATATAATCTCACTTACTGTTCAACCTTGGGCAAATCACTTTCCTTCTCTGGGTTCTAGAGTCCTTGGCTGTAAAATGAGAAGGTTCTGGTGCTTAGAATCTATGAAATAGCCCTGGTTCTGCTGGGTTGCTGCCAACAGTGTCCCTCCTCCAGGCTGTAGCCACCATTTCAGATTTGGTACACGTACTTCTTGGATTTCTCCTTCTGCCCAGAACCCATAAGGATTTTTTAACCTAGAGAGAAAAAGATGTAGCAGCTGGGAGCCGCCTCTGAGCCCCACCCTTTACTGGTCCCTCATTTTCCTTTCTGCTTTTCAATGTCGCCTCCCATAGTCTGAAATGTTTAGCAAGGGAAGAGGGTCCCTACAGATATTTAGAAGATTTAGTTGAAATAAATAATGTATGGAAATGCCACGGTAAGGGACAATATCCCAGCCTAATTAGTAGAAGCCTAGAATCTCATAGGGAGGTTTCCTCTGGCAAAGTTCTTTCAAATTCCAGATCTGAGTCCCAGGGTCAGCTCCAGCTGGCCCCTCCTTCCCACTCCTGCAGGAATCTGTCTGCTGCCCTCTCTCTGCAATCAGCTTTCAGAAACCTGGAATCTCTATCTTCCCAGCAGAAAAGGGATTTATTAAAACGTTCACTGCATCCCGAATTGAGAAATCAGCTGCCGGAATCCGTGATCAATATGTTGTCTCTCCATGATAAAGTGTTTCCTTGGAATATGTTCCTCATGTTCCCTTCATGGTTCAGCGCTCCTGGAGATCTGGGGGGGGGTTGTGAAGCTCGGCTATCAAGTACTCAGATCACTGCCCGACTCTTGGCCTCTCTCAGCCTCACAGCCTTCCAGCCTCCTCAGCACCCAACAGTGGCTCCTCCCTGCCGTGACTCAGCCCCTTAGCAGAAAAAGACAAAGCACAAGAAAGGTTTCAGCAGCAGAGCTTGGCTGTAGACACTCGGGATGGCAGATTTCGCTCTGTGTGTCTGAGCTCTTTCCAAGCTCCTGTCTAAACGAGGTGCTGGCTGTAGGTTAGCTCTCTGTGACATTAAAATTCACCAGCCACGTGCCCCCCTCAGCTCACGCTACGGAGTACATGCACTGCTGAGATGCCACGCCGCTTTGTTCATTTGTCTCCTCATAATCTTCACCAGCATGGGGCTGTCTTCTGGCTGGCTGGCTCTCTCTGTTTCTCCATCCCCTCTCCCACACCCTTGGCCTTCCCCCGCGAGGTGGTGTCAATCTCTGTAACTCTGTGTTATGTCCATGTTGATGTTTGCTCTGACCCCTTAGGACGTCTAGGGATGCTGAGAAGCGAGGGGAGCAAGTGCTGGAAATGCACTTGGCATTTTTTAGCAGCCATCGAGCCTTAGTGAGCAAATCATTGGCTGTTTACTTACAGATGACAGGAGAACTATGGTCACATTATGGTTTTGAACACTTGCCCTACTCTTCACCTTCTTTCCAGGGTTGAGCAGAGAGTATTTTCAGACCTTGGAGCCATGGTCAACCACATGGGCAAGAGAGATGTTCAGAGTGTTGGAGGTAGCGAGGGAAAGAGTCAAAGTCAACTGCAGAGTGATTTCTGGGATGTCACGTGAGCTGCACCAGCTCTAGACAGAGCAGGAACTGCAAATTCAAGCAATTTCTGCTGGCTGTGCTTTGCATGCATGCGTGTGTACATATGTATGTGAAAAAAATGCATGCACAAATGTATGTGCATGTGTGCACACATATATCGGGTGGGGGGTTGATTTCCACTCTGCTGTACCTTGAACAAAAAGAACCTAAGATTCCTTGTATTGGTTAGTGACTAATGCTTTACAGACCACTCCTAAAACTCAGTGGCTTCAAACAGTAATCGCTTATTTTTGTCTGCACATCTGCAGCATGGCAGAGGGTTGACTGACTCAGATTGGATTCTACTGGGAAAGTTCTGCTCCACGTGTCTCTCACTCTGCACAAGGCAATTTACTAGGTGGGGCATATTCTCAGGGTCACAGCAGAGGCACAAGAGAGCAAACAGCACTATGGCTCAGGATGAGGCCATGGCAAACGTGTGGACACAGGGAAGGGTGAAGAATTGGAAACAATGCTTCAATCCACCACATTCATATGCATTATCTTGGCCCATTGTACCTATACTAAAATCAGTGTGGATGAAACTGCTCAACCCTCTTCTAGACTTGACCCTTCTCTCTAGGTTGCCCACTTTTGAGTTCTCCAGGTGAGCCTGGGTTTCGGGAGCCCTGGCCTCAGGGTAGAAGTATGCACCCCATGGCTGAGGACATTCGCACAGTGTTTACTTACAAAACAGACTGCACAGCATAGGGCATGGTAGTGGACAGTAAATTCTTGTCCTTGCCTTTTCCTAACTAGCAATGTCTCTGTAGATGAGTGATTTTCATTTATTTAAGTCTTATTTGATCCTGTAAGAGGAGGATAAGAAGATCTTGATTTTTCTAAATTGTCTCAGCCTGAGGGCCAAAAATTCGGTATTCTACCTCTTCCCTATCTCTTCCTGTTTTGATTATCAATACCAGTTTGCATTTCTTGTAATAGCAACCTCTGTAGTCCACTTGCATTATGGGTATTTTTGGCAACAGATATTTACCCATTTTTGGCCATTCAGCACCTGAAAATCCCTGTGTTTATGGCATCTCCTATTATATGTGCCTTAAAGGAGACAGAATCACTTTTTATTATAGAAACTAAAAAGACCAGGCAGGTTTCCAACCACCCTCGAGATAGGGTGTGAGGATTTGACACATGCTTGGCCAGTCACATGCATCCACCCCAGACGTGTCAGTTGTTGCACAAACAAGCAAGGACAAGGGAGAGACTGCCTTGGTGTTGGTGGCAGCAGCAGCAGTAGAAGTGAGATGTCTCCAGGGCCTGGGAGGACAGTGGCGCCCATGGTGCACCCAGTGTCCAGTGTGGCAGGGCGGCCTGTGGCATCGCTGGGTAGCAATGGCAGTAGAGGTCTGATTTTGGCCAACGTGTGGCTGCACAATTTCTCTGTATTCTAGACTATTTTCTGAACCTGGTTCTCACTGCATTCCTGACAAATCTGTGAAGCACCACATAACTGGTAGATAAATTCCTCTCTTGGCTAGTGTGAATTTCAGTTGCCTGAAATCAAAGACTCTGAGTAATATGTCTTCAGTTCTGCTGTCTCATCCATCATAAGGCTTGAGCCCACACGTCACTCATCTGGAAAGGCCCCAGGAACAGAGGAAGTGTGGGCCAGCTGCTTCCCTCCTGCCTGATGGCTTTAGCATGCGTACTTGAAATGTTGGTCCGGAGTAGTTCTCCCTGCCTTCCCTCTGGAAAGTAAACCTCTTCAGATGTGTTTTTTTTTCTTCCCAAATGACTGAGGGCTCCCCAAGGAGGAGTCAACTCACAGCTGCTGCATGTCCCCTTTGGTCAAGTGAGCCGTTAAAATATCCATGACTGGTCTGAAGGGGGCCCTTGGGCTACATTCAACAACTAGTATAGTCTACCTCGTTACCCTGACATGAGGATGTCCTCCCTCTGGGAACCTCACTCAGGCCATGAATAGAATCAGGTGAGAAGGAGCAAGAACTCACTGAGTTCCTTGTCCCCATATCCTATTCTTACCCAGAGAGACCACACACCAGCTGAGATGCTACTCCTGACATTATTCAGGACAAGACCCTGGGGAGGGAGCAGTACAGGGTTGGGGAATATCAGGGAGGCTAGGAAGCAGACTTAAGTAAGGCAGGACAGCCACTTTTCAAAAGGCTCCCTGTCCCCCAAATGAGCATCTCCCTCTTCTATCTCAAGACCCTTCAGCAGTTGGTATTTGTCACCCCAATTTCTGGTGCAGCGTCTCTAAGCAAGGGTTGTTGACATTTTGGATGGGACAATTCATTGTTCAAGACTATCCTCTTCCATGCAAAACATTTAACATCCTTGCTCTTAGCCCATTAAGTGACAATGACTCATCCAGTCATTGTGACAATCAGGAACTCTGAAAACATTTCTACATGCTGCTCCTGGGGGTGGTACCGCCCCCAGTTGAGAGCCAGTGAGTGAAGGAATTTGAAGGAGACTTTGATCAAACGCAAATAGTGCACTGAGAGTTCTGAGGTTTTGCTAACTATCAATGCTAAGTCTTAATTGAGACTGCTAGACTGTATAATGGAAAACAGGAGCCTTTGCCATATAAGACATTGCAGAGGATAACTTGGGTAGAAAATTTTGAGGATAAAATTTTCGGCTTTGGGACTGACATAGTGGGCAGGCTTCAGTGGGAATGGAAGGCAAGAGGACAGGAGGTGACAGGCCTGGGTACCCAGGGAACACATGGTGCCAGGAAGCTGGAAAGCCTTGTGGGAGTTAGGGAGGGAGGTGGTGGGCTAGATGGAAAAATGGGACAGGGCAGACCACTACACACAGGACAGTTCTCTCCCCACTTTTCAAGAAACACCTTGTCAAGACTTCCCTGGTAATTGATGTCCAAAGACTACAGAGCTATGAAAGATTGCTGGCCATCAAAGACCTTTCCAGAGTAATGCCAGGAGTGGTTGTGTTGGCCAGAAGAATATCATCAAAACCTCAGTGAGAAAAATCCAACCTAGTCAAGCCTGCTGCGTGATTAAATATACAATTCCCCAAATACCTACAGCAAAGCAGAAAGTTCAGTTCACTGATAGTTACCGAGTACCTTCCATATGCTAGGGCCATGCTGGACATGCGGCATACACAGTTGAAGAAAACCCAGCAGATGGGCTCACCCATCTCCTTCTGCATGGGGGTGGCAGCAGGATTCTATGGCAGGTGGAGAGATAGAAGACAAGGAGGATTGCAGCATCAGGACAGCCTTCAGAGGAGAGCTTGAATTGAGAGATGCAATTTTTAATAGTTATTGTTTATTTATTTATTTTTATTTGTGTACCTTTAAAAGGCACAAGTGCAGTTTTTTGTTTGATGTTGTTGAGTTTTGTTGTGGGTGTTGTTTTGAGTGAGCCGTATCACTCTGTCACCCAAGCTGGAGTGCAGTGGCATGATCATAGTTCACTGAAGCCTCCACCTCCCTAGGCTCAGGTGGTCTTTTGGTCTCAGCCTCCTGAGTAACTTGGACTACAGGTATACACCACCATGCACAGCTAATTTTTTTATTTTTATTTTTTTTAAGAGATGAGGTCTTACTATGTTACTCAAGCTAGCCTCAAACTCCTGGGATCAAGCAATCCTCCCTTCTCGGCCTCCCTAAGTTTTGTTGCATGGATATTTTGCATAGTTGCAAAGTCTGGACTTATAGTGTAACTATCACCCAGATGGTGTACATTCTACTCATTCAGTAACTTCTCATTCGTCAATTCCTTCCCACCCTCCTGCCCTTCCAAGTCTCCATTGTCTGTCATTTCACTCTCTGTATCCATGTGTACACGTGATTGAGCTCCCACTTATAAATGAGAACACGCAGTCTTTAATTTACTGTTTCTGAGTTATTTCCCTTAAGATAATAGCCTTCAGGCCCATCCTTGTTGCTGCAAAAGACAAGATTTCCTTCTTTTTTCTGAGTGATACATTTGACAACGAAGCAGAGGTGGATGATGATCCAGGTAGAGGGAATGGCATGAGCAAAAGTATAATGTATAAAAAAAAAATCTATTGGGTGGGGTGGGGGAGGCAGCAGAGGGGAATGTAGCATTTGAAACTTATAGCTTTATCAGTAATATACTTATGTTTGCTTATCATTTCACCCAAGTGGGCCTGGCTGGCATCACTAGGCATCTGCTGGTGTTTTATGGCCTGCAGGAAACCTCAGGAAGCCTGTGGGGCAGGCTTTTCCTCTCCTTTCTCTGCTTTTAACCTGACAACTGACTTTCTCATAGAATGCAGTCCCTAGCTGAGGACGACCAGGGCAGAACAAACACCCAATGTTGTCAGTTTCACTAGGGGTGCTGCTTGCTGTTTATGACCTGTGTGAATAAGTGCAACCAAGCAAGGAGATAGGAGACTGAGCCACCCACACATGCCATCCTGGTCCCTGTAGGATCCAGCCAGGTGACGATTTTTTGGGAGTCTTGGAAATAATTAGTATTTCAGTCCTAATAGTTGTGGCATCAGGCAACCAACTGGACGTGTTGTACTCCATTTTGGTTTAAACTTAAATGCCGCTCAGCTTTGAATTAAAGCCTGCTGTATGCTGAATGGTTTTGTCCATTTCCTCCCTTCCAAATGCATATGTTGAAACCTAATCATCAGTGTGATGGTTTTAGGAGAGACAGGTGGTAGATGATTAGATCATGAGGTGATTAGATCCCCTCACTAATGGGATTAATACCTTTAGATTAAAAGACTCCAGCAAGGTTCACTGTCCCTTCTATCATATGGGGAGCCACCAAGAAGGATGCCTTCTGTGAAGCAGCAAGTAGGACTCACCAGACACCGAAGCTGCCAAGTGCCTTGACCTTGGGCTTCTAGCCTCCAGAGCTGTGAGAACTACATTCCCAATGTTTGTAAGCCACCCCGTCTATGATGTTCCAAGCCCAAAGGCGGATGAAGACAAAATCTAGAAAGGAATATTTTGAATGGAAAGGCCCTGTTGTGCACAAGAGTGAGATTTGGGATGAGTTCCACCTCAGTGAGCTTTGGCTCTCTGTCCTCAGGCAAATTCCTGGACGACCTTCCACTCCACCAAAGGCCCTGTTTTCCTCTCAGATAATAAAATTGAAAAACTAAAGCCTACCTCACAGCTTACTTTACAAAGAAGATGGGGCATGGGGTAGCTCTGGGAAGTGCCAACTTCAGTCCCAGGGCATGTCAAGGAGATCAAGGAGAAGGAGATGTGGCCCTGAAGATGCCTGACCCCCCAAAGGAAGGCATCCCAGTTAGTGCAGGCTTGTTTGTGCCACAGGGGAGGCCTCATAAGCCCTTCATTGCTAATTACCCTTAGATAATGAATGAATACAATGGTAAATGTTATCAGAATAATTTACTGTTCATCAAGAACAAGGGACAATTAGAATAATTCCCTATTAGTATTCACGTGTCCCCTCGCTGAAGGCGGGTCCCTGCACCTTGGGATCCCAGGGCTCCCATTACAGGCAAAGGATCCCCTCTCTGCAGCGCCAGCCATCATCCAGCAGGGTTATTAGGAAAGGGGAGTTATTGGCTGTGTAATTAACTATGTAATTAACTCAAAGCACCAAATGCAATCAGTGTCTAATCTAATAGAAATGTGTAATTAAATTGCGTGTTTAATCCCTGGGAAGATCTCTGGATTTGGGTGTGGGAATCAACCTGGCAGGGTGCCCCCAGGTCTCCATTATCTTCAATTAGACAATTAATTGATATTCAACTTACCTTTCTCATTCGAACCTAATTGAATTTCTCCCAACTCCCCATGAGGTGTAATGTGTTTATAAAGACGCTCTCCTCCACTCACTGCCTCAAGAACCCAGAGTAAAGCGGTCATCACCTGTCTCCCACTGCCACTTACCCAGATAGTAGATGCCAGCAAGTGGCCCCTTTAAGAGACTGATTGGCATTCTGCTTTCTCCTTGGTACCTTTGTATCTAAACAGTGGTGACTGGCTGGAGCTCAGCTCAATCTGTGACTAATGAATTTTCCCTCCGTATTGCTCCAAAGTTAGGCAGTTGTTGCCAACATCTCCATTTTGTTTTCTAGCTTCCTTCCCTTCCTTCTCCCTGACTCGGCTGTCTTCTCCCCAAATTTCTCCCTTGGTACTCCCCACCCCACACTTTCCCACCTCCGTCCTACCCTTAGCAACCTCCTCAGCTTCTCAGTCCTGCATCTACCTCCCTCCTCAGATTTAACTCCTGAGGGGCTAACAACCCAACCTGCATGATTTTGCCTAGCTTGCTGCTCTGCCAAGATGAGATGCTCACAATCCTGGAACCCTAACAGCTTTCCTCAGGCCTGGCTTTCCTTAGAAAGCCTGCAGAGGACAGAGGGAAGAAGCCAGGAGAGGGAGTAGAGAAGGGGTGCTGGGGAGAGAAATATGAAGATGCAGAAAGACAATGAGAAACAGAAAGGCAGTGAAAGAGATGGCAAGACAGGAAGAGGGGAGGGGAGAAAGAGAAAACTGCTGGAGAAACACAAGGGGAGAGGAGAGAGAGAAAGGTGTGCAAAAGAAGAAAATAAAAGAGAGAAAGAGAAGGGAGAGGGGAGGAGTTAAGAAGGGGAGCCAGGCCTGTGTTTAATAGAGCTGTCCTCAAGGGCACAGAGCCAGTCAGCGAGCGAGGAGTGTCAGCCTTTCGGGAAGGATCTTGTGAAAGGCTTGACTATCAAACAGAGGCTCTAGCTGAAGCAGAAGCCTCCAATTGCACTGTGCACCTGATAGCCTAATCTGAAATGAGAATCTCAGGGGAGGTGTAGCCGTTCTCAAAAGGGTTGCTTTTTTCCTCTAAAGAGAAAAAAATAATAATAAAACTTTCCTATCCCCTCTGCCTTCAGAAGTTTAACAAAAGTGCATCCATTCAGAGACATCGCTTATCTCCAGTGGCAATCAGCTTAAATATGTCCCATTATCAAGCTGCCTGCTACTGTACATCAGCGGGTGTTGTACCAACACAGAGTCGAGTGTGGATAACATGCTAGTAATTGCTTGTCTGTTTAAAGAAACTTCAGTTCCTGTAGAGGGGAGAGGAAAAGTGAAAGCCAGAGAGACAGAGGCGTATGCTGGAACCCTGGGCCCTGGAGCAGAGGAGGCCTGAACCCTGAGTGGTGGGGGACCCTTGCGGGTGTTGAGGGGCCCCAGGGATCTAGATAAGGAGAGCAGGGTGGGGTCAATGTGGCATAGCTGGAAGTGTCCTTTCTCAGCACTACCAAGAATGGGGAATGAATGGGCAGGTAGAAAGGGTGTGGAGAGAAACCTGTTCTCACTTATCTACAGGGTCAGGCTTGGTGATTTGGGGAAAAGGGTCAAGACCTAGTGACCCCAAATAGTCCTCTGCTTGCTTCCTGTGCTGCTGAGAATGCCAATATTACTTACTGATAGTTTGATCTCACAATGACCTTTTTCTTGCAATCCTTAAAAAAATAGTGATACCCCTTTCAAGGGTTTTTAAGTCTCGAATTGTCAATGTGTGTATCCTATCTTCAACAGGGTGATTGTGTTTCTGCTTTCTTCCTACATGGCCTAACCCAGGGCTTGGGATGTAGGAATTTCTCCATATAGGAAATCCTCTCTACATGTTTGGTGAATGAAAGGATGAACCCACACAGGTAAATGAATCTTTGTTGTTGGTCTCCTACTGCTTGTCAGATACAGAGCTAGGCTGTCCAGGTGCTTTATCTCATTTGATCACCGTAAAAATACCACAAGGTAAGTAAGCATTAGGTTCAGAGCAAGGAGTGTCTGGCTGGAGACCACACTCCCAGTAAGAGCTCAGTTCCCAGCTGAGCCTGCAGAGTCCAGCCACTAAGTACCATACCTCAACCAAGCATGCCAGGCAGCAGTGCCAGAGAGAGCTCAGTCTCACCTTCCACATTACAGGTGATCTGGGAGGGTCTCTTCTCTCCCCCTTTCTGCTCCGTAAAATCTGAAACCATTTCTTGTTGTGCCTTGAGTCTCAGACCATTGATGCTGTCAGTGGGGGGGGGGACAGTAAAGTACAATTCAGTGTTCTTCCCCCCACCTGCTTCCCCTCAATAACGAAACGCTGTAGGTGGCAGTGTGGCGCATGAGTTTAAATCCACCCCGCCCCCATTCTAGTGTTTTTTGTGTCACTAATAAGTTGGAAGACCTAGGGCATATCTTTGAGCCCCCTGGTGCTTTTGGCTTCCTTATGTCTGAAACAGAGATAATAATACCTGCCTTCCCAACCCTGTAGGATTATTCTAAGGATCAAATAGTGTAATGCACATGGTAATGCTCTTGAATACACAGAAGCTTTTCATTTTGTGTATCTAGGTATATTCATATTCATTAGATCTAAGGACTAAAACTAACTGTGAAATGCCACTAATGGCAGGGGAAGGACTCTTTGTGTCTTGCCCTACTCTGTTTATAGTTTATCCTTAAGGATAACCATTTGTTTGTTTTAAGGAAAAGATTTGACTTCTCAGTAAAGATATTCATGCTTTTAGGACATGAAAATGTGCTTTGGATGTCCCAAGTTTGTTTGAATTTCACTCCAGGGAGCTCAGCTCAGTAAACACTTTCATGTGTAGGCAGCACCCTTAATCAAGCCAGTTAATCTTAAACTAACCTTCACAATAAAAGTATAAATAGAACCCCGATTAAATAGTTGTTATTTTCCTGCTGAGAATCTCAGTTGGGATTCCATATTTAGTGTAATATGTTATGCAAATGTTATATACAACATGTATATGTCGCCTCTGCAACAAACTGTGTCTTTGATCGAACCAACACAGGGCTGGGAAACAAAGACTGAGTTCTAGTCCTTGTTCTGCCAGAGACTAGCAGTGTGACCTTGAGAAAGTCATTTAATCTCTCAGAACCTCAAAGTCCTCATCTTGCTCAAAGGGCTTGAAGGAGATCAATGGTTTGCTCTCATTTTTGCCCCTTCCCCAACCATGCAGTACATGTTTTCAAAAACTCTACTAATCTGCATGTATTACATGATAATTAATTCATTTCCCCAAGTCTAAAAATCAAAGGCATTTGTAACTGGTAGACAGAGATTCTGATCAGACTTATATAATCAAAGTTAACACTCTGAGCTAAGATAATTTCAAGCAAAAGCAAAGTATGACACTTTGGTTTGTCGTGTACCTTCATAATGGATAGATGGGGGGAAATGCATTAGACTTTTTGCAATATTAGCTATAACTCACCAGTCCCTATTGCTGCCTGTGCCCAATCCCAGAAATGTAGAAGCAGTTTAGGTATCTCCAAAGTGCCCACATACTCTAAGCTCCTGTCCACTCCTTCAAAGCTCTTGTCTAATTCTCATTGTCTAAGACGCATTCATTCTGGGGATTTAGGTGGACATGAAACTGTCAAATGTCCCTATCCTCTTGAAGCTCACATTCTAGTGTGTGTGGGAAGAAAGGAGACAGAAAACAAAATAATAGGTAGATTAAAATATGTTAGAAGGCAGTAAGTGCTTCAGAAAGCAAGCAAGCAAGCAGAGGAGGAGGGCGAGGACGGGTGAATGAGGGCAAGGTTACAGTTGATAGGGTAGATTGCAGAAGGTAATATTAAGCAAAGACATGAAGGAGGCAAGAAAGTAAGCCATGCACACTTAGAACTTGAGCAGATCAGGCTGAACTATAGCAAAAGCAAAGGTCCTGTGGTGAAAATATGCCTAGCATGCTCAGAGACAAGCAAATAATTGAACATGGTGAGCAGTTAGAGATAAGTCTGGAGAAGGCCTTGTAGACCACATGAGGACATTGGCTTTTACTCTGAAACAGAAAGCACAGAAGGTTTAGAGCTTGGGTGCAACAAAGTGACAGGGTCTGACTTAAGTTTTGGAAGAATCATCTGTTAATGTTACTGACAACAGACTAAAGGGAACAAGTGTGGAAGCAGTTAGGAAGCCGTGGCAGCAGTCGTCAAGAGATGATAGTGGCTTGACAATGATAGAGTCAATTTATAAATGCATTTTGAAGATGGAGCTCTTAGGACTTGCTGTTGGATTGGCTGTGGGGTGTGGAAGAAAAAGAGGAAATCATGGGTTTGGGGAATCCATAGCACACCCTCTGTTCACTGCATTGACATACATATCACTGTATCACACACATATATCGGAGGACTTTATTGAATGTCCCATGACTTATGATTTTTTATAAATTTCCCTCAACCCCCAGGGAGGTCACTTAAATAATAAATAAATAAATAAATAAATAATATATAATATATAATATATAATATTTTAATATATTATATATAATATATAATATTATATATATATATATATATATGTATATTTTTTTTTTTTTTTTTGGAAAAAGCAGGATTTACTGAGAGGTCAGAAAAGCTCCCAGAGTGGGAGGGGACCCGAGGGGTTGCCCTAAAGAAAATAATTCATGAGAATCTATGAGCTTATGCGAACTCTATGGACGAATGACATGTATGTTATATCTTACTTGGCCAAAATTGGAGAGAAAATTCCACCCCAGGAGCTGTGCTCAAGTGAAGCAGAGAAGTCAGGGTTTAGTCCTCCATTCCTAAATGGATGTTTTTTGAACATGGAGGGGGCTTTTCTGGCTTTAATTTCCCTTGGGATCACTCTAATTCCACAACTCCTAAGTGTGCATGGAAAGTGAAATGACACTAAGAGCCTTCTGCTGATGAAGAGAGGTTTGGACAAACCTGCTTTCTTATTTATTAAGGGAGAAAAACAAATGGTTCCTAGCTCCCTCCTGAACATGGAGACAATACGGACAAAAACTAAAGTATAACTCGGCCACCACAAATTCTTTCTGGAGCATGGTAGGATGTCAACCAACGAAAAATTAGACCGGACCTTGAAGGTACAAGTGGTGTTTGTTGAGAAGGTTTTACAGAACTTTGAATTCAAATACTACTAATAGGCATTATCTGAAAAAAGTGCATGCATGCATGTAAGTTTGAGGAATACTAGGTTGAACAGGGTTAATTTGTATTTTTTACTTCCTAGAGTCTTTAATAGATGAATGCTCATGTTGCCAACAGGGTTAATTTAATATGCAAAATTTGCCAAATATTTAGGGGCATAGAACTCGATTTCGTCCCCCGAAGTAATACCTCACCTTGAAAAATGCTCATTTAGACCCAAGAACAGTCTTAGGATTAAGACAATCATAATCATTAAAAGCAGGAACATTTATCTAGGATAAATTATTTGCAGTTCTTGCCTGGAGGTAGATGAATAGATAAGAGAGTATTACTTTTAGCTACCAGTTTTATGGTTCTGTTCATTTAGATTAAATTTTTTAAAATTTTGGGCTACAATTATAGATCAGATCCAGAGGTCTGTCTTTGACACCACTTATACCTTCAAGAAGCTCACAGATTTTCATGGAGGAGATAGACAACATAAGAACACTTAGTTGCCATATGCCTTATAAAGGTATCCCTAAGGTAGGCATGAAGAACTAGCAGGCATAAATTCAGGGAAAGAAAACAGCATAATAGATGGAAATATGGCAGAACTTGCAGTCAGCAGATACAGATCTGAATTTTACCTTGTCCATATAACCTACATCTAGGCAGGTTATATAAGTATTATTATAATTATTCTGAGCCTATAATGTAAATTAAATATCACTACCATGCAAGGTTGCTTGGGAGAATGAAAGTGCTAAATTCATATGTAAGCTGGACTATAATAGGTAATTAATAAATGGTGGCTAACATTTAATTGTAATAATAGTAACAACAAATGAACAAAGCTACTCCAACAACATTTCTCCCTGGATTGTATGGTGAGAATGGTTTAGGAAAACTATTTTTAGAGGAAATGACATAGCAGTTGCTTCAAGAATAAAGAAGATTAAGATAAATTTGAAGATAAATTCAGAAAACAACAAGGGAAGCAAACTTGAATGGGAGGGGTCACAGCATGAATTAATGTCTGGGCCAGACTGAAAGATACTTGTGTGGCAAGATTTAGAGTTGAGACAGGCTACTGACTGCATTAGGGGTCCCACTGATGGTTTTTTAAAGAAGTGGCATAATCAAGTTGTACAAAGATGCATTGGGACCACCCTGTCTTACTGAGGGACATGTCGCATTTGCTTCGCATCTTCAATTACTCTAGAGTGTATTGTGTCTTGCTGCCTTGAATGTGGCCCATTGGGATTTAAACCAGTCTAACGGCATGGTTTGCTGACCCTGCACCTAGCCCCACTGTAGCTATTTCCCTATACCTTGGAATCAGTGTTTTCCTATTGTGTTGTCCAGAATTTTAAGGTTCAGTGGAGACTGTTAATCCAAGAGTTGCATCTTGTTACCTCCTCATTCTATATATGGACCTGGGGTTATTATGACTCATCATCTTTTACCATCATCATCTTCTTCTTCCCATTTTTCCATAGACAGAAGCAGTCATGGATACAGAAACGGAAGTGTGGCCTAGAACAATGAATTTGATTTGATTTTCACTTCTTGTAATTTCTAAATACTTTATTCAGTTTCAATATGCAGTACACACCTATGCACATGTGTGTATGCACACATATACACACTATTCAAATGTTTTATATACCAAATGATGATATGTGAGAACTCACCAGCATGTAAGCCCTGCTAGACTAATATGTTTTTGTGCAAATTATAAAATAAATCTTCTCACACTGTCTTGTACCAAGTATTTGAAATTCTTGTAACTAAATTATAGCTCAACACCATTTTTGCTTTTTTAAATTTTATTTTGATTCAAACCTGCATGTACCCTACACCTTATCTATCCTCATTTAAACTAGAGTTTTCTTAAAACTATGCAGCTAAAAGAAAATGAAGAAATTGAATCCTGAGATGCATATGTCTATGTTTGTCATCCATAATCCTGATTTAACTTTTTTGTGTTTGTCAAAACTTTCTCATTGAGATGAATTTATATTAATTGAATGAAACAAATTTAAATTCATAAATATCTACAACAAAATATCACTTTTTCCTGTTGCACGTGTTAAGATTCCATATTAGATTTTGCTTGGGAAGAAATGATATTTTTAAGCTAGAAAAAAGTTAAGAAATTTATTGTCCTAGGCCACATTTCCTTTCCTGTATCCATGACAGCTTCTGTCTATGGAAAGATGGGAAGAAGAAAGAGATGATGGTGAAAGATGATAATGTAAAATAGCCCCAGCTCCATATATAGAGTGGGAAGGAGGTAAAAAGATGGACTCTTCCCCCTAGAATCCCTGAGCATTCTCCTGATGGTGTGTTCTCTTTATATTGACAAGTGGAATTGGATTTCTCCTGTTATTGTTGCACTACAACTTATGACTTCATATTTTACCAGTGACTCTAATTAAGAAAAGAGGAAAATGTGTCTAGTTGCTTATTTAACACACACATGCACGCACACAACTGCACGTCAAAGGCATCCAAATATGAGATAAGACTGCGAGACACATTTAAAGTACTGTACGATGGCAGGCACAGTTGCCTCCGTTCATGCGCCATCATGTCAGAAGTAAACACTGTAGCATCAGGCAGGTAACTATTTGCAAGTGATATTTACAGGTCTCAGTCAGCAGCTGAGGTTTCTTTCTGGCTTTGTGGTGTTTTGTGCCGCTTGAATGAATGAGGCTGGATCTCCAGGTCCCAGCTAAATGCTATTTATAACAAAGTTAACATACAATGCTTGAGGGATTTTCAGCACAGTCTATATTTCAGTGCGAAGTTGAGAAAACACAGAGGGATTCTATCCATTCTACAGATGAAAAGGAGACATTTCGCATACATCAGTGGTGGCTGCCTGTCTGCAGGGACACAGCATGTAGGAAGGGCAACTTCTGAGTCAGAGAGCTGGGAATTCAGTGTTCATTTCTGCACTTACTAGTTGTTTCATTTGAGCCAGTTGTTAACCCTCAGTTTCTTTATCTGCAAAGTAGGATAAAAATACATGATTATTGATGGAAAGAGATCAAATGAGATAACAACATGAAGCTTTCTACATAGAGTGAAGGAAAGAGGTGGTATTAGAGAAATATATGCACACTTCCTCCCTGTTACTCTCCATTTTCCCATATTTCCAGATTAAACATTACCACCATGTAGGGCTGCTTGGGAGGATTCAAGGATATAAATTCACATGTAAACTGACCTGCAGTACATACTTAATGACTGGAGTTAACACAATTCTACTAACGATAATAGCAAATAAACAATGCAACCACAACAATGTTTCCTACCACTTTGCACAGAAACATGAAGGACACAGCAGTCATATAAAATCATCTCATGTCTTCACCAGCTCCTCAATGAAGAATGTGTGTGCAGTATTTGGGAAAAACCTGGTTCAGTGATAAGCCCACTTCTCAGAGTAGGCTGGAGAATCCAAAGCTGGTGATGGAGACAGGATTTAATCAGCTTCTTGATGGTATGAATGGAAGGAAAAGAGGAGACATTGCAGGTGGAGGACCCAACAGGAGCAGAAATATGGAGATGAGAATGAGGGTGGCGTGTGAGGCGGGGAAGATTCTGGCTTGGCTAGAAAACAGGGAAAAATATACAGGAGCAGAGGACATGGGATATGTCTCAGGGACATGTGGAGGACCCTGATACCCCAGCTGAGAATTGGGGCTTTATTTGATAGGCAGCAGGGAACCAGCAAAGATTCTTGAGCATAGATGTGTCATGACACAAACAGAGAGTAGACAAGTCAGGGGAAAGACTTCAAAGATAGACTGGAGAATAAAGAGGTGGAAACTAAAGAGGCCAGTTAATGATAATTGCATTTCAAGGAAACAGTGATGAGAACAGGGACAGGATCATTGATAGGTTCTTTCCTGTAGGAAGAAACAAGAGAAATGGATGCTAGAGGACAGAGGAGTGAGTGCTTCAGACACCACTCAGGGTAGTTGAGGAGAGGTCCAGTTTAGTGGGGGGAAAACTATTCATTGGACAAGAATAGATGGCACAGAGAAAGGAGGACTTGGCAGTGACTGACTCTGGAATTGCAATCAGTTGGTTTTAGCAAACATTTGATTTCCCTCATCTCCTTAAAAGGGAAGACTTATAATTTGCACAATAGTGTTATTAATATCTAGAGCCTGAGAAAACAAAAGCGATGTTTAAACTTCAGGCTTTTAAATCTTCCAATTTGCACTGCTCTCTGCCTTGCGAAATTCACTACACTGGAGCCCGTTTGATGTCGAGCAAGCCTCTCCCCACACTCTCTTCCTCTTGATAAAACATTAAATCAATGGATTTCCCACCCCATCCCTCCCTTTTCCTCTCTAAAGATGAGTTTTTCTGGTTACTGAAATTCTGTTTAAATATGTAGAGTTCTGAAGGGAACGACGGTTGCGGTAGTAATATTTCAAATCGTTAGAATTTGTGACTTCAGGCTATAAAATAAATGCCTATTAAAGTCCATAATTCTGGAAGCTTCCATTGTGTGGATGTGGAGGGGAGACAGACAGAGGGCAGATGGACTGGAGGGTGAGGCCAGGTGCAGGCCTGGCTCTACCCTGTGTTGCACTGGCTGCTCGAGTCTTACCTTAAAGGAAGCAACGAAGAGCAGGAAGAGGGCAGATCTGTGTGCCATTGATGTCTCCACGCCATCTTCCCCGTGCTGTGCTGTGCTGTTGGGGTAGTGAGTGTGTGTGTGTGTGTGTGTGTGTAAGTGTGCATGTGCACATGTGCACACAAGCAGGGTTTAGGAGGGAGTGTGACTTGTACAGAGATGAATATGACAAGGTCCCTACCTTTGAAGAACACTACTCCAATCCAGTGTTTCTCTCTCTTTTTCTGTTATCAACCTCCTATCCTCAGAGCCTTCTTAGACTTTCTTTCCCCCCTAATTCTCTCCCCCATGACATCTTAATATCACAGGCATACAGTATATTTGGTTACATGCTGTATGTATATCTGTTTCTTAACCATACAAAGATAATCTTTTCCGTTTCATCAACAAATATTCTCCCCCTTAGGAAATATTCTCCCCTATTGTGAATGCATATTCTGGTTGGAATAGAAATAATTATGCAGTTCTATTACTGGATGTATTATTGGAGGTAGCTACAAAAACATGAATACGCTCTGAGGATGTGATGGCCCCTAAAAAGACACCTATGTCCTCACCCCAGGACCTGTGACTATTACCTTTAGTATTTTTACCAAATACCACACTTTTACCAATTGCATATTCAAGTGTATTTCATTAAAAGTCTCAAGATAATATAATCCTGGACTATCTGGGCAGACTCTAAATCTAATAATGAGTGTCCCTATAAGAGACTCCCAGAGAAGAGACACAGACAAGTCGAGAAGACCATGTGCAGAAAGAAGGAGAGACTGGAGTGATGCAGCCACAAGCCAAAGAACACCTGGAGCCTCCAGAAGCTAGAAGAGACAAGAAAGGATCCCCCTATCAATTTGTTTGAGTTCCTTGTAGATCCTGGATGTTAGACCTTTGTCAGATGTATAGCTTGCAAATATTTTTTCCCATTCCATGGGTTGTCTCTTTACTTTCTTATTGTTTTTTCTTTTTTTGGTTGTTGTTGTTTGTCTTGTTTTTTTGTTTTTTTCTCTGTAAAAACTGCAGTTTGATAAGGTCCCACTTGTCTAGCTTAGCTTTTGTTGCATTTGCTTTTGAGGACTTGACCATGAATTCATTGCCTACTCTGATGTCCAGGAGGGCGTTCCTTATGTTATCTTCTAAGACTCTCATAGTTTGAAGTTTTACATTTAAGTCCTTAATCCATTTTGAGTTAATTTTTTGATATGATGATAGGTAGGGAGCCAATTTTACTCTTTTGCATGCGGCCAGCCAGTTTTCCCAGAACCATTTGCTAAATATGTTTTTCCTTTCCCCAGGGTTTGTTTTTGATGGCTTTGTTGAAGATAAGTTGGTTAAGGACTGTGTTTTTATTTCTGGATTCTCTGTTCTGTTCCATTGGTCTATGTGTTTATTCCTGTATCAATACCATGCCTTCTTGGTTACTGTAGCCTTGTAATAAAGTTTAAAGTCTCCAGCTTTGTTCCTTTTGCTGAGGGTTGCTTTAGTTATTTGTGTTCTTTCTTGTTTCTGTATGAATTTCTGTATTGTCCCATAATAAAGTGGACAAAGGACATGAAAAGACACTTCTCAGAGGATGACATAAAAGTGGCCAACAAACATGTGAAAAAATGCTCAGTTTCACTAATTATCAGAGAAGTGCAAATCAAAACTACAATGAGATACCACCTAGCACTAGTAAGGGTGTCTATCATCAATAAGTCAAAAAATTACAGGTGCTGGCATGGCTGCAGGGAAAAGGGAATGTTTCTACACTTTTGGTGGGAATATAAACTTGTTCAAACTCTATGGAAAGCAGCGTGATGACTTCTCAAAGAACTAAATACCAAGCTTTCATATGATTCAGCAATCCCTCTCCTGGGAATATACCCAGAGGAACATAAATCACTCTGCCAAAAAGACATCTGCATATGCATATTTATTACAGCATTAGTCACAATAGGAAAAACATGGAACAAACCCAGGTGCCCATCAAAAATGGACTGGATAAAGAAAATATGGCACATATTCAAGATGGAATATTATGCAACCATGAAAAAGAACAAAATCATGGCCTTCACAGCAATTTGAACACAGCTGGAGACCATTGTACTAAGCGCACTATCACAGAAATGAGTCCCACATGTTCTCACTCATAAACTGGCCGTGGTCACTGGTCACACTAGCACAAGTGTGGGATTGGCAGAAGCTGGGCATTGTTAGGGGAGGGAGGGAGTTAACATGGCAACACACTGGGTACCTGACCTACTATCAAGGGGAGAGAGAGTCACCTAGAAAGTCCAACTTAACCTGTTTGCAACCTTACTAATGTAGTAACTCCTCCCTCGACCCCACAACTCTAAAATAAAATTTTAAAAAAGGTTTTCCCTGGAGCGTTTGGAGAAAGCACAGCCCTGCTGACACCTTGATTTCACACTTCTTGTTTCCAGAGTTGTGAAAGAACCCATTTTTGTTGTTTAAGCCACCAAGTTTGTGGCAATTATTACAGCAGCCCTAGGAAACTAATATAAGAAAGAATGGCCAACTTCGCCTCAGAGAATATAAAGAAATCTCTAGAGGATTTGACTCTCGAACTGAACTTAAACAAGTAGAAAGTGAGAAGGCAGAGAAAAGGAAGAGTGTCTAGAAGAAAGAACAGTGTGTGAATGTAGGCAAGTAGCAATGACAGAGGTGACCCTGCCTCTTGGACCCCCTTATTGCTTGAACTTTTCTCTCCATCTCTATATGTGGAAGACCTTCAGAGTTTGGTGCTGGGCCATTGATTCTTCTCTGTCTTTGTGGAGCATCACTTTCCCCAAATACCACCTGCATGCTGATGACCTCAGATGTCTACCTGCAGACCAGACCTCTCCTCCACAATTGAGCATCAGATGACATTTGATGTCCCCGTTTCTTTGTCTCTAGCGTGTCCCCAGGCATCTGCAATATCATCTCTTCATTCTCACTCCTCATGGTGTTCCTGCCCAAGTTTCTCCTTTTTCTGTATCACCACCAATATGCATCTCTATTAGTCACACTGCTCGTGCAAGGATGGTGGATGTCCCCACTGGCTCCTCCCATTTCTTCAGGGTCCTCCAACAATCCATCAGCAGCTCCCGCTCCTTCTTCCAATAAACAAATTCACACTGGTCTTCCTGTCTCTATCGGAAAGGGGTATAATATCAAGGGAGGGTCCTCAGAACTACCTCAGTTCAAATTTCCACTCTATCCCATCTTTGCTTCAGTTTCTCATCTGGAAAATGGGATAAAATAGGTCCATTGTGAAGATTAAACAAATTAATCCATGTGAAAGTGTTAGCTATTATTACATTCACTGCAAATGCTTTTGCTCAAGCCCTTATCATTGCATCATCTCTCACTTATAACTGTTGCAATAGCCTACTATTTAAACTGATTTCCTCCTTGCCTCTTTGAAATCATTCTCTACACAGAAGCTTTGGTAGTTTCTGCTATAGTGAGAATGACCCGTAACCTCTGATTACATTCCATGAGACTCTGCATGACCAGCCCTGTCTCTATCTCTCCAGTCTAGCTCATCGGATGCCTCCCTCCTTACTCTGGGGCAGGGATTTGCAGGGTGGCAGCTGCTGGCCACACATAGCCATCAATCCCTTGAAATGTGGCCAGTTGCAATTGAGAGTTGCTCTAAGTATGAAATATGCATTGAAATCCAAAGATTTAGCATGGATAAAAGCATTAAAAAAGTCAACCATTTAAAAATGATTGCATGTTGAATGACAATGCTTTGGATGTATTAAATAAAAAATATATATGATGACATTCATTTCATTTTTTTCTTCTGAGTTGGAGTCTCACTCCGTTGCCCAAGTTGGAGTACAGTGGCACACTCACGGCCACCCCAGTGTCTACTTGCTGGGCTCTAGTGATTCTTTTGCCTCAGTCTTCCAAGTAGCTGGAACTAGAGGCGCACGCTACCATGCACATTGGCTAGTTTTTGATTTATTGGAGAGACGAGGTCTCACCAAGTTGCCTGGGCTAGCCTCGAACCCATGTGTTCAGGCAATCTACTCGCCTTGGCCTCCCAAAGTGCTGGGATTATAGGCTGAGCCACTGAGCCCAACCATTTCATCTTTTTTCATATAAAAAGAAGTCTTAGAACCACATAGGTGGCTCACATTTGTTTGTACAGGAGTAGAACTGGACTTCTATCAATTTCTAGAACATGCTAAGCCATCTTCAACCTCAGTCTTTGTGGTTGGGGTTCCCTCTGCCTGGAACCCTCCCCCTGCTCACTAAGTGGCTAGTTTTTCTTATCCTTCAGCTCCCATGTCATTCCTTGAAAGAGGCCTCTGCTGACCAGCCCTGGCTATTCTCTGTCCCAGTACTCTGATCATTTCCTTCTTTGCACTAATTGTTTGTTTGTATCCGATCCACTTCTCCCACTTAAAGTAAGGCCTGTGATTCAGGAGCCATCTGTCTTGCTCACTGTTGCATCCCCAGTGCCTGCAAGGTGCCTTGGGCAGGCAGTCCATCTTCAACATGCATTTGTTGAAGAAATGAAGCAATAAAGAGATTGTTTTTGAAGGAGGCATTTCTTGCTATTTATAAAGTTATCTGGGCTCTGTGGATGGCAAAAAAAGTGTAAAAAGGGGCATTTAAAAACACGAGTGGACAGACACCAACCTCTAAACAGGCAGAAAACACTGAAATGAAGCACAACACCAACAGGGATCTAACTAAAAGTGACTGCTTTCTATGCAACAGCTGACTGAGAAGGCCAGGGCTGGAGACTGAACTTACCTGCAGTATCTGCAGGCATATGGTAAGATTTAGAGAGTGCTAGAAATGAACCCCAGCATAACACAGATCCCCCACACAGTGCCACAGTGCCTGAAAATATTCATAGTGGCTAAAAACTAGCAGGTGTCAGAAACTGTACTAAGCATATTGCATACGTTATCTTACTTAATCCTCATAATAATCGTTTAAGGTGAGTTCCAGCACAATTTCATTTTACACTTAAGAGACTCAAACAAGACAGTAATCCACTCCAGATCACATCATCAATGAGTAGTAGAACTAGGATTTAGGACCGTATTGTCTGTGTCCAAGTCTGAGCTCTTTAACGTCGCAACAGGAAGCTGCAAAGAAGGTACTCGCGTATCTTCTTGAGGTCTGCTTCCGGCTGTGCCACTATCTAATTCTTTTTATTGTTTTATTTTTCAAGAGACAAGGTTTTGCCATGTCACCCAGACTGGAGTGGGTAACATGATCATAGCTCACTGCAGCCTTGACCTCCTGGGCTCAAATGACCTCTTGCAGTCTTGACCTCCTGGACCCACTTCGGCCTCCCAAATTGTTAAAACTACAGGTATGTGTGGAACCACGTCTGGCTAAATTTCTAATTTCTTGTAGAGACAGGTCTAGCTACATTGCTCCAACTGGTTTTGAACTTCTGGGTGCAAGCTAGCCTCCCATCTTATTCTCCCAAAGTGCTAGGTTTACAGACATGAGCCATGGACCCTGTCCTACCTGGGAAATTTGAGATTAGTCCAGAGACTAATATTTCTCACTTAACTCTACCCCAGAATGATTTATCCCTCATTGTTTCAGGGCCATATCCTTCCTGGAAATGGCTAGGTGCCCAGATAATTCACCTAGAGTTAGGTTGACTTGCTATCTTCCTCGCCCCTACGACCAGTTACCAAGTCAGACTTCTTGTTTCTATTTATAAAATGCCCTTCAACATGAACCCCCTCTCTGCCTCTTCTCTTACTGCCTTGGACCAAGACCTCCTCATCTCCTGCCTCTAGTCCCACAGGCTCCCAACGGGCGTCATCTCTCCAGTCTCTCCCCCAGAAGTTCCTACTCCAGCTTCTGTTGGAGTGATCCAATCTAAAATGTCAATCTCCACTCCTCACCCAGTAAACAACATTAGTAGCTTCTCATTGCTCATAAAATAAAGCACGCGTTCCCCGGCCAAGTGTACAATGCCTTCACAATCTTCCTTCAATCTACACGTGATAGATAGGCTTCCAAGGTGGCTCAATGATCCCCTTCTCCTGGGAGTCAACCCCTGCATCATCCCCTCCCCTTGAGTGTGATTCGGACCTAGGGAAATTCATCCAGAAAATATAATATGGTGAAGATAACAGGATGTTATGTCTGAGATTGGACTTGACCGCCATCTTGCTGGCACTCAATCGTTCTCTTTTTCTGTTGCTTGCTTGTCCTGCTGGAGCCAGCTGTTATCTTGGGAGGTGCCCCCTTGAGAGGCCCACATGACCAGAAGCTGAGGGAGATCTCAGGCCAACAGCTACTGAGGAACCGAATCCTGCCAGCAGCCACGAGTGAACTTGGAATCAGATCATACCCCTTTGATCCCATCCCCAGGTGCTTGAGATGACTGCAGCCTTAGCTAACACCCTGATTGCGGCCTTGTTAGGGATAAGACCCCAAGTCGGAGGCACCATCCAAAGTGAGCCTGGGCCCCTGATCTGAAGAGGTGGTGAGATAATAAGTGTTTGTTGCTTTAAGCTAAGTTTTAGGGTACTTGATTAAGCAGTAATAGATAACTAGCACACAAGGTTTGTAACCTTATCATTTATTCACTTCTACTCACCCAATATTCTTATTATGCTAAATGTCTAGTTGGTCCCCAACACAACCTTCAGCCCCAACTATCATTTATTTCTGCTCTTGATATAATTTCTTTCTTTTCTGCCTGGCAAACACATGCTCCTTTATAAAAACCCATCTGTAATCACACAGCTGTTCAGATACCATGTCCAGTTTGCTGGTAGCCACTCCTCTGTGCTCCCAAGACACTTTGCTTGTACTTCACTTGGAGTGAAGTTACAGTGCTAAGGTGGCTGTTTCTAGGTGTGGGGTGCTCCTTTAACTGCGACTTCTCCTTCCTATTACGCCTCTCCTATATACTCCCAACCTCTCACCCCTAGCCACTAGACCAGAATTCTTTTTTTTTAACTTTAAACTTTTTTATTTAAAAGATGTGGGGTACAATTCAGGGTTAGGTATACAAACGTTCATTATGCAGGTACCCTTGTTGATGAGGCATGCCCCCCTCCCCTGGCAGTTTCCCACTACTGCCAATCCCTTTCTTATAGTATTACAATAATTGTTCAAGGCCTGCTTATGAGTGAGAACTTGTGATACTCAGTTCTTTGTTTCTGTGAAAGATCACTCAGTATTATAGACTCTAAGTCTATAAGGTTGCTGTTAAGTTCATGATTTTGCTCTTCTTTATGGCTGTGTAATATGTATGTACTACATTTTTTTTTAGTCAGTTCTATTTTGATGGGCAGCATGGTTGCTTCCATGTTCTTGCTATTGTGAACAATGCTGCAATAAACATATGTGTGCTGGTATCTTTTTTATAGAGTGATTTGAGTTCTTCTGAGTATATTCTCAGTAGAGGCAACGAAGGGTCACATGGAAGGTCAATTTTTAGATCTTTTAGGAATCGCCACACTGTTTTCCACAGAGGCTGTACTAGTTTACACTCCCATCAACAGTATAGAAGTGTTACCTTTTTGCTGCGTCCTCTCCAGCATCTGTTGTTTTTTGAATTATTGATGATAGCCATCCTGACTGGAGTTAGGTGGCATCTCAGTGCGGTTTTAATTTGCATTTCTTTGATGATTACTGAGACTGAGCATTTTTTCATGTATCGGTTGGCTGCTTGTATGTCTTCTTTTGAGAACTGTCTATTCATATCTTTTGCCCACTTTGTAATGGGACTGTTTGTTTTTTTCTTGTCAGCACATTTGAGTTCCTTGTAGATCCTAGATGTTAGGCCTTTGTCAGACATACAGTTAGTAAGTATTTTTTCCCAGTCTGTGGGCTGTCTGCCCACTCTCTTGATGGCTTCTTTGGCTCTGCAGAAGCTTGTCAATTTGATGAGGTCCCACTTGTCTATTTTTTCTCTTATGGCGTAGGCACTTGGGGTTTTGATCAGGAATTGGTTGCCAGTTCCAATTTCCATAAGGGTGTCTCCTGCATTGTCTAAGGTTCTTATAGTTTGATGTTTTACATTTAGGACTTTGATCCATTTAGAGTTCATTTTTGTGTATGGTGACAGGTAGGGATCTTGTTTTAATCTTCTGCATGTGGTCAGCTGGTTTTCCCAGCAACATTTACTGAATAAGTTCTCCTCTCCCCTATCATTTGTGGTGGAGGCTTTGTCAAAGATGAGTTGATTGAGAAATTGAGGTTTTGCTTCCAGCAGAATTTTTTAAAAATTTATTTATTTATTATAAAGATGTGGGGTACAATTCAGGGTTAGGTATACAAACATTGATCACGCAAGTACCCTTGTTGATGAGGTATGCCCCTCCCTCCCCTAGCAATTTCCGTCAACTGCCAGTCCCACCCCCCCTTCCTTGACAATTTTCCACTACTGCCAATTGCTTTCTTATAGCATTATATTTGTTCAAGGTCACCTTCTGAGTGAGCACATATGGAACTCAGTTTTTTGTTTCTGTGATAAATCACTGAGTATGATAGACTCCAAATCCATCCAATTTGCTGCAAAGTCCATATATTTGTCCTTCTTTATTTCTACCAGAATTTTTTTTTTTTTGAGTTGGAGTCTCACTCAGTCGCCCAGACTGGAGTGCAGTGGCCGCTCCTGGCCACCACAGCCTTGACCTGCTGGGCTCCGGCGATCCTTCCGTTTCAGCCTTCCAAGTGGCTGGAACTACAGGCGCTCACTACCATGCCCGGCTCATTTTTTGATTTATTGTAGAGATGAGGTCTCACCAAGTTGCCCAGGCGGGTCTCGAACCCGCGAGCTCAGGCAATCCACTCACCTCAGTCTCCCAAGGCGCGGGATTACAGGCTGAGCCACCGAGCCCGGCCTCTACCAGAATTTTTAAGTGGAAGAAATTTTGCCTTCATCATCTACCTCCAGTATCTCACACCGGGCTTTGAGTACATCCATTTTTTTTTTTATTAAACAAAAGTTAAAAATTGATATTGGATGAATGAACCTCTTGAATCAATTTCTTCACGTGTAAAATAATAATAATACAGTCATGTGTCACTTAATGACCGAGATACATTCTGAGAGATATATTGTTAGGTGATTTCATTGCTGTGCGAACATATAGAGCATACTTACACAGCCCTATATGGTAGAACTTACTACACACCTAGGTTGTATGATATAGCCTATTGCTTCTAGGCCACAAACCTGTAGAGCCTGTTACATTACTGAATACTACAGGCAATTGTAACTCAATGGAAAGTCTTTGTATATCTGAACATATCTAAACCTAGAAAAGATATAGTAAAAATATGATACAATCTTAAGATTTAAAAAATGGTACACCCGTGCAGTGCAGGGTACTTACCATGAATGGAGTTTGCAGGACTGGAAATTGCTCTGGGTGAGTCAGAGAGCAAGTGTTGAGTGAATGTGAAGGCATAGGACATTATAAAGTCTACACTACTGTAGACTTTATAAACACTATATACACTTAGGCCACAGAAAATTTATAAAAAACATGTTTTACCTTCTTCAATATAAACCAGCCTTAGCATACTGAAACTTATTCACTTTATAAACATTTAATTTTTAATTTTTTTGATTCTTTTGCAATAACACTTAAAACACAAACACAATTGTACAACTGTCAAAAAATTTTCTATCCTTATATCTTTATTCCATAATCTTCTTTCTTCTTTTTAATTATTTTACTTATTTTTTTACTTTTAGAATATTTTGTTCAAAACTAAGACACACACACACACACACACACACACACACACACACACACACACATACATTAACCTAGACCTTACTGAGATCAAGATGACCACTATCACTGTCTTCCACCTCCACCCTCCACATCTTGTCTCACTGGAAGGTCTTCGGGGACAATGACATGTATGGAGTTGACACCTCCTGTGATAGCACCACCTTCTTCTGGAATACCTCCTGAAGGACCAGCCTGAGGTTGTGTTCCAGTTAACTTTTTTAAGTGAAAGAAGTACACTTTGAGATAACTGTAAAAAGTATAATGTAGTAAACACATAAACCAATAAATAGCCATTCATTATCATTATCAAGTATTATGTACTATACATAATTATGTGTGCTATCCTTTTATATGACTGATAGCGTTTTAGGTGTGTTTACATCAGCATCGCCACAAGCATGTGATGTGTGTCACATGTTGCATTACGACATTACAGACAGTTAGGACATCACTTGTCAGCAGAAATTTTTCAGATCTGTTCTAATCTTATGGGGCCACCATTGTTGACTGAATATTGTTATGCAGCATATGACTATGATAATAATAGCAAAATAAGAATGGAACATAATAATAGTAATAGCAAAATAATATGATTATGAAAATAGTAATGGTATAATGATACCCCTAATAAGATAATTATTATTACAAATATATCCACGAGCCAGGCTCTGCACTAAATATTTTCACATACACTATGTCTAAAACTCAAGATACCCTGTAGGGTAATGAAATTATGTCCATTTCACCCAGGCTCAGGGAGGTTAAGTAACTTGTCTAATGCCTCAGAACTAATGGTAGAGCTGGAATTCAGTCCCAGATTGGCCTGATTGGCCAGTCAGTTCCCATTCCATTACAAACTTTAAATTGAGGGTCCCCAAGAACAAATTGTTCAGGCTAACGTGGACAAGTCTTTTGAATGGGAACAGCAGATTCTTCCGGCTTCTGGTACTAAAAAATGAAGAGCCTCAAGGTGCTGAGAGAGACAAAGGAGAAAGGTGCATCTTCCTCCGCATAAAAAAAGTAAAGAATGGCTTGAGAAAAAGAAGATCAATAACCATGTGGTGGCGGAAGGGTGTCCTAGGTGAAAGCACAGAGAAACACCAAATTCTATTAAGAAAATGCTCTTCAAAGGACTGAAGTTGAGCAGCGGTTCCAATTAACTGGCTGATATTTAGGTAGATGCAAGTTGGAGCCATGCTAGAAAGGGTTGTACCCGGCCTTGGGAGTTTAATGAGCTCTTAAAATTAAGTGGACACCAACACACAGAAATCATGGATGCAAACTAATCTATGTGAGTTGTGCTGCATATATTGGAACTCATGAAGCTTTCCTGGCCACATGGAATCAGTGGGTGCCATTTCTGCTACAGTCTTGGCCCTCTTCCTGTTTTCCGGACATCCCATGATTTCTCAGTTTCTTTTGGGAAAATCTTCTTCATCTTCTTCCACTACCCTCTGTCACTTGGTTCAGAAAAGTCTCAACCAGGGAACTATAGTTGATCCAGGATGACTTTCAAGAGTGGGAACTTTGTTCTAGCAAATTGGAACAATTGTGACTTCAGTCTCATGTCAACCAGAGGGTTCTATCCAGACTGTCAAATGTGGAAGTTGGGGGTAGACGCAGAGGAAGAGATGTGTTTTCCCTCTGGGTGGCATGGTATTTTGCATCTATTTTAAAATGATATTTCAAATTACTAAACAGGATTGAGTAAACAGTTTTTGCTGTTCGGCATTAGGTCTATTTTCTTTTTCAAAATTATCCTGTTGCTCTTATCTCTCTCCCCGCCTCCTTAGAGTCAGCCTATTGAAAAGCAAATTTCCTAGAGAGGCTGGGGAGAAAGGGGTTGAGAATTAGCATATCAAACATACCCAATAAACCGAATGGAAATTAGCAGAATCCTGACTCTGACATCTAGTCGCTGCACCAAATTGAGGTTAATGTGACCCTGTCCTTTCTGGTTTAAACAAAGATGGGGAAATCTACTAAGTTCTATTCCATCTCCCTCTGGAACCATAAGCATTCCTCCCCAGTGGCGAAAACAAAAACAATATTAAAAAAAAGGTGGGGGGGGGAGAAAAGGAGAAAAAAAATTCCAAACATGTTAGTGGAATATATATGTATATTCTCTGATATATAACTTAATAAAAGTTTATGGACCCAGGATAAGGAAGCCACACTGAACAGATGCACTGGGACTGAAATATGGTCCAATTAAGTCTGTAACAGGGTGAGCTTTACTTTGAACATTCTCCAAGTTGAAATGAAAGCTTCCCAGAACAGATAAATCAGGCAGCATAAAATAAAAACGCTGATCCGGCACCGCTCCCAAAAGGAGGGGAGGAGGGGGTAGTCATATTGGAGGGGCTTGTTGGGTTGGATGAGGAGGCGAGGAAAAGGGGGTGGGAGTGGGGATTCAGCCAGGCCTTTCTACTGGATGCTCAAATGGTTGCCTGCTCTGTGATAGTAAATAAACAGCAGCTATTTAAGCCATTCCAATTAATGCCTTCTGTGGAAGCTATTTGTCTATTGAAGGGATGGCAAGGATTGCCTGGTGCAATTAAACTGTTTGCTAGTTGTGCCTTCAAATATACTTTGCCTATAGCCACAGAGACATCTATGGTTTATGGACAATCTTCTTGCTGAAGGAGATGCTGGGTCATGAAAAATGGATGGCCCTCCCTTCCTCCACTGTCCACTGCAGCACCATTCAAGCATCAAGGTTCATCTCAGCCTCACCTCCTCCAGGAAGCCTTCATTGCCTCTCTAGCTCTTTGGACAATATATGAACATTGATATATACTGAAATATTGATCCAGGGTGACTTTCAACAGAAATAACTTTGTTCTGGCCAATTGGAACAATTGTGTCGTCAGTCCCAGGTCAACCAATGAGAGAGCTCAATCCAGACTGTCAAATGGATTGGGAAATCCACTGAGTTCTATTCTGGGTTTTGTGCAGAAGGTGACCAGCACAAAGTTCAGCAAGTCCTGATTTGGTACACCAGACCTAGGTTTGAATCTCTCTGCACTGTTTCTTTCTATTTATACAGTCACAGCAAAGTTATCAGATCTTGACCCCTGGCGGTAAAACAAAACACCTACTTCACATTTTTGCTGGAGTGAGGATTCAATGAGATAAAAAATACAAAGAAGTAACATCAACTATGCCAGGCACATAGTAGGGAGTCAAGCCGTACTGGTTTCTTGTTTAAATAACCTTCCCTTGTCAAATAAGAATAAAATCACTGCATTTCTTGTTGGGCTTCATTTCAGCAAAGATGTCTTGATTTTTGTATCTTTCAGGATATGCAATGCTCATTGGAGATATTTCTGAGTCTCTGTGAGACAGTATATCTGGATGTGATGCTTTTCCTTTATCCACGACTAGTCAACCTTGGGCTGCTATCTAATCTCTCAATACCTCATTTTACTCTTCTATAAAATGGCAATAATAATAGCAATCATAGTATCTTTCACACAGGATTTTTGTGATCATTCAGCATGATATTGTGTAGTAAGATCAGGTACATTGGTGCTCAATTACTGCTGGTTCTAGCTATTTTTCTTTGTAAGGACTGCCTCTAAGCCTTCTAGAAGTTGAATCAATTTCCCTAGGTGCCAGAGAGCATGTTGCAGAGCAAGAGCTTCCTAGTTGATCTCTAGCTGTTCCTTAAATTCATGTGGTCCTCTGATGAAAAGCTGAGCTTTTCAAGAGAAGAGTCTCTGTCTGCTACATCTTTGCATCTTTCAGAGTCTACTGAGCTCTGGGCACATCTGGGGATTAAACCGAATGTTTACTGAGTTAAATAGAATGCTGTGTAAGGTCTGAGGTCACTTTCCTTCCATTAGGGGAAGCTTTTAGTCAGGACACAAGTGCTAAGCAAATGACCTCTGTCTTTGGGGCACCCAGTGTCTCTTCTGTTCACTCTTTCTCAGTGTCCTTCCAAGTCAGGAGTGCATTCTTTGCTGTCCTCATTCACCTCTGGCCTCAAGGAAAAGAAAAGACAAGGTCATTGGCACTCGAGGCCCCCTTCCACGGGCTTCTGTTTCTCAGTCTAAGCTCCCCGGTGGAGTGGAAGGTTTCATTCCCTGATAGCAGAATCTTGCTTCCATGTCAGGACAGGAAACTCTTAGGAATACTTTGGGCATTCATAGTTAACCGTGTCGGGGGAGGATTGGACATGAAGTCTGACCTGCAGTCATGGGAGCTGTGGTTCCAGTCTCCCATCTGTGCCCTATGACTCTGTCTCCTGCAGAAGTTAGCTTTCAGGAGGATCATCAAGGTCCAGGTTGGGATAACCAGGTTGGGAAATTAGAGCTGGGGCCCCAACAGAATCCTTCTGGAACTTCCGTCTTCAAAATTGGTGTTGTTAGCATCGGAGCAGATCGAGTTAGAGAGTGGAGTCAGCTCCAGGTCCTCTGGTCTTTCCTCTCTGCTCCCCTGAAAGACCTAGAAAGCCCCCTAGCACTTCTAGAATCTCAACTTGAAAACCACTGACTCTCCAATGTCCTATCCAGCTCTTCTGTGTATGATCACAATGGGTCATGATGGAACGCCTGCCCCTGAGCACTAGATGCCCACCTTCATGGTGAGATGTGCAGATGAGGTGGGGACATCAAAACTGAATCCCCAGGGCCTGTCACATAAGCCTAAAAGTCCGTGGTTCCACATTTATTCCTTCAGGTCTTCCAGGCTTTTCTTTACTAGACTCCCTGTTAACATGTAAAGTCCCTGGGAATGGTCTGACCTTATACCCATGCCTGGGTCCTCTTTAGAAGGGTTTGAGTACTTGAAAGACCTGGATGCAAGCTCTGGAAAGGACAGGGAGAGTACAGGAGAAAAGGAATGGGTAAGAGGAAAAGTAAAAGGAGACTCCCTGGTTCATAGCCTATTTTAGGAACAGTCCTGTGGGAGGACACACTGCAGACTGAAGGTGAACACTCTCTTAGCACCTACTAAGCTCCAAGTTTTCTGATTTAATCCTTAAATCAACCTTGTGAGATAAATACTGCCTGTCTTCCCTGCTCCCACCCCCTCCCCCCGTACACTATAATAATATAAACTCCATGAAGAGAGAGATTTGTTTTATTTACTGCTGTCTTCCTAGCATTTAGAACAGTCTATTCTTCTCAATAAATATGTGCTGATTGGTTGGGCTCGGTGGCTCAGCCTGTAATCCCAGCACTTTGGGAGGCGGAGGCAAGTGGATTGTCTGAGCCCACGGGTTTGAGAACAGCCTGGGCAACTTGGCAAAACCTCATCTCTACAATTAAAAAAAATCAAAAATTAGCCAGGCGTGATAGCATGCGCCTATAGTTCCAGCTACTTGGAAGACTGAAGCGGAAGGATGGCCAGAGCCCTGCAGATCGACACTAGGGTTGCCTTGAGCGTGCCACTACACTCCAGCCTAGGCAACGGAGTGACTCCAACTCAAAAAAAAATGTGTTGAATGGATAAAAACTCTCTTGTAACCGTTTTCCTAATGAGCAAACTGAGGCCCAGAAATGGATGATTGTAGGTCACATAGTTGGCAAATGGTAAAGGCAGATTTCAAAGGATGTCTCTGACTCCAAAGCCCATGTTTCTCCACCTGTACTTTTTCATGATTCTGTCCCCACATGTTCCCACCAGGGAGCAGAGCCTCAGGCCTGTGCCTCTACCCTGAAGCTCCAGTAGGGGTACTGTTGATCTTTGATAACTAGCTTGGTGAAGCTGAGTGGGGCTCTGAACTGAGATTTGGGAGTATGGCTCTGTGGCCTCCTCAAAGTCGCCTGTGCAAACCTTGGGTGTGTCTCACACATTGCCAGACCAAAGCTCTCTCCTCTTCTGCCTGTCAAATGAAGCAGAGGAGGGATCACCACAGCCTCCCCGCGAGCCACACAGATAGGGTCTGAGAAGCAAATGAGACTGAGGAGGGAATGGGAGTCGAAAAGCCGCAAAGCCATAAACACATTTATTTAAAGGAAAATTGTTCAGTATGAAAGTCTGCAGCTTCCCCAATAAAGAGAAATTTACAGAAAGGGAGAGAAAGGTGAATTGCTCTCATCATGTTCTGACTGTGGTAATCGGCCTAGTTATTTGCTGCTTCATTCCGAATCCCTTCCCTCCCCACTTCTCCAAGAAAAGGAGATTATTTTTAATTACAGTTTGACACTGGATTAATGAATCTCCACAATAAGTTAATGAGCAAGACGCGGCACCCAGAGACAACACATTTGATTTTTCTCAGAGACTTTCAGGCTGGCCCTGCCGAGTCACCGTGGCCTAGGTGAAGGGAGCCGGGAGGGCACCAAGCATTTTTGGGATGTCACTTACGATACCTGGGACGCGGCCGCATAAAAGCCTGCCAGGAAGAGGCTGGCCTGGTCAATTTCCAAGAGATAAATTTCTCTGGTGGAACCCAATAACCCACAATCCCTCTAATAATTATCATAGAATGGAAAGGAATATTCCTACTTCTCCGAGCCCCCATTGCCATTCTTGCTTAGATTCTTATCATTACATATGTGCTCTTGCAAGGAGCTCCTGACAGGTGCCCCAGTAAAACATCCCTTAATATCCTTAAATGGCTTCCCCTGGCCTGAAGGATAAAATCCAGACTCCTTAGTTCATTGTGTTCCAAGTTTTGCTTCCTTTTCCCTAGGAACCACACAACCTTGCTCTTTCGAGCCTCTGAGCACTTAAGGGCTATTCCTACTGACTGGAGTGTCTTTTCCTTCTCCATCTTCCTTTGGGACAATTTAGTGAGGAAGTGTTGCCTGACACTCTGAAGCAGCTCAGGGCTTCCTCAGCACTCTCAGAGCATCAGCCTCCGAGGTCTTTTCAACACTCATTTTCCTGCCTGATGTTCACTTGCAGACACACTTGCCTTCCCTTCCTAACCAGGCTGTAAACCTGTGAGTGTAGTCACACAGTCTTAGTTATTTATCTGTATAACCCCAGCCCTAGCACAGATATGGAGCAGATTTTCAGCAAATGTAGGCTTAACTAAATTGAGGAACAACTGAATGATTGAATGAATGGGTTACTGAAGAGTCTTTCCTGATTTAGAGTGAAGGGAACTGTTTGCATTTGGCTTCTCTCCCACGTGACATCTCTGAAGTTGTATATATTAAAAATCTGATGCCGGGCTCGGTGGCTCAGTCTGTAATCCCGCGCCTTTGGGAGGCTGAGGTGAGTGGATTGCCTGAGCCCGCGGGTTCGAGACCCGCCTGGGCAGCGAGACCTCATCTCTACAATAAATCAAAAAAATCAGCCGGACGTGGTAGCGCATGCCTGTAATTCCGGCTACTTGGTAGGCTGAAACGGAAGGATCGCCAGAGCCCAGCAGGTCGAGGCTGCGGTGGCCAGGAGCGGCCACTGCACTCCAGTCTGGGCAACAGAGTGAGACCCAACTCAAAAAAAAAAAACAAAAACAAAAATCTGAATTTTTTCCTCAAGGATGATGTTCTCTAGCTCACTGTAGCTGCCCAGAGTGACTAGATTTTGCTGCATAACAAGCATTCCCAGATTTTCAGTGACTTCACACAACAGAAATATTTTTCTCATCCTTGCCATATGTCCATTGTGGGTTAGCTGGAAGGGTTCTACTGTACAAGAGACCCAGGCAAGCAGGGCTCCACCATATTTTAACTGCACCATCCAGGAGCCTTCTTGGTTGCATTGTCAAGGGCAGAAAGAGACTAGAGAATCACGTAAGGAATTTTTTCTGCCTCAATCTGAAAGTAATGAAGACTCATATTTCATTGATAAGAAATAGTCACAACGTTCTATCAATTGCAAAAGGCTACAAAATGTAGAGGAGCCAACAAGCATTGCATGAGCGTTACCATCTCTACCACTGTGTTACCTCGTTCAGGCTGTTATAATAAAATACTAAAGACTGGGTAGCTCATATACATGGGAAATTCACTCCATATAGCTCTGGAGGCTGGGGAGTCCAAGATCAAGGTGCAGATTTGGTGTCTGTTAAGATCCCATTTCTTGGTTCACAGATGGTAGCTTCTAGCTATGTCCTCACATGATGGAAGGGGCAAACAAATTAACTATAAGGCTTAATTTTTTTGGAGAAAGGGTCTTGTTCCATTGCCCAGGCTGGAGTACAGTGCTGTGATCATAGTTTAATGCAGCCTCAAACTCCTGGGTTCAAGTTATCCTCCTGCCTCAGCCTCTCAAATAGTTGAGACTACAGGCACACAACCATATTCAGCTACCCCCTCCCTCCTATTTTTTGTAGAGACAGGATCTTGCTTTATTGCTCAGGCTGGTCTTGAACTCCTGGCTTCAAGACATCCTCCTGTCTTACGCTTTCCAACATGCTGGGCTTACAGGTATGAGTTGCCATACCCAGCCTCCCTGGGGCCTCTTTTATTAGGACACTAATATTCTCATTACCTTGTGGCGGGGGGAGTGGGGGGCAGGATTTTTACATATGAATTTTAGAAGAACACAAACATTCAGATCCTAGCAGCCATACTCCCCTTAACCAACTACCTTTCTATTCCTGGGTTCAAAGAACACTATGTCCAGCTACAATCATTACATCAAGACAGAAGCAGAGACTGCCAACCCAATCTGAAAGTCATGGTTTAAGTTAACTCTAAAGAATGACAAGTGTTATGATCTTTCTGGACCTTGTAGACACAGCTGAATGGCTTCCTCTGGGTTCCTGGATCAACCCCTAATCCCATTAATCACAGATCATGGCACCCGTGACTTTTATCTCCATGAGATTCACTCATTCTCTAGCTCCTATTAAATTCAGTTTAGCCCAAAGCATATTGGGCTAATCCTTAAATATTTGGGGTTCAGTCTAGAGTTTTCTTTGTAACCTTTCACATGGTGAACAATAACTTCACTGGATATGTAAACAGAATGTAACCTATTCTTATGCAAATCACCTAGCTTCTGCCAATCAAATGTGAACAACTATTCAAACTGGGTTCGTGTAAGGCAAACTCTGAGCTATAACCAATCCAGCTGTCTGCACCCCACTTCCGTTTCCTGTGCGTTACTTTCCCTTTTCTGTCATAAATCTTCTCCCATGTGATTGTGCTGGAGTCTCTCTGAGCCTGCTCTGGTTCAGAAGTCTGTCTGATTCAAGAATCATTCTTTGCTCAATTAAACTATGTTAACTTTAATTTGTCTTCGGTTTTTTTTTCCTTGTAACACCCTGAAAGGCTTCAGGGTATGACAATTCTTGACCTCTCTATATTTTCCTCTTCCCACATTCTTTCCTTTAGAAAGCTATATGGCCATCTCCCTTGAAATCAGTCCTGCACAGCATCCTTTGCTTTGTAGCATATTTTGGATTCTCATGGGATAAAAATCCTGTGGCGAGAAGTATCCATGAAGGGCATCTATGGGAATGTGGATAGTCTTGACCTCATGGTTTATGTGTATGCTGCCATTCCATGTCCATAATACACACCATATAACATCCCCCTTTCAAATTGGCTTAGGATTTTAGAGCTCAATTGCAGCCTTGGCCAAGGGAGGAAAAAAAAAAAAAACAAGGGAGGTACACTGGCTATCTAGTGTTTTGCCTACAGCAGAATGAAATGTGGCACTAAGACAGAATAAGGCACAGAAATAGCTGTAATTCTGCACCTACAACATGCTGGTTATCCTACCAAATGAACGACTCAGAGCTTGAAAGGCCCAAGGAGGACACGTGCCATATGTGGTTACCAAGGTTTGAAGGTTTATTTTTGGAAGAACAGCTTGGTGGGTTGTTATGTCAGTTTGGCCTTAAAGAGAACCCTGGAAAAAAATTGCTGTCTCAATCAGCACTGAGGCTGTTTGTGTCTGAGGGATTTGTTGTGAGCGTGATTAATAAACCAATGTTTTGTTGGTTCATAGTCTATTTTTTGATACGAGAGAGGCAAAAGCACATATGATGTGTTCACTGCCTTCCAGAAGTTTCCATTTGGGTTAAGAAAGGGAGGCAGGGATGTCACTGAGAGCAATACAAAATCCAGACCAGGATGTGATCTTCACTGTCCTGGTACGATCCAGGAAGGGACACCATGGCATCGAGGGATCGAGGAAGACTAGTAGGGTAGGTAGACCAGCATAATAATGGAAAGGCAAAAAGCTGCTTGAAATGACCGTTCAGACAGGAGGATCAGCACAGCCAATGTATTCTGGTGGAATTACACAAGGCCTTGGAAATGATAGGCCATCCATCACGGACTCTTATAAGGTAACAGCAGAAGATGGAAGGGAGGGTTTCCCAGGTCAGTTGAAAGTAACCTTTTCCTCCTCTGAACCCTAAATATACTATTTTTAATGGTCATGACTTTCTTCTTCACTGTGTCTTCGAGTCTGAGACTTATCACTACCTTTAGAATTCACTTTGAGGAACACCCCATTCTCCCTCGTGTTTCCTTCCATTAGACCAAGCACATTACCTCAGATTTCTCAAGCATGCAATAAACATGTACTGAATTGAAAAATGGGGTTGGGTTTGGAGGTTCAGCCTGTAACCCCAGTACTTTGGGAGGCCGATGTGAGTGGATCGCCTGAATCTGCAGGTTTGAGACTGGCCCAGGCAACTTGGTGAGATCTCATCTCTACAATAAAATAAAAAGTGAGCTGGGCATGGTAGTGCGTGCTTGTAGTTCCAGCTACCTGGAAGACTGAGGCGGAAGGAACATTGGAGCCCAGCAGGTCAACGCTGGGGTGGCCATGAGCAGTGTGCCACTGCATTCCAGACTAGGTGACAAAGTGAGACTCCAACTCAAAAAAAAAGAAAAGAAACATGGAATTACAGCTAGATTTGAAAGCTTCATGTCCAGCAGGCGTCTAATGAGGAAAAATGTTGCCCTGTAATTAACACCAGGTTAGGGAGTTTGGAGTTTATCCTGAAAGCAACGGGGAGCCATTGATGATTGTGAACCAGGGTTTGATATACATCGAGTCCGTGTGTAACTGGTTGAAATGGAAAGAGTCAGGAGATCTAGTGACCTCTAGCAGTTGCCTAGGAGCCAGCCTATGGTGGTGTGAAGATGATGTATTTAAATGCTCACAGTCGCCCAGTAGTTTCCTGAGACGTGAAAAGGTAACTGGGCACATTCCTTTGACAGACACGCTTTGTTTTCATGCTAAACATGCAGGACTGGGCTTCACCTACATAAAGAAATCGCTATGCCATTTTCTTGGAAGCAGAAGGTCCTTCAGTCTCTCTTGTCATTTTTCTGATTTCAATAGAATCGTGGGTGCAAACAAATATTTCTTTCTTATAATGTTTCTTTTCCTGTAAGCTGCCTGAACATCATAATAAATAGAAGCGAACACTCATTTTCAGTGTCAGGGAGACCGTAATGGGTGGTGGGCAGTGACAGACTTTAGCCTCTATTTTAGACTAAAGGGGGAGCTGCTGTTTAGCTCCAGAAGCTTGTTAGCAAGCAGGAAGACAAACCTGACATCACCAAATTCTGTTTTTGAAAGTAAAGTAGAAATCCGGGGTTCTTTCTCCATGACGTGTTCAAATCTTAAAATGTTGACTCAAATGTATTTAAAGCACTATAGTTGCCAAGAAAACTATAGGTGCTGATTTCTGCTTTTCAGCCTCTGTTTGGTCATATGAAGGATGGATCCCAAAGCCCAAGACTCAAGTTGCAACTCAGACAATCAATGACCTTGAGCAAACTCCTTAACTTCTTTGAACCTCAAACCGCCAACTTGAAAAACGCAGATACCACTTCTCTCCTTGCAGGATGGTGAGGAGTAAATGAGATGGGAAAGTGTTCTGCACACTCTGAGTGCTATAAAAAGCTTTATGTTTTTGAAGTCTAGGTGGAAGGATTCACAACTAAATTCCTGCTTACTTCAGAGTGTAGTACCTTGGTGGGAATATATTAGGAAGAATAATATGTGGGTTCAACTTGGGGGCAGTTGTGTGACTGGGGTGGTGGGGTGCTGTTCTGTGTTCACAGAAATTACTTGGTCACAGAAGGATTCTGGAATCTGGACATTAAAAATACATTTGGCCACAGTTACCTAGGTGTTGCCAGCTGCAATCAGTGGTCTCTAGAAGGAAAGGCATCTCTATGAGTGAAATGTATATGATTTTTAGATCAACATAACTTCTTTCAGATGTTTGTGGAGTTCAGAGCCTTGGAAGGAAGAAGCGTTCCATGTGTCAAGTTGAACCAGTGGAAAACAACAGCAAAATCGAGAGGTAAACGCAGGCATATCCTGCTCTTACCGCTGGAGAGGCCTGAAGTCTGTCCTATCTTCAAAGCTCAGCTTGCATTTGGTCTCAGTTTGATAAGCTCTCACTGAAAGCCCCTTTTCATGTTCTCTGCTTTTACCATGGTTGGCTGGCTGAGCCACCGAAAATTATCCTACAAAAAGAAGAGTCAGTGTTGAATGGCTTTGGCTGGGATGCCCTTTCCAGAGTTAACCCTCTTTCGGCATTTGCATCTGTAATGATCTAATCTGCAGACTCACAGAGGGAGCAGTCATAAAAATTAGCACAGTTTAGTAGTAAATTGGGTGTCTTTGAAGCCATGCCCTTATATGTATGTGAATATATGGGGATTCCAGTGGAAGCCTCACCTATATTCAGACTATATGGATGTGTCTGTTTAAGCAGATGCAGCCAAAGAATAGAAAATTCGCCAGATGACCATTTTGACCTGGTAGCAAAGCCTTCATCCTCAGGAAAGACAATTATGAAGAAAGTGGGGTAGCTGCTCCTCTAGTGAGGCCCACAGACTCACCATGCCTCATGGCAGAGAGACAGGATGATGAGATGACGTGAAAATTGCTGTTTTACTAAAAACCCTGTTTGTTCCTCTATATAAGGGAGACACAGAAGAACGCTCACTCCCAGCCTCAACACTGGCCTCCAGAGCTATGGCCTCAGAAAGTCAGTCTACCACATAACAGACAGTGTAAGTATGTCCCTAAGCCAATTCTTTGCGGTTTATCTGAATTTCAAATTTAACTTGGAATCCTGCATTTTTATTTGCTAAATTTGGCGATTCTACTTTGAAGTCTTCACTGTTGAAGGGGGTGGGGAGGTGGGTGTTGTACAAGTGTCTTATTGAAGCTGTGTTTTCAAGATGCCCAGAACTTTGCTGGGAACCAAGTTGTAAGGCAGCAGTAGGGAGTGAGAGTGAAATGTGCACTGTTACTGACAATGTGACGTCATTAGTCCCACGGGCTTGTGAAGTTTGGGAAAACTTAGGTTATACATAGCTCCTCTTTTCAAAGAAGTTGAAAAATAGTCATGGTTGGTCTTAGGACATTTCTTTCACTCATTTTTTTTTCCATTTTTAAAATTAAGATACAATTATATATAGTAAAACTTTTTTTTTTTTTGAGTCAGAGTCTTACTCTGTCGCCCAGACTGGAGTGCGGTGGCACACTCAGTCATTGCAGCTTTGACCTGCTGGGCTCTGGTGACCCGGTCTTTGAAGCAGCTGGAACTACAGATGCAAGCCACCACGCTTGGCTAATTTAGTTTGATTTATTGTAGAGGTGAGGTCTGACCAAGTTGCCCAGGTTGGTCTCGCATGCCTGGACTCAGGCAGTCCTCTTGCCTCCACCCCGCAAAGTGCTGGAATTACAGGTGTGAGCCACCACACCCAGCCAAAACTTACCTTTTATAGCATGTAATGCTGCAAGTTTTACAAATAAATACAATCATACAAATATAATAACAAGCAAGATATGGAACATGTCATCATTCCTACAATTCTGCTGTGCCCCTTTATAGTCATATGATTATCTTAATATACACAGAAAAAGCATTTGACAAAGTTTAACATATTTATACATATAAATGTGTGTGTACATGTATATATACCCACATATACAAATCTTGAATTAAACTAAGAAAAGAAGTTTTTTTTTAAGAGAGAAGGTCTTGCTCTATCACCTAGGCTGGAGTGCAGTGGTACAATCATAGTTTACTATAAGCGCAAATGCCTGGGCTCAGGTGATCCCCCTGCCTCAGTCTCCTGAGTAGCTAGGTACACAGGCACATGCCACCATGCCCAGCTAATTTTAAAATTTGCTCTTGTGGAGGTGAAGTTTTGCTATGTTGCCTATGTTGGTCTAAAAACCTCTGGCCTCAAACAATCCGCTTGCGTTGACCTCCCAAAGTGCTGGGATTGAGAGGATGAGCCACTGTAAGTCACTACACCTGGCCAAAATCTTTCATATTATAATACATAATAGTCTTCAATAAGTGTATAAACTATCATATATGTGGCGAGATATCAAAATAGGAACACATGAGAAGCCGGGCTCGGTGGCTCAGCCTGTGATCCCGCGCTTTTGGGAGGCTGAGGTGAGGGGATTGCCTGAGCCCGTGGGTTCGAGACCCGCCTGGGCAGCGAGACCTCATCTCTACAATCAATCAAAAAAAAAAATCAGCCGGGCGTGGTCGCGCATGCCTGTAATTCCGGCTACTCAGAAGGCTGAGGCGGAAGGATCGCCAGAGCCCAGCAGGTCGAGGCTGCGGTGGCCGGGAGCGGCCACTGCCCTCCAGTCTGGGCGACAGAGTGAGACTCCGACTCAAAAAAAAAAAAAAGAAAGAAAATATGAGCAAATTATGACAACTGTTCCTGCTTCTGCTCAATATGAATTGTAGAGATTTTTAGCTAGTGCATAAGAAAATAAAAATAGATAAATGATGTAAAGAGCAGTAAAAAAACAATTGTTATACTGCTGTTATACAGGTAATACAGAGTAAATTAAGAAATCAAGAAGAATTAATAAAAACACTAGTTGAATTAACAAATGAATTCAGCACTTATGCAGATCGATGGATATACCTGTTATATAAAGATTAATTGTATTTTCATATTACAGAAACAATGATTTTTTAAAAAATAAAAAGTAAAAGAATGAAAACATTTGTCAATCATACTTCAATCAAGGACTTGAGTCTAGTCTATATGAAGAACACTTACAACTCAATAGTAAGACAAACAATTCAATGATAAACTAGACACTTTATTAATGGTGATATCCGAATGGAAAATAAGCAAATTAAAAGTTGCTCAAAGTCTTTGTCATCAGGGAAATGAAAATTTAAAATATAAGAACACACTAGTGAGCGTGCGCACGCGTGCACACAGACACACACACATACACTAGAATAGCTAAAATTTCAAATTCATATTCAAAAGTAGTTTATCCCAAGTGTTGATAAGGCTGTGGAGTAACTCTCTTATGCACCTAGTGGGAATGTAACATGATGCAAACCTCTAGAGAACCGTTTGACAGGTTTTTAAGAAGTTAAACATATACCTATCCTATGTCCTACTTATACCACTCCGAGGTATTTAGCCAAGGGAAATGAAAGCATACGTCCACACAGACATACGTACATTAATATTTATAGAAGCTTTATTTGTAATAGCCCCAAACTGGAAACAACCTAAATGTCCATCAGCAGGTAAATGGATACACAAATTGTGGTATATCCAAGCAATAGAATACAACTCTATGATGAAAGAGAATGAACTATTCATATATACAACAAACTAATACTATAAACAAACCAAATATTGACAGTAAAGTGGATTAATTTTAGTAAAAGTGATACAAATGGAACACAATATGGCAATGAAAATGAACTAGCTATTGCTATAGGCAACACTGTGGATGAATTTACAGACACTATTGAGCCAAAAAAGCGAGACACAAAATTATACATAATCTAGGTTTCTATACATAAAGTTTTAAAAAAGCACACACAATCTCTATTTTGATGACATTGGGACAGTGATTACTTCCAGGGAAAGGGATTTGTGGCTGGAAAGGGAACTGAGGGGCTTCTGAGCTGATAGAAATAGTCTATTCCTTGATATGAGTGGTAGTTTTATGAGTCTCATTTTTCTATCAAAATTTGTTAATCATCTATAATTATGATTTGTGAGGGGGGACCCAAAAAACCCAGAATTATCTTTTGGAGGGCCCCATGTAGTACAGGTTTCCCCCACTAGGTAAGTGTTCTAGTAACGCATCAGCATCAGCGTACCTGCTAGCATTGTTGTGAAAGGCTGCATTTGGTTTCAGTGATTTTTTTTTTGGAGATTCTTTCAACACATTTGCCCATTTCATGATTAGCGATTTATGAGTATACCGCTCACACTGCGTTGCATGTTCAGCAACATTTTGATCAAAGATGGCATGACTCTCGTGCCCCACCCAACCTATTCAATGGATCTCACCCTGAGTGAATTTTTTTTGTTGTTTCCCTGGACATAAAAAGTCCTCAAAGGAAAATGCTTTGCTGATGTGGAAGAGGTAAAACAAAAATGGCAGAAGCACTAAAAGGCATCAAAATTGAAGAGTTAAAAAACTGTTTTGAGCAGTGGGAAAAAAATCTCGTTAGGTGTACTGCATCAAACAGAGAGTACTTTGAAGGTGACTGATGTTTAAATATGTAAGAATAAATACACAATTTTAATAAATAAATTCCTGTGTTTTGGGGGTCCCCTTTATACTTGTTTTACGTGTGTATTTTATATTTCACCAAAATTATGCATTTTTAAAGATTTAGATGGTCTAAATGGTCTTGTTTAACTGATCTTTAACGTAGACACAATATATTTTGATGAGTATATTTAGATTGTGGGCTCTAATCTACTAATACAAGACTCCACTATTATTATGGTTTTCTCTTTACTTTTTCATCTAGACTCCAAGTTCATTGAGAGTGAAGACCATATCTAAATACATCTTTGTTTCTTACCTTATGGAGCAGTTCTGATTTTCTTTTTTTTTTTTTTTTGAGTTGGAGTCTCACTCTGTCGCCCAGACTGGAGTGCAGTGGTCGCTCCAGGCCACCACAGCCTCGACCTGCTGGGCTCCAGCGATCCTTCCGCCTCAGCCTTCAGAGTAGCTGAATTACAGGCATGCGCTACCAGGCCTGGCTGATTTTTTGATTTATTGTAAAGATGAGGTCTCGCTGTACAGGCGGGTTTCAAACCTGCGGGCTCAGGCAATCCACTCACCTCAGCCTCCCAAAGGCGCGGGATTACAGGCTGAGCCACCGAGCCCAGCTTCTGATTTTCTTTTAATACCATGTTCTCTTGTTAATAACATGTTCTCTTGTTCCCACAAAGATATTACTCCAGCCATACATTCTAAGTTTTTTTTTTGGGGGGGGATATGGTCACTACATATATATCTGTATCATCATGTCATGTATCTAACAGATAAATAATAAAACTTCAATTACTATCACTTGGAAATAATTCCTTATTTATATATCTCAATTAATAAATTAATATATTAAACAATACCCATCAAACTAATAATGTCCTTCAAAAGACTTTTACAGGATGTCTACTATCTCAACTCATCAGTTAAAGGCCACAACAGCTTGTAGATACTTTCTAAAGCATGAGAATCTCAGAACAAGAGTCCAGATCCTTCAAGACTAAGTGGATTTATAGCCAGTTCTCCTAGGATTCAGGGACAAGAAGATGGAAAATACAGTGTTTAAGGCTCAGATTTTGTGGCCAGAACGACTTTGGTTTCGTCTTAGCCTTTCCGCTTCCTAGCTGTGTGACCTTGGGCAAGATACTTAACTCTTGTTAGACCTCAATTTCACTCTTTGAAATTGAGATAATGATTGTTATCTTACAGGATTATTATGAGAATTAAATGGTACCTTGTGTCTAAAGTGCTCAGGACAGTGCATACCAAGTATTAAGCATGGAAAAAATAGTAGCTATTATTATTCCAAATTGTTTACTTTGTGTTATAAACTCTCAAGAATGTATGGACATTTATACTTGCCTACATTCAAAAATATTTACACATACTCATGGAGTCATGTGAAAACTTCACTTCCTCTCACTCCAGGACCCACAGGTATGAGTCTAGGGCATTTTGAGTGGAACCAAAAGATAGTGAAACCTTTGTAAACAGGGACAAGATCTTTTGGAGGGGGGAAGCAGGGGAGAAATGGGCCTTGTGGGTAAGCTGACTTATTTAAAGGGACGCATTCTAGATCAAATTAACTCCATGACATGTATATTGGTCCATCTTACATTGCTCTGAAGAAATACCTGAGGCTGGGTGATTTATAAAGGAAAGATGGTTATTTGGGCTCATGGTTTTGTCTGGCACTCGCACCTGCTGGGTTTCTGGTGAGTCCTCAAGAATCTTACAATTGTGGCAAAAGGCAGAGAAGGAGCAGGCATGAGAAAGAGAAAGAGAAGGAGGTGTCATGATCTTTTAAACAACCAACTGCCATGTGAACTAATAGAACTAGAATGGCACTAAGATGTTCATGAGGGAGCCACCTTCATGACCCAAGCATCTCCCACTAGGCCCCACCTCCAACATTGGGCATCATATTTCAACAGGAGATTTGAAGGGACAACCATCCAAATATATCAGTGTGGATCACTGAATTATTTACAACTTTGGGATACACAGCCAGTTGTATTCCCACATTAGGAAGCTCGCCCCAAATTCTTGGTAACTGGGCTCCATTTGTCCATTTCTTTGCCTTTTTAGTGGGGTAGGCTGGGAATTTGGACTGGAATAGAGGCACAGAGAGAGGTCCATTTTAACAGACCATTGAGAAAATTGCCATGAACCTATTTGGAAATTTCAACTCTACTACAAAACTTTTCATTAAAAGGTAAACACATTTTGAAGGTTTATTAGACAATTAACATAACTAAATTTTAAAAAGTGTTGATCTATATAGACTTGGATGACAGGACTACTATTCCTCGGTGGTAGGTTTTGTGACTGTGCTAATTGCCATGCGGATAAAGAGATGTTAACATTAATAAAATATTAATGGCCGACACTCGACCAACATGAATGAAATTCAGCACATTCCAGAAAAAGAGTTATTGAAATGCAAGAGCATCAGAAACAGAAACTCAAAATGGAATGATCAATATATGTCCTATCTTTAAGCCATGGGAGAAGTCTGAAGTCAATGCCATCTAGACTCAATATACCTAAAAGATGAACAGAAAGAAAACAAACATCAAACCATGATCTGTTTGGACCACTGGATATCTTTAGAAGTTGAGGGAGTACCATAAATCTTTGTTTCCTTGAGTTACGCTGTGGCAAATCTTTCCTGATCTCTTAATCAAAGTTAATCATGCCGGGCTCAGTGGCTCAGCCTGTAATCCCGTGCCTCTGGGAGGCTGAGGTGAGTGGATTGCCTGAGCCCGCAGGTTCGAGACCCGCCTGGGCAGCAAGACCTCATCTCTACAATAAAAAATTTTTTTAAAAAATCAGCCAGGCGGAGTAGCGCGCGCCTGTAATTCCGGCTACTCGGAAGGCTGAGGCGGAAAGATCGCCAGAGCCCAGCGGGTCGAGGCTGCGGTGGCCGGGAGTGGCCACTGCACACCAGTCTGGATGACAGAGTGAGACTCCAAAAAACAAAAACCCCAAAAAACCAAAGTTAATCATATCCACTATCACAGAAACAAGAACAAAAAAACCCAAATACTGAATGTTCCCACTCATAGTGGGCCCTGATCACTAGACGCACAAGCACAAAAGTAGAAACAACAGATGTTGGACACTGCTAAAAATGGGAAGGAGAAGGAAGAAGGGATACACAACCACACACTGGGTACCAGGTCCACTGTCTTGGGGAGAGAAGGCTCGCTAGAAGCTCAGCCTCACCAGCACACAATTTACTTATGTAGTAAATCCTCATATATGCCCTGCAACTCAGCTCAAATAAAATAAAACAAAAATAAAATCAATCATTCCTTTCTCTGAGTTCCTGAAACATGTGTCTTATTTTACTTTATGCTTACATTCAGGAATACTTACACATATTTTCTCCTAAGTTTTATAATGCATAGTCATTTTTACAGGTTTGCCACATGAGGAACCCAGATCCTAATCACAAATGGGAAAGCTATTTATTGTGCCCCTTGACTATGGTTTCACCAGATACTTTATTCTAGGTGTTGCAAACTTAGAGACCGTAGACAGTCAGCACGTATTTTGTTAAGTCTGCATGATGTGAAAAAATTATTTCCAATGATTTTAGATGAGGCATGCATGTTCCAGGGACATATGCTCTAGATTTTTCACTCCTTATTGTCTTGTAAGTGGCCTTTCTCAGTCATTTACATAATTTTCATAGACCTTGCTGGCTTGAGATTTGTGATTTTAATAGTAAACTAAAATTTAGCTACTGAGCAAAATAAATGCATCTTTATGTCAGAGAAAGAGTTAAGTTTAATCTGGGGACTGGGAGGAAGTAGCACCAGACCTTGAGAAAGAGTGAAGACAAAAATATAAAGAAGGACTAATCAAACACTGAGAAGCAATACTCAGGAATGAAAACATAGGCTGGGCTTGGTGGCTCAATGCCTATAATCTCAGCACTTTTGGAGGCTGAGGTGGGAGGATGGTTTGAGCCCAGGAGTTCAAGATCAGCCTAGAAAACTTAGTGAGACCCTGTCTCTTAAAAAAAATTAGGCAGGTGTGGTGGCATGTATCTATAGTCCCAGCTGCTTGGGAGGTGGAGGTGGAAAGATTGCCTGAGCCCAGGAAGTCGAGGCTGTGGTAAGTTGTGATTATGCCACTGCACTCCAACCCAGGTGAAAGAGTGAGACCCCAACTAAAAAGCAAGCAAACAAATAAGAAGAAAAACATATTTCAGGCGAAGTAAAAGTACTAGTTGGTGAAAGAAAAGACTTTAGTGTGTAAGTCAAAAGGGTGAGGGATACCTGAAGGTCAGGTTGCACGTCTGGTGTGGGGCAGAGAAAGTCTTCTCCATGAGGAGAAGTTGTCTACAGTGAAATGTGCTGAGACACATACATAAATGTCTCTTCCGTAATCTAGACTAGCTAGCTGGGGTGATTTTTAGACATCAGTTGGTGGTGCGATGTAGGAAAATAAAAATCAAAGCAATATATTCCCTTCAAGATGGAATCCATCCATCCTTTTCTGAGATCTTGGAAGCCCTCAGCTTCTCTGGTGGCACTGTTGTTAGCAAGTCCTTGTGCCAATGAAAACCTGGAAAGGATTGTTCAAAACCCACCTTTACACTAGCATGAAGCCCTCAAGTGTACATAGTCATCTACTCATTTTTGCTCAAATGCCATTTACTGGTTATGTTTCTTGTGCAGTGCTATAGTAAACCGTAAATGTCTTGGTGGCTAGATGAGAATAAAAATTAAGAAGAATCCTTAATAGTCTCTGCTGAAGGATAGGTGTCTTTTCTAGGAAGAGAAGCCTTTTCTTAAGGCCAAAGCTGAAGAGCACGAAGATATGTTGCAAAATATGCTCTAACCATATGCTTATCTTTTTATTTATCCATTTCCTTCCTGCACACACATCTGGCACAGGAAAGAAAGAGAACAGAGGGGCAAATTGAAACCTGCACCAGCATGGCTGGCCCATCTTATGAGCCCTCTGTGGATTTCAATATGGAAAGCGTTCTGTTGGGACCAGCAGAATGATGGCAGGTAAAATGACTAGACAGAATAGGTGACCAACACTCCCCAAAGCCTGACACTTGTTGTGCTTTGCAATCTTAAACTTTCTTCTTGGAGTTTTAGAGAGCATTCTACATCCATGAGGAGGTACATGAGGCTTCATGGGAAGAAGTAAAATGGATCAAGTATGCAATTAAATGATGGAGCAGAAGTATTGGGACACAGAAAGACAAAGAGCTCCTGGGTAGCAAAGAAAGAGGACCCAACAACTCTGGTCCAGAGAAGAAGAGCGACGGGTATATAGGTAGAAGTGTGTTAGCATCTCTCTTTAGCAGTTTGGGAGTGGATACCTGCCATACTCCTGCCTAATGACTGAAGTCCTTAGTTAACAGTTAGGTGGGACCATAGCTATAGATGCTGGTGTTTCCTTGGGCAACATGAGAGGGTCACAGGTAGAAGAATTAAGAGCAAATTGGGAGGAGGTTCCAAGGTTGAAAACACTATAGAGCTCTGTGTAAAAGTTGTGTTCTTTCGTGTTCATTTAGGGAAAGGCTAGAGTATCAGTGGTTATCATAAGGATGATTAGGTCTGCAGACTAAGTCTCCAAGATTTCTCTGTTTCTTTAGGAAGTCTTATTTTTATATGTAATTGGATAAAGTGTAAGAGAGTGTTATCTGTTAACCAATTTTTATAGTTTGTTTCAGAATTTTTTGATTTTTTTTTCAATTTTTTTTAAGAGATGGGAGTCTTGCTATATAGTCCAGACTGGATCTGACCTGTGGGCTCAAATGATCATCCTGCCTCAGCCTCCTGAGTAGCTGAGTCTACAGGTACATACCAATATGGCTGGCCTGTTTCAAGATCTCTTGTCCTATATCTCAGAAGTTTCAATGAAAGAATTCCAGGAGGTATTTTATTAAACCAACAGTCTTGTGATATTCTAGAAGGGGTTATACAAATACAGATGCTACAGATGTAAGCAGTACTAATTTCTCCTGAATCCCACTAGCAACTGGGATTCTTGGGTATAGAAGGAAACACAGACCCTTTAATTGACTCCTCCCCACCCTCTTCTCCCACAGTCCCCTTTCCTGGTCCACCTGCTTGCTTTATTCTGTGCTTCACAAACATTTATTGGCCACCAACCATACACTAAGCACCGTGCTACATGCTTAAGAGAACAAAGGAGTTTCTTCCTGGAGCTGCCTTGCTTTCTTCTTTTATGCATTCACCTTGGATCTCTTCCTGAAAACCAGTCTTCCAGTTTGCCCAGCTCCCCTCTCTAATAAGGCATCTTTACTGATCTATTTTTAACCATTTTATGTTGTGAGAATTTGTGTATCCATAGCTATAAAGATTGCAAAGTCAAAGCGTTCTTATAACCTATTTATGTCCAATATAGGTCTCTTTAAGCATTTAATAATGAAGGAAACCATTGATTACAAAGGGAATGTGAAAGTCACATATACCACAATCCTAACATTTTTATTCTGTCCATATGATCATAATATTAATAATGACAATAACTGTCATATACTTTATGGGTTTTATGCTGGTGGCAAAGCATTTTGCATGCATTGCCTGGTTGAATTAGCTCAATACTTTGAGGTGGGTGATTTTATCTCCATTTTACAGATTAAGAAACTGAAAACCAAGATCATCCTGTTGGCACAGGGTAAATCCAGAATTTAGATCCTTGCTTTTCTGACTATAGAATGTTGGCTCTATCAACTTGCCACCAGAAAATTCAGAGTAATTATTGCAATAACCCATGTAAGTTTTTATATATAACCCAAATGCCTCAGAAATAAAGTCTTGCAAATGTGTTTAGATAACATCATACTAGGAACTGCAAGTACTTAATAAAGAGATCACATTCCTTTTGGGGATCTGGACTTGGTGGCCTCCCTATTGCCTTAAGAGCAGGCAGTGTTTTTTGTCTGACTTGAGAACTGGTCTGACTGGCACCAGATGTCAGGTTTCCTTATCTGCAAAGCTGGGAGGTGGGATGAGCTGGTGGGTGCCTTACGTCTCCTCTGATAACCTGTGACGGAGACAGTTTCTGTTGGGCCTCTGGAAGCTCAGAACTTGACCTCGCCTGACGGTGAAGACGGCATAACCCAGAGGACAAACCCTGGTGTGGAACTTGGGGGTCTGAATTCCCACCCTGACTGTGTGACCTTGGATAAGTGACTCTCCATCCTGAGCCTCTGTCAGCCTGTGTCAAATGAGATGAGGTGTGTGATTAGGCAACATTTAAAGGCCTTTTTTGACACTAAATTTCTCACTTTGCTCCCACAGTTGGCAGAGAGAAACTGCCTCCTCCTATTCCCCAGAGGGTTTTGGTCTAGTCAGTTCCTCAAACTAAGAGCCAGGTGCCCACTGTGAGGCTGTCTGATTGTTGCTGCTTCTCTTAAACCATTAACTTCATGATAACATTCTGGGGGGGCGGGCATCAGGTTATAACAAGGACATAAAAATTATGAGCTGGATTTGTCATTGACTTCATGGCCTTTAATGGCCCTGCTGTCTCCTTAAGCAGATGGGAAGTAATCTTATGGCTGAAGCTTGGGGAACAGCAATGTCTGGAAGGCCTTCTGCATTGAAGAAGAGAGCGGGCAAGGCCTGCCCCAGCAGGCAATAGGCTGGCATGATAATAAAGTGTGGTGGCAAAATGAAACATTAAAACACCCCATAAAAACCTAAGTGCTTCATCACCATCACTAATGAAAATATATGATTGCCTAATAAAATGCTCCACACCGGCCGCTGGCCACAGATCTGCATTTATTAACACCTGTTACTGTGGCAATCTCCTTCCTGGGAAGGGTGACCTTCCACCCCAGGTGGCCATGGCCCAGGAAATTCAGTATGGGGCAACTATCTGGCCAGTGGGTCTCACAGGAGAGTCCACCCTACCTGGGATCTAGCAACACCTGCGCTTTCTTGGGCAGTAAAGAGACAAGGGCAGCGGTTGGTGAGAGAATCAGAGCAATACAACAGCAAGTTCAATCTGCTTTGAATGTTCCTTACCAACTGGGGAGGTGCCAGGTGTGTTATGAACTCAGGGAACAAAACCCGATGGTGTTGCAGCACCTCAGGAGGCAGGACAGGCTTCTGAATGGACATAAAATAAATCATTGCATTGTTTTCCCCCTCCCTATCTCTTCTTCTTTGATGAGTATTTCATTCGTTGTTGAAAACTAGAGTCTCCAGGACCAACTAAAAGGTGAAATTCCTGGGCCGTTTGCAGTCAGGCACTATAAATCAGACTCCAAGCTAAAAGGTATATAACAATGGCATTTGCACAGCACTTTCTCATTTACAAGATGTCTGCAGCCTGATAAAATCAACTGTCACCTCTGACACATGTATGATCTCATTTGATTTTAAAATAAACTTTGTGAGGTTGGCAATATAATTATTTCTCAATTTGGTGATGAGATGTAGAGCGGTCAGTTAAATTATTTGAGGTCTCGTAGCTTGTAAGTTTCAAAGCTGCTTTCCAAACAATGATGTCAGATTCCTTAATCTGACACAACAAAATGGAGAGTCCACCATACCCAAGACCACATCTTTCCTAAGGATGGCTACCACCATCCAAACTTAAAGAGGCATGAGTTGGAGCCACATCAAATGCTTCTAGAGAAACAATAGGATTTGTATGTTGATGGTGGGACCCTAAAGGAGCCTAAGGAAGAGGAAGAGACCACATCAGGTGAGCAGGATTTTCTGCCCCAGAATAGCCCCTTGATTCCACCACTGTCTGGACTGTTACACATAAACACTTATCACTTGTGGTTTTGGGAAGTTTTCCACCATGTTACCAAACTGGGCTTTTCTTTCCGCCCTTGTAGAATAAAAGGATGGAATTAGATGCCTTTCAGTTTTTCTTAGCTCCAACGCTTCATAACTCTGCAGTTCTGGCTCTGGTGGTGCTAAGGTGAAGAAACAACATTTAGGTTTAGTTAAAAGAAGAAAACAAGAGGCACAGATATTTAAAAATGGATATCTGACAGAAACTGTTTAGATTGTATCTCATTTAATCATTAAGCCACCCACCAAAGTAAATATTACTGTTACTATTTAATAGACCCAGAATTTGAGTCTGATACAAGTTAAGACATTTGCTTCGTATACTCAATGGAATGCAACGGGGTTGACTTTTACCCTGGGGTCCTATCCAAGGCCTGTGTTCTTTCCATTGTACCCCACTGGCTTCCAATGACAGCCCCCACCTTGAACTTCCTTGTTTCTGTCAGAAAGACCCTTGGACCTTAAACCCTATTATCTAACTAAAAATGTCTCTCTTCTCATAACTTGCCTCCCAGTGAAGGCACTTTATTACTGACTATATTCTCAAATGCATTTTTTCCTTTCCAGCCACTACAATTTTCACAAGCAGAGGGGCGTTGTTAACTCGAGTTTTCCTCGCTGGACTTGACGTTGGCTGATTGCCTTCCACTGACATGTGCTCCTCCCGCTGTGCTACGGAGACAGCCCCCTATCATTTTTGCATCCCAAGCTGGCAGGGTGTGTGGCTGTGCTGCATCTTTTTTCTACTCCAGAAAGAATAAGATAGAACTACTTTGGGGATGAAAATAAGTGGCTCGTATAATGAGAAATCCAGATTACTGTTTTCCTACAAGGGGGAAAGAGAACTTACCCACATGAATTCCTCCTCCCAGCCTCCCTCCTGTCTACCATTTCTTTCCTTTGTCTCTTTTTGAGTATATGTGGTGGAAAGCACTGTTTTAAACCTGAGGGAAAGGTGTATAAATATTGAAAGAATTGTTAGCAGTGCCCCAAAGGCCAGGACTAAAGAATTAATTTGATGGATTTAGATATGATATCACAAGCCGGAATAGAATGACCAAAATCTTTTCAGCTGTTTATTGGAAATTTCTGCAACAGTTCGGTCAATCTTCTAACAGGTTAGAATCGAGGGCACGGGTCTCGCTTACAGGAAATAGCCCTTGGGCATGGAGGCCCGAAGAAAAGCCCAGACTGAGAGGAGGAATCTTGGTGGAGGTGGCAAGCTGGATTAAGGGCAGAGACGAATTTGAGGGAAAGCACTTAAAAATTATGGGGAAAGTTGAACACAAAGGCTAAGACAAGTGATGACAGAAAAGGTGCGTGATTTCAAAAGTGAAAACGTCCCCTTTCTTAATTTAGTATAGAGCTAACCAACCAAGAATAACACTCATGTCTGGAACCAGGAGACTGCCAGGCATCAAGTTCCAGGAGTAATAAGAGGGCAGTGTTTGCAGAAGTCTGGGCATAGGAGGTGACTGTGGAACGAGTAGTTGAACTTTACCTTTGTTTTTCATCATCTGTTTTAACTTTTAGCAATTGAGACACACTCCGTTTTTTCATCTGCAAAATGGGGAGAATATCATCTAATCCATGTGATCATTTATTTTTCTTTTTAAAGGAGATCGTAATATATTTATTCGGCATTCACTTTGTGCTCTTTTTTTCTGAATGTTATTTCTTTTTTTTTTAATTTTAAAGATGTGGGGCACAATTCAGGGTTAGGTATACAAATGTTCATTATGCAGGTACCCTTGTTGATAAGGTGTGCCCCACCCTACCCTGGCAGTTTCCTTCAACTGTCAATTCCAACCCCCTTCCCCTGGCAGTTTCCCACTACCACCAATTCCTTTCTTACAGTATTATGATCATTGTTCACCATCTGCTTATGAGTGAGAACATATGGTACTCTATTCTTTGTTTCTGTGATACATCACTGAGTATGATAGACTCTAAATTCATCCAAGTTGCTGTGAAGTTCATATGTTTGTCCTTCTTTATGACTGCATAATATTCCATTGTTATATGAACCACATTTATTTTTATCCATACTTTGAATAGTATGAAATGAGATGCTACACTTAACACACTATGCCTAGCTCATGATAAGCACCTAATAATTATTAAGATCATTATGCAGTCTTCTTCTTTTTCTGTTCTTTGTTTTTATTATAAAGATGTGGGGTACAATTCAGGGTTAGTTATACAAACATTGATTACGTAGGTACCCCTGTTGATGAGGCATGGCCCTCCCTCCCCTAGCAGTTTCCCTCAACTGCCAATCCCACCCTCCTCCCCTGACAATTTCTCATTACTGCCAAACACTTTCTTATAGTGTTATAATGGTTCTAGGTCTACTTATGAATGAGAACATATGGTACTCTGTTCTTTGTTTCTGTGACAGATCACTGAGTATGATTGACTCCAAATCCAAGTTGCTGCGAAGTTCATATAGTTGTCCTTCTTTTTGGCTGCGTAATATTCCATTGTGTATATGTACCACATTTTCTTTATCCAGTCCAGCTTCGATGGGCAACATGGTTGGTTCCAGGTTTTTGCTATTGTGAATAGAGCTGCAACAAATATACATGTGCAGGTATCGTTTTTGTAGAATGATTTGAGTTCCTCCAGATATATTCCCAATAGGGGAATTGCTGGGTCATATGGAAGGTCAATTTCTAGTTCTTTCAGGAATCACCACACTGTCTTCCAAATAGGTTGCACTAATTTGCATTCCCACCAGCAGTGTAGAAGCGTTCCTTTTTCTCCACATCCTTGCCAGTGTCTGTTGTTGTTTGTTTTATTAATGATGGCCATTCTTATTGGGGTTAGGTGGTATTTCAGTGTGGTTTTGATTTGCATTTCTCTGATGATGAGTGAGGCTGAGCACTTTTTCATGTGTCTATTGGCTGCCTATATAGCTTCTTCTGAGAAGTGTCTATTCATGTCTTTTGCCCACTTTTTTTTAATGGAGCTGTTGGTTTTTTTCCTTTCGGTGTGTTTGGGTTTCTTGTAGATCCTAGATGTTAAGCCTTTGTCAGATGTACAGTTGGCAACTATTTTTCCCATTCTATGGGCTGTCTTCCTGCTTCCTTGATGGTTTCTTTTGCTTGGCAGAAGCTCGTTAGTTTGATGAAGTCCCACTTGTCTATCTTATGTCTTAAGGTATTGGCCTTTAGGGTTCTGAATAGGAATTGGTTGCCAGTTCCAATTTCCATAAGTGTGTCTCCTGCATTTTCTAAGATTCTTATAGTTTGAGGTTTTGCATTTAGGTCTTTGATCCATTTAGAGTTAATTTTGTGTATGGTGATAGGTAGGGGTCCTGTTTCAATCTTCTGCATGTGGTCAGCCAGTTTTCCCAGCATCATTTACTGAATAGGTTCTCCTCTCCCAGTGGTTGTTGTTGGAGGTTTTGTCAAAAATGAGTTGGTTGAGGAATTGAAGCTTTGCTTCCAGAATCTCTATCCTGTTCCATTGGTCAGTGTGCCTGTTCTTGTACCAATATCAGGCTATTTTGATTACTGTAGCTTTATATGTAAAGTTTGAAGTCTGGAAGTGTGATACCTCCTGCTTTGTTCCTTTTGCTAAGAGTTGTTTTGGCTATTAGTGGTGTTTATGTTTCCATATGAATTTCTGTATTGTCTTTTCTAGGTCTGAGAAGAATGATGTTGGTAACTTAATTTGTACAGATTGAGTTGAATTTGTACAGATTGCCTTTGGTAGGATGGATATTTTAACAATGTTGATTCTTCCTATCCATGAGCATGGAATATTTTACCATTTGTTTGTGTCTTCTTGGATTTTTTTTGAGCAGCAGTTTGTAGTTCTCATTGTCAAGGTCTTTCACTTCTCTGGTTAGGAAGATGCCGAGGTATTTCATTGTTTGTGTAGCTATTGTACATGGGATTGCGCTTTTAATTTGGGTCTCTGCCTGCTTGTTGCTGGTGTATAGGAATGCAACTGTCTTTTTATGCAGTCATTTTCTTTTTTTCAGGATCATATTATGAAATGTATAGAATGTCTAGGGCTTGTTTCTTTTCCTACAGCTTTTGCTGCAGTTGTCTCCATTTTATAACTCACTGTCTTCCCTTTGGGGAAGATGGAGAAGGAAATAAGTGAAAGGAGTTGTGATGAAAACCTTTGAGAGTGAGGAGTGACTGGCTGGAATTTAATGGCTGAGAGATATAAAGACATAAGAGGCTGGGGCCCTTTAGTCTTCTGTGCGTAGGTGTATGTCCAACTTTCAGATAACGAAGAATTAGCTCTCAGAATTCAGACTTCATTCTGGACCTACCAATAGTTTGGTTCATGGATTACTACTAGGGTAGAGTATATATGTCCTGGGGTAGCAGTCCCCAGCTGTTTTGGCATCAGGGACTGGTTTTGTGGAAGACAGTTTTTCTACAGACTGGCATGCGGGGGTGATTTCAGGATGAGCACATAACCTATATTGCACACTTTCTTTTCATCATTATTACATTGTAATATATAATGAAATAGTTATACAACTCACCATTTAAAAAAGAGAGGTGTGGATGAAATTGGTAAATAAAATAATAAACAGGCCCTGTGTGGACTAAAATAAATGTCGGATTCTAACTTAAAGCCTGCCACCAGATACAGCTGTAAAATTGAAGTACATCAGCTCACTTGCCACTCACTGATAAGGTTTTGATATGAGTCTGCAAGCAATTGATTTATGATGGGCTCTGTGTAATCAGACCTCACTGCTGATGTTAATCTGTCTTTTCAGCCACTCCCCAGCACTAGCATCACCGCCTCAGTTCCACCTCAGACCATCAGGCATTAGATTCTCATAAGGAACACACAACCTAGATTCCCTCAAATGTACAGTTAGGGTTCATGCTCCTGTGAGAATCGAATGCTGCTGCTGATCTGACAGGAGTCAAAGCTCAGGCAGTAATGCAAGCTCAGGGGAGCAGCTGTAAAGACAGATAAAGCTTCACTCACTTGCCCTTGCCCGCTGCTCATCTCTTGCTGTGCGGCCCAGTTCCTAACCGGCCACGGATCAGTACCTGTCTGGCCCCGGGGGTTGGTGGCCCCTGTCCTAGGACATGGAAGCCTCTTGTCACCCTTGCCAATCAGGTAGTCTTGGAAAGGGATGAGTACTTTTAAGGCTAGTCAAGTCAGCTTGTGGTGTCTGCCCATGAGGTAGTGAGTGGGCAGCATGGTAAGAGGCAGCATTCAACTTAGGAAGGAAGCCAGGAGTGGCTGCTCTAGACAGTGAGTGGCCGTGAAATCTCCTTCATTCCTCAACAAATCTATGTGTCAGGCACTCATTTGTCAGTGAGCGTTTACTCAGTGCCCATTAAATGAGTCATCGATTTAAGCGCTTTGCTGCTTTTGTGCAAACCTTATCCTTTCTGTCTCAGCCCAGAACTACAGCGTAGGGGCTTAGAAAAAACAGGAAGCCATCAGGAGTGCACTGCAAGACTGACTACATACATGCGGGGAATTTTCAGAGGGACAATCATTCAACCTACATTTATGGAGACCCATTCTGGCCAGACATCCTAATAAGCATTGTAAGAAAAACAAAATGAATAAAACATGTTCTCTGTCCTTGAGGATCTTACAGTCTAGTGGGTAACACAAACAAATAAGGAAATAAGAATAACATAAAGTGATACATTTTGAAATAGAGTGGTAGAGAATGTGCTCCAAGAGAAATCATAAGTGCCAGGCAAGATGTGTAGGAATGCAAGACTCTCCTGACTGGTGCTTGGCAGCTGAGAAGTTGGGTCCAGGCAGCGACGTAAGAGCAGGATGGAGACCTTGAGTGTAACCAGGAGAGATGGGGAATGTGAGCAGTGGGCTGGGGGTGGTCACTCAGCTAGATTTGTGTATATAATTGCAGAGGTGTTCATTTTGTCTTACAGACATAAAGGTCAGTCATTTAAACATCACAAACCTCAGAGAGGTCAAACAACTTAGAGCCACTGAGCAAGACATTGAGAACCAAAATGACAATGTCAGAGATTTTGGGACTGCATCCCAGGGCTCTCTGCCTCAAACAGCAGCTGCGCAGGGTCAAACCAACATGGGTTGTAGAGTTACCTGGTATGGTGTTGGAACTACCCTCATTTCTGTGATGTGTCTACCAGTGTCAAATATTGTTTGTGCTTAATAAATGTTTACTGTGACTATTAATAATAGCATCTAAACAAAATTTCTGCATTTACAAAGCAATTGCTCCATCAGTTATTTTTGTCCCTCTTACCTAAACCTGTCTATTCAGTGGCAACCAGAAGGTCGTTAAAATGCAGAGCTTTGGGGAGATGTGGGTGGGAGGAAATTCTACATCCTGGTGTGGAGGGAACTCTCTGGAGGCAGAGGATGGGTCAGGAGAAGAAGCAGTGTTCAGCATTCCTGGCAAGGCAGACAAAGTCCATGCAGAACTTGGTCCACTGAAATGCCGTGATTTTATTGTCTCAGTTTTAGAATCAGTCCCGTTGGGTGGGACAGCTGAGTTTTCTTCTATAAAATAAGAGCATGTGTCCACAGACAGAAAAATTTCTTACTTTCATCTCTCTGATAGCCTTCATGTAACCAACACTCATTAAATGAGACTCCGATCATATGCCCCAGGCAAATGAGTTTGACTTAAGATTTCAATAGCAATGAAAATTCAAACAATTATACAAAATTAACAATTTGAAAAATATACAACTCTCTCTGTTAAAGAAAAAAAAATTCAACGATACTTAAAACATGGTAAGGAGGACTTTATTTAGGGTCATGGCGATAGGTATGACCACTGTAATGGGGTCTTGAGGTAGGAGGCAGCCATTGGGCTTAACTCTAAACACAGCACAGCTAAGTGAGAATCTATAGCTGCAGAGCAGTGGGGGTGTGGTTTGTGCATGGACATTTACTTACAGGAACATCAGACATAAGTGAGAGTCTGCCTAAATTGACCTAACAAAATTCTTGCTGAAGACAAGCCAGGGTAATCAAATATCACCTAGAGGATGGTGGAGAATTAGGAACCTGATCATATATTAAGAATGATCCAATATCAAGGAGGGTGGCATTCTGGCTAAATGAACTTAGCAGATTTATTTTGCTAAAACTGGACTTTGTAAGGAAGTACACAGATGGAATAGGAGGAGGCTTAGAAGGCTGTCTAAAATTTGGTCAAGCAAAGAATCTTTGTCACCCCCTACAGACATGTTTTTCTAAATTGTCTAGGTAATGTCTTCCATACTGTTTTGGAAATATTGGCAATGGAAAACACAGAGCCCTAGAAAATCCATGAGACTGATCTAACTCTCCTTTCCCACAGAAAGTTGAGGTAGTTTATTAAGAGTCTGGGACATAACTCTGCTAACATTTGGGATTTAATTAATTGTGACCCTACTAGAATAGTCCCAAAGTTCCAAAAACCACTACCAGAGTCCCAAATAATGAGTCTTTCCTGCTTAAACCAACCACCCCAAACAGCTATTTCAATTACATGGGACCATCTTAGCAATAAATGTTACTAAATTTCTGCTGCGTTTGAGAAGCTACAATACATAGTAAGAGATTAACAGGAGAGAGTTCTGACCTTTCAGAGGCTTATAAACTACTTAGAAAACCAGATTAAAAATATAAACTATCAAATGATAAAAATAAACTTAATAAATAAGTTAATCATGTAATATAAGGTAATGGGAGATGGATTTAAATTTTAAGTATGAGTAGTGTCTTAATCACCTTGGGTTCTTATGATAAGAATACCATTGACTAAGTGCCCTAAAAGGCAGATGTTTATTTCTCACAGTTCTGGGACCTGAGAAGTTCAAGATCAAGGCGTAGGCAGAGGCAGAGTCTGGAGACAGTTGCTTCCTCATTATATGTGCACATGGCACAAAGAGCACTTTAGTCTCTTTCTCTTCTTATAAAGGAACTATTCTCACTTATGAGGACTGTACCCTCATTATCTGCTCACCTCCTAAAGACCTTACCTCCTAATACTATCACACTGAGGATTAGTTTTCAACATATGAATCTGGGCTGGGGTGGGCACAACATTCAGTCCATTGCAGAGGATTAGCAGTATCGCCTCAATTAGAAGATGACAGGTGGCCAGGTTCAGTGTCTTAGCCTATAAACCTAGCACTTTGGGTGGCAGAGGCGAGTGGATTGCCTGAACCCATGGGTTCAAGACCATCCTGGGCAATTTGGTGAGATCTCATCACTACAATAAATGAAAAATTAGCCAGGCATATTAGCATGAGTCTGTAGTTACGGCTACTTGGAAGCCTGAGGCAGAAGGATCGCTGGAGCCCAGCAGGTCGAAGCTGGGGTGGCTGTGTAGTCTGGGTGACAGAGTGAAGCTCCAGCTCAAAAAAAAGAAGGTGATAGATGAGTGAAGACTTGGAAGAAGTGAGAATGGTGACCATGATGATCTGGCCGAGAGCATGCTACTTAGAGGGGATGGTCAATGCAAGGTTTTAAGGAAGACTCTGCATAGAGAATGGTGAAGCCACAGAATGGGGAAGATAGTGATCAGAGAGACCCAATATGTAACTAGAGGCCAGGTTGTATAGGATTCTGCGAGCAACCAGAACAGTTTTGGCTTTTACTCCCAGGAAAATGAGAGAATATTGCACAGTTTTGAGAAAGAAGAAATGGCATGGCCTTTTAAATTCTGAAAGGATTATGGTTGTTGTGTCTGACCCCAAGAGGTAGAAAGAAAACAAGGAGACTTGTTAGGAAGCATTGTGGTGATCCAGGCAAAAGACAATGATTGTGACTGGGACCAGAGGTAGATGTGGAGGAGATAAGAAGTGTTCAGATGATCAGTGTGTTTTGAAGACAAAATGTGATAGAATTTTACCTTATTCCCTTCGGGCTGCTATAATAAAAATATCTTAGGCTGGGTGATGTAAACAGCAGAAATTTATTGCTCACAGGTCTGGAGGTTGGAATGGCCAAGATCAAGGCACTCACAGATTTGGTGTCTAATGTGGGCTCACTCTCTACTTCAAAGATGATACCTACTTGCTACCTTCTCATATAGTAAAAGGGGGGAGGAAGTGCACTCAAGCCTCTTTTATGAGGGCACTAATCCCAATCATGAGGGTAGAGCTTTCATGACTTAACCACTTCCCAGAGGCCTCATCTCTGAATACTATCATATTGGTTATTAACTTCCAACAAATACATTTTTGGGGGGACACCAAAATTCAGACCCTAGCACATTTCAAAGTGCAATGTGTATAATTTAAAAAGACTTCACCAAAAAGTTTGAACTTTAGCTAGATTTTCAACAGGGCAAAATTAAAATTGGTGAAAAGAAACAGAAAACTCATATGAGATATTGGAAAGGCACAGCACTAACAAGTACAATCAACTTTTAGAAGGCAATAGGCAGATTAGTTTGACTGAAATTGAAGGTTTAGGAAGATCAGTTGTTTGAGAGTGTTACATGGAAAAGGTAATCAAACATTGCTTTAGGGATCCTTGTTGGATGAGCCTGGTTTTCTGCTACAGCATTGCTGACGGGTGCTTGGTTGAACTCTTCCTGAGTACCTCCGATGGGCTAATTCATTAGTTCAGAAAAACCCCTTCCTCTGGGGGGCAGTTTTTGGTTTTGGAAGATCTCCCAGTATTGAACTGAATCTGCCTTCCTGTGACTGCTAAACATTGGCTCTAGTTCATTTTCAGTCAGTAGTCACAAGTTCATTTATGCAAGAGACATATCTTAAGTGCCTATTAAGTCAAAGTAAGGAAGAGAATTAACGTGACTTTAATTTCTTCTTGCTACCACTGTGAAGGCTATTTTACATTAATTATCTCATTTAACAATCATAGTAATTCTATTATACAAAAGACCCTCTAATCAAACTGTTCTCCTAATACAGATCATATATATACCATCATATAATATCATATAAATACATATATGTGATATGTGTATATATTTGTATATTATACATAAATGTGTATAGAGGGAGATGATAAAGAATATAAAATTAGGTCTTCCTATAGGGGATAGTCCTTTACCAAGGGAGAACAAATAATTCAATTCAACATGTTCTTCTTCCTCCTTCTGCTTAATTTGCCTCTAGTGTGGTTTGTCAGTGGCTGAGTGTTAAGGTGGACCTAGGGACAGAGGGCATTAGTAATGTGCTCGCATTTACTCTAACCTAGACTTTAAGGGTGAAGAATGGATGTGTGAGTAAGCATGACATTCGTGTGCACTGCCACCCAGTTTACCAGGTGACAGAGTAGAGAAATATTTGGATAGAAGCCTCAGCTTCTCGGAAGGCTGAGGCAGAAGGATTGCCGGAGCCCAGCAGGTCGAGGCTGCGGTGGCCGGGAGCAGCCACTGCACTCCAGTCTGGGCGACAGAGTGAGACTCCAACTCAAAAAAAAGAAGTCAAGAATAGACACCAAACAGAGTGACTGTGGGGAGCAAGGCAGGAATTTAGTTCTAGAAACCATGCCAAGTCCAATAGTAGGTTCCGTTATTCCCAGTTCATAGAGGAGGGTTAGGGCTAGACAGGTTCAGGAAACATCTCCAGGTCAAAGTTCGTAAGGGGAAGGGTCAGGGAGGAATGCCACACTAACCAACTCTAAGTACCTTTGTGGTTCCTAGGGACAGTATAAGGCATGGCCGGGGAACTAGGGAAGAAGAGGCAAGACCCAGAGCCTGTCTTCACATTGCTCACAGACTGTTGGGAGGTGCATAGAAGTGAAATAAGCCAAGGTATAAAGGCATAGAAGCATGAATGCTACGGGAGACTACAGGAGACCACAGGGGTGCAACATTACTTCTGGCTAGGATTTCCAGGAGTTTGGAGGGGGAATGAGATTTTTAGTAAATGGAGATGATCAGAGAAAAGAGAAGATAAGATAACTAAAGATGGGGAGTGGAGAAACCATAGGTGGGATAAGTAGATAGTTTCATTTGACTCAAGTGCAAAGTTCATGAAGGGAAGCGATATGAACAGAGGTTGGAAACTATTGTAAGGGCCAGATCACAAAGGATCACGAGTGACTTACTGTGTTTGATACCAAGGATTAACCAAAGATTCTTGAAAGTTTTGAACAATGAATAACTTGGCCAAAGCTTTGTGCATTGACTCTGGCTTCTAAGAGCCCAGAGGATAATTTAGTTCCTTTGAACAGAGTAGTCCCTAACATGCTTAAAAGAGATGATCTATTCCCCTTCTGTTTTGAAGTTAGGAACCTCCATTCTTCAAAAAAAAATTATTATCTTTAAAGCATGATTTCAACCTCCATAGCATCCTGGTCACCCTGCCCTGGACACATTATAGGTTATTGGCAAGCAATTAACATTTACTAAAATCTTACAATAGGATAGGAACTATGGTGAAGATTTTAAATGGGTTATCTTATTTAGACATCGCAATAGCCTTATAAGGAAGATGTTATTTTATTCTCATCAGACTGATGGGAAATCTGAGGTTTAGAGAGGTTGTGTAAGTTGCCCAGGGCTAGTGAATGTCATAGGTGGAATCCAAACTTAGGTTTTCTGCCCATAAGGCCCAAGCTCCTAAAAACTATTTTACCCACGCTCACCCTACTCCTTCCACCTCAATAAGAAAGAGGCTCTGTTGCAGCTTTGGTGGAGATAACAGACCACCAGACAACCTTTCCTTTTCTGGGTCTCAGTTTTTTTAACACTAAATAAGAACTCTGGACCAGAATCTCTCAAAGGTCCAGTTCTGACAATTAATACGGAAGTTTTATTTTTTCATGTAAATAATTGCAGTCTAATAAGTTCAGGGTAACAGAGTGTGCATTTATTGAACAAATCCTGCTCAAGAATGGCAAAGGAATGAATTCCAAATGCCATTCATTCTTAGGATAACCCTAGGAAAATCCCATTTGCCTTCCAATAGAGTATTTTACATAAACCAGAAAGTTAATGGATCCTGTGTGATAATGTGTGCCACATGTGTAAAACATACCTGAAATTAGATATAATCTTGGATCCACATAGCATTTTTCTTTTCATAATAATAACAATAATAATGTATTGATGACTGGGAAGAAGGGGAAGGAAATGTGCTTCTAACTGGTACAGAGAAAAGAAATCCAATAACCTCTTTTACCTTTTAGCACTAAAAGCTTGAATTAAAATGATTGAGCACTACGCTGTAAATGTAAATATAAAAGCGTATGGAAATGTGAGAAAATAATCCCAGCCATGATGAAAGTAAGGGGTGTTTAGACTGGTTGTGACCAGATGGAACAGGCAGGCGCCTCTAGAGACAGGTGGCTTCACTCAGATGGACCTCCGTCATCAGCTAGGGTGAAATGGCCAGCTTTAAAAAGCGAGGTAGGATGGTAAGATCCTCGCCACAGGGTCATATCTCATGATCTTTACTCATGCCTCTGTCTTGGCCAGACCAGTGTCCCTGTAGCCAGACCACCCTGACCCACTGGACAATACAACAGCCATTCCAGTCCTGTTTTAGAATGAGACAAAGCAGGAACCCTCTCTTAGGGACTTGTACAATATCTTCCCCCTACCCAAGCATGGAAATAAAAGGAAAATCTTGAGTTCCTTCAAAGCAAATTCCCAATTCCCGGCGTCTGGTAGCCCTGAGAAGTAAATCAGCAACTTGATAAGCAAGAAGTTAATAGTAGCTTAAAACAATGGAAAACAGTTAGAGGCCCAAGATGTTTGGTTACCTGTAGAAACTAAAGTTAACATCTTTTTTTTTTTTTTTGAATTGGAGTCTCACTCTTTCGCCCAGACTGGAGTGCAGTGGCCGCTTCTGGCCACCGCAGCCTCGACCTGCTGGGCTACGGCGATCCTTCCGCTTCAGCCTTCCGAGTAGCCGGAATTACAGGCATGCGCTACCACGCCCGGCTGATTTTTTGATTTATTGTAGAGATGAGGTCTCGCCAAGTTGCCCAGGCGGGTCTCGAACCCGCGGGCTCAGGCAATCCACTCACCTCAGCCTCCCAAAGGCGCGGGATTACAGGCTGAGCCACAGAGCCCGGCTTAAAGTTAACATCTTAACATATGTCCCTGAGTTGTTTTCCAGAAACCTGGGCCCCCACCAAACAGATCCCCTGGCCTGTAAACCTCAGATTAAGGGGAACTGAGGGCTGAACTCTGCCTGCCATTTTTTTTTTGTCGTGAATTTTTTTCCGGAGTCTGGAGGAGGTCTTACCCATGAGCCAGAGTTAACAGTCTTAACTGCTGATTGCAGATTCTTAGACACAACTTTACCTTCTTAACCAATCACAAATCAGAAAATCCACTTATGACCTGTGGACCCCCTCACCCCTCCTCCACGGCTTCAAGAAGTACCGCCTTTTTAGGTCAAACCAATGTGTATCCTCCATGCATAGCTGTATGAATTTGCCTGTGGCTTCTGCCTCCTTGCCTTTAAAAACCCTTACCTGCAAGTCCTGGGGGAGGCTGGGTCTTAAGCGTGAACTGCCCAGTTCTCCTTGCTTGGTGCCCTGCAAATAAACGCCTCCTTTTTCCTGCTGTAAATCTCAGTGTGGATGTTTGGCCTTACTGTACTGGGCAAACACACCCCAGTTGAATTTGGTAACAATAAGTGCCACGCCCATCCTCTCTCTGGTTTTGTGAATTCTGGATCTAATCTCTTGGCTCTTGGTTCTTGTCTACATGGATCTACCGCAGGTCTTCCGGGCTCTTGTCACATCTGCTGAGTTGGAGTTTCTGTCCTGACTTCTTTCAAGCATTCCCACCCCATTGTTGCCTGACATATGACTCTTTAGACCATACATTTAGATTGTCAGTTTAATTGTCTATGTGCTAAATTCTCTGCCTTGAACTTGCCTTTCAGTCAGCTTGCCTCTGTGTTCAAGATATTTTTTCATCCTCCTCCTTAAATAGAGGAGGCCAAACGAGGTGCTGTCTCACAGGCAAAAAAACTTCTCACCTTAGATCAAAGTGTGTTTGGGGTAAAGAAGGAATCCTGGAAGTTATGTCACAGAGATGGTGCTGAGAGTGAAGATGGGAAAGTTATCTCAAATTGAGTCATTCTTTTTCAGAGCTAGGTGAAGAATGGGAGTCAAGGCATAGAGTCAAACAAAGGCTATCAGAGAAATAAGAGGTGGAAAAGAACAGCGAGTGACTTCGAGGTAGTATGGATGAATCTGTAGGCAGCGAACCGTTGCCTGCAGCCACTGACAGGCGCATGAAGCTGGGGACTGGGCAGAGGTTCATTCATATTTGATGGGACCTCTAATTCAGTGGCTGAGATTTAGGGTTCTGAGTCAGAAAGATGGATTTGCATCCCAGCTCTAGTCACTGTTAGCTACGCTGTGATCGTTCCAGAATTTCTACACCAATGTGCCCGAGGGGAGCCATCTGGTGGGAATAAGAACTTGGGAACTTGTCTTGAAGTAGCCTTGGCATGCTACGATAAGTAATATTGAAGAGAATTAAATGTCCATATCTACGAGTGCCTGAGGGTAGGATGACAGAGCAGTATTAGTCAACTATTGTCACAGTAATGCTGCATAACAAACAACCACACAATCTCAACAGCATATATCAATATGCTTTAATTTCCATGTGCACTGGTTTGCAGGTCAGCTGAGGGTAGCTCTGCTTCAGACTGTGGGTCTGTGGGTCACTGGAGATCACTCTGGGTCACTGTGGGTCAACTCATCCATGTGGTATTAGGTAAGTCTGGCTTCAAGCAGAGGACTGGATCCAGGTTTGCTCTACATGTCTGACAACTTCCTTGAACAAGTGACTACCTTAGGTATATTCAACTCATGTGGAAAGGCAGCACAAGGGAGTAAGCCCAACCTCATTTTAGGCTTTTCCTCAAGTCACATCCAGTAACACCCCATCAATCAACACAAGTTTCAAGGCCAAGCCCAATCCATGTGATAAGAAAGTACATACATTCCCACCACTCTGATGACTTAGAAAAACGGGTGTGGACATATAACCAACAGTAGTGAAAAGTTGAGACCAAGTAAACTTTTGGTAGAGTAGCATACTGCTTGGCCTTGCACAAGACTCTTAAAATTTCTAACTTAAACTTCCAGTTTCTCTTTTGTACATTTAGACTGATATAACTCAGAAGAGCGCAGAAGGAAATGGAGTGGATTCTGAAGCCAGACTCACTGGTTGACATCTTAGTTCTATTTGACATCTTAGTAACTAGCTGTGTGCTTGGGTTTCCTCTTTTGTAACATGGGTACAATGACAGTGACAGTACTTCTTTCCAGGATTGTTGAGACATTAGAAGAGTAAACGTCTGTAAATTACTTAGGAAATCACCTGGCACAGAACCTGCTAGATGTGGATGGCACATCCAAAACTCCCAGCCTCCTTGTGGTCCACTCTCAACACACTCGCTGTCTCTCTTGTCCTCTGCCCTAGCTTTTGCTCCCACCCCACTGTTTAGTCTGTGCTTATTCATCCCTGTCTGACTCTCCTCCAAGCTCACCACCTCCAGGCGAACACATTCCAGTGAGCCTCACCTTTCCTCCCAAACCTACATTTCCTCCACATGTCTCCACCTTGGGCCTCCTTCAAGGCTTGCTGAGGCCTCAGGGCCTATATGATTTGAGGTCATACAGTAAGCATGAGGAGGGAGTCTGGAATTCCAAAGAAAGCAAAGGAGAGAAAGTGTGGAAGCCCAGTAATAACATGGGTATATTTAGACTTCTGGGACCCACAATGGTCCCTGTGGTGACACACTTAGTGGAGCTGGGGGCTGGCAGGGACTTGGAGCCTTGTGAACACCGGGGTCCACAAAGTCTTGCTTTTATACTTACTGATATTTATCTTCATAATTCTGGTTTCTCTCATTTCTGGCTTTACCAACAAATTTGTAAGTTAGAGTCTGTATTTTGCATCTTATAACTACATTACTCTAGGAGACCATAAACTCCAAAGAGCCAAGACTTCATCTTATTTGTGTTTGCAGCCACCACTCTCTCCTTTCCTCTGACATACTCCCCTCTGTTGTGCCTACCATGAAGTTTTGTGCATAGTAGGAGCTCTCTATTTATGAAATAAAATATTGCACCAACCTGCAAATAAATCACTGCCATGGTTACTGTCAGAGATGGGTTAGCCACGTCTGCCTCACTTCCTGGAATACCTAGGATATCAAAATTGCAGAACATAACCACACACACACATCTTCATATCGAAATGTGCACACAACACACACACACGCACACACACACACGCACATATACACACACACTTAGAATTTAATCACCTTATGTATCCTCTGGGTTACCAGAATTGGGAGCAAAGAAAATGCAAAAAAGAAAGATTGACAAAAAAATTTCTCATTTTAAACATTGCAGCAAATTCCATTAATTATGTTGTGATGCAATTAAGCATTTCATTTCAGAGCTATTAAAGCTTAAATTATTTATTAATAATTACAGATCATTACCTGATAGTGTTCACTCTGCAGAACAGGTGATGAATAATTTATCAGCTTTGACATGGTTTCCTCCCCACAGCCCTCTCTGGATAGTGTCTATATTTGTACATGTCAGCTTGCCAGTATATGTGCCTGTTTGTGTGAACCTACCTGTTCCTTCTGTTTATGAAAGAGCTTCCTGAATTCTGAATGTAGTTTAAAACATTTCACTCTTAAAGTTTTATGACAGATTATAGGTAAGACAGAAATAGTGGTAATGTTATATAGATAAAACGTGCATTTTCTTTTCGTGGTTGAGATGGACTTCAGTTCTAAGAGTAAAATAGAATTACACTTATTCATTGTAGTAGCTTTTTCCTATTCCCCTCTTCTCGCTTCCAACATTTTTAATAATGCTTATTGCATTATTACTATATACAGGCATGAGCACAAATGAATACTTTAGCTTAAATGCTGTTTAAAGATTGTTTTATCAAAACTGAAACAGAATTATTTAATACTAAATGTATAAAAGTATCTCAGGATGAAATCAATGCAAGCAGTAATTGACAAGTGGACTCTGATGTTACATACAGATAAAGACCAAAGTCTAGTTATCATTAAACCTAGCCAATTAATTTTAACATCATTCGGAGTGTTTTGTCCTAATGCTATGTCTGGAAAGAACTCTAACTGATGTCACCCATTACCTACACTGGGAAACTCCTCAAGACTTACATACCAAGAGCACAGCTACACTTGAGTAACTTAACCACATACTATCTATATGAACATAATATAGTGTTATCTACTTTAGGAGTCTAAGCTGGAGACCTTGTCTTCATTCAAGAGATAGTTTTTGAGTCTCTAAGTGATGTCAGCACTCTGCTAGATGCTGGAGATATAGTAGTAAATAGGCTGAGGTGGGAAACTTCACTGGAGTCAAAACCCAATTGGAACAGCTTTATAACATGCTCTTTTCCCATTGATCGTCCATCATTCCGCTATTCTGGTGATTTGTCCAGAAATGGGGACAAAACTTTCTATTCCAAGACAAAATTGATTTCTGATACAAAAATCAATCCATTTATCATGGCATGTTCTCTACCTTTAACTCTGTGGGTCCACTGACCGTTAGCTCTTCAAAGCATAGTACATTTATTGCCCTATGTTGTGGATGGATTCAGATTAAGGAGACGTGTTTTTGTAGACATTCTGCCAGACTCTAGACAGGGATGGTAAGGAGGACTAGTGTTTCCTAAGTCATTATAACTTTTCTCCAAACTCCATCAGCCTCAGACCTCATTCCTCACATCAGGGGTTGTTCCTTATGCTGTGATGCTGTCTCCTCTACTCCAGGGTTGTTTCCAGATACATCTTTTTATTGCAGTAAAATACATGTAAGTGTACAATTTGGTGAAATTGAAAGTATTCACAATATTGTAAAACTATCACCACTATTTATATCCAGAAGTTTTTCATCATTCTCAACAAAGACGGTACCTAAACACCAAACCCCCCAATCTCTCTCACCGACAGTCCCTGGCAACCATTATTTTACTTTCTGTCTCTATGAATTTTCTTAGTTAAATACCTCATATAAGTAGAATGGTACAACATTTGCCCCTCTGTGTCTGACTTATTTTGCTAAGCAGTGTTTTCAAGGTCCATTCATGTTGTAAAATATGTCAAAATTTCACACTTTTTAAAAAGTGGTGTAATATTCTACTGTATGTATGTACCATATTTTGTTTATCCATTCATCTATTAATAGACATTTGGGTAATTTCTAACTTTTAACATTATTGTTAATAATGTTGCTATGACTGTTGGAATATAAATATCTGCATCCTTACTTTTAATTTTTTTGAATATCTACCCAGGAGGGAAATTGCTGGATCAATGGCAGTTCTGTGTCTCACCATTGAGAAGCTGCCAAACTGTTTACCACAGAGGCTGAACCATTTTACATTCTCACCAGTAATATATGAAGGTCCCAATTTCTCCACAACCTGTTAATAGGTGCTTTAATGCTTATAACTGTGATGCTTTCTTGCTGTACTGAAACATTTATTAATATGTAATGCCTTTTTTGTTTGTCACCTCATTTGATGTAAAGTCTGTATTAGGATGGCTATGACAATTCTCTTTTGATAACAATTTGCATGGACTGGTTTTTCCATTCTTTCAATTTCAACCTATTTGTGTGCATATAGTTGAATCATGTTTGTTTGTTTTTTTAAAGTCTATTCAGCCAATCTCTGTGTTTTGACTTGAAAGTTTAATTCATTTACATATAAAGTAATTACTGATGAGGAGGGACTTACTTCTGCCATTTTGCTATTTGTTTTAGACATGCCTGAATGCATTTTTGTCCCTTACTTCTTCCATACTGCCTTCTTTTGTATTTAATTGATTTTTTATGGTGAAACATCTCTTCTCATTTTTTGGTGTGTATATGCCTTAGCTATTTTCTTCATGATTACCATAGAGATTACATTTCACATCCTAAAGTTATGACACTCTGATTTGAATTTGTACCAACTTAACTTTAGTGGCATATAAAAACTCTATTCCTATACAGTTTTTCTCCCCACCCCTTTTTGTTATTGATGTTACATATTATGTCTTTATATGTTGTGTGCATAACAGGTTGATAATTGTTTCTATGCATTTGTTTTTTAAATCATGTAAAATGTAAAATTACAAAGTAATATTGCAACAATATCAACTTTTAGAATTGCTTGTATTTATCTTTTAGCAGCAATCTTTTTATTTAACAAGATTAAAACATCTTTTCATTTAACAACTTCCAGTTACTGTCTAATTTCTTCTCATTTCAACTTTAAGAAATCCTTTTAGAATTTTCTGTAGGGCAAGTCTAGTAGTAACATACTTCCTCAGACTTTTTTTTTAAATCTGAAAATGTCTTAATTTATTTCTCATTTTTGAAAGACAGATTTGTCATATGTAAAATTTTTGATTGATGGTTTTTTTTTAATTTTAGTGTTTTGAATATGTCACCCACTACCTTCTGGCCTCTTGAAGAAACTTTGGGGGTTTTGGTGAAAAATTGATAACTATCTTGCTAAAAATGACTTATATGAGATCAGTGGATTCTCTCTTGCTGTTTTTAAGAATATTTCTTTGTTTTTTGAGATTTTGAGCATAATCTACCTTGGTGTAGGTGATTTTGAGTTTATTCTACTTGTAGTTCACTGGGACTGTCAATTTGGGGAAGCTTTCACCATTGCTTCTTCAAGTATTCCTTCTGCCTCTTTCTCCCTCTCCTTCTGGGATTCACACAATGAGTATGTTAGTCTATGTGATGGAGTGCCGTGGGGCCCTTAGGTTCTGTTCATTTTGTTTTAATTCCTTTTTATCTTTTCCTCAGACTCAGTAATTTTACTTGTCCTCTCTCCAAGTTTGCTGATTAGTTCTTCTGCTTACTCAAATCTGCTTTTGAGCCAGAGTATTTTTATATCTGTTTTTGCAATTTTCAGTTTTAGAATTTTTTAATTCCCTTTTGTAATCTCTACATTTTTACTGATATATATATTTTTTGTTCACACATTGCTTTCCTGTTTTTGTCCAAATCTTTCTTTAGCTCGTTGAGATTTTTCTTCCAAATTCTTTATCTAGTAATTCTGGCATTTGGGCTTTCTCAGGTACATTTTCTGTACATTTATATGGTTACTTTGAATGGACCACTCTTTTATGTTTCTTTGTATGCCTTAACAATTTTTGGTTTTTTTGTTGTTGAAAATTGAATATTTGACCTTATATTGTGGTAACTCTGGAAATCAAATTTTCGCCTGCTCTCCTTCTCTCCTCATCCAGGGTTCACTGTTATTTTGTTTTTAATTGCAGCAAAATGTCTTTGTGCTAGGGATCAACCAGAGGTGAAAGTTTGTGGTCTTACCAGGTGTTTTCTGAGGCTATGCCATTCCCTGAGCAGGAATAGTGGCTTAAATTTCCCAATTTGTTGCTGATGTTTTAAACTATCAAATACAAAAATTATCTAGAAGTCACTTAAATTATCTAGAAGTCACTTCACCAGTTGAAGATTGAAACAATTTCCAGCCTCTATGCCTGCATCTAAGTAATTAGAATACAGAACCCCACTATCTGGAGGACAAAGTCGTTCTTGTTTACCCCAGCCCCAGTAAGACATGCCAAGAATGTGAGTTGCTGGGCCCACAGATACTTGTCACTGGGGCTAGAGGTGGGGATAGGAGGCAACTACAGAGCTGAAGGATTAACCTGATGGATATGAACTGCAATTTACCAGTCAAGCTTTCCCCTGGATGCTGTAAGTGTTCAGACAGATTCCATTGTTCCAAAAATTGTTCATTCAGTTTTGTTAGTAAAATTGTTGTTAGGCGGAAAGACAGATTCCTGGTGTTTTTATTAGACCATCTTTCCTTAAATCACTTTTCTCTAAAGGTGTTTTTTAAAAGGACAAAGCATTGAAGCAAGGTGGCGCCAGTCAACCCAAGGGGGCTTCTTCTCACAAGGACTATTCCCTCAAGAGATCATCTTTAAAAGACTGCATGCACCAGTGGGCTTCTTTGCACATCTGCAGCTCCAGAGCCTTGGATGTACCAAATTCATTGAACCAAAGAAGGACAAAATCACACTCTGCTGTGATTTGAAACATCTTTCAAATATGTATTAAACTATAGTTATCTACTGAGAGTCTGAGATCTAAAAGGCATTAGGGGATTTGTAGCCATGTATAACACCGAGTCTTCGCTCTTGAGGAGTTTATAATCTAGACATAATTTTTAAAAATAAACAGCTTCTTTGCTGGGAGCCAAATGTTGCCTTATGCCTTAAAGAAAAAGCACCACGGTTGAAAAAAAATGTGATTGCTGTGTGCTGGGAACATTATAAAATACATGAGCTATTAGGGATAGGAAGGGGACAAGGGAAAAACAAAGCTTGAAGACTGGATAGCAGTGTAAGGAAAACTGCCAAAAAAAGAAACACTCAGGAGAAATATTTATGGTGGAGACCAGGACTAGTATAAACTTATAGATGAGCTTGGCTCGGAAAGAGGGTGCTGAGAATTGAGACTGAAAGGTTTACAGTTGGTCAGCAGTGACCTGATTGTTTATACTTTATATCTTTTTCTTAAATAAATATCTTATTTACACAAAAAGTGTAAATGACTGCATGAATAAATAAAATAACAAACTGTGTATTTGCAACTCAACTTATAGGGGAAAAAGAAGTTACACATTGTAGCTGAAGTTCCTCATATACCCAACTTAGACCATATTCCCTTTTCTTCCCTAACCAGAGAGGTGCCTCTTACTGAAATTCCAGGCTTATTTTTCCTATGCATATCTTAATATGTTTCTATATGTAACTCTAAAAAATATGCAGCATTACCTTTCACATTTCAAAATTTTACATAAATGTTATTATAATGGAGGGTTCTTTCTGAAATTTTTTTTTCACGGTGATTTTTATCTATATGATACCTCTAGCTATAGATCACTTGGCAAGAGAATTTTTGTAATGCCTTGGGTAGGATCTTGGTAGGCCTAAATTATGAATTTCAGAAAACTAATCTGAAAGGACAGTTTTGAGACAATTATCCCATTGCTATCAGTAATTTTTTTAGAGAAGTTATTTTATATTTTCTCTTAAAACACAATTGTAGCTATTTATAAAAATCATACTTTAGACTCTTTCCACACTTAATTTTAGAGCTTGAAGGGATTACTGTGACTCAACAAAAGCTTAGAAATCTTTCGACTGCTATCTTGCTTGGGCTTATCCATTTCCATCACACTGTCTCTGAGCTGGTCAGTCCAATGTTATGGTGTCTAATTGACCTATCTCCATAGACTCTAAGGAGAAGAAGGAAGAAATGGAAAGTTATTATATTTTAAATCAAAATGCAAGATTTTAAAAAAACTTTTTATATAAAGGGCCAGATAGCAAAAAAATTAGACATTGTGAGTCATATCATCTCTGCTGGAGCTACTCAAATCCAATGCTGTAGCGTACAAAACAGCCAGACAATATGTAAACAAATGGTTATGGCTGTGTTCTAATGAAGCTTTCTTTTTTTTTAGTTTGGTTGGAGTTGCTGACCCAGGCCTACAAAAATGTAGTCAGAGTAAGACTGAGACACTGGAGTTGAGGATTTCCTAGAGAACTTGAATTTTTATCCTTTTTGTGCTCCAGTCCCTGATTTAGTGGGATAGCTAATATTAACCTCTTTCATATGAGCTGTGTGAGGACTCATTACTAATGAAAGACACCTAACATTCTTGGCTACCACAACACAAACTATCTAGTTTTCTTTCCTTTCAAATTGTTTATTCTTGTTCATCAGAGTTTTGACTAAAATGCCAGCTATGTATAACCCATTTTCCTTATCAGTGTATACCTAAAGGAGCTATTTTATTTCTGAACATTATACAAATTAACAATTACTTTCAACAGCGTAAATATATATAATGCTGGTTTCCCCAAGGCTACATCAATTGAGAGCGTAATTATGGGAAATTGGTCACAATGACAGTAGTCTCTGGTTTATAGATTTTTTTTTAAAGAAAAAGATCTAGAGAAAAAGACCTACAAATATTGTCTTCTATATTTAAGGAACCCCAGGCTTGTCTACAAAGTGTCCCCAAGTAGTTATTGCAATCTTCCAGCTGATCACCAGGACACCTTTTTATGTTTTTCTCACTCACCTCTGATGATACAGACTTTCATTTTATCAGCACCTTACGTTCATCTCTTTACTAGAGATTGGCTCAAGACCCCAAGGGGTAGAATAGGAAGATAATATGAGTGACACCAAACCGTGCTACTTTTGAAATCTTCCTTCCTCTAAACATGTAGACAAGGTTCCTGGACGTAGTAGGTAAACTCTAAGACCAATCCAGTCTCACAGCATAAGACAGTTAGTACATTCAAAGGGAAGAAGAGAGTTTAATAAAGCAACTGTAATAGAATGCAAAGGGATGGTTAGGATTGGGGGACCAAAGAGAGGTAGTATAGTACCATCAGAACTAACTCCTAAGTCTGGGACTTAAGGAGCAGGGGTAGAGAGTGGTTTTCAGGGCCCCGGAGAAGATAGCTCTATGACAAGGCTGCCAGGCAGAAGCTCTGACCTTCCAGAGAGGATACAACCAACCCATGATGACTTGACAAAGAGAGGGCTGGAGGCCTCCCCTTCAAACTGCTGCTGGAATTTAGGTGCCTTTCACTGGTAATGAATTCCCACATAACTTCCTTTGGTTTCCTGCTGGCCAGTTATAAACAGACAGCCAGGGGACAAGAAAGTGGTTGTGGTTCAGACATGGCAGCTTTCCAGGGGCCCTGGGAAATGAACATTACACCTATTCATGCTGTTGAAATAAATAACTAATTCGTATAATGCTGAGAAGTAAAATAGCTCCTTTAGGGAGTATATAATGATAAGGAAAAATGGGTCACTGGCATTCTTGTCAAAAATTTGATGAACCAGAATAAACAGTTTGAGAAGAAAGAGAACTAGACCTTTAGTGTGTGGTAGTAAAAAACTTCAGGTGCATTTTATTGAGAATAAATCCCCAAACAGCTTCATTTGGCCTTCCAGTCCCATATCTAACCAGAAGCCAAGAGAAAGAAAGCCATTGTGTTTCATGCAGGTTAGTTTTCCAGAGCACAGACTTGGGTGGATAAGGACAAAAAGCAGATATGGAGAAGCAAACAGAAGTCCAGCCTACTCTCCCTCTGTTTTTCCAAAGAATGAGCTCTTCTCTTGTCTTTTCACTCTCTGAGAGGTTAAGAATTGTCCTTTGTTTTCTCAAAGAACTGAAAGCTGAGCTTCCATACAATCCAGCAATCCCTCTTCTGGGAGTATACCCAGAGGAACATAAATTGCTCTACCAAAAAGATGCCTGCATGCGTATTTTTTTTTTTTTGCAGCACTATTCCCAATAGCAAAAGCATGGAACCAATCCAAATGTCCAACGAGAGTGAACTAGATAAAGAAAACGTTGCACATATACACAATGGAATGTTATGCAACTATAAAGAAGAACAAAATCATGGCCTTCGCAGCAACATGGGTGCACCTGGAGAACACCATACTAAGTAAACTATCACAGAAACAAAGAACTGAATACTGCATCATAAGCTGGCCCTAATCACAGGTCACAGAAGTCCAAACTTCACTTGCACACAACTTACTTATGTAGTCAATCCTCACTTGTACCCAGTAACTCTAAAAGAAAAAATAAAATAAGATAGTAGAACATGATGAAAAAAAAAAATATCCCTTGCTTTGGATTTCAGCCTTTATCATTCCATGAAGAGGCCCATCAGAAATGCATCTAATATTAGGGTAATATTAGCAACATGGATTCCAAAGTCCAACTGCATGTGTTTAAATCCTGGCTCCATCCTAACCACCCTAACTGGGTGCTGGGGCAAATCATTTAAAATCAATATGCCTCAGTTCCCTTATTTACAACATGAAGATAATAACAGAACTACCTCATGAGGTCATGAATGGTAAGTAAGTAACCGGAAGGATGTCTGGCACATAGTAGGCATTATCATTATATATAGGTTAGCTTGTATTTATTTATTTATTTAATTGAGATCTTACTCTGTTGCTTAGGTTGGAGTGCAGTGGCATGCTCACAGCTCATCCCAGCTTTGACCTCCTGGGCTCTGGAGATCCTCTCGCCTCAGCCTCTTGAGAGTAACTGGAACTATAGACTCATACCACCATGCCTGACTTATTTTTTTTTTATTTTTGTAGAGATGAGGTCTTGCTATATTGCCCAGGTTAGTCTTGTACTCCAGGCACAAGCAATCCTTCCACCTTGGCCTCCCAAAGTGATGGAATTACAGGTGTGAGTCACTGCAACCTGCTAGGTTACCTATTTTTGATATCAGACCCAGGCTGATGTAATCTATTGCTGTTTAGACACTTATATATCATAATAGGAACAAGTTCAGGGCATGGATCTGGGGTCCTTGCTATGTGCCCATACACTTTAATTAATGCTTAGACATGAGGACAATACTCTGATTTTATTTCTAATACTTTCTGACTCGAGATTTTTGTGGAATCTTTTCCCACAAAATCTATGAGAGCTGTTTCCAGCCTAACCTTGTTTGAGTCCTCTCTGTTTGTTTCATGTCTCAGCCTTTGTCCATGCTTCCTGCCAGTTCATGCCCTCCTTATATTGGGCCTGTTTAGCTGTACAGAATTCAGTCTCTGTCTTCAGTGATGCATGGGTCAAACTCAGCAATATCTGCGATGTTAAAAGTATATTTCTATGACTCTCTATATTTCAATTTTGACCGGTTACTTTACAGATCTGTTCTAAGCTTGGGTATAAACAAGTTCATTCTACCTCGACTTGAGCTCTCCAGACATCCTGCTCCAGCTTCCAGTTGGCAACACCAGAGAGGAGTCCCACTCTTCCCACCTGGAAGTGCTCAAAGTGGTGCATTCATTATCTATTGTCCTGTAATAAATCGCCCCTTGTTGTACCAGTTTCACACAAACATGGATTATTTCACAGTTTCTGAGGGTCAGCGAAGCAGTCATGACTTAGTTGGATGCCTCTGCCTCTGGGTCTCTCACAAGACTGCAATCAAGGTATTGGCTAAGGCTGTGGTCACACTGAGGTTCCACTGAGAGAGGATGCTCTTCCAAATTCACTCACACGGCTCTTGGCAGTCTCAGTCTGTTGGCCTAGACATCAGTTCCTCGCTGCATGAGCCTCTCCTTAGCGTAGCACGTAAAATGGAAGATGGTTTCCCTCAGAGAAAGCAAGTAAGTGAGCCAGGGAGGGTACCTGAGACGGAAAATACGGTCTTTGTAACCTAATCTCAGAAATGACTTCCATTGCCTCTGTTGCATTTTATTTGCTTGAAATTACTAAATCCAGCCCACACTCAAGAGTGTGAATACTTATGTAAAGGTGTGAATACCAGGAGATGGGGATGACTTGAGACCGTTTTGGAGGCTACCCACCAGAAGTAGCATAAAATTTGATGTAGATTTGAATGGCTTTGGGTGAGAAAAAACCCCTTCTAAGTTGAGTTCTACTAGAAAGAGTTCTCTGACTACAGAAAAATAATTTCTCCTTGGCTACCTTCTATTTTGTATTAAACAATATCCATCAGAATGTAGCTACCTGGGGTTCTATTACTTAACCTTTTAGTACTCACTTCTATGTGAACCGTAAATATAGTTTGTAAGCTATAAACTATCCACGTGGATTTTTTGTCAGTCCTGGAAATTTCAACTACTCCTACAACTTCAGTTATCACTTCTGTAGACAATTCTGAAAATCTTCTACAATCTCCAAGCTCACTCTCACCTCAGCCTGTAGCTTTCAAAGGTCCTGTCAGAACCTCCAAGTGGTGAGTCCAAAATGGATCTCTTCAACTCCTTGATTTTTCTGTTCCCACTACCTTAAGCAGTGGCATTGCCATTTCTTGATTAATCCCAGGTGGAAACTCTGGAGTGGTTGTCAAATTGTTCTTTTCTCTCACTATTCATAACTAGTTGTCAAATTATATTGATTTAGGGAACTGGGTAGCATAGTAGAAGCCATATGAGCTTTAGAAACTGGCTTGATTGGGTTAAAATCCTGGATCCACCAATTATTATTTCAACATTTAAGTGTGTTTGGCAGGAGAAGTAGAGTGGAGAAAGTACTGGAAGAAAAAGTTAGGAAAACTTTGAATGTCATCTGAGTTATAAATTATTTATGTAGTAGAGAATCATTAAAATATTTTTGAGAAAAAGGTGTGAATTTTGAAGCTAACTCTGAAACAATTTTCTTCCTTTCTTTTTCTTTCTTTCTTCTTTCTTTCTTTCTTCTTTCTTTCCTTCCTTCTTTCCTTCCTTCCTTCCTTCCTTCCTTCCTTCCTTCTTTCTTTCTTTCTTTCTTTCTTCCCTCCCTTTCTTCCTTGACTTTCTCCCTCCCTCCCTTCCTCCTTTCTTCCTTTTTTAAATCTTCTCTTCATCCTGTCTTTCTTCCTTCATATTTGTGAAGTAGAAAGAGTGAAGGAAGAATTTCCTGATTGGATGCCCCTCCCCTGAAGAATTACCTCATCCCTCAGGTCACCAGAGCACTGTTTGCTCCTCTTACTATGTACTCAAACTACTTTCAGGATGCTTGTGGATAGACTTGTCTTTTCTCACCCATAGGCTTGGGCTCTGCCAGGGAAGTAAGGAGCTCTGTTATTAAGTGTTGAATTTTCTATGGTTGTTACCTCAAGTCATTTCATGTGGTTAGTGCATTATAAATTACTGTTAAATTAGTTAATTAAAACTCCAGAGTTACTTTGAGTTCTTGAAGCTCATTGTGGTGGGCAGCTTCTGAGGGGACTCCCGATGGTTTCCACCTCTGGATATTCACACCTTAGTGCAAGCCCCTTCTCTTGAGTGTGGGCTGGATTTGGCGACTTGCTTCTGATGAATAGAATATGGGAAAAGTGAAGAGACGTCACTTCTGAGATCAGGTGACAAAACGACTGTGGCTTCCTTCTTGGGTACCCTCTCTTTCTCTCCTCTGGATTTCTCATCTCAGGAAAAAACAGATACAATGTTGTGAGGCAGTTCCATGGATAGGCCCGAGGACACGTGTCCAGCCCTGCTCTCATGCCTACCTCCATATGAGTGAACCTAGAAGTGTGTTCCCCAAATCCAGCCAGCCTTAGATGAGTCCACAGCCTCCACCAAGAGCTTGACTTCAACCTCAACCTCATAAGAGATATTGAGGCCAAAGGCAACTAGCCAAACCACAATGGATTTCTGACCCATAGAAATGATAAGATAATAAATGCTTGTTGTTTTAAAATGCTAAATGTTACAGCAATAGATAGTAAATGTTACAGCAATAGATAGTAAATAGATAGCACAAAGAACCAACTGCCCAGCTACCACTTTTCCTTGTTCCCATTGTGCATTCTCATGCCCTCAGCATCTACATGTGTTCAGGCATTTTACTGGGTCTTTGGGAGTGATGGTTGTGGGTGGGGTAGAGAGGAGAGAGGATTTTATGATTCAACCGGGCAGCTTCCCAGTGATTCAAGAAGGCCGTGGATGGGAGAAGAGTTGGCTTTAGTAGCTGATATCAAAAGTTAACAGTAGCTCAGTCAGACCACATACTTCATATAGCCCCATCACCAAGGTAGTGAGAGAGTTGAGAATTTTATAGGTGTCACTGAAGCTGTGCATTTTGTGACTCCTGTCCTCTCTAGCGCTGTCTTCAAGGCACATCTGACCTAATTCTACTTGAAAGCAAGTGTTGTAGTGAAAGCTTTGGTGAGAATTGCTTAATGCCAACCCTCCTCCCCTGCTGACTGTTCTCTCCCTGCGCGAATGCTCTTCTGTAGTCCACGTCTGTGTCCCTAGTGACAGGGTCCATGTCTGTGGCATTCTTAGCCATGGGTGCCATGCACAATTGAGTACTGGAGAAATACCTTTTGATACGTGGAAGCAGACCTCAGTGTAGGCAGAGCGACTGTGAAAGCTGGCTTGCAGGATGCTCACGTCCTCGTTCGTCCTAGCTATTTAGTAGAAGCTGGCCCGCCAGGTGACCCAATCCCAGGGGTGGCAGACGTACATGCCAACTCCAAGCTCCCTGGTGGGGCTGTCATTCCCCGTGGGAAGCAGCTCGCTCCATTAGCTAATGAGAGTGCCACAGAGAGATAAATACCCATTAGGCAGGCTCTCCTCTGGGCCCTGACCTTTCCTGAAGAAGCTGCTGCAGACCAGCGGGCCTGGGAGGAGGGGAAGAGGGAATAGGGATGAGATAAATCCTGAAAATACCTAAATAAACGGGCCTGGTTTCTGCAAAGAGGACCTATGATGCTATGCCTTTGTAACTTGGCAAACAGAATTTGATGCTGTTTGAATTTGCAAACTAATGATAAGAAATAATTGCTAAATAGCGCAACCACTGACAGGAAATTACCCTTGTTTCTCCATAACAATAGGGCAAGACAATTCAATTAGGGCTACTGTAGATTTTTTTAAGAAAACTTTGTTTACACGATTCATTTCCAACAATAACAATAGATGGGAGAGATAGGCTGGCTGAGGAGAGGAGGGGCTGGAGGGTTTCAAACCCTCCCTGGTTGCAGATGTCTGTTGAAGCAAGGAAGGCAGGCACAGTTAAGCTTTGGATTGGACTTCCCCATTCAGGCAAATCAAGGAAGGAGGAGAGGAGCTAGGAGTGTTCCCCAGGATAACCTCTCATCAGACCCCTTGATGAGAACAAGCAGAGTTCAGCTGAAACCAAGGAGAGTTGTCACCTGATTCTACCCCACCCCCTCTGCACCTAGGTGCTCTAAATGGGTGGCCCAGGACTGCTGGGAAGAATCCACTGGCCTTTGGATATCCAGCAGGTAACTGGAACTGAATGGTATCCCCTTCCAGCATCTGCCGTGACCCCCGCCCCCCCCATCACAGCATCTTTTCTGGAGTTCTCAGCTCCTCAAAATCACATCTTGGTACTGGGTTTCCATTCTGAGAGACCTGGAATTAACTGAGAAAGGCTTACAGGTTTTGCTTTTCTTTTTAAAGGATATTTGCAATTTGAAAAATAGTTTTAAAAACTAAAAATCACTTAAAGCTCTAGAAAATGAGCCCCTTATAATAGTAATAGTGGTGGGGAGATAATTTTGTGCAAGAAGTATTGCAGGACTCTCCTAAAAGGCTCATTCTTAGTCACCAGCTCTTCTGCCCTTTAGGACAAAGAAGAGCAGTGAATCAAAGTCAAAAGTAGAAGACAGAGGATTCTAGAATGCATAGCAAAAGTTACGTGTCTGTGTCTGCTCAGCATCTCTGAGCTTGAGTCTCTTTCCTGATATGTATACAGTTCAATGTCAACAAAAAATATCCTTATGAGTTAGGCAGTTTTCTTTGGACAAAATTGCCTATGTGAATCAGAATTTCTCTCCCAGGCTTTCCTGATGAATTACCCCAATAATTTAAAGAACAGAAGAGAAATGAGGCGACACCACAGATTGTAGAGAAATTAGCTATGTAGGGTAAATATCTGCTCAGAATCACCCTTCAGCCCCTTAGTGCCGTGAACACGAGATGGTGGAAGCCCTCCTTGGCCTCCTTGGTTTAGGGGTACCTCTCCTACCAGTAAGGCCCAAAGGCAGCGAGGACATGACAGGCAGAAAGGAAGTTGCAGCAAAGGTTGTCATCTTCAACAGTCAGGATCTCCAGGCACAATTTTCTTCCCCTTATAAATAGACCCAGGGAACCCAGTTGAGCCTGTGTTAGCAGCTCCTCGTTACTTATCGAAGCGAGCCAACATTGCAATTTATTGTTTCTTATTGCAGGGGTTTTCAGAGCAGAAAGTTAAACTTTTATTTGCACATTCAAGTGAGACTCAATCCATTCTCCCTTCCCATCTCCTTCCACTCCCTCCCTGCCATGATCCCTCCTCCACTCAACCCCACACCAGAGAGGCAAAATCGACCAACGAGAGGGCTCGGTTTTCCTGCCTTGGAACCCAATTACAGTTGGCTGTTGCAAAATTAACGTTCACAGCCATGAAATTATGCTATAGACGCTTTATAGAAATCACTCAATCAAACAGAGTGAAACCTTTTTTATTTGGTAATCATTTCCTACCATCAAATTTCATAGGAAAGAACAGTTTGATTGAACCACCTAGTTAAACTGTGTATGAAATTAGTCATTCTCACCATAAACAGTGTTCTGCTGCCTTCCCAGACAAAAGCTAACAAAATCAAGGTAGTAATTGGTTAGGAAACTACAGGTCCTAATTCTACCAGAATTCTATTCCTGCTCTTTTCATCATCGAACTGGAAATCTTCGAGTTATATGTTTCATGGAGAAAAGATTTCACCTTTCTTCCAAGGTGGTCCAATACAGTGGACAAGCCTAGTCCTTGAACTCTTTTCTTATTAACTAACAGTGTGACCATGGGCAAGTTACTAACCCTCGCTCGACCTGTGAAATCAGGAATTAGATTCAATCTCTTTTTTGATTTAAGGTAATGTTAGTTACATGGAATCTGCGTCTAACTCTTCTCCACGAAAAGGTTTACTGTACAGGAATGTTTGAATGTGAACCTGCTCTTTTAAACCAAAGACAAAAAATGGAATGGGGAAAAAAAATAAAGACATGATGATGAAATCAACATCAGCTCCTTTATAATAAGCCGGTGTTGTGTGTTAGTCGATGGAAAAAATTAAGGTCTCAAAAAATGAGTGATCTCTGGTTTTGTATTAAACAAGAATTGAACCATTTCATATGCAGGCTATCAGCATCCCTTTCCTTTTCAAATAGCTGTTTTGATATTTATTAATTTATGATCATAAGGGTCTCTTTTCCCTCTCCTGAATTTCAGTGGTTCCTCTTTACCCTAACTGAGTGTTACAAAGCCTCACTTACCTGCTGACCACAGACATCTCCTGGGGAGGGTCCTAAGTTGTACCCATGCATGCATAAAAGCCTGCAATTTTGATATGTTAAGGATTTAGGCATAATAGCTTCTAGCTGTGAGCTCTCTTTATTTTCCCTTCAGTGGTATTGTTAGTTAATTTATGGAAAAAATCTTATAAATTCTGATCACGTGATCTTAGCAGGGATTCCAGGTGCTTTAATAGTGCTAGGGTTTTTTTCCCAAGATGTTTAACAGTTTATAAATCAGTTTCACATGCATTTTCTCATTATATTTCCATAATTACCCCATGAGGTAGATGTTTTTATTATCCCCAATATCCAGGTAAGAAAATAAGGGCTCATCCCAAATGGCTTTGTTTGCAGGCCTGGGGCCTCAGCTGGACCTTTCTGTCCCCGTGGTCTGTCTCTGTTCACAGGTTTTTCATCCTCCGGGCATCCACTTGTCATTCTTTAAAGCATGGCGGTCTCAGGTTATCGGAAGGTGGAGGTTACAAGGCCTCATGACACCTTGACTATAGAACACTAATAATGTCACTGCCATCACATTCTATGGATTAAAGTCACAAGGACAACTTAGACTCAAGGAATGGGAAAATGCACCCTACATCTTGATGGGAGGAGTTGCAAAATACTGTGGTCATTGATTTCCATCTGCCACCAATGATTACCAAGAGGTAGAATTCGGGCACATTTAGTGGTACCTGCCTAGACCCAGATCTCTTGAGCAAACAGATGCAGTTTTCTAAAATGCAAGGCAGGGCTATCACCACATCCCAGGTTAGTAGAAAGAGCTCTGGATTAGGTTATCTGAGGCCAGGCTTCTTGCTCTATGTTTACTGTAAACTAGCTGAATGAGCCTGGGAGGTTGAAATTTAGCCTAGTCTTCTATAATGAGAGCTTCTCCCAAGATTGGAGACGTCTCTCCAATTTGGTACTCTGTCTAATTAATAGTCTTCCTCTTGTTGTAGGAAGTGGTGTTTTGTTCTACAACTGAACTGGTTTATAAACGTCACAAGTAGGAGACAGCACATCAGCTGGATGACCCGGGTCCTTCCTGTTCCTATCTCTGCTCCTACACAATCTCATAGCCTTGGCACGTTATCTTCCTCCAGTGCTTAGTTTCCTCACCTGCATGATCGGAAATTTGTGTGATCAGGAGCCATATTTCTACAGCTCTTTGCATTCCTTGATCCACAAAATACTGTGCAATGTCATCTTCAAAGGCTGTGAGTGGGAAGGATGGTGGGGATTGGATCTGCAGGGGTCATCTCAGAGGAGCTACCATCACAGGCCTAAGCCCAGAAGGCAGGAGGTTTCTCCAGAGAGTTAAGTTTGGGTGTATTCCCCTGTTAGATGTTGGGTGGCTGTGGCTCTCAGGACAGCAGATCAGGGATGCCAAGAGTTCAACATTCTCTTAGTATCCCTGATCTGCTGTCCTGAGAGCCCCAACCACCCAACATCTAACAGGGGGCTACACCCAAGCCCTCCAAACATTCTAGCCTGGCCAAACAGCCAAGGACCCCGAAGATCTCTTCTGTTTGAAAAGCATCACAAACCTGCCCTCTTCCCTTGTTTGAAAAAGCACCCACAAGACCAATGGTGCCCCCCCAATTTGGTCCCAATTTCCCAGAACTGTCACAGAGGCGGCTGCCATTCTGAGAGCGTTTGGACACTGAGGGTAGTCCCTGCTCCATGGGGTCCTTGGGGGAATTGTCATTCAGTGTCTCTTGTCACTTTTAACTCTTCAGGTGAGGAATGGAGATGGGGTGCGTAATAGCCTTTGAGAGTAAGGGGGGTCTAAAGTACAAGGAGAGAGAAAGACACAAGCATTGAAAAGCATTGCTTTTACAGGAGTAGAGACCACACTCTCACTGTCTTCCCCAGAGAATCAGGCTCTCCAGATTTATGTAGCCCCTTCACTTCTGCAAATCCCGTGCCTGCTCCAACCCCAACGGAGGAAAGCAAGCTATCAGCTTGCAGGGTGGTTAAGTATGGGACTACGTGGAGTTTTGGCACATTCAGGACAGCTGTGGTCATTGGTGGGTGAGTGGGAGGGCAGTGGGCAGGATGTGCTCCTGTCCAGATGTGTCTTCCCTGCATGGAGGAGCAGCACCTGCCACCAGTGCTCGTGCGTTATTACATCCTTGACGCCTGCAGATGCTGCTTCTAATTGGAGACAGATGGGGTGGCTGAAACCCTGCAAAGAAGAATGCTTATTCATTGGTGCCCTGGTGCTAGAGCCTTGAGCATGAGGTGGTTAATATGGAATATCCTGATGGCTTTCTTAATGGGGAGGACTAGAAAATGGTCTTCCCATTAGGTGGAAATGACAGTGAGAGTACCCTGCAAATACTGAAAGGGTTCTATATTTTTAAAGCCCTTTTGTGCTTAGGATTAAGTCAGACACTGATAAAATTATTTAGGGATGAGAGGGATGATCAACAATGGGACCAATGGGAGGTCTATGGGTTTTGCCTCAAAGTGCTGCCAGCCCTGTTCCTCCTTGGTCTGAGGACCCAACTCTCTCGTATGTGTGTCTATTTCTTCCTTCAGGATGCTCTCAAATGGAAGTCTCACCTCTCTTTGTCTTGGACGGAGTCCCTGTAATATGACTGAGCCCTTGGGATTGACTCACTGGTCATTGTCTCTGCCTCCCTTGACTGTCTTTGCCATCCAAACTCAACCACTTTCAATGTAAGAACACCCAGTGACCCTGGCATCAACTTTGGTCCCAGAACACCCAACATCTAACCGAAAGGATTTTCAGAAGATTGCCCTTCTAGGTCTATTACTGAAAGGAACTTCTGGTCACATACTGCAGGAGGTCATGGACAAGAATAACCATAACACCATTCACAAAAGGAAAACCCAGAGACAAACCAAAATCACATCTGTGAGAGACTGGAGAAATAAAGAATGTGATATTCATTCAGTGGAATAGTCTATAGCTGTGACACATAACAATATGGATCCATCTCCATAATCTAGTATTAACAGAAAAAAAAAATCCCAAGCAATTACATACAGCAAAACATTCTTATAAAGCTATAAACAAGCAATTACTTTTTAAGAACAATATATAGATACAATAACACCATATAAAAAGAAAGCCAAAAAAGAAGAATAACTCTTAATGGTGGTCATAGAAGTGGAGAGTGGGAATGGGGCACCATGTAGCTCAACCTAGGCTATTGTTTGTTTTGGATAAAGGATTTCTAGGTTCTTGCCACATTAAGAAAAATAACTAACTAAATAAAAATATGTAATGAGAACAACACAGTAAATGTTGCGGCCGAGGCATTAGAAGGAGAATATACCCAAATGGCCCAAGCAGGTGACCAGATATAAGAATTTAGAGGCATCTTTCTCACCTAGCAAACTGGGACCTCAGCTGGATTTTTATGTCCCCATGATCTGTCTCTGTCCATGGGTTTCTCTTCCTCTAGGTATCTGCCTGTCCTTCTTCAGAGTTGGCTGTCTCAGGTTACCAAAAAGCAGAAATTACAAGGCCCCATGACACTTTGATTCTGGAGCTCTAATAACATCACCACCATCACATTCTGTGGGGCAAAGTTACAAGGATAATTTGGACTCAAGGAGTGGGAAAATACCCCCTCTCTCCCTCCCCACTTTCCTCTCTCTCTCCCTCTCTCTCTCTTTCTCTCTTTGACTCTCCATTTTTATCTCACATGACCCAGGGATGGAATACTACCCTCTCAACTTGCTGTGCCCTCTCTGCCCAGGATCTGTAAGTAATGAATTTTTGAACTTATTTTCTATCCTAGTGGTATATGGAATTTGCATCTTCAATCTGAAGAACCAGGGAATACACCAGGCAAAGCATTCCTCAGGACACCAGGGAGAACACACATGTCAGTCTTCCTGTACTAGATTGATGGTCGGACAGGCATAAACTGGACATGGATAAGACAAGAATCACAAGGGCATCTGCCAATATAAACAAGTTTCCTATGTGAGGAGCCCTCTGGTCATGAGCCAGACTACAAGGCATTTTGCCAGCCACTGGATAAAAGAAATATCCCATAAGAGACACACAGTAAAGACCCATGTGCAGCTCCCCTTCATTTTCCACTAGGCCAAGGTTGGTAGCCACTCTAGTACTGGAATCCCAGTTTGGCTAGAGGCTCTCAGAACAAAGCAAGGCATACATATACCAAAAATGATACTGTGATATGAACTAAGATTATGAGTAATTCAAATATATGCACCTGAGAAAAGTATGTCTGGAGAAGATCATAAGGAAGTCTTAAAACATCTCCACAGCCTTAACCTTCTGGGCTAAGGTGATTCTACTGCCTCAGCTCCCAAGTTTCTAGGACTGCAGGCACACACTACCATGTCCAGCTAATTTTTTGATATTTTATAAAGACGGTGCCTCACTCTGTTGCCCAGGCTGGTCTAGAGTTCTTGGGCTTACTCTGGATGACAGAGTGAGACTCTGACTCAAAAAAAAATCTCCAAAAAAATGACAGAGTTAGGTGGTTTACTCTTAACTCAAGTTAGCCAGGCATGGTGGCTACATGCCTATAGTCCTAGCTACTTGGGAGGCTGAGGTGGTAGTATCACCTGAAATCAGAAAGTCAAGGCCGCAGAGATAATTTAAGACTTCCTGATACTTCTCTTTAGAGAGTTTTTCTCAGGTACATAGAATTGCAAGTTAAGAGTACTCAAGACTGTTTTTAACCTTGTGCAAGAATCGAAGTCATTGCTCCCTGTATTAGTTTCCTATTGCTGTTGTAACAAATTATCACAAATTTAATAGCATAAACCTACACAGGCAATATCTTGCAATTATCATAATGTGTAGCTTAAGCCAACACAAGATTATTATCATGAAATCCATATGATAAAATAGGTCAAAATTTTGACATGGGTTTCACTGGGATAAAAGCAATGCATTGGGACTTCTGGCAAGATGGCGACGGGGCAACCTGGTCTATGAAACCCTCTGCAAAGGAGAATGCAGAGGGTCTCTGGCTCTCTCCCTGGGGGCTGCAGACCCCAACGTCAGCAGCCTGCTCTTCACACAGAGCTCGGCCGTCACCACCACTGGGGCATCGCAGCGGTCTGGACAGCCACTGCAGCCACAGACACAGCAGGCACTGGTGCCACTGCAGCCTCCGTGATGACCTTAGCGCATAGCGCCACCTGTGCCTGAGGTGATCCATGACTTCAGTCCTTGAAGCTCCTGAAGGCAAGATCTGCTGGGATCGCTGCCACCTCTGCTGCCACCTTGACGTCCTGAAGGTCGAGGGTCTCCTCCTGTGTGCCCTGAGGCAGGCTTCCAACGCCCGGCTCCTGTCCAGCCCCACCCTCTCTGGGGCGAGCAGCTGCGATAGCACCACCTGCTGGCGATTCAAGGTAACAACACCAAAACGGGAGAAACAAGCTAGAAAAAGAGACGGGCCAGATTTGAGTGGTGAACGGAGAGTGATCTGAACTGTCCTTAACAGCAGGCCAGGGGCAACTGACCCTAATTGTGAACTAATTTACCAGTTTGAAAAGAAAACTAGAAATCAGAGTTGAAAGGACATTGGACTTAAACGAAGTCTCAGAGTGTACTCGATTGGTTCTGTTAGTTTAATGACTTGATTCTATTCCTATTGTTTTATTCCTTTTTTTTCTCTTTCTTTTCTTCTCTTTTCTCCTCTCTGTAAACCATATCTTTGTATAGAGGAACAGCACACCAATAAGGTGGTATTTTTTTTTGTATGGGAGCTGGTTAGTCTGTAGCCATGGTCTATTGTTTTTATCTGTTTCAGTTTAGGTTTCTCTCTCCATTTGTAGATACACTCATCTGTTTCCCCCCTTACTCCTCTCTCTGCACCCCCTCTTCCCCCACTGTCTGCTCCATTCTCTTCCCTCTGCTAACCACATTTTATTTCAGGGAGTAAAACTACAGCCCCACTGCACTGACAGATTCTAAGGCAGTGGGAAGTGGGTTTCAGATTATCCATACACCTCTGGGCGAATACCAGGTCCTTCAGATAGATTTTGAATCACAGCTCCCCCCTTAAGTAAGTCTCAAAACTGCAAAAAGGACCACCACCAACCTACAGTGCAACTCCAGAATTGAACAAAGTAAGAGGACATACATAAAAATAGGAGATTGAACAAACAGAAGTAAAAGCAATCCCTCTACCCCTGAATAACGGAATTAAAGAAGACGGTGATATGGAGGGAAGGAAAAAGTAGGGAGGGGGAAAAAACCGCACAAATGAAGAGAAACCAAAAGAAAAATATAGGTCTCACACAGACCCCTGGGAGACCAGACACTGAGAAAACAGATTCCGGAACACAAACAATGAAGAGCCCCCAGAATGACTGGTCACATGCAAGAAACCCAGTCATCAAGAACTAATAGAGAGAATTAAAAAATTGAGGAGAGACAAGAGGAAAATAGGAAGGAGCTGATGTCAGAAATAACAGCAGTAAAGAATACGGTGATGGAAATAAATAACAAACTAATAAGCATGGAAAGCAGAAGTAGACAAACAGAAGAAAGAATCTCAGAGCTCAAAGACCAAAACACAGAACTAACCCAAACTGACAAAAGCATAGAAAAGAAGCTCAAAAAGACAGAACAAAACCTTCAAGAGATGATGATCACTTCAAGAGACTGAACCTAAGAGTAATTGGCCTTCCTGAGGCAGAGAGAGAAACAGAGGTCACACTGGAACAAACATTTCATGAAATCATTCAAGAAAACTTCCCTCATCTCATCAAGGATGAAAAAATTCAAACACAGGAGATTCAGAGAACCCCTGCAAGACAACAAATGAGAAGACCAATCCCCAGACATATAATAATTTGCCTAAACAAAGTAGGTATAAAAGAAAAAATCCTAAAGGCTGCAAGTGAAAAAGGTCAGACTACGTACCAGGGAAGACCAATTAGAACAGCAGCAGATTTATCTACAGAAACCTACCAGGCTAGGAAAGCTTGGAGCCCTGTCTTCAAAGTTCTAAAAGATAAACAATTTCAACTGAGAATAACCTACCCAGCCAAGCTAAGCTTTATCAGTGAGAGAGAATTGAAATCTTTCCCAGATATCCACTCCCTTAGAACCTACACTGCCACAAGACCACCTCTAAAAGAAACACTTAAGAAAGTATTGAACACAGAAGAAAAGGAAAAAAGAACAACATTCTTCACAAGAGTACTGGCAAAAGATTAAAAACACACATGATCCAACTCTAAAGCCAAAAGAAAGACAACACACAAACAGGAAGAACAACAACTCTGTAAGAATATTATGATAGGGATCAACTCTCACATTTCAATAATTAGTTTGAATGTGAACAGACTAAATACACCACTGAAAAGGCATAGAATGGCAGAATGGATAAAATATCACCAGGGAACAATCTATTGCCTTCAAGAGACTCACCTCACTAGAAAGGACACTCACAGACTCAAAGTAAGAGGATCAGAAACAAATTTTCAGGCGAATGGAGCACAAAAGAAAGGAGGAGTCGCGATCTTAATCTCAGACAAAATACCCTTTAAGCTATCAAAAATTTAAAAAGATACAAAAGGCTACTACATAATGAGAAAAGTTTCAATCCAACAACAAGAAATATCCATCCTAAACATATGTGCACCGAACATAGGCACAACAACTTTCATAAAGCAGCTCCTAGGTAAACTAAAAAAAGATATCGACTCCAATACCATCATGGCTGGGGACTTCAATACCCCACTCATAACCTTAGACAGATCGTCTGGACAAAAAATTAGCAATGAGATCCGAAACCTCAATGTGACTCTTGATCAAATGAACTTAATTGATACCTACAGAACCCTCCATCCAAAGACCACAGAATACACATTCTATTCATCCCCACATGGAGCGTACTCTAAGATCAACCACACACTTGGCCATAAATCAAGCATAAGCAAATTTAAAAGGACTGAAATTTTACCATGCACCTACTCGGACCACAGTGGAATAAAAATAATCATTAACACCAACAAAGTCACTCCAAAATCCACAAAGACATGGACATTAAACAACATGATGCTAAAAAACTCCTGGGTCAATGATGAAATCAAAACAGAGATTAAAAGATACCTGGAAACAAATGAAAATGAAGAAACATCTTACCAAAATCTCTGGGATGCCATGAAAACTGTAGTAAGAGGGGAATTTATGTCCCTACAAATGCACATGAAGAAAATGGAAGGATCACAAATTAACAGCCTAACAAGCCACCTAAAAAAGCTGGAAAAGCAAGACCACAAAAACCCTAATTTCAGCAGAACAATCCAGATCACCAAAATAAAAGCCCAAATCCAGGACATAGAAGACAAAAAGATAACACACAAAAAAATCAATGAAACAAAAAGCTGGTTCTTCGAAAGGATAAACAAGATTGATGGTCCCCTAGCTAGACTGACCAAAAAAAAAAAGAGAAAAAGCCCAAATAAACACAATCAGAAACACAAAAGATGAAGTCACATCTGATCCTGAAGAAACACAAAAGATCATTAGAGACTACTATGTGCACTTGTATGGAAACAAACTTGAAAACCTTTCGGAAATGGAGGACTTTCTGTTATCACACAACCTGCCTAGGTTGAAACAAGAAGAAATTGAGACCCTAAATAGACCAATAACAATCAAGGAGATTGACTATGTAATAAGAAAACTACCTACAAAGAAAAGCCCTGGACTAGATGGCTTTCCAGCAGAATTCTACAAGAAATTTAAGGAGGAGCTTATACCAATCCTACTGAAGGTATTCCAGGCGATTGAGAAAGATGGAACTCTCTCCAAATCATTTTACGAAGCTAACATCACATCGATACCCAAGCCAGGTAAAGACCCAACAAAGAAAGGGAACTACAGGCCAATATCTTTGATGAACATAGATACTAAAATTCTCAGCAAGATCCTAGCGAACCAGAGTCAACAACACATCTCAAAAATCATCCATCATGACCAAGTAGGCTTCATCCCTGGGATGCAAGGCTGGTTCAACATTCGTAAAACCATAAATGTAATTAAATACACCAACAGATGTCAAAACAAAAACCACATGATTATATCATTAGATGCAGAAAAAGCTTTTGATAAAATCCAGCACCCCTTCTTGATAAAAACCCTCGAACATCTAGGCATACGGGGAACATACCTCAAAATAGTAAAAGCCATCTACGAGAAACCCACAGCCAGCATACTCCTAAACAGACAAAAATTGGAACCATTTCCCCTGAAAACTGGAACAAGACAAGGATGCCCACTCTCATCCCTCCTGTTCAACATAGTATTGGAAGTCCTGGCTCGAGCAATCAGAGAAGAGGAGGCAATCAGGGGTATCCAAATAGGAAAAGAGGAAGTCAAGTTATCTCTCTTTGCAGATGACATGATTGTGTACCTTGAAAACCCAAGAGAATCTGTCAAAAACCTCCTTACACTGATAAAGGCCTTTGGCAAAGTCTCAGGATATAAAATAAATGTGCAAAAGACAATTGCATTTCTTTACACCAATAATAAACAAACAGAAACCCAAATAAAAAGCACAATTCCATTCACAATAGCCACACACAAAAAAAAATGAAATACCTTGGCATCTTCCTAACCAGAAACATGAAAGACCTTTACCATGAAAACTACAAAACACTACTGAAAGAAATCAAAGATGACACAAACAAGTGGAAAAATATCTCATACTCATGGATTGGAAGAATCAACATTGTGAAGCTGTCTATCTTACCTAAGGCAATCTACAAATTTAATGCAATACTCATCAAATTACCAACAACATTCTTCTCAGACCTAGAAAAAACAACACAGGAATTCACATGGAAACACAAACAACCAAGAATAGCCAGAACAGTCCTTAGCAAAAAAAATATAAAGCAGGTGGTATCACATTATCAGACTTCAAACTTTACTATAAAGCTACAATAATCAAAACAGCTTGGTATTGCTACAGGAACAGGCATATAGATCAATGGAATAGAATTGAGATTCCAGAAGCAAAATCTCATTTTCTCAACCAACTCATCTTCGACAAAGCCTCCACCACTTACCACTGGGGAGAGGAGAACCTATTCAGTAAATGGTGCTGGGAAAACTGGCTGACCACATGCAGAAGATTGAAACAGTACCCTATCTATCCCGATACACAAAAATTAACTCTAAATGGATCAGAGACCTAAATGCAAAACCTCAAACCATAAGAACCTTAGAAAATGAAGGGCATACCCTCATGGAAATTGGAGCTGGCATCCAGTTCCTGAACAAAACCTGAAACCCATAGGCCATAAGAGATAAGATAGACAAGTGGGACCTCATTAAACTGCCAAGCTTCTGTAAAGCTAAAGAAACCATCAAGAGAGCAGGGAGACAGCCTACAGACTGGGAAAAAGTATTTGCCAACTCCAGGTCTGACAAAGGCTTAACATCTTGGATCTACAAGGAACTCAAATGTACTGAAAAGAAAAAAACAAACAACCCCATTATAAAATGGGCAAAAGATATGAACAGACACTTCTCAAAGGAAGACATCCTAGCAGCCAACAGACACATGAAGAAATGTTCAATCTCACTAATCACCAGGGAGATGCAAATCAAAACCACACTGAGATACCACCTAACTCCAGTCAGAATGGCAATTATCAATAACTCCAAAAATAACAGTTGCTGGAGAGGGTGTGGCAAAAGGGAACACTTCTACACTGTTGGTGGGAGTGCAGACTAGTGCAACCTCTGTGGAAAACAGTATGGTGATTCCTAAAAGCTCTAAATATTGACCTCCCATATGACCCCGCAATCACCCTCCTGGGAATATACCCTGAAGAATTCAAATCACTGTATAAAAAAGATACCTGCACATGTATGTTTATTGCAGTATTGTTCACAATAGCAAGAACCTGGAAGCAACCATGCTGTCCATCAAAAGAGGACTGGATTAAAAAATGTGGTACATATACATGATGGAATACTACACAGTCATAAAAAATAACAAAATCATGCATTTCACAGCAACCTGGATGGAACTAGAGTCAATAATACTGAGTGACCTCTCACAGAAACAAAGATCTGAGTACCACATGTTCTCACTCATATAGTGGACCTTGAACATGCAACATAATACTATAAGAAAATGACTGTCAGTGGTGGGAAACTATGGGGGGGAGAGGGAGATGGGATTAACGGTAGTAAATATCTGTCTGGGAATGGGGAGACACCTCTTATCAACAAGGGTGCCTGAACGAAGCATATTTGTATACCTAACCCTTAACTGTACCCCACAATATCATAATAAAAATTATTGATAAAAAAAAGCAATGCATTAACAAGGCTGCATTACTTTCTGGAGGCTCTAGGAAAGACTCCTTATTTGCTTTTTCCAGCTTCTAGAGGATGCCCACGTTCCACGGCCTCTTCCTTTCTTTTCAAAGTCAGCAATGGCAGCCTGAGTCCTTTATCATATCACTTTGATCTTCTGCCTCCTCTTCTGCTTTTAAGGACCCCTGTGGTTACAGTGACTCCACCCATAGTTTAGGATAATCTCCTCATCATAAGACCCTTAATTTAATCTCATCTGGAAAGTCCCTTTTACCACGTAACATAACATATTCACAGGTTCCAGGAATTAGATACAGACTTCTTTGGGGAGCCATTATTCTGCCTACCACACCCCAGTGGGGACAAGTCCAATCAGCTCATTTAAACAGACTGCTCCTCTCCCCTCCCTTCTGCTCCAGTTGTTTTGCAACCAGCTGCTTTGAGGGCACAGTATTGGAGGGAAAGAAAGAAGAATTAATAGACTGGGAAAGCAGGAGCAGGATACATTAAGGGCTTGACTCCATCTCAGAAATCAGCCCCTGAGTGAAGTTGAGCTGAATCAGTCTCTAATTCATTTCATTGAGCAGGATATTGGAAGTCTGGGCCCTAGTAGCTGGGTGCACCGAGGCATGCAGTCTTTCTTTGGAGGTAGGAAGCCCTGACAATGTAGATTTAAGAGGAGAATCAAGAAATTCAAACTCTCTTATAGAGATGTAATATTGGAGCTGGCAAGCCATGTATCGGAGCCTAGATCAATGAGCAGAATCAATAACCTCCGACCAAGGACTGGCAGGGAATCATCCTTTCCCATTATCCTCTGCTTAGAAGATTCTTCTTAGAGTCCATTTTAGGGCAGTGCAACTTAGGGACCTAAGGAGAAGTATAGAAAATATACAGAGAATGTCAGTCTTCTCAAAATACATGAAAGTATTGATTCCTATGAAGGCACCAAAAATAAAACACTGGTAAATAACATATTCATTGTCTCCAGGTCAAACTTTATTACACAAATCACCTGGACAAGTCAGTTCCTGTCTCTGGACCTCTGTTTCTCATCTAAATAATGAGAGATTTACATAGATTCCATCTATGTTTGATGATTGCGGTATTCCTGGTATACAGCATGTTTCACCATTCTCTGCTGCCTTCAACTTGATGCCAGACATCGTCTTCTCTAGTTGCATGAGCCTCACTTCTACTGGCACCCACTATATGTACTAGGCTTCTTGGGTGCCATTTGGGACATGTGGTACAGTGACAGGCAGGCACTGGCTCAGTCTGACTCAGAGAGTTGACTGTACCCTTCTCTTTCCAACTCTATGTTCATAATGGTAGCTAGACACAGGCCATGGGAGAATATTTACACCACAGAATTCAGCAAACACTACAAAGCATATACTTTCTACCACCACAACCAATGGAGCCCATTTACCAGAGCCCACCAACTAGATGTCACAACTGCTAGTATAAACAGGGAGCAGTGTCAAGAGTACAGCTATAGAGAATGTTGCTCAGCTTTCGAATCTAGATTTGCTCTTTTATACTCAGACTACCTTACATCTCATATAAAAATGCTCTATACTTAATAAGCTTGCTATCAGTATAAAATGTATAAAAACACTGACCCCATACATCATAATCACAATGATTATGATTACATCATAATCTCTCGTAAGTGTGCCCTTACTGTTCTGTTACAATCAGTGTGGTTGTTTACGAGTTTTTACCAACACTGCTCTGAGTGAATAAGAGACAATGCCTCACTTTCTTTTGCATTTTGAGTGTCAAAGGGGGAATCAATGCAGAACTCTTGTGTGCCATTACTTTACAGAGTTTTGAAGGAAAACCTAATTTCAGTATCCTGGGTGTCTTCTTTCCCTGGCCACCGGCATTCAGCCAACAGTCTACAGTGGGATGGGTTGAGAGGTAGCTCTAAAGAGAAGACTCATGTGGTTTTCAGAATCATCCCTTCTCTCCTACCTCTAAGGCTTTTTTACACAGCCAAAGAATGTGCTAGAGTTCCTGACACCAATACTGGGATCCAAAGCCCATAATAAATAAAGGAATCTCTGTTGTCAGAGGGTGTATGTGTCTGGAAATACTCCATCCTCACTGAGAATTATGCAAGAAAAAAAAAATCAGGTTAAATTGTACCTTAATTGACCAAAGTTCTATATAAAGAGGCATCTTCTCGAAATGAAAGACATACACTAGGAATTCTTGAGGGAAACAGGTTAGTCTTTTCAAGAGTAACAGTAAAGTCAGAAGGAAAATTCTTGTTTTTCAGAATAGTGATGTTAGAGAATGGGAAATAAATGGCATGAGCGCTTAATCTTCCCATGGGTACCCATGGTAGACACACCTAATTGATCACAGCCCTCTCTCTCTCAGAGCTCATAAGCAGTCTCAAAACGCTTCTCAATGCACTCTGGGCAGCCACTGTCAATCAACCAGAGTGGCATGTGATATTACAGTATATTTGCCATCCTCAGTTTAGACGAAATGGGGGAATAGACGAGATGTTACTTTGAGGTCCTTTCTAGTTCTAGGTTTCTATAACATTCCTTGAGGGCATCCATGTAACACTGGATCCTCAAACTGCTATGGCCAGATCTGGATAAATATCACAATTTGTGAAATATGCTTGCTATATCTAAAAGATAGCCTGGCCTGTGTCTTAGGGTTTTTATTTTCTTCTGTATGTCATGAGACCTCCAATTTGCCACATATATTCTTTTTCTTCTTTTTTTTTGGGTAAAGATAAGGACTCACTATGTTGCCTAGTCTGGTTTTGAGCTCCTAGCCTCAAGAAATTCTCTTCCCTCAGCCTCCCAAAATGCTGGGATTATACTGCACCTGGTCTGTCACATATTTCAATATTTCTCAAGAAATATCGTTGATGGTGGTGGTGAAGGTAATAATTACAACTAGGATTATTACCAATAATAATAATAAGCCACCCTATATTTCCTCATAATAAAATGAAGATAATTACTTAGCTTGACAAAGTATAACATTCCTCTTCTACCTTCCTCTCCCTGACCTCCCTAAAGCACCAAGGCCATCATTCGTATATGGAAGGTATTCAGTGAATATAAATCTCTTCTCTACTCCTTTTCCCTCCTAATCATCATTCTTCACATGTGTCAAACAGGATGATAAACGCCAATTTTTGAGCTGATGTCTGTCAATTCAACTGTGAGAAAAAAGCACTGGTCCTTATTACCAGCGGCTAAACATGCATGCATCTTCGACAAGTACATCGACCCATCTTTTCTAGACACCTTCTTTTCTCTGTTGAACTTTAGGTCTTGACTTTTCTGAGGTTTGTCTCTGTATTTTATAGCTGACAAAATCAAAACCCAAGCTGAGAAAGTGACCACAGAAGTCTACACAGGATGTTAGCATCAGAGCATAGCTAAAATCCAGATCTTCTGGCTGCCATATGCAACTTTAACCTCAGGCCAATTTCTTTTTCATTATACCACAATTGTCAGTTAGATGCAGTCTACATTTGGATCGAAAAGTTGGACATTCTAATTAAATTAGATCTAGTTCTCAATTACAAATTGACTTCATCTGTTCAGAAAAAGTCATGGAGGGCAGTGCAGGCACTGAAAAAAAAAAGAAAAAGTCACTGTGTGTTAGCACTAACTTTAGAGGCTGTTTGGGTCAGGATACTTTTACAGCTTTAGATGGGCGTATACACAACTGTATTTGCATTTCCTCCCACACATGAATACCCGGCACAGCACACACTTGTTAATTTAATTTATTTATAAACATAACCTGCCAAATTTTGAGATGATGGATGATTTGGGGCTTTAATAAATCCAACATTGAATGAGCCCAAGAAATTGTCTAGTGTCAGCTTTTCACTAAATGCAATTAGTCATGTGGAAATATTACAGATATAAAAAATAGTCTTCAGCCGAATTTCATAAATTTGGTAGAGTACACAGAATGCAGGCAAGCTGCTTGTTTAAAAGGAGCAAAAATAAAGGAAAGAGGGAGGGAGGAGAGAGAGAACAGAAGAAGAAAAAGAAGGAAAAGGAGGAGAAGGATGGAGGAAGTGAGGAGAGAGAAAGAAATATTGACGAGAAAGAGAGAGAGAGAAAATTCCACTTGCCCTTGTGATTACACGACTTTCTCACATATACAATGCAAGCATTGCTATTCTTTGCATATCCCTCACCCAGCATCCATTTGGCACTGCAGATGGGATGACAGCTCATCATTTTGGTGCCTGCACTGCCTTGCTTTCACACTCCTTTATCTGCCCTGCAGTCATTTGTGAGGGGGTTCAGACAGCTTCCCAAAAGAGACAAAGCAAACAATGAGTATGGTTGGCCCCTGGAGCTCTTGCAGATCTCCATCAGAAAACTGCACCCATAACTAGAAGTTGCCCTGCTCTTCTCAGATTGTGCCTGCTTTCCCTGTCTTCTATCGCCCCAGCCTCCAGTGCTTTGGTTTCATATCCTAGACAGAGCCAGCTCTGGGCAAAATGATTGTGTTGATGGAATCTTCTGGAGGACAGGGGCTGTGTCTTCTACATGACCAGGTCAGCCAGTGTCTGTCCCAGGACTTGGCACATCAAAAGTTCTCAATGTGCCTGAGCCCATGAGTTCGAGACCCGTGTGGGCAGCGAGACCTCATCTCTACAGTAAATCAAAAAATCAGCCAGGCATGGTAGTGCATGCCTGTAATTCCGGCTACTCGGAAGGCTGAGGCGGAAGGATCGCCGGAGCCCAGCAGGTAGAGGCTGCGGTGGCCGGGAGTGGCCACTGCACTCCAGTCTGGGCAACCGAGTGAGACTCCAACTCAAAAAAAGAAAGAAAAAAAAAAAGTTCTCAATGAATATCTGTTGATGAATGAATCCTTTTGGTTTTTCCCATCACAACCAAGGTGGGGAAAGGTTCTCTAAGATCTTATAAGTAAGTGTTTAAGGACATGTTTGTCATCCCTGTCAGAGAGAGCTCCATTCTTAAAGAGTGAACAAAGGAGAGCAACTTAGCGCAGAACCTCTGTTTTGTAATAATGGAACCATAGGCTCTGGTAGCACATCTTCTTGAGCTCATTCTTGAGTTTGAGCTTCAAAGGAAGGCTCACTCTAAGCTAAGGTGACTGGAGTTTGTGCTTTACCGTATGATTTTTGTGTTCATTGCTTGGCCCTGTGTTATAAATATATCTTAGAGACAACATGGCACAGTAGTCAACACACAGACCTTGGCAGGCCCACCGTTTACTACCTCTGTGAAACTGGGCACCTTCAGTCATTTAACCTCTCTGTGCCTTATTTTCCTCATAGGAGATAATAGTACTTACATACATTATATGGTTGTTGATGGGGATTAACTGGGCTAATATTTGTAGAGTGCTTTGAACAGTGCCTGAAACATAGTAACTACTGTGTAAGAATTAGCTATTATTTGTCTTAGACCTCATGCTTTCAGTTTATGAAATGGGAGTAGTAAACAACCCTCCCATTTCTTATTTGTACGATTTTCATACTGAGCATCACATAGTAAATGCTGTGTCTGATACAGGAGCCCTACTTAGTGCCTGGGGGGCATGATGCCATTTGTGTTTTTAAAATCTAGCATTGGAAATTAGTATGTTGGGGAAGAAATGTGAGGAACCTGCACATCAGGGGAAAGACTGCCACCAAGATGGAAACAGGTAAGTGCCCAGGCAGTCCCCCCAATTCTGAGTCACTGAGATCGGTGGGGGTGGAAATCCTGATAGCAATAAATAGAATTTGGTGCATAAACTGTGAATTGAGGAGCAAGTCCTGCAGTGTAGTCGGGGCTGGCTTTTAAACTTAATTATGCACATGTGTCTCCGGCAGAGTTTATTGAATCATATGGTGTAAACCATAAACAAACACTAAAAACCTGGCTGGGTTGACGGCTACAAGCTACAAAATGATCTTTAAAGATCAAATATTTATTCCAAAATCCCAGGAGCCAACCTCTCTGCATTAAAGTCAAAAGCAAGTGATCCATTCTTCCTCAACAGTAGCGTATGAATCTTCTTCCTGATTGGAATATGCACAAACAAATTACCGTCCCCTGAGTGCCACGTCGCACAGAGGAGCCAATTTGGGTGACACACCAAATGCATAATCTAAAGGATTAGTAAATTGCCTTGGCAGTGAATTATCTCTGCAGAGCTTGACATAAATCAACCTCGTGATGCGCCATTCAGGGAACGTAAAAGCCTGGACTCCCCAATAGTTTCCTGGATTCCCTCTGGCGAGGCCTCATTAGGCCTGGGATGGCTGAAACACGCAGCAGGGTGGCTTCTGAGGGTAGCTAATGGGAAAAAAACGCAGACATTCCATCCTCTGCCTACTACAAACAATCTCATGATTACTCGCAAAGCCTAGGCCTCTTCCTCTTTCTCAGGGAAGAGCTGCTCTAGCCTGTTCCCTACCCCCACCCCAAAGCTGCTCATTTCCATTCCATTTGTGATCTGAAATGCAAGCTGGTATCACCAAGTTTTGCTGCAGTTCTGGGCTGCTCCTTAGAAGCTTGCTTTTTCTTTCTTTCTTTCTTTTTATTTTTTATGGAGAAATTCGGAAGCCAGCTCAAAGTCCATAGCTCTGCCCATGGCTGGTGGCTTTGCCTGTGTGTTTTTTACAATAGTTATATATGCATGCACATATACATATTGAAGCATAAGTATAAATATCTGTGTGTTATGATCCCTGCCAGGAAAGCTGCCCTCCTGCGGGGAGTTTGAGCTATCTGCAAATGACCACCTGGTCCTGCTCATCTTCAGGAACCCAGGAATCCTGCAAGTCCAATCAAACCTCCCAGCTAAGAAATGTATTATACAGTCACATGCATGTCAAGATGCTGGTTCAAGTTAAATCAGGGACAGCAAATACAAGTCAATATATAAATAAATACATGTTAGAAGGTTCTTTTTGTGGTTTGAGGTTTTGAGGAAGTTGTCTATGATGACTTTAGAGCATATTTAAAGATAGGATGAATGCCTTCTGTGTAATACTGAACAAAAATTATTTCTGTTGCTGCTAAGACCATCATGTCCTTCACCCTAACCCTAGTTTGTTTTGTTTATTCTAGTATGACTCTGTGTTCTCTAAATATATATTGCTAGCTGCCAGCTGAGGTCCTGGAGCTCATATACACCTAGAAAACCAATTTTGTTTACTACCACCTATTACTTTTTGTGAAGAGCCAATATTCCAATTAAAAATTAAAAAGTCTTTTGCTTTTCCTGAAAAAGAAATCGGAAGACCATTTCTCATCAACCCCCACTGCTCCACGGAATATCCCCATAGTTGGGTATGTTCTCTCCAGTAGACTGCAGTCTCTACCATTCTCTTTTAATTCCAGATACTGAAGTCCAACCCCTTCCACACCTGTACCTGTCTGGGCCCTGGAGATGTGTAGGTGTGTGGCTCCTGGACTCATCTGATGCCCATATGGTGTGACTGAAGCACAGCCACCTCGTCAGAGGAAAATGCCAGCTCCAGAGCCATTCTCCTTGCATCTACCTTTGTCACAGATCACCTTCTGTTCCCAAATGGAGTTATTTATGCTGCAGGTCATCTTTAAGCTTGGGGGCCTTACCTCAACCCTCATCTCTGTAGCCAGAGCCAGACAAGAAAAACCTGAGACCTCAGGTGCCACCAGGTCCAGTGGCCATCTTTCTGGACTTCAAAGATTCTTTGCATGAGGCAGCCACAACCACCCAGATAACACTCAGACTTAGAAACCAGAATAAGAAGATGGAAGAGAAATACTCATTCTGGGAATTCCTTTCTCTAGAGAGATGCAGGCAGGCCTAGTAACCCTGACAGAGAAGATCCTGCCTGGGCTAGAGTGGGCACATAAGCACAATGCTGCCTGTCTAAGAGATAGAGACCTTGGTGTATATTGGGAAGTAGGGATGCTAAAGATACCTGAGGTCAAGGAGGGGCCCTGCCCAAGAGCATGAGAGGCCCAACACTTTGTCATGGATGGCTGCTGAGTTCTTTCAAAACACCGTGGGAAGTCTGCAGGACCTTTAGTGACTCTGTGACTGACACCACACTTCTCTACATTTTTACATCAAGAGAGTCCCTTCCAACACAAAATACCATTGCACTCCTCTCTCAATTCCTGAACATCCAAGACGTGCTTACCTGTTCCTTGCCTACCTCTCCCTGCCTTCCCTGCAATTTGCATGAATATGTTCCCCATGGGTGGGTTTGGTTGCTTGGCAGATGACAACCCAACATGCACAACCAAGAAGGATTTAACAAGGGGCTTTTTATTACTGGCAACAAGTAAGTTAGTTGTTAGCCCCACAGGGGCTAGTTCCCAAAGCAGTGTCTCTCTGAGCAAAGGTGAAATCAGGAATTTTACTGTCCTGGTTGGCTGAACTTTTGTATGTAAAGGCAAGGAAGGTAAATGTGCATTCACTGGTCACGCTTCTTTGTTCATCATGTGCACAGAAAATAGTGAAAAGCACCTCTGTGGGTGTGGCTTTTGGTTTGGTAATGTGGAGAATTCACAAAGATCCATCTCCCACTCCAGCATCTCTGGTTCCAGATGTTTTTTGTTTTTCTGTAGCTGAGCTTTTCCCTGGAACAACAGAAACACCAAGCACAACAGTTACAAGTGATTACTCTTTCACTGTGCACACCCAATGTCCTGAGGACCCTGGGGGTATAGCTAAGAGAATATTCCGTAAAGCAACCTCATGGAAGTGCTGTGTTTAACCTGCACATTGGTCCCTGTTCACTCCTGCTGCCATCCCATTTGTAGATGAGGCCTCTTCTCCCTAGGCACTGTGGAGCTGCCTTATAGTGTTCGATGGAAGCCCTGAGTGTAGACACTGGTTTAGGAGAGCATTCGGCAAGGTCCTTCAGATTCTTATCCACAACTTAATGCTCTGAGGCAGGCAGGAACTGGAGTTTATTGATGTAATTCTAATAACATGTGCTTAGCATGAAGCCACCTGCTGCTAACAGCACAGCTAGACCACTATGCCCCTCCACCAAACATATCTTTCAGAGCAACACTGCTTGACTTTGTTGCCACCTTTTCACATTTCCTGCCACTATCTATGTGACAGTTTGTCCTGGAAGTTTGCCAGTACAAGAAGAATGTGAGTGCTGTTCAGACAGTCCTCCGGAATATCAGTTGACGGCTCAAGGCCAGAAGGAGGCGGTACATCGTAATAGGCTATAGCCACACTGAAGGGCATCTGGACCAGAGATGCTGCTTGACCCTCCGGCCCACCCTGACCCTCAGACCCACATCCACCACTGCCTCCTGCAGGGACTACTACTTGGGCCTCTCTGAGATGATGACACCCATGCCCTTTTGACTCTGGTCCCTCTCATTGGCTTATCTCTTCTTCAGAAAGGCCAGTTCACAGGGACTCTGATCTCTGTCCAAGAGCCTAGAGAATCTGAGTATGTGGTGGAAGAGATACAAGATTCCTAGTGGTGGCTAGCCAGGTCCAGCAATGGCTTTCCCTGGGAATCAAACAAGCCAGAGATTGCTAGAGTTTTCATTAGGAAAACCTGGGAAAATCAGACCTTGTCCAGGGGAAGGGACAAAGTGTTGGGAGAACAATACTATTTGCCAACAATACTATTTGCTTCTAAGCACAATCAGCTGCACTATGTGCTCACTACTCAGGGAGTTTCTCCAGAGTTTGCATTCCAACCTCCACTTTACTTCTGCATGGTTTTCCCAACACAGTCTATCCAACCAAGGTGAGTTCATTTGAGATAAAGGATCAAGCTGAAAAGAACGTTTGCCAGTTCAGTCGTGGTTTCTCTTGGCAGTGGGAGAACCTGCCCTTGCTCTGTAAGCCCTTCTTGGCACGTCCTCCCACCTTGCCATTTCTTTGTTAATCGAAACCACTAATAGTTTGATTTTGAATGTCCCTTGTCCACTTCTGGCTGAAGTACTAAGGGGTTGAAGAAGTGTCCCTGTAGCCGGCCACAAGATGGAAGCAGCCGCTGCACTGAGGAGGGTGGGTAATCCACAAATGAGTGTGAGCCAGTGAATGAGCACACATCGATTATGCTCCTTTAACTACCAGTGAAACTGCCTATGAGGAGGATAGACTAGGAAAAAAAATTGATGAGCTGGTTAATGTGGCTTATTGGTGAGACAGTTTTAACGCCATGTGGCTTTGAGTCCTGTTTAAAAAAAATTAATGTGGAGATTGCATTCTAATGGGTCTGAGTCCACAGGCAGTGAACTGCAAATATGTGTCTCTAGGGGCAGTTCCTGCATTAGGCTCCTTGCTCTGAGATCCTTTGGGGTGGAAGAGGGTAACATACCATATTGAACATTTGTTAAGTGCCAGTGTAGCTATGAGTACTGTGCAGAGGATGCAGCCAGGTGGGCTGTGTGGATATGATGTGCCCATCTGCTGAGTAAGTCCCAGCAATGAGAATTCCTAAGTTGGGAGCTGAGATAGAGTGGAGACAAGTGTTGGTGAATGGGATGGGCACTGAATGGGACTTGATACTGAAAGTGATGGAAAGGACACGTTAAATCCTAATGGTGTTAGGGGAGACTTAGATAATATTGCATATGTATTATCAAGGAAAAAGAGACGGGGAAAAGAAACAAAGGAAGGAAGGAAAAAAGAAAGAAAAAGAAAGATGGAGAGAGGGAGAAAGAGAGAAATAGAGGAAGGAAGGAGAAGGAAGAGGAGGAAGTAGAAAGGAAGTTAAGGGAAGGATGGAGATAGGAAGGAAGAGAGGGTGTAAGGAAGAGAAGAAAGAAGAGGGAGGAAGGAAGAAATTAACCATCCTCATCTATTTTTCTGTCACTAAAATGCATCCTGGCCTCCACCTCAGTTTTCAAACCATTGCCCCACTGGATTTAGCGCTAAACCCTACTCAAGTCCTTCAAGAAATCTTCTCTGGGCCACACCAGTTCACAAGGGATTTTTCTCACGGATTACCTCATTGGGTGATATTTCATGTATTATTGTAACAGTATTTTGGTCTTATATTAAAACATAACCTAACTTGTTCAAGTATTTTATCAGCTCCTGGAAGGCAGGTCTTACCACTTATTTATCTGGTACCCCTACAGCACAATGTTGGAACACTGGGGGTGCAAAGTTGGGGGATAGGAACAATATTTAACTTGAAGTTGGAGTTTCATACGAATTAAGGATCCTCCCCACACTCCCAAAGGCTAAGTTCCTTTACTGTTCTTGCCCAGCATCTAGCAGGCTGATTCTGATCACATTTTTCTTATTTCCTCTCTGACTTGGTTTCTACTCCCCAGAATCCTCCTTCTCCTCTCTTCCGTGTCCCAGCACTAGATAGAGTAAGCCGGTGGGAAGGGCCCTCTCCTGCCGTCTTGGCAATAATCTCACCCAAGCCTGGTCACAGTCACAAATCTTATCCTCAACAGCTGTAGGGAGTCTCTTCCCATCCGATCAAAGGCCCCAGTATTCCATAAAAAGCCACTTCACAGGCTCTCCCTGGGTCAGGAAGTCCTGCTGGCTCTGTCTTCTGGTTTCCTTATTTTTGTGCTATGGCTTCAAATCTAGGGTCCCCTCACTACATGACTCCTTCAAATTATCAGCACCACGGGAAGCCCTGCCCAGCTGTTTTCTCAAGGCACCACTGCTCAGGTTCACCATCCTGTTCAGTGTCTCATGCTGCGGCTCAAGAAAAAGTGGTCCCTCTCTGGTGCTAGATTCTCTTCTCAGACATCCTGCTTGTTGGAGAAGGAGAATTGGGCAAGACTTGTCATTAAACGACTCACCTGAGCAAGAGAATCCAGCCCATGTTCTTATGTGACCACCCTGCCTCTACGGGGGGAACCAAGGAGGAAAGACTGATAAACAAGATCTCATCTCAGGGCTACCACTTAGAGACCCACCTTCTTCCCAGAAACATAGCAAGCCCTTGGTTCCCTTTTTACCTCCAGTTTCTCCTTTCCCTGAGTACATCTTAAACCCTGAGTTCCTTTACACTTGGCTTAAAAGCAATCCCTTCTAGCCCTATAGAGCTTTTAACTTTTCAAAGTATTTTCATACCTTTAATCTTATTTGATCCCTACAATATCTCTGTGAGGTAGGTACAGCAGGCCTCATCAAATCCATTTGAATAATGAGCAAAAGAGACCCAGGGAGATGAAGTATATTGTTCCTCATCCCCTGAGAAGGGACTTCTGTTTCCCGACTCTCGGGTCAGTGCTTTTTCATCATTCTAGGGACCAGAGTGACTTGGCCATCCCCCTGTCAAGCTCACTAGTGTCCTGGCTCCACCCGGCAGGAGAGGGAGGGCAGGAGAGAGTGTGTGGAGCCAAGGCAGTGGAGCGGGGTGGAGGGGAGGGGGTGGTTGCTTGAGGAAGAAGGCCCAGGAGGGGAAAATGCTTACATGGCTCACATATCAATGGCTACTCATTAGCAAAGAAGAGGTCAGGGCACCTGCCGATAATGATGTCTGCATTATGGTGCTTAATGGAAATGGTGCAGTACCTGCCCCATCAAAAACTAATCTGCCCAAGAGACACCCAGGCCCAGAACAGCAAGAATGAGATCCCCGCTGGGGCCAGCTCCTGGAACTGAATCCAAAGCCATTAGCATCAGAAGGCCCTGGCTGTGCATCTAGCAGGTCCTGCTGACTCAGGCAGTGCAGACTCCAGCCATTAGTGGGGCCAGGCAGGGACTAGGAAAGCAGCTCTGGAGACTGGATGCTTAGATGCATTCAGCTGGCTGGAAGGATGCTGAGATGCCTACAATGAGGGGCTGAGGAAGAAGGAACAGGAGTCCTCACTGCCCCCAGTTCCATGGGGGTTTTGGTGTGAAAGCGCTACCTGTTCTCTAAAGCACAGCAAAGTAGTTTATTTCTCTCTAAACATTGTCCTAAGCATAACCATACCCAGGTCTTTTTGAGGGCGCCATAAAAGTCTGCTTCCTTAGTCCCTGTTTAGCTCCCTGCTGGGAAGCTAGGGTGGCTAGGTTATCCTTCAGGCCTTGTAGAGCCACCAGCAGCAATGTTCCTTGGTGGCCATGTCTGAGACAGAGCAGGAAGGTTGCTGTGGTACTCTGCACTATAGACTGTGAGCACAGGGCCAGGAGTCTGGGTACCTGGGGGGTTAACCTGCCTCTGCATTGATCAGTGTGTGACCTTGGCTGAGGGTCTGCCTCTCTAGATATGACTGTTTTATCTTGCAATGGAGGTATTGATGGCTGATCCTGGGGTGGCCATAAGACCCTGATTTCATTTGGGAAAAGTGGGAACAAGGTAGGTTATAAAAGTAGGAGAATTCTAAAGGCCAAACATTGCTCTTCTATGGATTAGAGCATCTACTCCTTTTTCCCCTGGGGCAGCACTGCCAGCTGGTGTCCCAGGGGACTACCAGGTAAATGACAGGCATGCAAGTTGGATTTTCTTCTTGAAATCCTATTAGTTCAGGCAGGACACAGGCTCCATTCATTAAAGGGATCAAGTATGGAGAAGAGAAGACCCCTCAGGGCCCCTTGCATGGGCCTACAGCCTGACCCTCCAGGGGTTTTAGAGACCACCGCGGGTAGGTGATCTATTCCTATCCTCCTTTCTCTGGCCCCACCCTTCCTTGGTAACAGGTCCTCCCTGATTTATGGCAGGTACAGCATCAACACCCAACTCCTAGCCTTCTTCCTGCTGAAGTTTCAACTACTATGTTTTTTCCCATCACCTATCTCTCACTCATTCATATATTCTGAAGGTCCACAGCTAGTTGAGGTTGGAAGACCTCAGAGAAATTAAACAAGCACCTGGTTTTATAGAAGGAAATAAAACCCAGAGAAGAGACGCTGCATTTGGAGCCAATTAGTGGTGGACTCGAGTAGAATCTCACTCTTCCAAAGTCAGGAGTCCTCATAAAGAACCAACAAATAAAATAGAAGAGATCATGTTACCTCTCAGCACAGCCAAACCTCTGGGCCGTCATATTATTTTTTTGAAAAAACCCTTTAGGTGACCCTCATAAACTTATACATGTAATTTAATTATTTTATTCCACAAGAAGGTCTAGATCGATGCTGTCTTATATGGGAGCCACTGGTTACATGTAGCCATTCAATTACAATTAATTAAAAATATAGCTTATCAGTCCCACCAATCCCATTTTGAGTGGTTAAGAGCCACAAGTGTCTGGTGGCCCCCATATTGGACCATGAAACTCAAGAACATTTCCATCATTCAGGAAAGTTCTATTGGATAGTGCTGGTGGGAGGCTGAAATTATTTATCTCCTTTTTTAAAAAGGGAAAATTAAGGTTTAGAGAAGGGAGAAAACAGTAACTTGTCTCACTCCTGCAGTCAGTAACAAGAAGGATCCTACTTTTTTACTATATCAAATCCCAAGCTTTCTATCTTGTGGTTCCTGGAAGTGGGGCTTTCCAAATTTCTTTAAGTGACCTAGAGAAAACAATCTAATTGGAGTGAGGTTCTTCAGACTGTTTTCATAATATTGTATGTAAGATTGAGAAAATGTTGCCTGTTTATGTCCAAGGTTAGGTGAGAATAGACAGAGACATAAGCGTCTGGTGGAAGCCATCCTTCATGCCATCCTCTTCCCCACCTCCTATAAGCTACCTTTCTTTTCATTGTTATTCAATAAAGAGAATATTTCTAGTGGCTTATTACCCTCCCATCATGAAAAGAAACAATTTTTCTTACCATACTAAAAATATCCTTACCTTTTTTTGGTAGAGATGATTCAATTTCAACCATACTGGCAGTGGTTAATGCATGTTAGCCTTCATTAATGAACATGTAATATTTAATAGAGAGATGTTAAAACCTAGACCTACAATAAATGGTCAGACTGCATCTGTGTTGTTCTGTGGGGCCTCATTTGAGGAGGACTCGAGATAAATAGATGCATATTATAGAATGTGACCTGAAACAAGAGAATGCAAATGTTCATGTTAGAGAAAGGAAAGTTATTCCAGGAGAGATGGAGTATATTATGGTCATTTAAAAATATTCAAAGGGTTGTTGATGGAAAAATTATTTTTTTATGTGTTTGCCAATTGGCTAAAATGTTGGCTTATTTCCAGCATTATTACTTTATCTTAAAATCTCATTTTCTTTAGATAACAGTTTGAAAAGTTCATTGGGAGCGACATGCTAAAGAAAGTTGCTTCCAAATCAGCAGAATTATGAATCTTTTATTAGATGAGACTGCTTTAACATAGAAGAGTCTGCCCAAGATGGCAATGAAGTCTTCACTCCAGGACCCATGTAGGCAGAAACTGGATGGCAATTAGACAGGGACAATATAAGAACAACTACAGCATTGAATAGTCAGGGATGAAGTTCCTTTTTCTTATTTGTCAGGATAGGTATTTTACTTTTGTTTTGTTTTTCATCTTGAATATTTAGAAGTTATAAAAAAACTTAAAGGAAGAAATCAGGGAGTTTTGACTATGCTGACTTTGGGGGCAAGTTTGGATGAGGAGGACATCTCTGATTTGAGCCAAGCTGAACACAGTGTAGGCAAGGTCTCGCCCAGCCAACTGCCCTACCTAGAGGTCCCATCCAAATCCACATTCACCCTTGAAGTGTTCGAGAGAGGCATCACTACCACTGAGGACTTTCTTCACTTTGGAAGTGACAGCTTGGTTCCAGACACAGTCTTAGATAAATAAATTGATGGAAATGAGATCTTCTAGAAGATTCAGAGTTCATTTTTTTTTAAACTGCTAAACTTTTAGCAAAAATAAATGAAACCAGGAAAGAGATGGGGCTGATTCAGATCTCAAATTCTACCCTGCCTCAGTGAGCACAGCCCACTTCCTTATCCATCCTCACCTAGACAGGAGCTTATGGAGAAGGCATCCTACCCCAGTGTAACTTCTGATGGTCTTGTGCCCTCACCCCACCTGCAAGGGCTCTAGTGCCACAGCCATTTACGTAGAGCCAACCCTTGCATTATTGAGGATACAGAGACCCCTCATTTAAAACAATCATCATCATTGCCATCATCTTCAACATCCCATCAAAGTTCAAAGGATCCACTTGCTCTGGAACTCCTCTCCACCTCCCACGCTCCTCCCCTCCATCCCATACCAGAACATTTTTATGGGACTGGAACATGTTAAGGAAGCCATTTCATAACCAGTATAAGAGCCTGAAACCAAGGATTCTTTCTCCTGAAACATGTCTCAAATTATCATAGGCATGAGATATTAATAGGCAGCTCTAATCTGGTTACACAGAAAGAGCAGCCATCCAACAGCACTTCATGTTATGTTACGTTGTTACATTAATGTTGGTCTCCAGTTTCCCCCCACCCACATCTCTATTAGAGCTTTTTCTCTTCTTGGCTTTTAGAATGTGTATCACTGTGTCATGTGTTACCTTGCATTAAGGAATCTTTGCCATTGTGAGGAAGTCATGCCATACAGAGCTGTTGGTCTATGCCCATCAACAAGCAGCTGTCATGACTTACAGGAATTGTTAGCTAGCAAGTGTTTTGAACTGTTTCTCTAGCCTCCTTTCAATGAATTGGGACCCTGGAAAACCATAAAGGCATTTAAGGGAATAAAAGAGTGAATATTTTTTAGCAGAGTAGAATGTTCAATAATCTTTGAAGTCCCCTCAGTACATGACCACTCATGATATTCCCTTAAATATCAATCAACAATCAGAGAGCATAATGACCATTTTTATGGATTAGTTTTGACTCCAATCCCATAAGGTTAATTGGTACATTGGACCTTTGCTGGAGACTGCATCAAAGTTCATTCTTCAAGTTGGTTTTGAACAAAGACAATGAGGTTTCCATGGAACTATATGTAACTAAACTGCTTTGAATAGAGTATAAAACTCTCTCACCATGCAATACAATCCCTAATAGAAGTTTAAAACCATTGTATTATTCTCCAAATTTAACAAAGAAGTAGAATCTATACCTCCCTAACTTTACAAAGTACAGTTAAAAATCTGAAACTCAAAAACTTTCCCAAAAGTAGATCTACCATCAATCCTGCAATTCCACTACTTGGTGTCTACCCAAAGGAATAGAGACCATTATACAAAAAAGACACCTGCACTCATATGTTCATTGTAGCACAACTCACAATTGCAAAGATGTGGAACCAGCCAAAGTGCTTATCAAATCAGTGGATAATGAAAATTACACACACACACACACACACACACACACACACACACACACACACTCCATGGAATGCAATTTAGCCATGGAAAGGAGTGACATAATGACTTTTGCAGCAACTTGAGAGGAATTGGAGTCCACCATCCTAAGTGAAATAATACAGGAATGGAAAACCAAACATCACATATTCTCACTTAAAAGTGGAAGCTAAACTAAGGATCTGCAAAGGCATATAGAATGGCTTAAAGGAAATTGAAGATGAAATGATGGTGGTTGGGTAGGGATGAAAAACCACCTACAGGGTACAATGTGCACAGGTGGGGGCGGAGGGTACACTTAAAACCCAGGCTTCTTCACCACTATACAATGCATCCATATAACCAAAAATCAATTGCACCTCTTAAAGCTACTGAAATTAAAAAAAAAATTCTGCGAGATAATTCATCAACCCCTTAGCTGAATTTACATTCAAAACCTGGGGAGCTATACTGGAAATGTATATGGACCCCTTAAGTTACATGTGTTTCATTAAATGCACATTCCCATTGCCCCCCATGCTATGTGTTCAAATAAATGTCCTCTCCCCCTCAGTTTCTGCTTCATCACGAGAGAGGAATCTGTGCTCACCAAGTTCCATTTCTTCTCCTCCTGGGCACACAGCTATACATCATTTCCTAGCCTCTGCTGTGACTGAGTCTGGCCTATGGAATGTGAGCAGATGGGACGGATGCAACCTCCAGGTCTGGCCATAAAACACTCTGCACATCGCCTCACACTTTCCCTTCACTCATTTGCTGGCTGGATATGAGCAACCAGCAGCAGACTCCAAGAGATGAAAAAGTTGCAAATTGCAAGGATTCTGGGTCCCCAAGTCACTGCCTGGAGGACAGCTATTCCAGAGAATTGCCTGACCAGAAACACCTACAGTGGATTGTTTTGTAATACAGAAATCAGAAATGTTCGGTCATTGACCTTTGAAGTTGTTTGCTACAGCAGTTAGCCTACCCCTGACTAATACATCATTTTCATTTAAACTACCATGTTTATATCTAAATAGATTGCAGTGTACTAGAAATCAGAGGATACATAGTTATGCTATACTGTTTTGCTGTAATATATCAGAAGTGAAATGAGTGGGTAGAAGAAGAGGGATTTTTCTGGTTCTATGGACTCTGGTCAGTTGAGTTAACACTCACTAGAGGTCAGACCCTAACTAGAGCACAAATGTGGGAGAGTTAAGGCCAGATTGACGCAGGAGGAGTTTTTACCCAGGCATCCTCTGGCAGTATTATGAGGGCTATCAGAATGAACATACTTGTCCACGATAGGCAAGGACCCATCCCGTCAGAAAGACAACAACATGAGCCAAATATGAGGGCAAATTGACATCAGCAATGAAGGATGAAGACTATTCCTGACCTAGTCAGAAATATTAAAAGCAGAGTGGGCTGACTGCCAGGAGTAAGTTTAGGGAAATGGTTCAAGGCTGAGGCTATAAATGGCACATGTGTGTTGAAGATTTATGGTGTTGGTTTCATTTGGGGCCAGTCAACCTGGTGGTTTCAAGACAGGCAGTTTATGAGCCAATCAAAAAATTAGTTAAATTTCACTCATGCTAAGAGATGTTTTTACAGTATAATTTTTAAAACAAAAATATCTTTAAAAGCTTAACTGATCAATAAAAATTATTTACATCTTTTGACTATAGAAGCATATTACGTATTGAAAAAGTTAAGTCACTTATAAGAAATCTACTTGAAAGTATATATGCTAGAGAAAAAAGAATTTTATAAGGTATGCTAGACAATTCTAGAATGTATGCTAGATATTCTAGAGACAGAAGAATTCTAGAATATATATTATACAACATACTTGCCAAAAAGAGTTAGGAGCTCTGAGGTTGAATTCTAATTTGGCTATCAATGTGCAATACAACCTTAAGAAAATTACCTATTTTTCTTTTTTTTAGTTTCCTTACCTGTAAAACAAGAGCATTACATCTGAGAACAAATTGAAAGTCATTCTCAACCCTAAAGTTCTATCGCTCTAAGATGTTATATTTCAAAAGTTTGTATTTGTGATTAAATAAAGGTGGAGGGAAACATGTCTGCCTTCGTACAGAAGACTGGACACTGACTATAAATTTTAGCTGACTTTGGGCACAGATTGTAACTCATCATAGAGTGTCCCTGATTCCAATGGTCTAGGCAGCCCAGCCCTACTGTAAAAAAGGGGGCTCACACAGGAGTTGCCTCTGACAGTTTCTCCTGCAACACAATATGGCAGAGAAAGATCACAGACTTTAGAGGTAGACAGATCTGGCTGTGGATGTCCTTCCCATCTCAGCTCTTTGAATCTGGAACAGGTCATTTAACCTTCATGAGTCCTTAGTGTTCTCATCTGTAAAATGGAAATAATACCCAAGGTCCCTCAGAGTTTGAGAACAGCCCAGACCACTTCCATTTTTCCAATCTCTTGTTTATTAAGCAAATAAAAAAAATCAACCTTATCAAAAATCAGACCATATTTTAAATGTTCACATTTAATACAACTAATATTTTAATTATATACAAGCATACAGGTGCCACATCATTTAGCAACGTTGAGGCCATTTGTGAAAGCGAGGCCCAGATCGAATGACCCTTTTCTCCATTAAACTCCTACTTGCCTAAGCCCTCCCCACCACACATCTTCCCTGTGGTAAAGGGTTCAATGAGAAAATGTTTGCAAAGTGCCTGGCATGACAAGGAGAGTAGGCACTCAATAAATAGTAGCTATTACATTGATGATGATGTATGGGTGAGTCTGAAGATCAGCAAACCCTTGCAAACACCTCTAAGTCACCCAGGGGAGTGTGGTGTAGGCTGAGGATTTGTCTGGTGCAGACCCCTTCTTGAGTCGCCATCCTTCTCTCCACTTAATCCTCCTGGCAGCCATAAAGCATCCTCGAACCCAACCCCTCTGTGCACAGGTCTTCATCTCCCAATCTACAGAGCCAGCCCCCACCAGCAGGGCCACTTGAGTCTTTCAGAAAGTACACTAAGGATCCCTTCTGCTCCTCGACATTTATTTACTGTGGATTATTTATTGTGGAAATATGAGATGGATGGTTAGGGAAGGGGAGAACAAACAAACTTACCTTCCTCGCTTGCCTTAACGTGTTTGAGTTCCTGCTTGTATGCACTGAAATGTCTATAATTTACTTTTCAGTTTTGCAATGTTTATGGCTTTTATGTCATTTGAAGGTTATTTATAACAATTATATAAGGAAGCAAAGTGCCATAAACTGAAGTAATTTACTGTAAAATATCTGAAATGCTAAAATATCAAACGGTGCATTACTGTAGTGCTAGTACTGCTCTTGGAAAAAGGAAAAGGGAAAAAAATACCTAAAAATATACCCTCTACCCCATCAGCCAGCCTGTTACATTCATCTTGCAGATTTATAAACTCAAAAGCAACTGGAAGGTATTAATTTAATTGCTTTGAGGGAGGGCTAGAAATCAAGAGAATATGGCTCCTCTGTACAGCGCTCGGGAACTCAGATGGGTTATTTTGGAGCAAAAGGATTCAAAGGTGAAGCCAGACACCTTGGGCATCAGATTGACCATGACCTTCTGCTCCTTCCACTAAATCTTGATATCTTGAATTCAGTTGATCAGGTTTATCATATTGCTGGCAGCAGAGAGAGAATTAGGGAGCAATAAGTCTGAGTCTAGCTTCCTAATTCCAGAAAGCCAATCGAGTAACTTGAGGACATCAAGTCAGTGAGAAATTAAGGACTGTCAGGTGGTTACTCCAAGGCAGGCAAGAGCCTTCTTAACCAGGGGAAAGGCCTTTGGTCCTTGGCCCTTTTCAAGATCATGACTCAACAGAACAACTTTTCCTCATCCTTCCTTTTGTTCTTTGATTCAGCAGATGCTGAGTACCTATTATGAGTCAGGCTTTGGCCATGAAGTGGTGGGCAAGACAACAGCAGTCTTCATGAAAACTAAAATCTAAAGCATTAATATTAAGAAATGTGGATATATGTTCAGTGTAAAGCTGTTAATCCAACATATTCTGTCTGATATTGAAAAGAATCAGTTTGTTAAAATGCTCAGTGAAATGATGCTGTTGTGGAGACATGAAAGGAGTGCTTCTTCTAGAACGTGACAGGGAGGACTTCTCTCTGAGAATGTTGCTGGGGCTCAGAGTTGGTGAGTATGGATCACTTCATAGACAGCTGCTCCCTTCCTTTGTTTCAGCTCTGGAAAGAAAACAGAGTTGTTGCTAGATGCATTCATGCAATTCTCTGCTGAAAGTAGAACTGCCTTGTGGTCATTTATCAATCTGAACTGGCCACAAGAGAATAATGAATTCCCGGTCAGTCTCCTCCACGTGACCCAGGGCACATGGGCTCTAGGGATTATCCTAGAATTGTAAAGCCCTTACCGGATCTATGAGCAGTAAATATACGGAGATCTTCTGTTTCTAAAACAGGAGGGTAGGAAGGAAATGTGCAGACATTATATCCAGGCTATTTAGATTGTTGTCTAATAAATATAATTTGTTGGATGATGAGAAAGTCATCTCTTCTGCCCCCAAATTTTTCCCTTCCTCTGGTGCCATCATTTCCCCGAATCATCCATTATTTCTGCACCCCTTGAGGTTAACTTTATCTCCTCCCTGTGGGGCCTCTTGGATTTTGCTTGTTTTTTGATAAAAAAATATGTTAATAAATGAAATATCAAAAATAATAATAAAATTATTTATTTTAAATAACTATTTGAATTATTTTATTTATTAAATTATGTATTTGTTAAATAAATTAAAAAATTAAAAATAAAACATAAAATAATGAGTAAATAAGAGATACTGTTTATTGAAGTATATTTCCAAAAGGGGCATAGTGAAACCATAATTTGATAAATTTTCACAAGGTTGACATACCCTTATTTAAGTACCACTCAAAAGAAAAATAGAATATTTCTGGCACTCCATCAGCCCTCTAATGCTCTCACCTAGCCCTTACTCCATCTCTTTTTCAAAGATCATTACTTTCATGATAACGATAGAGTGCATTCCTTTTTGTCTGGTTTCACCGCTTCAACATTATGTTTGAAAATTCATCCTTATGGCTGTTTGTAATAGTAGTTTGTTTATGTTGTCATATATTTATTATTATTATTATTATTATTATTATTACTTCAGAAACAGGGTTCTCACTCTGTTGACCAGGCTGAAGCTCAGTGGTGCAATCATAGCTCACTGCAGCCTCCAAATCCTGGGCTTAAGCAATCCTCCTGCCTTAACCTCCTGAGTAGCTGGGACTCCATGCGTACACCACCATAATCAGTCATCATACAGTATTTAACTATAAGATTGTACCAAATTCTTTAGCCATTCTACTGGTGATGGACTTCAGAAGTATTTCCTATTTGTGGTTTTGATAAATAATGCTGCTATAGGCATTCTTGTATAGATCTTCAGGTATATATATTTGTTTACACTTGATTTTGCCCGTCTTTTTCATTTTAGCTGTTATGGTCATTGTGTATTAGTATCTATCTCCTAGAATGTTGTTTTTATAAGTCAACTTTTTTGAGATATAATTTACATAAACTATATATCCATTTAATGGGTATACAGGTTGATGAATTATTGACTAATATACTATGCTTCTTAGTAGCCATCACCTCAGTCAAGAGAGAAAACATTTTAATATTTCATTTAATATCAGAACTATCTTACAGCCAATTCTTACCTCCTTCCACCTAGCCACTCACCCCAAGAAAACCATGGATCTATCTTCTGTGAACACAGGTTAGTTTAGCTGTTTCAGAATCTCATAAAAATGGAATTATGAGAGTTTCAACACTCTTGGTCTGGCTTATTTGACTCAGCATAGTATTTTTGAGATTCAAGCATGTTGTTTTTATGTGTATCAGTCATTTGCTCCTTTCTATTGTAGAGAGATATTCCATAGTCCATAAATCACAATTTATTTATCTATTCCTCTGTTGACAGATGTTTGGACTATTATGAATAAAGCTGCTATAAACATTTGTGTTCCAGTATTTTTGTGAACTTACATTTTCATTTATCTTGGATAAATATCTAAGAGTGAAATAGCTAGGTTGTAGGCTAGGTATATGTTTACCTTTATAAAATACTGAAAACTGGCTAGGTGTGATGCTTTATGCCTGTAATCTCAGCATTTTAGGAGGCTGAAGCAAGAGTTGAGGCTAGGAGCTCAAGACCAGCCTGGGCAACATGGTGACACGCCTTCTCTACAATTTTTTATATTAGCTAAACATTGTGGCATGCCGATAGTCTCAGTTACTTGGGAAGCTGAGGCAGGAGGATTGCTTTAGCTCAGGAGTGTGAGGTTTAGTGAGCTATGATCATACCACTGTACTCCAGTCTAGGTGATAGAGCAAGACCCTGTTCCCCAAAAATAAAATTAAAAACACAACAAGTGAAAATTACTTTCCAAAGTGTTTCTGCCATTTAGCATTTTACCACCAATGTATGAGAATCCCAGCTGTTTCACATTCTCACCCATACTTGATATTGTAATTTTAGACGTTCTTGTGATTGTGCAGGACTGTATCCTTGTGGGTTTCCTTTACATTTTCCTGATGCCCAATTAGATTGAGCATTTTTAAAATATGCTTCTTGTCCATTTGGATATTCTGTTTTGTGAAATGCCTGTTATGTCTTTACCCATTTGTGTTTGAGGTTGTTTATCTTTCAACTTGATGCATTTTAGGAGTTGCTTACACATCTTGGCTACTTGTCCTTTGCTGGCTCTGTGTTACAAATATTTTCTATAGGATTTCTTTGAAAAGGAAAATCCCACTGAAACAGAAAACATGCTGAGTCACTCCCACCTAAGTTAGCGTTTATAATCAATTCTGTTCCTAGTGGAGAAATTAGACTGTAGGATTTATTGAGTAATGAAGAAGGGAGAATGCAGAGGAGAAGAGCTGACCAGAGTCATAGAGGAAAAAGAGCAAACAGGAGGCCAGAGAGGAAAAAGCATTGAAAGTCATCATGTCAAAATGTTCCAACTCACATGCAACCAGCTTCCTTTGCTGAGAAGATCCTGGTTGAATTGGAATTTAGGAAGAATTATTGTGGCAATTGATTAATAATATCTGTCATTGCCTCCTAGTAAAGTGTGTATCATTTCACAAACCTACGACAAAATTTAGAATTTCTAAACTCTGTGAAACCTGGGTTGTCTAATTCCCATCTCCCTCATTTTGCAGATGACAGATTTATTATCCAGAGCTAAGTGAGTTGCCCGATGTCACAACATCAGGACTGTATTCTAAAAATGAATCCAGTCTATTCTAAGTGTGGTTAAAGGGAAAATAAACAAGTGCTTAGCATCCTGATGGACAATATGTTATGTTTATCAGAAATAGATGTCTCTGATATATAACTCATGTATTTAACATACAGTCCTGTCTTTAAGGAACTTCCAGTTGAAAGAGGAGGTTGCACTCTCCCAGAGAATGATGTTAGAACAAGGGAATGGGCTTTATTTTCAGGTGTAAACACAGAGAATTTGGCTTCCAATTCTCTGACAGTGACAAGCTTCCATGGTCTTAGGGAAAACCATGGCAGGTTTGGATATCTTCTCATCGGTGGTCTTCAGAGCCAACCATATTACTTCTTGATTTCAGAGCTCAAAATATGCATTTGCCTGCTGGTTATCCATGAAGACTTACCCTGGATGTGGGTTTGTAGGCACTTTGACAGCAGTGAGTGCTCGATAAACACTTGTCCACTGATGGATGGATCGCGTTTGTTGAAAATAGAGTATGGGAATGGAAAGCACACTAGGCTTCAGCTCTATTCCCAAGGGCTGTTAATCTAGGAGACTCCATCCCGGAACTTGCGGGAGACGAGGATCTGCTGAAACAGGTCATTTTCAAGGGGCATCAATGCCATAGTTCAGCACTCAAGGAAAATACCCAGCAATACTAGTAGTTTTGCAAGAAGAGCAGATACTCCTTCTGAAGAATAAGCAAAAAAATAGATATTTTTAACTTACCTTATTTTTATTAATGATCATAATAATAGGTGCTGCTTGTGAAGCAGTTTCTGTTTCTAGGCAGAGTTCTAGACACTTTATAGTTAATAAAATGCATTCTCTCAAGCTTTTCTCATTTAATTCCCAAGTACCTTATGACATAAGCAAAATAAATAATAATGCTTTTACATGGAAGGTAAGGAAATGAAGGCAATGATTTTCTTTTATAAATGGCATGGAATTAGCAGACAGGACTGTGTTTAAATATTAGTAAGTTTTCACGTTTTTCATAGTCGATTTCACTTAATAGTCAGTTCAACTGTGAAATAGGTATTCTCAGGGATAGAATAGCTGTCATTTCCAGATGGCAGAAGGAGGAAACTGAGGCTCAAAAAACTTAAGGACCTATAAGAGCAAGTTTATGGGAACGCTTGAAGTAATTCCCATGCAGTCTACCCTCCTGATCTTGTGTATTGTTATTGTCTTTATTTTAATATCTTTCATTTATATTTTTCAGTGCATGTAATTTTCATACTTGGAATCCAGTTGAAAATTGCAGTTTCATACAGGAGAGAGTAGTGTAGAGTTGGCTTGTGGGTATCCATTATGAGCATTCAAACCAGATAAAGAATAGGAAGCTTTTCTCAAGTTCAGAGGGGAAATAGTTATGTCAGCTCTATTATGGACAAACCCTGCCTGTCATTTTATCTCTCTGGGATTTTCTTTCTTAATATATAAAAATCGGAGTGATTCATTTTCTAAAGGAGTTGCAGTAAAGATAATGAAGATGCATCTATACCGATTATATGTCGGTTCTGGGGAAGTACAAAGAAGCGCAACGCATTGTCTCTGCCTCGAGGAGAACTCCTCATGCAGGCTCCTGAGTCCAACATCCTCCAAGCCTTCTGTCCCCCCATGTTGCTCAGGGCTCACCACTGTGCACTCCTTAATGAATCCTACTCCACTGTCCCTGCTTGCCTCTTTCTTCTCTCTGCTCTCGGCAAACTTAACAGTTCTGTCTCCTTTGCTCTAGGAATCTTGCACGTGTAGGGCCAATCCAACCTACTAACTGGTACCAAGGCATTGCTGACTAGCTGTTACTAGTAAGGTTGTTATGATATGTTGGAGACTGCAGGGCACTGAAGAGCCAAGCAGGAAGGGGTCTGCAAGCCACGTTTATCATGCTGGGTGACTTTCTGCAAGGCATTTGGTCTCACTGTCTCCATTTCTCCATCCATTATCACAGGGATAATTATTTCTAAGTCTCAGTATATTGAGGCACTTTGTAGATGCTAAAACTCTCTGGTGACAGACAGGATAATTATTGTTTTTGCACAAGATGACATTTTCAAAGATGGTCTTACAGAGCTGACTCAGCATCTACAGCCAGCCGGGGTCACCTGGTGCCACTGACAAATTCATGATAATGAGCTGTCTATGAGACAGCCTCTTGAGAAACCAATGCATGGTGACAATTCCCATTCCTTAAGGTGGAAACTGATATTACACTAAATTTCAGCCCTTGGTTTGTTACAACTCAGTATCTTTCTTGGGAAGCCCTCCAAGAAGTGACATCAGTTGAAGACTTATCAGATCCCTTCTTCTGGCTCATTTTTGATGAAAGGAAAAAGAAAGTATAGACCTCCAGTAATTATATTTAAAAAATACATAAAATTGAAGAACTTTGTTCAAACCTGCAGGCTGACAGAAGGACCCTGGGGCAAGACATATCTCAAAGAAGCCACATCTCAGCTCCGTTGCTGATATGATATGTGATTGTGGGCACATTATGTCACAGATCTAAGCTTATTACTTCCCATCAGTAAAATAGGGGTAACAACACCAACCTTTCAGGGTTGATATAGGGAATTAAATGGGAAAGGACATGACATTTTTGCACCTGCTCCAATGTGCAGACTGCCCACTGTTTGGGGGCACTAACAAAAAAGGAGGAGAAAGAGAATTGTGAACCGAGATTCCTGCCCTGGAGGTGCCAGTGCCCGGGCACTGACTCCTGGCTGCCCAGCTCCTGCTATCTGGGAATTCCTATATCTGGCAGACCCATAATGCAGATTCCTTTTCCCCTAAAGAATGGATCTCTCTGGTTTAGTCCCCAAACTCTGCTTCCTCCTTGATTTCAGGGGGCACCTCTTAAGAGAACTTTGCCCCCACATATTTTGAAGCAGGAAACTGGGGCTCAGGGCGCTAGCCCTGGCAACAATCCTGCCCCCCCAAAGAGTCCCTTTGCCTCCTCTGAGTCTCAGTTTTTCCATCTGTTAAATGAGGGATTGGCAAGATGATCTCTAAGGGCCCTTTCAGCTTTAAAACCCTATGACTCCTCAAAGGCTAAACAAAACAAAACAAAACCCCGGGAAGCAGATATATTCATCAAAATGAAAAACTATAACGCGGTTATTAGATGCAGGCATTGGAGGGGAGCCAGAAAAGGCTGACACAGCTCTCACAGGCGAAAGGAATCTCTCCATCAACTTTCCCTCTTCCCCCCGGCCCCAGCTCACAGAGAACTCACCCTACCTGGGGGAACCAGCAGACAGCACAGGCCTTCCACACAGAGGGCCCACCGTGAGGGCTCCAAGGTCAAAGGAGGCTACTGTTTATCGCACTGTTGAGCTGCATACAGAGTTCCGCCTTTCATGGCAATCGTAGAAAATATTGTGCCTGCCCACCCCCACCAACAACCTTCCTGCGTAAAGGAATTAGATAAATCGGCCTCTGAGACACAGGATGTCAGAAGAAAGAGACTTGTCCTGCATTGGAGAGAGGACACAACGGATAGAGTTCCATCTCCTCTTTACTGCCTGACTTTGAACAAGTGACACCATCTTTTTCAGAACCTCAGTTCTCTCAACTCTAAGATGAGGGACCTATAGCTCTGCCTACCTCAAAAACATTGTTTTGCATGTCATTTAAGAAAAAATGAACTTTTGAAAGTTTTTCGCTAGGGCTAAAGCGCCATGCAGATCTTCAGCTCTCTCCATTATGCAATCACTTCCATACTTAAGGGTTTGGCTAGCCTGCTGTCATGCAACTACCTGGACGTTGGCACCAACTCTAGATACTGTTAGAGCACCCTGTACTTGGAAGTGGCTAGAAGGGAACTGGGGATCCCTATTCCCTGGGCTGCCTGAGGGTGGTGGCTAAACTCGGAACCCTCTTAAAGGAAGGCTGCTTGGTGGTGCTATTCATTTCCCAGGGCAGCTCAGCACAGTTGTTAGCGTGGCTATTCCTGGGATCAGGGGTCCTCTCTCCTGTGTGCCCCAGTGGGAGGAAACTGCCCTTGGCAGGCCAGGAAACCGGGGAAGAAAGGTAAGACTCTTCCTGAAGATGTGGCTTCCTTCCCTTCCCTCCCAGCTGACACCAGTGGGATCTCAATTTATCTCAAAAGTGGCACCTCATCACTCCCTGTGCAAGAGCTGGCTGCTTCCCTGGGGATGAGGGTTTTGTCAGAAAACACGATGCCTTTGCTCTCTCAATTTCACGCCCTCTGCCCAATGTATGCAAAAGTACAAATTACCCTGGGATGCAAATCAGCTCACCTGCAAAAGCATGCCCAATTACACGGGAAGCTCTCAGAAACCAGGCTGTCACGGCCACTGGGCCACTGTCCTGAACCACAGCCTGTGTGGCACAGCCTGCAATCCACTGAATCAGCATCTCCTAAAGCTTATCCAGAGTCCAACATTTGGGTGGGCTCTGAGCAGCACAACTGGGGGGTTACAACCCTGAACAAGGAATCCTCAGCATTTGTCTAGTTAGCTCTGCTTGTCAGTGTCAGCCAGCCAAATTATTCTCCACCTGAAAGAGTTCATTTTAGACACAGGGTTTACAGACGTTCCTGGATAAACTGAAAACATTTGAAGCCATTAAGAATAATGACCTTCTAATTCCTCCTGTAGCAGAGAGGGCAGGCACACAAGGCAAACAGAAGAGCTCTCTTCATCTCGCTCCGAGCACCCTACTCTTATAAAGCTGCTACTCCCGCCCAGCTGCCTTGAGGATGTTCAAATGGGACATTGCCAGGGGAGAGAGAGGGGCACATAACATCACCATGGCCTGATTCTAAACCAGGGAAAGTGAGGACCAGTAGGAGGCCCAAACTTCACTTGCACGCAGACTACTTATATACCTAATCCTGACTTGTATTCCACATCTTTAAAATATTTTTTTTCAGCCGGGCTCGGTGGCTCAGCCTGTAATCCCGCGCCTTTGGGAGGCTGAGGTGAGTGGATTGCCTGAGCCCGCGGGTTCGAGACCTGCCTGGGCAGCGAGACCTCATCTCTACAATAAATCAAAAAATCAGCCGGGCGTGGTAGCGCATGCCTGTAATTCCAGCTACTTGGAAGGCTGAGGTGGAAGGATCGCCGGAGCCCAGCGGGTCGAGGCTGCGGTGGCCGGGAGCGGCCACTGCACTCCAGTCTGGGTGAAAGAGTGAGACTTCAACTCAAAAAAAACAAAAAAAAAATATATTTTTCTAAAGAGCTCAGGCCAGGCTCAGTGGCTCAGCTTATAATCCCAGTACTTTGGGAGGCTGAGGCTAGTGAATTGCCTGAACCCACAGGTTCAGACAAGCCCGGGCAACTTGGCGAGACTCATCTCTACAATAAGTCAAAAATTAGCTGGTCGTGGTAGTACACACCTGTGGTTCCGGTTCCTTGTAAGGCTGAGGTGGAAGGATCGCCAGAGCCCAGCAGGTCGATGCTAGGGTGGCTGTGAGTGTGCCACTGCACTCTAGCCTGGGCGACAGAGTGGACTCCAACTCAAAAAAATAAAAAAATAAAGAATAATAGAGCTCAGTAGGCAATAAGGGCCAGTATCTCTCAACCTGACTGGGCATTATTAAGAGACTCTAGCATTGCTGTTTTTCCTTCCTGGGGCCCCTGTGTGGTCCAAACCCTTCCTCCACCCCTGGAGGAAGATTTTGTAACTGCTGAGAGGTCATCACTCTAGCTCTTAGCATGGTCAGCTGCTGTTCTCCTGTGCCATCAGACACAGCCCCAACAGGGCTGACAATGCAGAATGCTTCCTCCCCCTTTAGCTTCTCAGGCATTTCCAAGCTTCTTGTCAGAAGGCTGATGCAGGTAGGGTGGGATAGTGGGGAGCTCTGGATTTGGATCTCTGACCCCAGAATGCAGGTCTGGGGAGTACCACACCTGGGCAGCAGGACAGTGTGGGAACACAAGCTGTTTGGTGGCTTGAAACGCTTATCCAGGACAGTAGTAAGCTAGGGTTGACCTTCCCATACTCTCTGTCCCTCTCTCTCTCTCTCTTTCCATCTCTTGTCAGCTGTCTCCTCAGTCTTCCAAACATATACCCCCTCTTTACAACACCTGGCTTCTCACTCTTAATGTGACCTAGGGAAAACCACTCTCCCTCTCTGTTTCTCCTGTCCTTACATATAAAGAACACAGACTGAAGTTTCTCAGAAGGATCTTTGTGCTCTGACAGCACTCAATGACTTTATGTTTTCTTTCTTTCAAGTTCCAGAATGAAAATTGGAAAGCACGTGAACCATTTGACAATGATCCTGGAGGTTCAACAGTCTTCCCTTTTTTGCAGAAAGGGGCTTTTGCTGGTCAGAACTTTCCAGGGAATAAAACGATTGCCCTTCCTCTGACTCCATGACAGAGTGCCAGCTTTTCCTGGGAAATCACTGCAAGCCCAGGGGCCTACATGCCTTCTTATCTAGGCCTTCATTATGGCAGATGGCGTTCTTTACTTCCAAGTTGTTGGGTCATCCCACCATCATTTTCCTATGGTGGGGTGGGTGGGTCCTTGTTGGTAGGTGCTCCTTGTTGATGTTGTTCTACAAGAGCACAGCCAAGGCAAGGTACCTTGTGACCTCATCCTATAGCACTGACTACTCATCAGGCTCCTGTGGTCTACTGCAGTGAGGAGCCAGGGCAGGGACAGAGCCAGGAGTTGGTCAGGAGATCATTGTTCTCTACTCACAGCACTGAAGGAAGGTGAAGAAAACCTCCTCTCCGCAATACCAACTAAATGGAAACCAAGACAGGGGATGAAAAAGTATAACTTGCATGGAGGCAGCACCTTGAAAATTCCCCTACCCCTGTCTCCTGGTGGTATTGGCAGTGTGTGTGTCTTTCATCGTCTATACACAATTTTTAGATTAGACATAGAAAAAATAAAGCTGTTAAAAGAAAAAGTAACTGAGACAAATAACCTAAGCCCATTAGCTAATATAGATGGAGGAATCATAATTATATGTTCCTAGATGCCTCCTTTCAGCCAAAGCAAAAAGGGAAATATAGCAGATTTGAATGACTTTTACCTGACAGAAAGAAAAATGGCATCTTCAAGAGAGACAAGATACCTCTCTCCCACAATGGGAGTCAATGACTAATTGGAAGATATCCTGTAGCATCTTTTCAATGAACAGTGAGTGGCCAGGGGACAATCCCTTCTACCGAGATTGTGGATTATGCAAAGGGGAAGGTAAAGTTTGGAGAACAGGGCTTTGGGGTCAGGTGACCTGGGGGCTGTTGGCAGGAGTAAGTTGCTGGGGGACAGAGATGCAGGTAGGTGCCACAGGTGCATGTCAGTCCTTCCCTCCCTTTCCTTGCCTCCTCTCTGGGCTCAGCTCTCTGGTCCCCAAGGCTGAGCAGAGAGACAAGTCTGGTTGTGGAACAAAGCCAGGTAGGTAGTACAGAGGCTGAGCTGAAACAGCTGGGAGATTTAAAAGAAGCTTGGAGAGAAGTAAACTGGATTTCTATTTCTTGTTTGCACTGTTAAAATGTTCCTTTAATGTGAAAGCCTTTCTGTTAAATGAAGGGGAAAGGGAACTCAACGACAAGTAGCAGCCATAAAACAAAGGGAACAAAAGGAGGAAACTGCCGAAATGGGTTTTGTTGCTATAGATATATAGAGACATATAGCTGGGCTGATGAATGGGTGGAGGCAGCCCTTGCAGCAAAGAACTTGAACCAGGGAAAAAGAGACAGCAAGTGGAAAGAGGAAAAGGGTTTGTCTCCAGAACGTCCGCTGGGAGTTAGGCCAAGTTGCGGAAAATAAAATAGCCAGGTCAGATGTCCCTTGCTGGGAAAGTATGGAAGAAAGAAAAACTAAACACAAGACAAGACTGAAAAGGACTCCAGCCCATCCCATTCAATTTGCAGTAGCAAATCTCCCTGGGTCAGCTCCAGTGACTGTGGACAGCCGAAACAATCTACAGGAGAGAGTGGTCTCCAGCCATTGGATGGGAAACAAAAAAAACTTTCAGTAAATGAATCTTAGAACTGCTTTCCGTGTTTTGTTTAGCCCCCCAAACACACACACACACACACACACACACACACACACACACACACACACACCTTCGAAAAGAAACAAATAAGTTACAATAGCAAGAGACACTTAGAAGTAAACCTGTCTTGCTTCAGGTAGAGAGGAGTGTAAATTTTGTGGGGGACCAATAAAATGAAGCTACTCTCCTCCAGGAAAGGTACCAGTTATTGCATCAGAGGAGACCTATAGCCACCGAAGGCCCATAAATTCCAGGGTTTATAGAGTCTTTCCTCATTCATACTGCAGGTAATTAAATTGTGGGGACTGTCTCATAAACTCCCGGGACTGCCCTACAAAGTCCCCAAGCCACCAGATTGAGGGCAGAAAGATCCAATCAGAAACCCGGGGCCAGGGTTGAGCGACCTGCTCCCCACATTGGGCCTGTGAACTGGCTTTGCGCCCCTTCATCCTCCGGTCTCCTGGGCATGCCTTAGTGCTAGGCAGACCCTGTGGAGTCCACTTGGGAAACTGAGACAGACAGAGAGGACTGCTGGGTGATACTCATGCTTCTAGATGCTGATGTTTGAAATGCAAGTGAACCCTCGTGTTTCAACCTTCTTCTACTCTGGCCTCAGAATGAAGTCTGCATGCATGCATGGTGCACAAGCCTATTTTCTTGGACTGGCCTCAGCCTCGTTTCAAGGTCAAGAGCAATCATCCCTTCCACTGGCCTCTCACAGCACCCTGGACACTGCCCATGTCTTTGCCAATGCATCTCCTACTCCTGGAGTGCCCCTTTTTCTAGATGCTTCTTCATCTGATGGCATCTGCCCAACTCTCCACCAGACAGAGCCAAGCTCCCTTCAGTGTGGCCCCGATCCCTCCCCTCGCTTTTATCACCTGACCTTGGTGGCAGACGGCCCTCTTTCCCCCTAAACTAAGAAGTGCTTGAATGCTGGGACAGTCTGGTTCACCTCAGCAGCCCTTTGTCTGGTGCCTACCACAGTGCAGGAATATGGAAAGTGATCAATAAATGACTGTGGAAGAAGAAATAGAAGTCAGGCACCCAGGCAAGCCTACAGCGCCACCTGCCTTGTGGGTCACACAGCTCCTCATGCCGCCTCCCTTTTCACCATAAGTAGGAAAGCAGAGGTGGCCCCAGCCCCTGGTGTGGCTCAGGGTAGTCCTACCTGCCCCGCCTTTCTCAGTTCTGGGGGCCACCTCCACTCTCTGCCTTGAACCCATCAGGACAAAAGCCAAGTCTCCTTTATTCCTTTGTTTTTCTTTACATCAGCTTGGTCTTCTCAAAGGCCAGGGTGCCGGGTAACCCCTCCCCACCCAGCAGTTACATCTGAACCAGCTCTCAGGGCCAAAGGGCCTTCTCCCCACACCCTGTGCCTGGTGTTGCCCATCACGCTCCTCTGTCCTGCTTCGCTTTGCAGTAGTCATCACTACCTAAGGCACTATGCAGCTTGCTTCTTTATCTCTATTCTCTTGCAAGAATCTTAGCTCCTTGGAGGTTGAGATTGTTGTCCCTTTGTCCACTCTCTTCTCCTGCTATAGGGAAGGGTCTACTCAATGATGGTGAATGAATGAGTGGATGCAAATGGTTCTTGGGCTGGAAGATCACTCGTTCTTTCTGGATGAGACCCGTAGCCCTATCTCCATGCCTCCTGGAACCAAAAATGAGTAAAAGCTGCTATTACTTATTGGGTATGTATGGGAGATTTCTAACAATCCTTCTTTGGGTATCCATACAGTGGCTCATGCCAACCCAAGCCCCAGCATGCCAGGCGCTTGTTCTTTAGCCCGTCCTATGATGTTGTGGGTTCTCACTGCTCAGCATGCTGGGACTGCCCCTGTGTCCTTCTCCTTCTCATTTTACACCAGCACTGGGTGAGGCAGCCTGGGATGGGCGTAGCTTGACCAGAGCCCCTACCCCACTCCAATGCTCAAGCTTCACCTAGATGACTTATCTGAATAGCTTTCTTGGGAAAAAGAAAGCCAAGCAGAAGGGCAGAAGCTGAGATACCTCAGAGAGAGGTATTTCCTTGCACTTTACCTCCTTGACTCTTCTCCATTTTATTTAGAGGTTAAAAAAAATGTCAACCATATTTTTTAAATCATGTAAATGAAGCCAATCAAGTATTCTACCCCAGGTCACATGACTGGTAAGGAGCAGAGCATCAAATCTGGATTCCTTGGATGCTACAGGCCGGTCTCTTGAATGAAGTCATGAAAATATAAGAAATAGGAAAGACTATTGAAAGCGTGTATTTGGATGCCTGTTCTGAGTGCAGCTTGTGGTGTGAAAATTTTGGAAGTTTCATTACTTTGGAGATGACAATCTGGCTGAAATGACAGAGATGTGACCCCCTTAAGAATCTTGGAATGGAAACAGCCCTGGGCAATAATGTAGGGCCCAACCTACCCAATTATATGGATGAGGAAACTGAGACCTGAGAGGGTAATGGCTGCCACCAGATTCTCACAAATAATGATGAATGGAATGGCACCTAGAACTCAAGGCTTTAATTTTCTAGGCTGTGCACTAACCACTGGGGCTGCTTTCTATGACTTCAGCACAGCAGTGGGAGATGAGGCTTCAGTCTTTCCTGGTATACTACTCCCAGGACTGTGTTCTTGGTCAGTGCATGGCCCAGAACATCAAGGGTGGGTTATGTCCAAAAGATGCAAGGGCAACAAACATGAGAGGAAGAGTCAGAGGCTGGTGATGGGTGACACTTGCAGGATGTGGAGGAGAGGATGACCTGAGACCCCCCCACCCTGGGCCCCGCCCAGAATCCAGATCAACTATAGTATTCCCTATTTCCTGAAGGCTGTCACATCTTCCAAAGGGGAGCAGTGACGTAGTGAAATGTGCCTGGCAAGAGTCATGCCATCCCGACTTCTTTACCTCCACCAGCTGGGACACAAATCAGGCGGCCTCCAGGGAACCAACCTCAGGATGGGACGTTTACAGCCCTCCCTTGAAAATCCGGCTCTCAGATGGCATCTGCCTCCTAAGCAGACCTGCCCACGTAAAGCTCAGACATCTGTGAGGTTGATTTACTCCTTTAATACTGCGAGCCTCATTTAGCCAGTCTAGAAAACACATTTGGTGAGTGAAGCTGAAGTTTTTCTTTCCTGGTTCATCCTCACTAAACATTAATTTCGAAAGCAGGTTTTACTGTTGTTTTTCTGCTTTTTGGGGGGCAGGTCTTTTCTTCCATCTCAGATGTCCAAACTGACCACAGCTTGCCATGGGCTTCTCTTTTGTCCTCCCCAAGAAAGGGGAGAAAGAGATCTGGGGTTCAGAACTCTATGAGGGAAGGGTTAGATATGCTCTTCAAGATTTAGAAATTTTCCACAAAAAGAATTGCCAGCATAGTAGTAATTACTCTTCCCTACCCCGGCTCAAAATTCCATCACTCTAAAATTTCACTCATTTTCATTTATCCAAATAAACACATTGCTTACACACTTGCAATGAAGCTCACACAGATGCTTAAAAATATTTGTACCCAACATTACCTCACTGGTAGAAAGGCAGCACTCTTGGTAGTGACGTTTCTTTTTGGTGGTAGGGCAGGGCACTAAGAGTTTGTAGGGTTTTTTTCCCCCTCTTTTAGTCCCAAGATATCCTTAATCGTTTTCTAAAGCAACAGACAGCAGAATGGCACACACGATAGCTTGAGAGCATTATTTTCTCCATGTGTCCTTTGGGACTTTGTTCATTTTCTTTGCATGGATTCTCCATAAGTTATATATCAAAACACGCTCTTCGAATTATTTTAGATTTCTCACTTTCAGATTGTTATGTACAGGTTTTGCTGTGTTTTTTTCTTCCTTTTTCATTTGTTCTTGGTTCTTTTCGTAAAATCTTGCACTACCCCCTCACCCACACACATGCACAAATACACACACACACACTCCACTTCCCCAAAGCAGCCTATTCTGCCGATCCAAGTTGTTTTTCTTAATGATGAAATAATTTATCCTAAAGGGGCAGTGTTCACCAGTGTCCATAAAACTTGGTGGGGGAGGAGAGCAGGGGGTAGGTGGCACAGTAGGGAAACCTGATTTGGCGAATGCTTTGAGGAAGAAAGTTTATTTATCATCCCATCTTAAACCAAAGGGCATTATACTTCAGAAGGATGCAACTTGTCTAAGACGACTAGTAATAGGACAGGCTACTGAGTCTAAGGCCAGAGACTTACTCACTCTGGGCTCTGGCCTGGTTACCAGCAGGGTTATATGGACTCCAGGATCCCCAAGTGGAGCCACCAGAGGTATGACAGGAATAAAAGGGATTTGAAGATGAGGACAGGAGGAGGGAGAAACTACGGGACAGGGTAAGGATAAAGCTCTGAGACAGTCCAGGTAGATATCCAAGTCAGGTCACTGGAACTGAATATCTTCCTGGAGGCTTGAAACCTGCTTTGGGTGTGAAATAACAGAGCAGGAGGGTACCTCTTGTCCTCTCATCCGAGCATGTCCCTTTCAAGGATCCAAGGTGAGTCTAGACATGCTGGGAAGGAAAGTTCTAGGGATGAAGAAACTCCAAGGACACCCAGGGCATGAGAAAATGGAGAGAATCCATGGTGACCATCTTCTCCCTGACTCCTCCTCCAAGATGTTCCCCAGAAAGAAACAAGGCTGAGAAGGGGGAATTCGTTCACCCATATTTCATGTTGTGTGAGGTTTTTTTTTCCCCTTCACTTTTCTTTCTCTTTCAATGCTCTTATAAAGACAGAATGGTTCTCTTGTCTAGCAGGCACCCTCTCTGCCAACACCCCAGCACCCAATCACAGTGACAAACGATGTTCGTGAGAGACCCTGCTCAAAGCTCTCTGCTCTTAATGAGAAAAGGGAGGGCAGAGAGGGCCAGGCCTGGAGTTGCGAAGGGGCATCCTGCATCCTAGATCTACCAAGCAGCCTGTATCCACTCAGCCCCTGTCATCCCTTACCCCCAATCCCTGTCACTCCCATTCTTTCTGAGGACTCCGCCAGCCCACCTTGTGTATTCCTAGGGGAAAGGAAGGTTTGAAGTCACCTGTGACCAGGGCAGTGGATGTGGGGGGAGCTGGGAGGCTCAGAGGAGTAGACCACAGAGACAGAGAGAGGAAGGAGAAAGGAAACAGGGAGCCCCAAAGAAAGAACTAGTGGGAGGAGGCAGGCAGGGGAGTGGATCAGAAGAGAGTCTGGAACGGGTGGGGGGGAGACAGGAACTGCAGAGAGAAACCCAAAATGGAGGAGCTCGATCACACACAAAAAAGTAGAGGGGCATAGTTTTCCTGTCTAGTCTAGTTCTGGGGGAGGGAGAGCTACACCTCTATTCCCCCTCATCTCCCAGAGGATCACACTGTATTTCCTGTCCCCTCTTCTCCCAAAACAGTGCAATTGCTATTTTGCTCTTAGTCTAAAGGAATCTGTCTAATTAAAAATAGCTTTGGAAGTCAGCATCAAGCAGTGGGGGGTGGGGGTGTGTGTTGTGTGCCTGCGTGCATGGGACTGGGGTGCAGTCTCCAAACCCACCACGCCTTTTCTGGGTAGGAAGGTTGCTTTTGTTTCCCTGAGGAAAAAATGTCCCTTTTCCTCCCCACTGTTTGCTTTGGCATGAAAGAGAGAGAGAATGATCTGGATGGAGACGCGGCAGGGAGTTGCCTTCTATCTGCTTTGCATGCTGTGCAATGTGAATTGATACTGTACTGATAATTTGGAGGAGGGGAGGGGAGTGTGTGGGGAGACAGTATTCAGCATCCTGAACATCTGCGAAAATCACTTCGCTAAGAAATGATCTTTTTCCTCCGCACAATGGCAAGATGTCACCCTCGGAATCTTCTCCCGACAGTGGCGGTAGAGGTGGCAGCAAGTGAGGATAATTTCCCATGTCTCCATTGAGGCAAACGTTATTTATACAATTCTGCACACTAGAGTCAAAGTCTCTCTCTCTCTCTCTCTCTCTCTCTCTCTCTCTCTCTCTTTTTAAACTTTGCCGGCTGCTGCGGCTTTTGCAACAAAATAATTACTTTTGTGCCAAGTACTTAGGTAACAAGATAAACAAGAGGCAACATAAATGGAATGTAAATATGGAACAAGTGTCTGTGAAGGGAAAAAGGCAGCCTAGGGCAAGAGCGAGTTTGGCTTGATTTTCTGCGTCTTGTAAATCCCCAGGGACCTGCAAAAACTTATTTTCTCTGCCCCGCAGTGGGTCTGAGACTCACCAGGGAAGCGCCGGTACCCAGATTCCAGGGCGATGTGCACCTCACCTCTGTCATATGGTAAGAGATACCAGGGGTTGGGAGGAAGATCAGGAACAGGATTAGCCGTATTTTATGAACCGGCTCCATGCAGGGCACTGTTGGTAGAACCAGAAAGATGGATTTGGGCCCTGCCTCTGACCCCAAACTCTGAGTGACACTCAGCCATTTCTTCTTCTGAAGAATTCCATGTACTTATTTCTAACATGAGAGGTGGAACTGGGTAAACTTACAGATTCCCCAACTCTATGTGATATCTGCCAAATATTTTCTTTACCGATTAGACTTGGGAATCCACAACTCATGGCTTAGGAAATGTAGAAGCTATATCCTAAGTCTGAACCTTTACCTGGCCAGGCAGTCATCATTTGATAATAGTATCTGTAGCGGGTTGAATAGAGACACCCCCAACCCAACCCAAAGATATATCCAGCCCGAACCTCCTGTGACTGTTCCTTGTTTGTTGAAAGGGTCTTTGCCGATGCCATTAGGTTAAGGATTTTGAGATAGGTCATCCTGGATTTGGGTGGCCCCTAACTGTAATGACAAGACTTTATAAGAGAAGTAAAGAGGAAACAGGCACAGAAACATAGGGCAGAAGTCATGTAAAGACGAAGGCAGCTATTGGAGTGATACAGTCACAAGCCAAGGAATGCTGGAAGTCACCAGAAGCTGGAAAAAGCAAGGAAGGATTGTTGCCTGGAGACTTCAGAGGGAGTGTGGTTCTGCCAACACCTTGATCTCAGACTTCCAGTCTCTAGAGCTCTGAAAGAGTACATTTCTATTATTTTATGCTGCTCAGTTTGTAGTCATTTGTCACAGCATCCCTAGCAAACAAATACACTTGCAGTATGCCTCGAACAAAGCCCATGTCCTCTGCTGGGTCTCCTCCTCGTGACAGGAAGAAAAGGAGCCATGTCAGTTGTATTAGAAAAGTCATTTAGACAAGACTTAGAAATTTATATTAAGCTGACTTGGGCTAAATGTAGAAGTTGCTTGAATTTAAAAGTAAACATTATTTTTTACTTGTCCCCTTTCACTGCCCTTGGATCTAGTAACTGTTCCTGGTACTGTAGGGGACACGGTCATCTGCACTGAGCCACCTATGAATGGGAGACTTACACAAAAGACTGCAGGTCCCTGGCAAAGCCTCCGCTGCACCTAGATAAGAAATGGGCTCTGCTGGAGCTCCCTAAAATCCAGAAATGTATCTGTCCCGTTAGTCTCTGGATGACAACTGCTTTCTTTCATGTCTTTGTATTAATTTTATGTATAATGTTTAATTAGGCCTAGTGAGCCAGAACTTCTGGAGTAAGCAAAAAACTGTAACCAGCTAGAAAGTATGCAGCCCCAAATTGTTCAAGGTAATTGTAACTTAGAATAGCAGGACTGATGAAACCTGAGCACTGGTTTATGATTAGCAACTCTTTGGTTTCTAAACACTGAGAAAGAAAGAAACTGAGTACTGACCACAAGGCATGTAGCCATTATTAGTCAATAGATGAGATAGATAAGACACTGACTGCTTTGCTATAAATACTGTATGAAAACTTTGCTTAAACAGACAGGTTTCTGTTGGATACACAACCTGTTGCTTGATCCCATGGTATCAGAATAAAACTCCTTCTCCCAGCTTTCTGCCTCTCATATTTGATTGACCAAGAGGGAAGCAGCTGAATGTTATATCAGGACATATCATCCTGTCTCTTCCTATCAGAAGAGCAAAGCCTGTCCAAGAGGGTCTAATGGGGGGTAAAGAAAAGAAAAAAAATATCTGGAGCAGAAGAAGGTGTGCCCAACTTGGCAGGCATCAGGGCACAAGGAGGGCTCCAACTGTGGGACAGGTGGTCTCTGTCACTTTGAGAAGCAAGGTATGACAAGTCTGCTGAATCAGTCCTTGTGTTCCAGCTCTCCCCCTGCTTGACCTTGGATAGGTCTCTTCACCTTTTTGAATTTTAAGCTATTTTGTGGGTAAGATAAGAGTGGTTTCCAATCTGTCATAGGAAATATGCAGTGTTCCATAATTATTCTAAAGTGAAATATAAAAATTACAGAACCTATCTGTATGTATCATTTAAAAAGTAAATATAGTGTACTAACAGTGACATAAAGGAGAAATTACGAAGCAGTAATTTATAATAAAATCAGTTTTTCAGGATGGGTGCAGTGACTCATGCCTGTAACCCCGGTGCTTTGGAAGGCCGAGGCAGAAGGATTGCTTGAGCCCAAGAGTTTTTGAAACCAGCCTGAATAACACAGAGAGATCTCCTTTGCACAAAAAAATAGCCAGGTATGGTGACACAGGCCTGTAGTCCCAGCTACTCAGGAGGCTGAGGCAGAAGGGTTGTCTGAGCCCAGGAAGTTGAGACTGTGGTGAGTTGTGATTATGCTACTGCACTCCAGCCTGGGTAACAGAGTAAGACCCCACCTAAAAAAAAAATCAGTTTTTCAGTGTCTCTGTATTAGAAGATACTAGGAAGTAGTACTTAAAGATTGTGATTATACTTCAGATCATGGTGAATGAGAGAGGAGAGACCCAGGGCTGTTCCAGGCAGGTTGAATTAATGACTCAAATAGTGTGGACCATATCGCCATCAATGACATACTTTTCCAAAATGGTAAACAGTTCTTGGTAAACTTCTAAGCAGCACAATCTTTCCTTGATTTACAAGGAAGTTGCGTTTCTGGAAAATACAGTCTATATTAAAGTCATATTTTAAAATATAATATAGCTTTAAGTCATAAAATGGAGTTAAGTTCTGGGCCTGGTAATTATAAGCAAGTTTTTTTCACCTGTGGGACATTCAGATACCATGTGGGGTGCGGGACGTTGAGAGGACTCCCCCACATATTGTCGGGTTTGTAGCCCCATCCCTACCATAAATATTAGAACTACTCCCCAGTCATTGTGATACATGAGAACGCCTCCTTAGATTCCTATACTTACCCCTGAGGAAGGCACCAACCCCTTGAGAATGACTGGCTTAGACACTCCTTCAGGGCCCCACCTAGCCATGTGCTGAACCTCACATGACCTCACCTTCTGTAGTTGATTGTAAATGGTATCCATGCCTATTGTATCAATCAACAAACATCTATTGGTCACCCACTCCTTGCTTTGGGCAGCGCTGAGCTACAGAACAGGTGAGATATGTATCTGTCCAAGCAAGGCTCTGATGACTGGAATTGTTTCTAACTGCAAGTTCTGCTACTTGTCACTTGCAGACTGAAATAAACAAACACGAGACTTAGTGTAAGGAAAAGGGACTTTAATCAAAATTTTTATTTTTTATTTTTCATAATCAATAGTTTTAATTATGGTTTTGTGGGGTACAGTTAAGGGTTAGGTGTACAATTACGTTTCATTCAGGCACCCCGTTTCCTGAATGAAGAGGTGTTTCCCCATGCCCAGACAGATATTTGCTACTGTTAATCCCATCTCCCCCCCTATAGTTTCCCAGTACCGTCAGTCATTTTCTTATAGTATTACATTGGATACAGTTTACACTCATTGGATGTAGTTTACACTAGTTTACACTCCCACCAACAGTGTAGAAGTGTTCCCTTTTCACCACACCCTCTCCAGCAGCTGTTATTTTTTGAGTTGTTGATAATTGCCATTCTGACTGGAGTTAGGTGGTATCTCAGTGTGGTTTTGATTTGCGTCTCCCTGATGATTAGTGAGGTTGAGCATTTCTTCATGTGTTTGTTGGCTGCTCGGATGTCCTCTTTTGTGAAGTGTCTGTTCATATCTTTTGCCCATTTTATAATGGGGTTGTTTGTTTTTTTTCTTTTCAGCACATTTGAGTTCCTTGTAGATCCAGGATGTTAAGCCCTTGTCAGACCTGGTGTTGGCAAATACTTTTTCCCAGTCTGTAGGCTGTCTCCCTGCTCTCTTGATGGTTTCTTTGGCTTTGCAGAAGCTTGTCAGTTTAACAAGGTGCACTTGTCTATCTTCTCTCTTATGACCTGTGGGTTTCGGATTTTGTTCAGGAATTGGATGCCAGTTCCTATTTCCATGAGGGCATTTCCTTCATTTTCTAAGGTTCTTATGATTTGAGGTTTTACATTTAGGTCTCTGATCCATTTGGAGTTAACCTTTGTGCATGGGGATAGATAGGGGTCCTGTTTCAATCTTCTGCATGTGGTCAGCCAGTTTTCCCAGCACCATTTACTGAATAGGTTCTCCTCTCCCCATTGGTAGGTGGTGGGGGCTTTGTTGAAGATGAGTTGGTTGAGGAATTGAGGTTTTGCTTCTGGAATCTCATGCTGTTCCATTGATCTATATGCCTGTTCCTGTACCAATACCAAGCTATTTTGATGATTGTAGCTTTATAGTAAAGTTTGAAGTCTGGTATTGTGATACCACCTGCTTTGTTTTTTTTTTGCTGAGGATTGTTCTGGCTATTCTTGGACGTTTGTGTTTCCATATGAATTCCTGTGTTGTTTTTTCTAGGTCTGAGAAGAATGTTGCTGGTAATTTGATGGGCATTGCATTGAATTTGTAGATTGCCTTAGGTAAGATGGACATCTTCACAATGTGGATTCTTCCAATCCATGAGCATGGGATATTTTTCCACTTGTTTGTGTCATCTTTGATTTCTTTGAGCAGTGTTTTGTGATTTTCATTGTAAAGGTCTTTCACGTCGCTGGTTAGGAAGATGCCAAGATATTTCATTTTTTTGGTGACTATTGTGAATGGAATTGTGTTTTTTATTTGGGTTTCTGTTTGTTTAATATTGGTGTAGAGAAGTGCGATTGTCTTTTGTACATTTATTTTGTATCCTGAGACTTTGCCAAAGGCCTTCATCAGTGTAAGGAGGTTTTTGACATATTCTCTTGGGTTTTCAAGGTACACAATCATATCATCTGCCAAGAGAGATAACCTGACTTCCTCTTTTCCTATTTGGATTCCCCTGATTGCCTCCTCTTCTCTGATTGCTTGAACCAGGACTTCCAATACTATGTTGAACAGGAGGGGTAAGAGTGGGCATCCTTGTCTTGTTCCAGTTTTCAGGGGAAATGGTTCCAATTTTTGTCCATTTAGGAGTATGCTGGCTGTGGGTTTCTCGTAGATGTCTTTTACTATATTGAGGTATGTTCCCTGTATGCCTAGATGTTCAAGGGTTTTTATCAAGAAGGGGTGCTGGATTTTATCAAAAGCTTTTTCTGCATCTAATGATATAATCATGTGGTTTTTGTTTTGACATCTGTTGATGTATTTAATTACATTTATGGTTTTACGAATGTTGAACCAGCCTTGCATCCCAGGAGTGAAGTCTACTTGGTCATGATGGATGATTTTTGAGATGTATTGCTGAATTGGGTTTGCTAGGATCTTGTTGAGAATTTTAGCATCTATGTTCATCAAAGATATTCGCCTGTAGTTCTCTTTCTTTGTTGGATCTTTACCTGGATTGAGTATCAATGTGATGTTGGCTTTGTAAAATGATTTGGGGAGAGTTTCATCTTTTTCAATCGCCTGGAATACCTTCAGTAGGATTGGTATCAACTACTCCTTAAATGTCTTGTAGAATTCTGCTGGAAAGCCATCTGGACCAGGGCTTTTTTTTCGTAGGAAGTTTTCTTATGACGTAGTTGATTTCCTTGATTGTTATTTGTCTATTTAGAGTCTCAATTTCTTCTTCTTCCAACCTAGGTAGGTTGTGTGATGTCAGAAAGTCCTCCATTTCCTTAAGGTTTTCAAGTTTGTTTCCATACAAGTGTACATAGTAATCTCTAATGATCTTTTGTATTTCTTCAGGATCAGATGTGACTTCATCTTTTGTGTTTCTGATTGTGCTTATTTGGTTTTTTTCTCATGTTTTATTGGTCAGTCTAGCTAGGGGACCATCGATCTTGTTTATCCTTTTGAAGAACCAGCTTTTTGTTTCATTGATTTTTTGTATTATCTTTTTCTCTTCTATGTCCTGTATTTGGGCTTTTATTTTGGTGATCTGGATTCTTCTGCTGAAATTAGGGTTTTTGTGGTCTTGCTTTTCCACCTTCTTTAGGTGGCTTGTTAGGTTGTTAATTTGTGTTCTTTCCATTTTCTTCATGTGTGTTTTTAGGGAGATAAATTCCCCTCTTACTACAGCTTTCAAGGCGTCCCAGAGATTTTGGTAAGATGTTTCTTCATTTTCATTTGTTTCCAGGTATCTTTTGATCTCTGTTTTGATTTCATCATTGACCCAGGAGTTGTTTAGCATCATGTTGTTTACTGTCTTTGTGGGTTTTGGGGGGATTTTGTTTGTGTCAATGTTTATTTTTATTCCACTGCAGTCTGAGAAGGTGCATATAGAATTTCGGTCCTTTTAAATATGTTTATGCTTGATTTATGGCCAATTACGTGGTCAATCTTAGAATACGTTCCATGCGGTGAAGAGTAGAATGTATATTCTGTGGTCTTTGGATGGAATATTCTGTAGGTATCAATTAAGACAATTTGGTCCAAAGTCACATTGAGGTTCCGGATCTCCTTGCTGATTTTTTGTCCTGATCATCTGTGTAGTGTTGTGATTGGGGTATTAAAGTCCCCAGTTATGGTGGTGTTAGAGTCAATATCTTTCTTTAGTTTTCCTAGAAGTTGCTTTATGAAAGTTGGCACACCTATGTTGGGTGCATATATGTTTGGGATAGATATATCTTGTTGATGGATTGAGCCTTTTATCATTATGTAGTGGCCTTTTGTATCTTTTTTATTTTTAATAGCTTGAAGGGTATTTTGTCTGAAATTAAGATTGCTACTCCTCCTTTCCATTCACCTGCAAATTTGTTTCCCATCCTCTTACTTTGACTCTGTGGGTGTCCTTTCTAGTGTGGTGAGCCTCTTGAAGGCAATAGATTGTTGCCTGATGATATTTTATCCATTCTATGTCTTTTCAGTGGTGCATTTAGTCCATTCACATTTAGGCTAATAATTGAAATGCAAGAGTTGAGCCCTGTCATAAGGTTCTTACAGAGTTGTTCCTGTTTGTTTGTTGTCTTTCTTTGGGTTTTGGAGTTGGCTCATGTGTGTTTTCAATCTTTTGCCTGTACTCTTGTGAAGAATGTTGTTGTTCTTTTTTCTTTTTCTTCTGTGTTCAGTACTTTCTTAAGTGTTTCTTGTAGAGGTGGCCTGGTAGGTTCTTAGGGATTGGATATCTGGAAAAGATTTCAATTCTCCCTCACTAATGAAGCTTAGTTTGGCTGGGTAGGCTATTCTTGGTTGAAATTGTTTATACTTTAGAACTTTGAAGATAGGGCTCCAGGCTCTCCTAGCCTGAAGTGTTTCTGTGGATATATCTGCTGCTATTCTAATTGGTCTTCCGTGGTAGGTAGTCTGGTCTTTTTCTCTTGCTGCCTTTAGGACTTTTTCTTTTATAGCTACTTTGTTTAGGCAAATTATTATGTGTCTGGGAGTTGGTTTTCTCATTTGTTGTCTTGCAGGGGTTCTCTGAATCTCTTGTGTTTGAATTTTTTCATCCTTGATAAGATGAGGGAAGTTTTCTTGAATGATTTCATGAAATGTTTGTTCCAGTGTAGTCTCTGTTTCTCTCTCTGCCTCAGAAAGGCCAATTACTCTTAGGTTCGGTCTCTTGAAGTGATCATTCATTTCTTGAAGGTTTTGTTCTGTCTTTTTGAGCTTCTTTTCTATGCTTTTGACAGTTTGGGTTAGTTCTGTGTTTTGATCTTCGAGCTCCGAGATTCTTTCTTCTGCTTGGCTAATTCTGCTTTCCATGCTTATTAGTTTGCTGTTTATTTCCATCACTGTATTCTTTACTGCTGTTATTTCTGACATCAGCTCCTTCCTATTTTCCTCTTGTGTCTCCTTAATTTTTTTAATTATCTCTATTAATGTCTTGATATCTGGGTTTGTTGCATGTGAACAGCATTCTGGGGGCTCTTCATTGTTTGTGTTCCAGAATCTGTTTTCTCAGTGTCTGATCTCCCAGAGGTCTGTGCGAGACCTATATTTTTCTTTTGGTTTTTCTTCATTTGTGCAGTTTTTCCCCCTCCCTACTTTTTCCTTCCCTCCACGTCACCGTCTTCTTTAATTCTGTTATTCAGGGGTAAAGGGATTGGTTTTACTTCTGTTTGTTCAATCTCCTATTCTTTATGCATGCCCTCTTACTTTGTTCAATTCTGAAGTTGCACTTTAGGTTGGTGGTGGTCTTTTTTGCAGTTTTGAGATTTACTTAAGGGGGGAGCTGTGATTCAAAATCTATCTGCAGGTCCAGGTATTTGTTGACAGGTGTGTGGATAATCTGGAACCCACTTCCCATTGCCTTGGAATCTGTCCATGCAGTGGGGCTGTAGATTTACTCCCTGAAATAAAATGTGGTTAGCAGAGGAAAGAGAATGGAGCAGACAGTGGGTTGAAGGCGGGGGTGGAGAGATAGAGGAGTAAGTGGGGAAACAAACGAGTGTGCCAACAAATGGACAGAGAGACCTATACTGAAACAGATAAAAACAATAGACCACAGCTACAGACGAACCAACTCCCATACAAAAAAAAATAAACATATAGTGATGCTAACATACAAGCCAGCCAACCACCTTATTGGTGTGCTGTTCCTCTATACAAAGATATGGTTTACAGAGAGAAGAAAACAAAGAGAAAAAAAAGGAACAATACAGTAGGAATAGAATTAAGTCATTAAACTAACAGAATCAATGAAGCACACTCTGAGACTTTTTGTTTAAGTCCAATGTCCTTTCAACTCTGATTTCTAGCTTTCTTTTCAAGCTGGCAAATTAGTTTGCAGTTAGGGTCAGTTGCCCCTGATCTGCTGTGAAGAACAGTTCAGATCACCCTCCGTTCACCACTCTGGCCTGTCTTTTTCAGGTTTATTTCTCCCGTTTTGGTGTTGTTACCTTGAATCACCAGCAGGTGGTGTTATCTCAGCTGCTCGCCCCAGAGGTGGGGTGGGGCCGGACAGGAACCGGCAGAGACTGGAGATGGATGCCTGCCTCAGGGCAGACGGCTGTAGACTCATGGCGGGCAGGACGTCTGGGTCGCAGGAGAGGTGGCAGTGATCCCAGCAGATCTTCCCTGAAGGGGCTTCAAGGACTGAAGTCGTGTATTGCCTCCGGCCTGGGTGGTGCAATGTGCTACCGGCGGCGGTGGTGGTGGTGGTGGCAGCGGCGGTGTCTGCGCTGCAGTGGCTGTCCAGTCTGCTGCGATGCCCCAGTGGTGGCAACGGCCAAGCTCCGTATGAAGAGCAGGCTGCAATGTTGGGGTCCACAGCCCCCGGGGCAAGAGCCAGAGATTCACTGCAGTTCTCCTTTGCAGAGGGTTTCACAGACTAGGTTGCCCCATCGCCATCTTGCCGGAAGTTCTCTAATTAAAATTTTTTAAAAATTTTTTTAAGAAAAGGACTTTTCCCAGTAACTGGAAGATGGAGAAATGGCCAGGCTCATGCCTTAAAGAAACGACTTCAAAATTTTAGGCTGAGGATAGGCGATTTTAAAGGAAAAGAATGAAATGAGGAGTGTATCTGGGAGTGGCACAGGGAGTAGACCTTGCTTTGATGGTTATCTTGAATTGTTGTCCACGAGAGAACTGGCTGATACCAACTTATTTGTGGCCAGGTTATAGACCAGTTGACTTCCAAACGATGGAGAATTCTGCTGTGGGGTCTCTATACTCTATTATTCCAAAGTCAGTCTCTGGGATAGCCTCTGGCATGTCTCAAACATGTACACAATTATATCAGAAACAATACAAAAAAGTATAGTCTAAGAGAGGAAAGGGCTTTAAGTCATTTCTCCAAAGTTAAAATGGAATTTCTCCGTTATAGAACAAAGTTCCTCTTTCTTTTTCCTTCCCTCACTCCCTTTTCCCTTCCTTCTTTCCTTCCTTCCATTATTCCTTCTTTTCTTTGTTTTTCACTTTTAAAAAAACTGAATTTGTTTGTTTTTCATTTCATTTTTCATTGATACATAATAATTGTACATTTTTACAGGGTACATGTGATATTTTTATACATGCATACAATGTGAATGGATCAAATCAGGGTATGTAGGATATCCATCACGTCAAATGTTGATCATTTGTTTGCATTGAGAACACTTCAAATCCTCTCTTTTAGCTATTTAAAAAAATACAATAAGCTATTGTTAACTACAGTCACCCTACTGTGAGATTGAACACTAGAACTTATTCATTCTATCTCACTGTTCTTGTGTCCTCCCTTCCTTCTTTTTTCTTCTTTTCCCTTTCTTTCCTTTTATCAAGTGCTTTCTAAAGTGTAAGGACTGGCATCAGGCTGGTTAAACAAGAATGACTAGGAGTTACGTTCACATTCAGATTTGAGGCTACTGCTCCCAGAGATTCAGATTTAGAAGGTCTGTATATTTCACATGAATGCTGTTCCTAGACATGCCACAATAAAAATGAGTAACCACATACCTATAATCCCAGCACTTTGAGAGGCTGAAGCAGGAGAATCCCTTCGGCCAGGAGTTCAAGACCAGCCTGGGAAACATAATGAAACTCAGTCTCTACAAAAAGTTAAAATAAAACAATTAGCCAGGCATGGTGGTGCATACCTGCAGTTCCAGTTACTCAGGAGACTGAGCTGGCAGGACCACCTGAGTCCAGGAGGTCAGGGCTGTGGTGAGCCATGACTGTACCACTGCACTCCAGCCTCAGTGACAAAGTGAGACCCCGATTCATAAAAGAAAAAAAAAAGAAAGAAAGAAATGGGCACCCATTGTCAGCTCATTTTTAGAGGTGGACTCTCTGTTTTGGAACCTATATCTGGAGAATCATTTCAACTAGACATTATACCTAGACGAGATACAAATTACTCACTTGGAAAAATATCAAAGGCAAATATGCAGCTTTGCTGCACGAGCAGTTACAGAAAATGGCTCTCCAGGGAATGAACATCTGGGACTGGATTTGAAATCAGTCGAGGCCATGCATGTTTTTAACCAGCCAGAACACAACAGCACCCTGATCTTACACATAAGGCTGTATGTGTCAGCTCCCAGCTCCCTCACAGTAGTTATGTGGCGTTTAATAAAAAACAAAGATCCGTTTTAGAAGCGAATTATAAATGATAGTGATTAATAACAAAAGATAAGATACACCCAAGCGTATCTACATGTGGGAGAGAACATGATGTGGACCCATTTCTAACCAGGCAGAAGATGAGAGGAGACTTTCTGGGAGGAGTGCAGATTGTTTGTGCTGAGCAAATTCGCCGGTGGTAACTGGCTTAAGGGTTTCTTCTGAAGAGTTGAGCAGAGAGAAGAGCTGGAGCAGAGGAAAGTGTTTGCGTCTGACCAGCTGGGTTGGATCCCAGCCTGGCCCTTTTCTAGAGCGGGGAGTGTAGGCCAGTTGCTCAACCTCTTTCGTATAATGAGGATAATGACACAAACCCTCTAGATTGGTAGGTGAGTCCTTGGGATAATACACGACAGAGGTTTCTGACGCTTCTGGCAACTGGCAGATGCTCTGTCAATTTTAGTTCTATCTACCCACTAACTCCACTAATAAAAGGCCGAGTCATAGGAGAGAAAAGTACCAAACCAGAAGAGTCCAGGATTGCCTAGAAGAGTGAGAATAAGAGAGGGGTTCTGAGAGCCTGGATTCCGATGATGTGGACCTAAAGTGAGACAGAGCCTGGCATCCAGGTAGAGGAAATAGAGCTTCTCTAATCCAGGCTTCTGTCTTTTTTTTTTTTGAGTTGGAGTCTCACTCTGTCACCCAGACTGGAGTGCAGTGGCCGCTCCCGGCCACCACAGCCTCGACCTGCTGGGCTCCGGCGATCCTTCCGCCTCAGCCTTCCGAGTAGCCGGAATTACAGGCGCGCTACCACGGCCGGCTGATTTTTTGATTTATTGTAGAGATGAGGTCTCGCTGCCCGGCGGGTCTCGAACCCGCGGGCTCAGGCAATCCACTCACCTCAACCTTCCAAAGGCGCGGGATTACAGGCTGAGCCACCGAGCCCGGCTCAGGCTTCTGTCATAGAAGAAAAGCCTGGGAAGACTTGAGTGATGTCTCAGAAGGTTCCACAGACCTACATCCACCAAGGTCATCCCATTTAATTTGCCAGCTTGAACGCCAGTATACACAAAGGCAGACACTCCCTAAGGAATCCTCTCACTGCAGAAGAAGATAGATGTAAAAGACCTCTCATCCCAGCCACGGTTTTCCAGGAACAAAGGGATCAGAATCAGCAGCCTGCATTGATCAAACCACAAGCACTTATTGAGTTTCTTCTTGGTGCTTTATCTTCCTAAGTGCAAAGCTGATCATGTCACGTTCTTCCTTAAAGGTATCCATTGACTCCCCATTATCTACAGCCCGAGATTCAGAGGGTGGTAGGAAAAACCCTTTCATCTGACCGTTTTCCTTTGCCTGCCTTCAAATCTCTGGTCCCCAAATGACCACACAAGGGTCACACGCCCACCCACTCTGCAGTACTGTCACACAAGACTCTTCACACCCTAGAGACATCCTACTTTCTCATGCTTCTGTATCTTGGATGTACTTTTTCTCTACTTCAATTCTTGTCCCCTTTTTGTGCCAAAGCAGATCCTTAACAAATATCACACCGTGGTGCCATGGCTATCCCAGCAACCTCCAGCAGAGATGGGCTACTCTCTTAACCAGGGATGATTAATTATGGGTTCCTAGTTCTTTCTCGTCTCTTCCTCTATGACTCTGAAGAAGTGCATGTTGGACTTCCTCATTCTGTCCTCCATGTCCCTGAGACCCTCTTGTTTTTTGCCCCTTTGTCTCTTTGTGCTGCATTTTGAAATTCTTTAGATCTATCTCCAAGTTTATGATTGAGTGCAATCTGCTATTTGTGTCTAATTATGAAGCTTTTACTTTCCAGAATTCTTTGGGTTTTCTAGTAAAAGGGATTGGTTTCTTTCACTAGCCTCTTGCGTGTAAGTCATACCGGCAAACCCCACATTTATTTATTTCAACATGTTTGATTAGTTCTAGGGTTTTCATCACAAAATACCACAAACTGAGTGGGATAAACAACAGAAATTTATCTTCTCACAGTTCTGGAGGCTGGAAATCCAAGACCATTGGTGACCAAGTAGCATTGGTGTTTCCTGGGGCCTTGCTCCTTGGTTTGCAGAAGTCCATCTTCTCTCTATGTCTTCACGAGGTCTTTCCTCTACACAGGAGCATCTCCTGGGTTCTGTGTGTCTCTCAGTTTCCTTTTATAAGGACACCAGTTAGATTGGATTGGATTGGGGCTCACCCTAGCAGCCTCACTTTAACATAATCACCTCTTTAAGGCCCCTACCTCCAAATACAGTCACATTCTGAAGTATTGGGGAATAGGTCTTCAACATGTGAATTTGGGGGGACACACTCAATTTATAATACAGATTACATTTTATATTTCTGCTTCTTATAATGATAACTATTTTCTTTGCTGGTCTGCCTCTGAGGTTTGAATTCTTTTAATTTTAAAGTTGTAGGAAACAATTCAGGGTTAGGGTTAGATATGCAAATGGTATTGTGTAGGTGAAGTTTGGGCCTCACTTTGGTCCCACTTCTCCTGGTTTGAGATCAGGCACCCCTTATTGGTGAGGTGTGTGCAGCTTCCCACTACTGCCAATCCTTTTCTTACAGTATTATGATAATTGTTCAGGGTCTGCTTATGAGTAAGAATATGTGATACTCAGTTCTTCGTTTCTGTGATAGATCACTCAGTATTATAGGTGGTAAGCCCATCCAAGTTGCTGCAAAGTTAATAATTTCATCTTTCTTTAAGACTCTGTAATATTCCATTATGTATATGTACCACATTTTAAAAAAATCTATTCCTCTTTCAATGGGCAGCATGGTTGGTTCCATGTTTTTGCTATTGTGAATAATTCTGCAGTATACATGCAGGTGAAAGTATATTTTTCATAGAGTGATTTGAGTTCCTCTGTGTATATTCTCAGAAGGGGGATTGCAGGGTCATATGGAATGTCGAATTTTCGGTCTTTTAGGAATTGTCAGAGTGTTTCTGCCAGCTCTTGCCTATTGTCTTGTAAATTGAGTGTTTTCTGATAGAAATGTATGTTCTTTCGAAAGTGTATGTAGAAATACTTTGTGGCCTGTGTTTAATGTATGTCCCTCTAGAAAGAATTTGCCTTTGCTTCTGGAAGGTACCTGGAACACTTTAAACTCATAGCCACTTAAAAATTAGACTTTAATTTTTGGATTGTGTGAGTTCTTTTGGAGAGTAGGAGGGGTTAATAGTACACAGAGGTTGTATGAATTTCATCCCTTAACTCATAGGAAGGTGGGTTTGTGGTTAAAAATTCTTTATGGAAATTATATTTCTTGTTCCACCCAGACGCAAGGTCAGGAAAGCTCCAAATCCCCACCATTGTTTCTGCCTAGAAAATGTATTTTTAAAAAATTTACCCTCTGGCCAATTTACTGTGTTCAGGGTCCTAGTTCTTCATCCTGCCTAATTTCTTAGGACTGCGGCAACAAATTATCACAAAACTGGTGGCTGAAAATAACAGAAATGTATACTCTCACAATTGTGAAAGACAGAAGTCTGAATCAAAGTGTTGGCAGAGCCCTGCTCACTCCTAAGTCTCTGAGGGAGAATTCTTCCTTGCCTCTTCCAGCTTCTGTTGGCTCCTGGCATTCCTTGGCTTGTGACAGCATCACTCCAATCTCCGCTTCCATCTTCACTCCCTTCTTCCCTATATGTCTCTCTGTGTCCTTTTCTTATGAGCACATCTCTATTGAAGTTAGTCTCCTTCCTTCCCCAAATTCGGGATAATTTCACCTTGAAATTCCTAACTAATTATATATTCAATGTAGGTCACTTTCCAAGCTTGCAGGTAGATGTGAATTTTGAGGGGGCACTCATCAACTCACTACGCTTCCATATATACCTACCCTATGCCATATAACTTCGTAGCGGCCTCTCTTTCTGATGCTCAACCCATGCATGTGTCTCTCCTTAAGCAATGGGATGTTTCCCACTACAGCACAAACAGAACCTAGGAAAAGTGCAAGGGCATTTCCACTTGCTGCTCTTGCCTTCTGACACTACCCTGAGAGGGTCATGCCCTTGGTCCCAAGCAGAGGCTGAGAGAAATACAGAGCTGAGCAGCCTGACCCATTCACTCCATCCATTACTGTGTGAGTGGAAAGATAGATGATCAGTACATGTGTGGATGAGTCCAGCTAGGATCAGCACATTTGACTGTCTTTCTGGCTACATGAGAGGGTAAAAAGCAATCAGCTTGTGTGTCACTGAGAAGCTATGGTTGTTTGTTGTTGTTGTTGTTCATATAGTTTAGTGTGTGGCAGTAGGTACCTGATATCCCCTCTGAGTGGGTGTCCCTTATAGGTAGCTGGGACTACAAGCATTTGCCATCATACCTGGCTAATTTTTTTTAATTGTAGAGATGAGGGCTCTCCATGTTGTCTAGGCTGGTCTCAAACTCCTTGGCTCAAGGAATTCTTTCGCCTTGGCCTACCAAAGCGCTGGGATTAAAGGTGTGAGCCACCATGGCCGGCTTCTCCTGTGCCTTTTACAATTGATATTCCAGGACAGCAGGGATCAACAGATGTCCCTGGAAGAAAACCAACTCCAGGGCCATCTACCTTCCCACAGTCACACTTTCTTGTCAACCTCTAGCCTCTAAGGAGTTCTCTTATTTTCCTAATTAAAAAATATTTTTTAATTCAAACGTTCATGTATGCAGTGGTGGGAAGGGATTGTTAACCCTAATTCTCTCATAGTTAGTTATCTCATGATGTCTACCTTCTCACTGAGTTTGGTCTTCCAAAAAGAAAAGGCTCTGAAAAGTGTCCTGCTCAAAGTGTATTTCTCTACTGGTCCCTGAGCATAGGTCATTGGTCCCCACCTAGATGAACACTGCTCTTCCCAGAACACTTTTTGGGATCCTACCACAGGAAGCCAGGAAAACCCTCAGTGACATGTACTAGAATCTTACCTGGTTTGGCAAACACATATGAAAGATCCCCTTCTGGAACCCACTGCACCAGTTCATAGCCACAGACTGTTCTGAAGCTCGGGGCCAGTGTTGACACTTTTGATTCTCCAGAGTCAAGGACTCATGTCATTGAAACTGCCTCGGTCCTTGTCAGTGAAATCTATAACCATGATCATTCCCTGCTACCTCCTCAGAGAGATTTTTCTACTTCAGCTCAGATGGCAAATATTTTCTTCCTTTCAAAGGTTTAGCATCTTCACAGTATAGGCGCTGATGTGTTTTCATGAATAAATCTTCTGTAAGCACCAACTAGTTGGGTTCTTCTGTTCAATCCTGAAACTGCAGTAATTAATAAGCTCCCCTTTCCAGTTCAAGACAACTTCCTACACTTTCCTACTCAACTTGCAGGCTCACCCCTCCTCTACCCCTGATAGCTACAGGCTACTGGGAAGTAAGCACAGTGAGCTATCTGGAAACAGATCTATCCAGGAAACCCATAAGCTCGTAGTATCGGCAACCGGGATTCACTGGTTGGCAGAGTCTTTGAAACTTTCCCCAAAGGGTTGAAGTGGTTGAAGCTATGCAGGCTAAGTTGTCTTTGAAGGATAGAAGAGGGCCGAGCTCGGTGGCTCAGCCTGTAATCCCAGCGCTTTGGGAGGTCGAGGTGAGTGGATTGCCTGAGCCCGCGGGGTTGAGACCCTCCTGGGCAACTTGGCAAGACCTCATCTCTACAATAAATAAAAAATTAGCCGGGTGTGGTAGCGCGCACCTGTAGTTCCAGCTACTTGGAAGGCTGAGGCGGAAGGAACGCAAAAGCCCAACAGGTCGAGGCTGTGGTGGCTGGGGGAAGGATAGAAGGGAACAGCCACATTTGGAGTCCTACAGGGCTGGATATTTTCTCTGTCTCCCAACTGACCAAATCAGTTCTGATTGAGGGTTGACATGCCTGGGCATGTCTCTGACAGTAGAACGCAGTATGAAGAAAAAGAAAGAAGGAAAGAAATGAAAATGTAAGTCAGGGAGGATGCCTTAACTCTAGTCAAGGAAAGATACTATTGCTGACTTGTGGGGTTTTCAGAATAACAACAGAAGAATGCAAGAGGACAAAAGAAACCTGCTTGGGAAGACAAGGAGTTTCAGATGCACTTCTCTTTCCCCTGGCATACATGGCACTGTTCTTGTCCTTGTCGTTTTTTTTTTTTTGAGTTGGAGTCTCACTCAGTTGCCCAGACTGGAGTGCAGTGGCCGCTCCCGGCCACTGCAGCCTTGACCTGCTGGGCTTCGGCGATCCTTCCGCCTCAGCCTTCTGAGTAGCTGGAATTACAGGCATGCGCGACGATGCCCGGCTGATTTTTTGATTTATTATAAAGATAAGGTCTCGCTGCCCAGGCGGGTCTCGAACCCACAGGGTCAGGCAGTCCACTCACCTCAGCCTCCCAAAGTCACGGGACTACAGGCTGAGCCACCGAGCCCGGCTTCCTTGTCATTTTTAAAGAGCTTCTTTTTAATATGCCATTGGCTTAACTTTACTTTTATTTGAAAAGAAACTGCATTCAATAAGCTAATGTTTACAACAAGAATCACAAATTATTGACTTATCAACACAAATAGTCAAGTTCCAGGGGACACCAAATTACAATGTGACTGAAATTGTATTAATTTATAGCCGGAAATTTGATTACCCCAGAAACTGCCTCTATTAGTAGACCTGTATGTAGAGCCAAGTCAAAATCAGCAAGTTATCTTGAGATCCTAGAAGCAGAGCAAAGCAGTTTGTCAGAAGCATGACCCGTTCAATGCCTCAGGTGACCACAGGAGGATCACTGTCTCACCTTAGGTTAATCTGGCTGGTGCATCAGGAATACAGACAGTCTGTTGACTTCAGCTCCTGGCACCAATTTCCACATTAGTATGGTCTGGCCATTGGGCTGGTATATTCTCTGACCCATTAGTTGTCATTAGGCTGAGAATTCTGTCCCATTAGTTGGATTAGCAATACTTCTGCTGCATTTGGGGATCTCCTTTCTCTGTGACCAGTTTTCTTCAGATCAGCATACTCTTTCTTTTGATTTTTTGAGACCTCCAGGAGAGTTACAACAATTATTTAGACTTTCATCATTAGGGAATTCTCTTTCATATTAAGCCTAGCACTATCTCTCTATAACTCCTTCCCACCAATGGCCCAGGCTCTGCTCTGTATAAATGCACAGAAAAACTCTATGGCATTTTACACAAGACAGCTCATCAAGAATTTGAGGCTTGCTATATTGACAGGATTGCCACATACAATTGTGAATGCACTGAGCAAAGAAATATGGCTCTGAGGAGAAGTGTTGAGTAAGAAGCCTAGTGTGGGGCTTCTCCTTCTCTGTAGAGAGGAGCTTTCCTCTATTTTTCACAAAGACTCTACATGAACTAGCAATGGGCACAGCTATTATGGTGTGAAATCTCTTCTGGGGTCCCATAACAACTTCTCGGTACTTATGATGTTCTGAATTCTCTCTGCAAAGTTACCCTCTAAGGACACTTCAGATTTACCTATGTTGTATTTAAATGTGACATCCACAATTGTCTACAGTCTACCCAAAAGCAATGATATGTCCCTTGATCCATAAATTACTATTAGCAAAATGGCACTAACTTTTTTGGGGAGAGGGGCATTGGAGTCTCACTCCATCGCCCAGGCTGTAGTGCAGTGGCATGCTCATGGCTACCCTAGCGCCTACCTGTTGGGCTCCAGCAATCCGTCCGCCTCAGCCTTCCAAGTAGCCGGAACCATAGGCGCACGCTACCACGCCCAGCCAATTTTTTGTTTATTGTGGAGACAAGGTCTCACCAAGGTGTCCGGGCTGGTCTCGAATCTGCAGGCTCAGGCAATTCACTCACCTCGGCCTCCCAAAGTGCTGGGATTACAGGCTGAGCCACTGAGTCCAGCCAACACTAACTTTTTTGGAGTATCCTTATCACATGTTGAGCTTGTGGCCCACAGAAACCCCAGGTTTTTTGTTTTGTTTTGTTTTTTTGAGAAGGGCTAGTCATTTCAAGTCTTCTAAATCTTGTGAAAAATACGAATGATACATTAATTGCTGTCAAAACTCTACATGTTGATTTTAGTCACTCAATTATGCTGATTGAGGTTTTATAAGTATCGTGGTTAAATCTATCAGTGAAATGCTCTTTCTTGCCTTGGCATCATTCTCCAGGTTGATAACCTGTTTCCTACAGGTTTTTTTTTTCTCTCTTTTAAAAATTGTTTTCTATAGTTTTAAAGAGAACAAGGCAAAAGAGAAGGAGAAGGAAAAGCAACTAATATTTTGGTGCACCTACTATGTTCCAGGCACTGCACTCTTACATACATCATCTTAAATCCTTATGTGAATCCACACAGATAGACAATAGTATTACAGAGGCAAGTAACGTGCTCAAGATTGTACAGCTCATAAGTTGCAGAGCTGAGTTTCAGATTCAATTCCATTTATTTTAAATGTCAAGTTCCTTCAACTATTAAAATATAAAATATGAAGCCCCTGAAGTCATTCTGTAGAATGTCTCACTGGTCAGAAACAAGAAGAGAGTAATCTGGCAGAAGCCAGGGTCTTTGGTTATGGAATTGTTAATGTGACTAGGATCTGGGAAACTTTAGGTGTCCAATTAGAAACCTCTAATTGAATTCCCATAGCAGAAAATGTTCACCAGCTCAAGGAAAAGATGATTTTCTAAACTTCAGCACATATGACCAAAGGTTAGCCAATGTCAATATATCCTCCTTATGCTTATTTTGAATTCAACTCTGTTCTTTTCTCTATAATTGTTATGTTTTAACTCAGATCAATATTATTTATATTCTTTTTCTGGGGAATCCAATGAAAGAAAGCTGTGGACAAATTGGATTTTTTTTTTCTTTTTGCCTTATCTACCTCCTTATGAACAATTCAGAATAAAATTGAATACAAAGAAACTTCAAAACATTTGTGGAAAAAATGGAATTAAAAGATAAAACTATAGATATAAACCTTGTCCCTTAACAATAAGCTCTATCAAGTTAAAGACACTTTTGCAAGTGATGATACCAGCCATTTAGTCCATCCATAAAGAACTGAGAGTCCTAGGAATTTTACCTTATCAAGGCAGTCTTTTTTACATTATTAACTAAAGAAAAATGGGTACTCTTTATATTTTTTTAAAGTTTAGAAAACAAATTTTAAAAAAAAGAAAACGAAAAGAAGCCAGAGAAAATAAATCAGGATTTTAAGGTGGGTGCCTAATAATTTCCCATCAAAAATCTTGCAAAGTTGCCCTTGTTTGATAAGAGGAATGACCAGGAGTATTGTCTTGGTGGAGACAGAACTTCTGGTGAAATTTTCTTAGGAATTTTTCTATGAAAGGATTGGCTAACTTTCTCAGAACATTCTCATAATAAGCTGATGCTATCATTTTTTAATTTTAAATATGTGGGGTACCAGTCAGGGTTAGGTATACAAATGTTCATTATGCAGGTACCTTTGTTGATGATGTGTGCCTCCCCCACCCCAGGCAGTCTCCTACTACTGCCAATCCCTTTCTTAAAGTATTATTATAGTTATTCAAGATCCTCTTATGAGTGAGGACAGATACTTTAAAAAATGCTCAGCTTCACTAATCATCAAAGAAATGCAAATCAGAACCACACTGAGATACCACCTAACTCCAGTCAGAATGGCCATCATTAATAACTCAAAAAACAACAAATGCTGGAAAGTTCTTTATTTCTGTGATAGATCACTTAGTATTATAGACTCTAACTCCCTCCAAGTCGCTGTAAAATTCATAATTTTGTCCTTTTTATGGCTGTATAATATTCCATCATGTATATGTACCACATTGTTTTTATCCAGTTCTCTTTCAATAGGCAGCATGGTTGGTTCCATATTTTTGCTATTGTAAATAATGCTGCAATAAACATGTGTGTGCAGGTGTCTTTTTCATAGAATGATTAGAGTTCCTCCAGGTATATTCCCGGTAGGGGTCATATGAGAGGTCAATTTTTAGATCTTTTAGGAATCAACACACTGTTATCCACAGAAGCTGTACTAATTTACATTTTCACCAACACCATAGAAGTGTTCCTTTTTTGCTGCATCCTTTCCAGCATTTGTTGTTTTTTGAGTTATTGATGATGGCCACTCTGACTGGAGTTAGGTGGTATCTCAGTGTGGTTCTGATCTGCATTTTTTTGATGATTAGTGAAGCTGAGCATTTTTTAAAGTATCTGTTGGCTGCTTCTGTGTCTTCTTTTGAGAAGTGTCTATTCTTCTCTTTTGTCCACTTTGTAATGGGGCTATTTGTTTTTTTCTTTTCAGCACCTTTGAGTTCCTTGTAGATTCCAGATGTTAGGCCTTTGTCAGATAAACAATTGGCAAATATTTTTTCCCAGTCTGTGGGCTGTCTCCCTGCTCTCTCAATGGTTTCTTTAACTTTGCAGAAGCTTGTCAGTTTGATGAGATCCCACTTGTCTATCTTATCTCTTATGGCATGAGCACTTGGGATTTTGATCAGGAATTGATTGCCAATTCCAATTTCCATACGGGTGTCTCCTGCATTTTCTAAGATTCTTATAGTTTGAGAGATTTTATGTTTAGGCCTAAGATTCATTTAAAGTTAATTTTTGTGTATGGTGATAGGTAGGGGACTTGTTTGAATCTTCTGCATGTGGTCAGTCAGTTTTCCCAGCACTGTTTACTGAATAGGTTCTCCTTTCCCCAGTGGTTGATGGTGGAGTCTTGAAGTGATTGAAGATGAGTTGGTTGAGAAATTGAGGTTTTGCTTCTGGAATCTCTATCCTGCTCCATTGGTCTATATGCCTGTTTTGTAGCAGTACCAGGCTATTTTGATTATTGTAGCTTTTTAATAAAACTTAAACTCCCCCCCAAAAGTCAACAAACTAAATACTGTCAGCATCCCCCCAAAACTGTTGTCAAGACTTTTGCTCTTGACTGGTCTGCTTTTGCTTTGACTGGGTCACATCCACCTCTTGGTAGCCACTGCTTTGATTGTGCTTTGTCTTCAGGATCATACTGGTAAAGCCATATTTCATCCCTTGTTTCAATTCTTTGAAGAAATGCTTCAGAATCTTTATCTCACTTGTTTAAAATTTTCATTAAAAGTTCTGCTCTTGTTTGCAGGCTATCTGGGCACAATGGTTTTGGTACCCATCAAGTGGAAAGTTTTCTCAACTTTTATTTTCTTTTATTTTCAGTATTGTGCAAGCTGAACCAACTGAGATGTTTATGGTATTAGCACCTGTTTGTGTTGTTAGTCATTAGTCCTCTTCAATTAGGGCATGAACAATATGAATTTTTTTTATTGCAAACTGATGTGAGTGGCCTGCTGCTAAGGGCTTTAACTTCAACACTGTCTCCTTACTTAAGATCCACTTGCAAACTGCTTATTTCTTTGGAGCATTGTCCCCATAAAGCACCAATGATTTCATCATTCTTCTACCCAAGCTACATCATAAATTTGGTATTTGCTCTTGCTTCAATTTTAGAAGAATTTATGTTGCTCTAATAGAGGCTCTTTTCAAACTGATGCATTATCCTTCTTAGCACCTCAACTTAGATCTTGTTTAGGCATGTTATAATAAGTTAGTACAAGCTTATTTTGGTGCAAAAAAAATTGAAATCCAGGCATAGTGTTTTCATTATACACATTTGAGTTGGAATTTTGGAGATCACTTAGCTCAGTTTTTTCATTTTAGGGATGAAAATGTTAAGGCCCTGGGAGATTAAGCAGCTCTCTTAAGCCTGCATCACAGGCCAGTAGAGGAACCTTGTCCCTTATTTTTCAGTCAGGGAAACTTCTGTAATAGTATATTATTTCAAAGTGACAGACTAAATTTTCTAAGCCCAGCTATAATAAGAACATCTGTGTAACTTCCAAATTTTCTTGATAAATAGTGACTGCTTTGTTCCTAACTGGCATTCCAGAATGTTTGGGGCCTACTTTTCATCCAGACTGCAGTCCAGGCTGATCCCGCCCCTGTGTTCCTCTCTGTGCCTGTGGTCCTCTATCCCTTTTTCTTACCCAGCCCATGTGCAGTACTCCATGTACGACAGCAATCAATAACCTCCTTATTAATTAAATGACACTTTATAAAAGCTCTCCTCCAGGGGCTCTGAGAAAGCCAGCTTTGGCTAGCTGTAAAGTTTTTGGTAATCATTTAAGAAAAAAAAATGTTATTCATCATCTTTATGGCAGATCACGGCCGCCACATTCTCCCCAGGAGTTCAATCCATCAAGCTCCTCAATGCAAGGACGGCTAACAAGGTCCCTGTCACTTTAGGTGAAATATACAAGCATCACCAGAGGCTCCTGACTCCCACCAGGAATAGAGTTGAAGCTACCTCTTCAGTCCAGCATCCTCCACTGAGGCAGCCCACAGGACAGTTTTACCTTCCTTACCATCTTTATTTGTAGACCAGGGGTGTGGAGAAAAAAAAGAATCTTTCAAAGTTTTCTCCTCTCATAAGAATGATTTCCTATGGGCAAAATAGCTTAGGTTATGCACTCAACATTTTGTGTCTGAGACGTTCATATGAAAGTGGTGTGACTATGGTGATAAGTCAGCTCTTTGGGACTTCCAGCTCTTTTGTCTACATTCTACATTAACAACAGCAAACATAACTATTAGCTGTATGACATTTTGCAAAGTGATGTCAATCATGCTATCTCAACTGATGCTCATGTCAACCTTACAAAATAAACACGGAAGGCGTTATTACCATCCTCATTTTTCAGATAAGGACACTGAGGTACATCTATGGTCACTTGAATTCTGGTGGTCTTATAGGATTTGAGCTCATGTTTGGCTTCAGAGCTTTGTAAACTATCAAATCACCAGGACTTCTATCCTTTCCTCCCTTGCTTCTTTGTGTGTAGTGCAACTGCATTTGAATTAAGTTGTTAGTGTAGTTTTTCCTGTTTTCCTGTATCAGGAACACCTTTACCTCACTAATCATCAGAGAAATGCAAATCAAAACTACTTTGAGATACTACCTAACCCCAGTAAGAATGGCCATCATTAACAAAACAAACAACAACAGATGCTGGTGAGGATGCAGAGAAACACGAAAACTTCTACACTGCTGGTGGGGATGCAAACTAGTGTAACCTCTTTGGAAGGCAGTGTGGAAATTTCCGAAAGAATTAGAAATTGACCTTTCATATGACCCAGCAATCCTCCTACTGGGAATATACCCAAAGGAACGCAAGTCATTCTACAAAAAAGATACCTGCACACGCATGTTTGTTGCAGCTCTATTCACAATAGCAAAAACATGGAACCAACCATGCTGCCCATCAAAGCTTGAATGGATTTTTAAAATGTGGTACATATACATAATGGAGTATTATGTAGCCATAGAGAACGACATATGGACTTCGCAGAAACTTGGATGAATTTAGAGTCGATCATACTCAGTGATCTATCACAGAAACAAAGAACAGAGTAGCATATGCTCTCACTTATAAGTGGATCTTGAACAATTTTCATAATACTATAAGAAAAGGATTGACAGTAGTGGGAAACTGCTGGGAGGGGGGGTTGGGATTGGCAGTTGAGGGAAACTGCCAGAGGAGGGAGGGAAACACCTCATCAACAAGGGTATCTGCATAAAGAACATTTGTATAGCCTAACCCTGAATTTTACCCCACATCTTTTAAAAAAATGCTCAGGAGCAAGACAAGATGCCATACTTGAATTTTTTAGTCAACTCAGAGTGACCAGAAGCTTCATGTTGTTCTAGGCCTTTTGCTGAAAACTCCCAACTCTGTGAGGACCACTCTTCTGAGCTTTTGGGCTACTGTAAATATGTTCGAAGTTTCTTCTGACCACAGGGGCTTGAGCAAGGGAGACCCAGATCATCATTTCAGGGGCAGCTTATGCAGACTATTTCTTCAGCCACTGTAATAGGAGATCAAAGTAGATCTGAACTGAATCCAGGCCACACCTAGAAGTGTGTGTGTGCATGTTGCACATGTGTATGTGTCTATAATGAGTCACTAGGATACATCCAGTTTCAATTTACATTCACTGTATACACTATTATGTGCTTTTCCATGGTTTGTTTTAGTTTATTCTAATTTCTTAAATAGGTCGATATTATTGTCTTCATTTTTCAGGCAAAAACAAAAACCCCAAAGCTCAGAAGGCTGTGATATTTGGTGATATCACTTCCCTTTCCCTTCCCCCACCTTAGATTCCATGGAATTCTGGGTCACTCTACTTCTTCCTGGATGGATGCTTTATTCACTGGTCATGTCCCTGTGATCTGTAGCCTAACTATTCTCTTACTACCATCAATTCTATCCCTGGCCATTGAGATAGCATGGTGCTTGCTCATTGTTCAGGGCTGGGGGAAGACCCCTAGTGAGGGGTCCTGACTTTTCCTTCTGTGGTTTGGGCTGCAGATTCAGAGAGAGGTGAGCAGAGGCTCTTGACTGAGGATCCATGGATTTCTGCTCTTCTGCTTCCTGTTTCTTGACATGCTGAGCTACTCTGACTGATTTACCTGCTACCCCAGGGCTAAAAGCCAGTGTTAGAATTCCTTGCAATGGAAATGGTTCTGCAAACAGGAGGGGAGAAACATTAAGTCATAAAAACAGGTGTTTGTTCAGAATGATGGTGAATAGAGCCTGAAGTATTCCTCTGCATATTCTTCTACTCTGTGGGGGGATGGGGTAGGAAGAAAAGAAAAGAATTAAAGTAGGTCAGAAAAAAAGCAAAGGAGGAATGAGAAAGAAATATTTTATGAATACATGTACTTTTTTTCCAGCTGATCCAGTTTCCATTCCTTTGGGGTTCTTTCTGTGACCCACAAACCCCACCTCCCCATTCCTGGAAATAGTCTACTGGTGTCACTACTATCAAATTCACAGAGACACATTAGTATCCATCCCTCACTGTCTTCAGAAACTTATGGAATTATAAAATCCTTTCCCTCTCAGTTCAGTTGGCATTGAGGAGACACTCAAAAGAACATTTGATAGATAGGTGATAGATAGATAGATAGATGAGATAGTTAATAGGTGAACAGATCGACAGATATTCACAGGTTAGACAAATGATAGAGAGAGAGAGCCAGAGAGAGAGGGGGGAGAGAGAGAGAGAGAGAGAGAGAGGATAGATACAATCAATGCCTTCAAATCCTTAAAAATGAGTGGGTTGATCAGGTCCTGGTGCCTCAGTCTAATTTAACCAAAGACTAGCCACAGTAAGGAAGACAGGCTACCCAAGCCCTGCTACCTGGAAACCTCCAAGAGCTCTCCCTTTCCAAATGTTTCATATTTTCTCTTGGGCACATTTGCCCTTCCAAGGGGAGAGTAACTAACGTTTTAAATGCTTACTGTGTGAACCCACTTGTATTCATCTGACATCTTCTAGTTGTAAGTGACAAACTTACGATTCGCAATAGCTCAGACATTAAAAAGAAATGCCAGAGGAAGTTATTTGCTTTTTTGAAGTGTTTCCAAAAGTATAGATCTAATGAATCAGATCCTCCATTCAGGTGATGCCATATTTATCGAAAGATAGAGCAATCAAACCATTATCTGTCAAGGCAATTCACTTCTTATTAATTTTACCATTGCCATGCTTGAGTAACTTCCTCTGACCTTTTAAATGATCCTCTCTGTGAGGTAGAATGAAGAAAAAGACCACCCATTTTTTAGAAGGCGGAGATGCTGGCAACAGGTAAGACCAGATCAACAAACTTGTTAGAAGGATGAACTAAGGTTTCGCTAGGATTATTTTTGTTAACTGATGAGTTAATAAACAGTGCTTGCTTTCAAATGGAAAAAACATATGAAATGCATTGATTCTTCAAGCAAAGCTTGAGAAGGCAGGAGGGATTGCAGTCCTCTGGGTAGTGGACCCAGGACTGACGCAGCAGTGAGCCTGACCCTGTGACTCGGCACCTGTCCTCTTACCTGAGACTAGGTTGGGGTTCATTTTCTCAGACTCCATGGTGCTAATCTTGCGGCCAAAAACCAAGATGGGCCAAGTGTGTGGGTCCCCTGGCCCCAACTGCAACCAAGGAGGTGTGACACTGCTTGGACAGCTCTGCAGTCTATAACAATGAGAGCAGAGGTGAATTCATACACAAGAGGAATTGAGGGTAATATCGCTCAGAAAGGAAGAACATGAACCCACAAACATAAAACAACCGCAGTCCTCTAACGTCTCATGTGTTCTTTGTTTCATATTATCCTCAGGTCAACACTGCTATTTAGCAGACTTGGTGAGGCAGGACCCTGTGTGTTATTTAACTCTGTGTCCCTGGTAGCTGGAATAAGGCCTGGGTCACATTAGATACCCAAATGTGTGTTGAATTAAAGTGAAGTACATGCTATTATTAAGCCCATTTTATAAGGCTTAGTCGGATGAAGTAACCAGCATAAGGCGAGGGTTTGACCTCAGGGCCCTCTGAACGCTGTTTTCCTCCTTGCGCTCTGTGGAGTTATCTCTTACTGTGCAGTGCCATGAGCTCTCTGATCATCATAAGTCTGCATTTTGCAACCAGAGCAAGACTCTACACAAGAGCTTGTTCCATAGAACTTTTCCTCCTGTCTGAACAGGCAAGGGAGAAAGTATGGTGGGTGGGACCAGTTTAGGTGTAAGGCAGACGTGGAAGGAAATGGAGAATGGGAAAAGAGATGAAGAAATAAGAACCAATGCTGGAGAAGCTCATCCCGGTCTTCTGAGCAAGTGTTGGACAGACCATAGCACAGCATCTGGAACACCTCTTGGGTCTGGAAGCAGTCCAGGTAGTCCTCAGTATCCAAGCAAAGTTTGGAGGAGGGCAAGTCAGCTAGTGACTCTAGAAGTAGGGTGTCATTAGCTAATAGAGGTGTGTGTTTTGAGCAAAGGAGTTAGTTACTTCAGAGCAGGAGTCAGCCACATGACCGGGGAGGACTAGCCAATGGCAGTGAGAAGCTACTGCACCATAGCTGAGGCAGAGGCCACATGGTAGGACAGGGTCATGGACTGACTGTCAGAGGGTGGTCAGAGCACACCTCAATATACTGAATAGGAAAGTAGCAACCAGACTCATTCCAGACAAACTTGCTCCCCAACTTGCACACACACGCACGCGCGCGCGCGCGCGCACACACACACACACACACACACACACACACACACACACACACACGGCAGTTCCTGCTGCGAAGGCTGGGAAAGAAAAAGACTGGCAGAAGAAAGCAACAGAGATAATCAAATTGGAGTCAAAGGAACAGGCAAAACTTGCCCCTCCAGGGAGTGGGATAGTTCTAGTCATTTCTGCTTCTCTCTCCTCTAGCCAGGCCACTTCAGTACCACCCACTCGATGCTGTTTTTACTCTTGCTAAGCTCTGGGTTGGAACTGCACATTCCTACTGCCTTTAATTTTCCCAAGTCATACTCTGCAATCAACCTGCAGCTGCATCCATGTCCTCTTCTCTCTGTCTCCAGCAGGACCCTAGCATAGGGCTGTGCGCATCTGGATTCTGAGCCCCGACATGGCACCTTTGACCAAGGACTTTCACTGGACTCCCTGGTAGTTCTGAGCCTGCTCCTGGGGTGGTACCCCCTTCACAGTGAGTCTTGTCCTCTCAACATCCTGGAGTGATAGGGAATGTAGAATCTCTGAGGATGGCTTTGGAAAAAAAATAAAGCAAGAAGCTGAAACGTTATCATTAGTGTTTAACTCCCCCTTCCCATCACTTTCTATTAGACCAGTGAGGACCCAGTGTCCTGTATCAGCTTATACTTTAGAAAGTGGATTCAGCCACCAAGAGAGATGAGTGCTGATAATTGGCTGCCCTGGAGGAGCTGTGGAGGCTGCTGCTTCCCTAGAGAGCTACCCCACCATTCTCAGGGCAGGAGGTCCTGGCCCCAGCCTTCGGCCTCCTGGCCTTCTGTCCCCATGGGCCCAGCCTCTCGTTCACACAGATCTGGCCCTGGCCTTAAGAACAGAGCAGCCACCCTCGCCTGCAGGGCTGTGCCCGCTGAGCTGCTGGAGAAGGACCAGGGGAAGCAGGGCTATTAACTCCTCTGAAGAGCACTCCCTTGATCAAATAAACTAACTGCACTGTTTACTATGTAAACTTGGACTGAAGCAGCTGCGCGGAGGGGGGTTCATAACAAGGGCTGTTAATATTTATGGTTGACATCGGCAGGCTCCTAGCAACACTATAATGAGGTCGTTACAGCCTGAGTTGCTGCAACTTTCCACCAGAAGCAAAGAGGAAGAGGAGGAGAGAACAGAGTGGTCCGATGTGTGATGCACCCCGAGCAGTGCCCAAAGCCTTCTTGACCTGGATCTCAGAGTCCTTGCAAGACATAGCTGCTGGGCGCCTGCTGTGTACAGATCACTGAGTCAGTGCTGAGGATGTGGAGGTGAATAAGGACTTCTAGAAAACCACTGAGAGTGAGTGCTACCACAAGGGTTCAAGGTCCGGGCTAGATTCAGCCCTTGTCCCCAGGTCAAAGAAGCCTTCCCTGAGCAGAAGGATGTGGTTTCCAGATGACAAGCCTTGGCTTTGGGGAACCAGAGTGATCTTTCTTTACAAACAGGATGTGGGCTTCTAGGACCATAGGGGCTCAGTGCCTCTCCTGAGTGGTTGCCTTATTTTTTTCCCTAAAGGAACCTCCCTGAAGCTCTACCCTGGTGCTCTCCTGGATCACAAACTCCGTATTGAGGTCCTCAAAGTTGGTGAGTGTGGGCTGACAGGAGAGGAGGCAGCAAAGGGAAACAGAGGGACCTTGAGAGAGCTTCATGGTGGTCCACTAAGCCCACAGTGTTCTCTGTGAGTGACTGATCCATGGTCCCATGAGTAGCTGCTCTCCCCTGGTATGCCAGGTACTGAACCCAGGGTCTCAGGACACGTGATCTATCCTGGCACTAGGTTTGCTCTGCCAGCCTTACTAACCATGTGATATTGAGCAAATAGCTTTCTTTCTCTGAACCTGATTCCACATTTGTATAAGGAGGGACTTGGACCAGACAGGAGTCATTCACTTGCCTCAATCTAGCCTAACCTGGCTTAAAGAAGCCAGACCCAGGACGAGCATTTGCATGGGGAAATGTGGGAGGAAGGTGTGCGAGCCAAAGCCCAAGGCCTGGCTTCTGGGGCTCCAAGAACCTCCAGAGTGTAGTGTTGGCCACAGTGTGTGGGCATGTAGCTTTCATCGGATTCCTTAGTAGTTCAGAACCAGTTCAGAACTGCTGTGTTCAGATATGACTAAGGTTCTTTCAAGTTCTAAGATCTTCTAATTCTAAACTCCTACACCCTCATAGGACTTTCTCCCCAAGTTATGTTATAGATGGGGCTGCCTCGAGTGCACAGTGGAACAGCCTTCTGGGATGGTGAGATCATTGGGACTGGCACCCTTGTGGTGGGTTCACATGGTGCAGGTTCCAGAGCACAACTTTTATTGTTGGGCAGACCTGAGTTAGAATGTCAGTTCTCCTCATTTGTGAAACTGGAATAACACCACGTCTGGAAACACAGACAAACACATAATAAGTCTTTTGTAGTGGTCCATTACAGTCCATGATAAAATAATACTAACTGAGGGTTTAGGTCGTATGCCCACTCCAGGGTAGCAGCTACATCAAAGAGTGGCTTAGAGGATTGCATATAAGGATGAATATAAACTCCCTGGCACTGCGTACATGCCCATAAATGCCACAAATATTGATAGTTATTATAATGTTTATATCTGTGCCACAGTTGGTATCCTGGGCTAACATTCTTCTATAACCAAGTGATATCTCTGACTACAGCCAGGCCCTCAAGTTCCCCTTCAGTGTAGTGTGTCTGGCAGAGTCCCTAATTTCAAGATCTCAGTGGGATCAGATAGACCAGGAGGAGATGGACAAGGAGAGTAGGAGTCCAGCCACGCTGCTGGAGTTCAGGCAATTCTGCGGAGACAGCAGGCAGACAAATGACTTAAAGGGGCAGGAACAGGAAGGGTCCAAGGACCAGCAGCAGTCGAAAGAGTAGTACAGGTGATACTGTCTAATTTATGACACCCCAAGGTCTCCAAATGTTGGGGACCAGAGAGAGATGGCCAACGAGAGTGGCCCAAGAGAGATGGCCCAGAGACCAGCAGGTGAGTTCTGTTCTTCATTGCTGCACGTTCCCAGGAACTGTGATTACTTCTCAGCTGGAAGGGAAAGGGGTGGCCAAAGTAAATGCAATGCACACAGGTGTGGATAGTTGAACATTCTCCAAGGGCTGAGAAAACCGGATTCTCCCTGCAATCCTTGTCTGCAGATGCTTCTCCCTCCCTATTCTTTAATTAAAATGGAGCCAGGAGCCTGTGGGCGTGGGTCATAGTAGCTGTTGGGCAGAGATGCTTAGAGAGGCTATAAGTTCTCTCCTGGGTTCTCCAAATGAGAGTCAGATCCCTAAGGGCCAGGAATGAAACAAAGTTTGGAATGAAGGGAGGTTGTTTGATGGATGGAGACAACACACAAAAAAATCTATTAGCAGTGCTTTGAGCTCCTTAGAGAACAGTTCCTGAGGAAGCCAAGTAAACAACTTCCTGATACTCAAGATTTGTTAATTAAGCACTTTGAACAGGCTCTGGGGGGAGGGAGCAGACAACTGCAAATCCAACCTCTGAGATTCGGCAGCCTCTAGAGAGCGTGTGTGATGGTCTCCAGACCAGTGGCCTGAGATGTCTCCTAGCCTTCATGTGCTGTCACTTTAGGGGGTCATGCCCATGGTGGGACCACACATAAGAAGGGCAGGGAGAGGGCTGAGCTGAGTACACAAAGGTACATATGTTGTGTGATCTGTCCTGATGCCTATGAGCCATGTGGCCTGTGGAGCCAGTGACACCTGACCTGTCCAGGGGAAAGACCACCCTAGTATCACTGGGAAGGAACTTCTACCCATGGGAGCCTGCGTTGCTGCAGGAATACTTCATGAGTTTGGCTTAAGCTTGGGAAACCCAGGGCTTTTCTTCTAAAGTACACATACTCCTGGGAAAAATAATGTATTGAATCACTATGTCTTCTTTAAAGGAGGTTGTTTGGATCAGAGAGCTCCTTGATGGGAGGAAAAGGGCCACAGAGGAGAAAAAGAACACTAAGATGAGGAGAGGAGGGAACTGGAAGCCACTCTTCCACCCAACATGAAGGAGGCAGGTATCAAACCCACCCCAGGCCCTGTAATCCTGCCCAGCAGCCTGAATAACTCTTCAAAAAGAGGCACACGTATGAGAGGGGGAAGAGGAAAAGGAGCAGGGGACAGAAAAGAAAGGTCCTGTGAGCTAATGTCAGGAATTTACTTTCCCCAAGTGGTCTTCAGGTCGGGTCCAATCTACTGCTCCAGTTCTGGGTACACAGAAGCCATTCATTCTCCTCCTGCCTGCCTCCAGTCTTCACAGATGGCAGCTCTATGTGCCCCCATCCACTCAGTGTCATCCCTACATTATTAAAATAAATGCTGGTAAATTGAATCATCTTCGGGAAGATCCTTGTAGGGCAAGGAATCGTAGGTGAACCCCTTGCCCAGAAGGGGAGAATCCTTTAAGTCCAGTGAGTGGATGCGGCCTGGCCACCAGCTCAAATTGTGCAAATCTAATTCGAGCAGCCCTTCCCTAAAAAGACAGCTAAGTCTTTCCCCCACACTAGGATTATAAGCTGCTCTGTCTCCTGGAAAATGCCCCTCCTCGCCCAGGTGGAAACCTACTAAGTTTTAGGATATATGCCCACTCCAGAGTAGCATCAACATCAGAGAGTGACTTAGAGGGCTGCATGTAAGGATGGACATAAACTCCCTGGCAACGTGTACATGCCAATAAATGGCATCAGCATTAATAATTACTATAATGTTTATCTCTGTGTCTGGTCAGTATTCTGGACTAATGTTCTCCTCCCACAGAACTACAGCCAGGCCCTCAAGTTCTCCTGCAGTACCGTGTGTCAGGAGGAGTTCTCAATTTTGAGGCCTCAGTAAGAGCAAACAGACCAGGAGAAGATGGACCAGGAGACCAGGAGCTCAGACCAAGAACTGTCTCGTGCCTGGCACCTGGTACCACATAGCATGATTCCAGAGCTGGGCAAAGCTGGCCGGATTGAAGACAAAAAGAAGGAAGAAGGAACTCGCCTTTCTCTACATGGAAGACATATACGCATGGGTATGATAAGGAGGCAGCTCCCTGGAAAATCTCATTTGCGTTCCAAGATGACCTCACCAATGTCCAGCTGTGTCACACTGAGTCCCTGGACGCCAAGGAGGGTGGTTAGTGGGGGAGGAGGATGGCAGATGAAAAGCCTTGGGTGAAATCTGGTTTGGCCACAGGCAATGTCTTCATCTGTCACCCTCTGTGCAGCATCCCACTGGCGATACCATGGGGAAGCTCCCTGAGAGCAGAAGAAATTCAAGAAGTAAGGACAAAGCACCAGAGGGCTGGAGTAATGATGGGTCTGTCATGGCCTCACCTGCTCCTTTTTATATAGTTCCAGTCCAGGCTGTCTACAGCTCTCCTTAGTGTTTCCTGGTCTAGCTCCTTTGCTCCCTACACCCGACTTTCCCAGACTCGGGTTCCTCCTTACCTCTGCCAGCTCATGTGTTCCTCACTGTGACCAGATGAGATAAAGACATGTACCTCCTTGGGAAAAATAAGGAAGCAGAGGCTCAGGGAAGTTAGGTACCTCCCGGAAGACCACACTGCCTGGAAAGTGCAGAACTAAGATGTGAACACAGGTCTTCTTACCAACTGGTCAGCCCAGTAGGTGCATGACGCATCTGCTCCACTCTGGGAGTCCTACCATTAGGCCTCCCCTAAATTTGTCCCTTCCAGACTGCTTCCAAGATCTCAGGCTTGTCGCTCCATTTTGGATTGATAACATATTGCTTAAAAATAAGGCTGGCCCATCCCTTCTTGATAAAAACCCTTGAACATCTAGGCATATGGGGAACATACCTCAAAATAGTAAAAGCCATCTACGAGAAACCCACAGCCAGCATACTCCTAAATGGACGAAAATTGGAACCAATTCCCCTGAAAACTGGAACTAGACAAGGATGCCCACTCTCTCCCCTCCTGTTCAACATAGTATTGGAAGTCCTGGCTAGAGCAATCAGAGAAGAGGAGGCAATCAGAGGTATTCAAATAGGAAAAGAGGAAGTCAAGTTATCTCTCTATGCAGATGATATGATGGTGTACCTTGAAAACCCAAGAGAATCTGTCAAAGGCCTCCTTACATTGATAAAGGCCTTTGGCAAAGTCTCAGGATACAAAATGTACAAAAGACAATCACATTTCTCTACACCAATAATAAACAAACAGAAACCCAAATAAAAAACACAATTCCATTCACAAGAGCCACAAAAAAAAAAAAAATACCTTGGCATCTTCCTAACCAGAGACGTGAAAGACCTTACAATGAAAATTACAAAACACTGCTCAAAGAAATCAAAGCTGACATGAACAAGTGGAAAAATATCCCATGCTCATGGATTGGAAGAATCAATATTGTGAAGATGTCCATCTTACCTAAGGCAATCTACAAATTCAATGCAATACCCATCAAATTACCAACAACATTCTTCTCAGACCTAAAAAAAACAACACAGGAATTCATATGGAAACACAAATGTCCAAGAATAGCCAGAACAATCCTCAGCAAAAAAAACAAAGCAGGTGGTATCACAATACCACACTTCAAACTTTACTATAAAGCTACAATCATCAAAATAGCTTGGTATTGGTACAGGAACAGGCATATAGATCAATGGAACAGAATTGAGATTCCAGAAGCAAAACCTCAATTCCTCAACCAACTCATCTTCGACAAAGCCCCCACCACCTACCAACGGGGAGAGGAGAACCTATTCAGTAAATGGTGCTGGGAAAACTGGCTGACCACATGCAGAAGACTGAAACAGGACCCCTATCTATCCCCATGCACAAAGGTTAACTCCAAATGGATCAGAGACCTAAATGTAAAACCCCAAACCATAAGAACCTTAGAAAATGAAGGAAATGCCCTCATGGAAATCGGAACTGGCATCCAATTCCTATACAAAACCTGAAACTCACAAGACTTAAGAGAGAAGATAGACAAATGGGACCTTATTAAACTAACAAGCTTCTGCAAAGCCAAAGAAACCATCAAGAGAGCAGGGAGACAGCCTACAGACTGGGAAAAAGTATTTGCCAACTCTAGGTCTGACAAAGACTTAACATCCTGGATCTACAAGGAACTGAAACGTACTGAAATGAAGAAAACAAACAACCCCATTATAAAATGGGCAAAAGATATGAACAGACACTTCACAAAAGAAGACATTCGAGCAGCCAACAAACACATGAAGAAATGCTCAACCTCACTAATCACCAGGGAGATGCAAATCAAAACCACACTGAGATACCACCTAACTCCAGTCAGAATGGCAATTACCAACAACTCAAAAAATAACAGCTGCTGGAGAGGGTGTGGTGAAAAGGGAACACTTCTACACTGTTGGTGGGAGTGTAAACTAGTGCAACCTCTGTGGAAAGCAGTGTGGCGATTCCTAAAAGCTCTAAAAATTGACCTTCCATATGACCCTGCAATCCCCCTACTGGGAATATACCCTGAAGAGCACAAATCACTCTATAAAAAAGATACCTGCACACGTATGTTTATCACAGTGTTGTTCACAATAGCAAGAACCTGGAAACAACCATGCTGCCCATCAAAAGAAGACTGGATTAAAAAATGTGGTACATATACACGATGGAATACTACGCAGCCATACAAAAGAACAAAATCATGAATTTCGCAGCAACCTGGAAGGAACTAGAGTCTATAATACTGAGTGACCTCTCACAGAAACAAAGATCAGAATATCACATGTTCTCACTCATATAATGGACCTTGAACATTCAATGTAATACTATAAGAAAATGACTGATGGTACTGGGAAACTATGGGTGGGGAGGGGGATGGGATTAACAGTAGCAAATATCTGTCTGGGGCTGGGAAAACACCTCTTATCAACAGGGTGCCTGAATGAAACGTAATTGTACACCTAACCCTTAACTGTACTCCACAAAACCATAATAAAAAATACTGATTAATTATTTTAAAAAAATAAGGCTGGCCTTCAGAGCAATCCTGTGAACCTCCCAGAGTAAAAAGCAACATTGTCTGGATCAGCAAGCCCCACTACACAATCTGAGAGGGATGGAACATTTTGTGTGTGCTGCTTCCACAAGTGCTACAGAATCAGTCACCATGGGCTCCTCTAAACCTCGAGCCATCCCAGTTGTTTGAAGTACCCTGAGCCATAAGGGTAGGCAGAAAGACAGCCTCTTGAAAACCATCAAGCAAGACTGTATGTATATCAATCCAAGATTGAAACACCAATATGATTAAGATGTAAATTCTCTCAAATTCATCACAATCACAATCAAACTTCAAGCAGGCTTTTTTAAGAGATAGAATTTGACAAGCTGGTACTAAAATTGTATGGAAATGCAAAAGATCTAAAATAGCCCAAACAATTTTGAAAAAGAATCAAATCGGAGGACCCACACTCTCTGATTATAAGACATACTGTAAAGCTGTTCTACTCAAGACTGCAGAGTACTGGCATAAGGAAGACATATCACTGAAACAACTGCGAGTCAAGAAATAGACTCATGCATATATGTGCAATTTATTCCTCATAGAGGTGGAAAGGTAGTTGGATGAATGAAAGTCTTTTCAACAAACTGTGCTGGAACAACTGGAACTTGATACAGAAAAGGAAAAATAGGCCAGGCACGGTGGCTCATCCCAGTACTTTGGGAGGCTGAGTCGAGAGGATTGCCTGAGCCCAGGGGTTCGAGACCAGCCTGGGTAACTTGGCAAGACCTCATCTCTACAATATATCAAAAAATTAGCCGTGCACGCCTATAGTTCCAGCTATTTGGAAGGCTGAGGAGAAAGGATCGCCTGAGCCTAGTAGATTGACGCTGGGGTGTCCGTGAGCATGCCAATGCACTCCACTCTGGGCAACAGAGTAAGACTCTGACTCAAAAAAAAAAGGGAAAAATGAAATTTTCAGCATACCAAAAGCATAAATCATTAAAGAAAAAATATGATACATTGAATTTTATAAAAATTTAAACCTTCTACTTTTTGAAAACTAACATTAAAAAAAGACAAGTCACAGGCCAAAAGAAAAATATTTATAATACATATATTTGAGGAAGGACTTATATCCAAACTCTTACAACTTAATAAGATAGCTCAACATAAAAAACTAGCAGCAGATTTCACATACATGTCACTAAAGAGATTTTAAAAATGCCCAATAAGGCCACAAAATGATGCTCAGCATCATTAGCTCAGAAAAAGTTTAAATTAAAACCACTATGAGATATCATTCCCCACTCACTAGAGTGGCTAAAATGAAAAAGACTGATAATATTAAGTATTGATGGGGATCTGGATCGGCAATCTCTTACATGATGCTGGCAGGAATGTAATATGGTGCAACTACTTTGGAAAACTGTTTAGTAATTTTTTATAGAACTAAAGACAAACTTGCCATTGAGATGCCAATCAAACATTTAAGCATTTACCAAAGGAAAATGAAAACAGGTCCACACAATGACATGGATGTTCATAATAGAATTATTCATAATGGCACCAAACACATGCCACTCAACATGTAAATAAATAAACACACTGTGATAGAATAGTATTCAGCAATACAAAGAAATGAGGGACTCTCACCACATTCTGCCATGTGAAATAAGCCAGATGTTAATGAGTACATGTGGTAAAATTCTGTTTCTACCAAGGTCTAGAAGAGACTGATCAATAGTGACAGCAAGCAGATCAAGGATGCCTAGGGCCAGAGGTGGAGAGGCATAAGGAAACTTTTTGGGGTAATAGAAATATTCTATGACTTGAATGTAGTGGGGTGGTTACAAAAATATATACATTTGTGTGTGAATACATCTGTATATATATATGAATATGTATTTATATTATATTCATCAAAATGAGCACTTTGAATTTTACTGCGTGTATTAATATTATAATTCAGTAAAGTTGCTGTAAAAAGATAATGTATATTATATCTTCTCTTACCCTGTTTGCTTCTAACCATAATGACCCCCACTGTACTTATGAAGCCCAAACTTCTCACCATGTTCTATAAGGCCCTCCATGGTCTAGTGTCATCTCTCACCACTGTCCCCAAGCTAAGTCTTCCAGGCATGCTGGCTTGTGTCATTTCCCACCTTGGGTCTCCTCACAGTAGTCCCTCTACCTGGAATGCTCTATGCTCAGCTCTGCATCCCCGGTGTTTCAGATCTCATCCTAATAGTTAGCCTAATTAGTCTAATTAACCTTCACTTCTCCACTCTCCAATTTAAATATGGTCCCACTATTATAGTTGCTCATGGCACTCTTCTCTCACTCAACCCTTACCACAATTTGTACCTGTGAATTAATGTGACATCCACTTTTTAAATATTTGTCCTACCCCAGATCAAAACAGAATCAAGTATGTTTTGTTCACTACTGAATTTCTAGTATCTAGGAAAGTCCCCATCTCTATAAATATTTGATAGATAAAAGAAAGGGCAAATAGATAAATCATTTAAAATATAATAATTAGAGATGAAAGTCCAACGGTGAGGACTGCATGCTATGGAATGAAGGACTCAGCCTTGGGTATCAGGTCCTGGCTCTCACTAATGCATAGACCAGATCTGATTCAGTAAATCTGGGCTGGAACCCAGAAATTCTCACAAGAGATCCAGGGTAATTATGTTGCTTAAAAATGTACAAGAATAACTAGGTGAGCATGCATATGCATATTCCTATAAACACATGCAAATCCACATATAGAGATTTTTGAGCCATTGTTTGTTTCAAATAATGCAATTCTCTTTTACTCATTTATCTGCACTGGTATCTTCACAATAGTTCCTTGCAGAAGTCCTTCTAAGTTTCTTGAGGTAGCATTACTTTCTTTTTTGATAAATACATTATAGGATGTAGGGTGTGTGGTGGTCGTTAGTGTTATTCACTGATACTTTCATTTTCTTTCCTTCCAGGCATATGGTAGGATTGTACTTTGTGATTCACCTTTGGCTGAATGGGGCCAAGGGACTAGTTGTAGCCAATGAATTATGACTTCTGGGTTCAAGTATTTAATCATCTGGAAATCTTTAAGGTGATGGTTGCTCCATCAGCCTGGGTCTCTGAATGACCATGAGGTGCAGACTCCATTACTGGCTTGAATTGGACGTATAATATGAGCAAGCAATCCGTTTATTGTTTTAAGCTACTGAGATTTTGGAGGTTTTTAAATTTTAATTTCAGGTTCAAAGGGTACAAGTGCATGTTTGTGACATGGACATATTTGTGTAGTAATGGGGATTAGGTCTCAGGTGGCCCCCTCCCCAGATAGTGAACACTGTACTCAATAGGTTATTTTCAAACCCTAATCTGCCTCCCCATCTCTCTCTTATTGGTGTCTCCAATGTCTATTATTTCCATCTCTGTGGCCATTTAGCTCCCACATATAAGTGAGAATATGTAGTGTTTGATTTTATGTTTCTGAATTCACTTAGGAAGATGATCTCCAGTTCCATGTGTGTTGATATTATATACGGACACACAGCCTATCCTAACTGAAATATGTTCTTGTATTCGAATTTACTCAGTCACCCTCTGTGAGTAGGTGATCACTTTGTTCTCAAATGTTTTTTCCGCTGACAGGAGTATTAGCGTAAATATCCATTCACTTATTTTCTTACCCACTGATATGAGTATAGACAGAGGAAAACATGGAAAGGTTCATAAAAGGTTAAAATGGATTGCATGGTTTTGTGGAGGATTTGAGGCTAAGGATTATTAGTATAGAGGAGGGTGGAGGAAGGAAGAAGCAATGTGCAAAAAAAAAAGGAAAAAAAGGAAAAAATATCAACTCGTGAAAAGCTATGTGCGATATGATCATATTTATGTAATTTTATAAAAGTATAAACATATTTCTATCTAGCTCTACACAAACATATCTATATCTATCTATATTTGAAATTCTAAAAACTGAAACTGCTTAGTACTTTTTAAAAAGAAAGCCACCAGACCATTTAAGGCCCTAATGAAAATGCAAATGTTATTTTGGATGATCAAATACTAGGGGATTATCAAGCAGTTATTTATACTTCTGCTCCAGTCACATTAGGGGATTAGTAACTGCATGCTGATGGAAGGAATGAAGGCGCAGCACTGGGGCAGCCTGGGGTTGATGGGCTGGAGGAGGGAGGGGAAGGGAGGGAGGGAAGAGGCTGCAATGCCTTCTTATGTTTGGCCAAAAAGGGGACTTAAGAGAACAGGGAAGAGCTGAATGGCATTGGGGAGGCAGGTGAGGATCTGACTTGAAGGATAGAGGTGCATAGGCACAGCTAGCAGGACAGAACTTATAGGCAACATATACCTAATATCATCTGGTCTAACATCATTTTATAAGAAGGAGCTGTTTTCTTTTCAGATTATCTCCCATAACTAGCACAGTGCCTGGCTTGTCCGAGTAAGACCCAAAGAGCATTTGATGAGAGGGAGAGAGAGAGAGAGAGAGAGAGAGAGAGAGAGAAAATAGTGGGAGGGAGGGATGGAGGGAAGGAAGAAGAGCGGGGAAAGAAAAGAGAGAGACAGGGAGGGAGAGAGGAAAGGAGGGAGGGAGGGAGGAAGGGCAACACAGTGGTTTGATTACATAGCTTATTAGTTACAGAACCAGGAGCAACATTCAGATGCAGGCTCACGTTAGTCCCAGTTTCTTCTCTGAGTACTTGAAGAGACAGGCAGAGAGATAAGAGGGAGAGAAGAAGGAAGGAAAGGAAGAGAAGAGGGAAGAAAGGAAGATGGCATTTTCTCTCTCCCTCTCCCTCTCTCTAGCTCCCCTCTTTCTTCTCTCTCAGGAGTGGAGTTGTATCGAGTGTGGGGAAAGACACCAGCAGGCCCTTCTCCAGTGTTCCAGGTTATACAACAGAATGAACTCCCTACCACTCCCATCTCTGGATGAAATCTGGGCAGACGTCCCAGTAGTGGGAGCCTCTCAACTCACTTCGTGTGCATTGGTGCCTGTCAGTCATACTTGCTCACCGGCCTCCTCTGTCTTAACTTGCCTTTTTCACCAGGCCCTGGAAACAGACCATGTCAGATACCCAGTGGGATATGGCACAGTCTCCCAGTTCTCTCTGGGCTCAGTTATCTGAAAGAGGCTTACCTGTCATTCTAGCAAAATAGATTGTGAACATGTTAATGTTAGTTAATTAGATTTTATTTTTTGCTGCCTTTTTGTGGTCTCCCATTCTATGTGTGTTTTTCCCAGAAAGAGATCTTTGGTTGTTCAGGTGCCTAGAGCTATCTTCTTTTCCACAACTGACCACATCCTGAAGATAATATCTCCTGGACTGGTTATTGCTTAACTCTTTATGAAATGCAGAAAATTGGCCATGGATTCAAAAGGTGGCTAAATAGAGGATCTGATAAACTCATTTATACCATGGTGTTAGGGTCTGATAACCCCTTAATGTGTTATCTTTCCAAGCAGACTTGCATTGTTATGGAGTACAGAGGAAATATGTTGTTTTGTATCAGCTGATAAGGCAGTGGACTCTGACTCAATTTTCCAAATATGAATATGTTTGATGCTAGCAGATCATAGAAACCAGGTAGTTAAGTATTAGATGATTTGAGATGTGGTAATATAGGGTGGATACAGGTTATTAAAAATGGAGCTTGGATTCTGTTTTAAATGGGGTGCTTTTAACCAGAGATATTAGATTCCACAAGTAAATGTGGCTGAGAGATGGGGAAAATTTTACAATATTATATAACATAAACTATAGAGTTTGGTTAATTCAACAGTTGGAAATGTTTCCTCTTTTTGTTATTCCCCATATGATTGCAAGGTGTTGTAACTGTTCTATGAAATGTGCAAATTTGACAGTCATTAAATAAATTACAGAAAGAGTCTTTCTTCTCATTCCCCATGCTTTTTTTTTTAGTAGAGAAAAAAGTCTTTGCAGATTACCTTTGTTTTAATCAAAATGGGCTTACAGCCAAAACAAATATAGCCAAAATCCCAATGGCCAAACACGGTAATGTTTTTTTCTTGTTTGTGTCATAATCTGGTTCAAGCTGACTGGTGTGAGGAGGATTCTCTACCCCATGAAGACATTCAGGTATTCAGGCTTCTTCCATTTAATGACTCTAGCATCCTCTAGAGCCTCCGTAAAATCTTCTGGATTTTCTGCATCTGCCCTGTGAATGAAAGAAAAGATGGTATGGTGAAGGCCCAGAAAGCACCCTACTTTGCTTCTATTCCCATTCTTTTTGTGAAAACTAGTCACATGACCTCCCCCATATGCAAAGGGTTGGGAAATGTCTTCTATCTCTGTGCTCCAGAAGAAAAAAATGCAAATATTGGTGAGAATTATGAGTCTCTGCCACACACCCCATCAGACATCCCCTCAGGTCTCATTGGTGAGGAGTGCTCATGAATAAATGAGTCACTGTCAAGAAGAATGAACATCATCATATTGGCTTATGTGGTGCAAAGACTCTAAGGTGACCCCCCCATGATTCCTACTTTCTGATATTTATGTCCTCGTATAATCCCCTCCGCTTGAGTGTGAGTGAGATGTGTGATATTTGTAACCAACAGATGATAGCAATAGATAATGAGTAGATGAGTCACACCTGTGACTATGTTTTGCTATATGGTAGAGGTGATGCAATGTCACTTTGGGGATTATATGTCACTTTTTATAAGACTCTGTCTCTCTAAGAATTTCCTTGTTTGCTTGATACATTAAGCCACATGGCAAGGTTCTATCAGCATTCTCCAGGAGCGAGAATGGCCTCAGGTCAACACAAGAAACTGAAATCCCATGTTCTGCAGTTGCAAGGAAATAAATGCCACCAACAACCTAAGTAAGCTCAGAAGCAAATTCTTTTCCACTCAAGCTTCCAGATGAGAACACAGCCAGGCTGACTCTTGAGTTTAGCTTTATGTGACCCAGAGCAGAGGACCCAGTTAAGCTGTGCCTGGACTCCTGATCTACAGAAATTGTGTCATCATAAACATGTAATAGTTTAAGATATTAAGTTTGTGATTATTTGTTTTTCAGCAGTAGAACACCAGTACAACTTAAATAAGCCAGGCTTAACTACTGGAAGTAGAAAGAAGCCAATGTATCTGATGCACCAGAGAATGAATGCTTGTCCAAAATCAGGCTCTTCCAGGAAGGACTATGCATGGCTATAGGGTAGACATAGACCATATACAGTGTTTTCTATAGACTACATTCTAAAACAAAGTTACGTTTTTTTGTTGGCAAAGCCCTATGTTACAGTAGTCTCTGTAACAAATATGTAACTGGAAGAACTTACATATAATATTTTAAGTTTTAACAGAAGTAGAGATAAGTTGTCTATAAAACGGAAATGAGTATCATGAAGTTTTAATGGGTAGTGTAATACAGATGACAACAGCATACATTAGGTCCCAGAAGTCTGATAGAATTGTGGACACCCTCTCCTAAAAAAAAAAAAAGATGTACTTGAATATCTACACATAAAATTTTGCATACAGTTTTGGGAGGTTAAGAAACTGATTGAGGCCTTTCCAGTGGCCCCTAAGTTAGGAGCATACTGTATGGGGCTTGGTGACCTGTACTGCTGAGTCATGTAAATGACTATGTAGATTACCTGGACTACTGGGTCATGAGAGGGTGACTGCAGCTGATAGAGTAAGAAAATGTTCTTGGGAAACCTCAGCTTGTTTTTATATAATAGAAAAATGTTCAGATGTGTGACTCAGGACTTACTTAAAATAGTTGGGGCTGGAACAAGTGGAGACAGTATCCCAGGCAGCAGGGTGGATGGGCAGGGACGGAGACCGAGCTTTCTGTGTTAGTCTGAGTCAAGAAACAGCTTGGGCTACAGAAAAGTTTGAGCTCCTGAGTGAAAGATGGACGTGACAGCACTAGAAAGGGGGGAAGGTGAGAATGGAGAAAAGTGAGGGTAGGAGGAGCAGGAGAAACACCTTCCAGGTAAGCAAAGGCATTACTACCTTTCCCTGTCCCCTGTGTTGGGACAAGAAGCTGGAAATAGAAAGGAACTCTTTCTAAGGGATCTCTCTGACTTCTCTATAGGAATTGCTTATCTTTGTTTACAATTCAATAACAATCCAAAAACATTAATATAAGCACTTTCTAGGTCGTATAGATAACTGCCTCATAACCAACTGCAGAATTCATTGACCCCACTTGTCTTTGTGATCATGTCAGTAACAATTAGCACTACAATAATTGACATGGTCAAGTGATAAAAGAACAGAGGGCAAATTGCAATGTAAATGGTGCACTCCTGCCAAGTGAAAACCAAATGACTTCATGGATGTTGGTGTATCACTGGGAGCACTGAATTGTCACGTGGTACATGGTCAAACTCAGAAGACCTGTTGGTCATGTTCATGTCCTGTGCAGTTGGCTCAGTTTAAGCAAAGCAATCTGGACTACAACACTGAATTAATTTTGTTAATATGAATTGTTTGGATTCTGTAATTTTCTTTGTATTTAATTGGCAAACCCATTTCGGTTTTGTGGCTGCCATGAGAGCTGCTTACGGGCAGCCAGTTTTTCTCTCCTTCTGTACACATAGCAAGATGGTACTTTGGGGCCTCCGGTTGAGCAAGACACATGATTAGTTCTGGCCAATGAGTTGTAAATGTTAAGCAATGGAACCAGAGCATTTACCTGCAGCATGATTCCCTCCAGAGCTGCCTGTGCCTCTAGTATCATTTGAGATTGGGCTACTACATATGTATCTACTTGTGTGCTGCTCCATGTATCCAACATCTGTGTCCTCTCTGCAGGTAGGTTTGTAGGGACTGGTCCATGGTTTTACACACTGTCTTCTGGTTGGGTTTTGCCAAAATGGGAAGTCCTGGAAGGAGATGATAGGGTCAGAGGAGAAGGGGGTCAATGTAGTAAGTCTCCCAGATCACTCTGCAAGGTCACCCTGGGTCAGTTGCTCCCCTCAGTTGGCCACTTTTTCAACACTGGCAACTGTTTCTCCATCTTGTTCCCTCAGGGTAAGGGTGGCTGGTCATTACAAGCCCTCAGGTATTAACTATAAATTGCCCTTTCCCCTAACCCTGCCCATGCTTACTAAATAGTGCAAATAAATAAAATGCTCCTCAGAGTCTCTTTGTTTCTTGCCAGTACTTGATGGGTGCAGTCTTGGCAACTGCTGGATCAGATCAGCCCTTCAGTGCTCCATGATGTCATGTAGCATGAGAAAAATAAATGTTTGCAGCCACTAAGATTTGGGAATTTTTTGTTATTAAAGTGTATCCTGATAGACCGGGGTATTATGATTATTTAAGAGACTAAGTACAATAAATTAACACTGAGTTTTATGTTTTTAGATGTCTTTAAACTAATTTAAGTTATCACTGGAGGGGATCTGTTGGAAATGCTGCTTCCTTAAAAGAAGTTGCATCGCTCTCATGTGGAAAAACACTGGTAAGGGGTGAAGACTTTGAAGTCAGCAGACTTGAGCTGGTGTGCTGGTGCTGCAATTTACTTCAGACAATGCTTTCATAGACAATGCATCTATAAAAGAAAGGTAATAGATCTAACTCATAGGAAAGTTATAAGGTTTAGATAATGCATCTAAGATGCTTAGCAGATGATTTGGCATTTAACATTTGCTATATAAATGATGGCTAATATTAACTCATCAATGATAGCTACAATTAAATTGTTAGTAAAAAAAAAAACAACTTAAAGTATTGGAGCCTAGAGAGAACTGTGTGGAGTAACTGGGTGGGGGTGGGGTGGGCGTGAGGGAAGCGAAGAAGTTATCCAGCAAAGAAGGGTTTAAGTCTGGAACAAGTGATCAAGAAGGGACACTTGAGCATAGATGGGACAGACTCCACCTTGAAAATTAGGAGGCAGGAAGACTTTTAGAGAAACAGGGGAATGGCCTTTGATTGGGCCAGTAATGGCAGGTTGAGTCAGGCCATACCCAGAGCTAATGGATAAGGCACTAAACGAGAAACTCCTTGAGTATCTTTGAGAAGGAGGAAGCATGGGGTATACAGGTGAGATGAGGCTCCCCATTTTTGACCTTGTATCTTTAATGCAAGACATCCAAAAAAGTAGCATGACAATGATCCCTAAAATAGGGCATTCAGGGTCAGTGCATGGCCCCTGCCTTTGTTCAGATCTGAAAGAAAGAGATAGCTCAAAGGCAGGCCTCCTTGTACACAGCCAGCTCCTCGTCCATCTAAGTTTTGGAATCCCCATACCTGCCAGATGGGGTGTGGGGCAGCTTAAGGGATACCTGTGGGGGTCTAGCCAATCATCATGGGCCTGGGTCTTTCTCTTTGACTCCCCCATCCCTCTCAGACAGGGTGTGCTCAAGAGCTAAGCTCAGCCAGCTGCACAGGAAGGAGGCATTGGTGGGCATCTCCTCAGAATCCCTGCATCTCCCTGGTATCAGTGGCACTGATAAAGCTGTATCCTTTGCCATATGCTGAGGAAAATCCTGGCACCCCACAGCCACTTTCCTTATTAATGATGACGGTAATGGCAATTATTATGATTTTAAACTACTTTTATTTAGCATGAGCTGCAAACAGAAAATTGTGCACTCTGTCAGAAAATGTGTCTCCTCTGTTTTATATTTTTTTGTCAGAGCCCCACAACCCCCCACACAATACACACACACACACACACACACACAGTTCACATTTAATCTTCTTAATAATGCTGTGAGGTACTTGTCATTTCTCCCATTTTCAGGCAAAGTAAGCTAGCCTCTGGGAGATGAAAGACAATACTTACAAGATTAGAGAGTGAGAAAGTTGCTGAGATACTTACCAAGGTCCTAGGGGATCAGAGCTAGGTTAGTCAGGGAAGGAAGCCTAAAGCCTGAGGGGGTCAAGGGTCCATCTACAGGGAGTGACCAGAGGTCAGGAAGTTATCTCTAAGAACTGTGGCCAGGAAAGCAGAGTCAGAAAGGCTGTGACCAAAGTTGGTGGGGTGGGGATCATACAAGAATGCCTTGTTGAAAAGAAAGATAAATTTGAAAAGCTAAAGCAAGGAAAAAAGGAGAGAACCAGGGAATAAAAGGACCAAGACTGTCAGAGGCCACTAGATGCCACTTGTAAGACTCTTGTTAAGATGGGGCTGGTTCCTAAAGCACACGATGTCACTGGACAGTTTGACTCTAAATCGAGGCAGTCCTGTATCTCAAGATTCTTATTTTGAAGCTAATGTGTATACAACATTTTGCATCTGTTTTTGCAGATGTACATTTGGGCGGGGAAGATGGCTCGTAGCTTTTATCAGATTCTCAAAGGGCTGTTTGTACTTTCCCATCTAAGCAACTTAGCCGATTTCACTGTGTACATTGGCTCCCAGCCCCTGGCGCCGTCAATTCTGAAATTCAATGGACTGCCATTTAATGTCTTCTAGTCCTAGAGGATTCTTCATGAGCCACTCCTGTAGTTCATCCCCAGTGAACTGATTCACCGATTTAGAAGAACCTCTTTGGTGTCTAAACCAGCACTAGACACCAAGATAAATAAAGCAAATGCTTAAGTCATATCCCCACACTTGTAGGCCTTAAGATCTGGGCTCAAGGACAAGGCATGGCACGAGGAGTTGAGAGAAAAAGAAAGCATAAATGTCAGCCGGTGAGATGCAGAGAAGCTGCCTGTCAGAATAGGGGAGCTGAGTGAGATGTGGGTTTTCAGGCAGCTGCAGGTGTTAGCTATGGGAAGATGGAAACAACTGTGCCTTGGACCCAGACTATCTGGGTTTGCATTCTCACTACCACCTGCTGCATACTCTTGAGTAAATTATTAATATCTCTCATTAGCAAAAATAGCATAGCATTCACTCTGCAGATGGTGTTACCATCATAATGGGGGATTCCATAAAGCACGTGTGTGGAGGACCTCACTCAGGCCCATGGTCCAGGGGTGGTCCATGATGACCAGGATCTGAGCTCCATAGTATTTATTTTAAAACTATATATTGTTTTGTTTTGCATATCTATGGAGATTTTATAAATCGAACCATATTTTATGCATTCTTTACCACTCAAAAGTAGATTGCAATCGGCTGAGCACAGTGACTCATACCTGTAATCCCAGCACTTTAGGAGGTCAAGATGGGAGGATTGCTTGAGCTTAGGAGTTGGAGGCCAACCTGAACAACATAGTAAGAACTTGTCTGTACAAAAAAGTTTTTAAAAATAGCCCATGTGGTGGCACATGCCTGTAGCACCAGCTTCTCCAGAGGATCGCCTGAGCCCAGGAATCCAAGGCTGTGGTGAACCGTGACCATGCCATTGCCTTCAAGTCTAAGCAGCAGACTGAAACCCCAATTAAAAAAGGATATTGCAATGGTCATTTATGTTAATAGAAGGAGCTCTAGGTAATCCATTTTCACTCATATGACATTGCTACACTTTATTTATATCTATCTGTCTATATGTGCACATATATAACCAAATTTTTGCTATTATAAATATTTCTGATATAAACATACTTGTAGACGTGTAAGAGTTTCTACAAAAGTGGAATATCTTGCTGGTAATGTATTTGCATTTTATGCTTTGTCCCAAAAAATCACTTTTTTTTCAAATACTTGTACCAATTTATGCTCTCATCAATGGTATACGAAAATTCTCATTGCCTCACTGATACTTAATATTGTCTGGTTAAAAAACATCTTTGAACAATTTTGATGGCACCGAAAGGCAGATAGTTTTGATTTGCATTCCTCTGATGACTACTGTGATTAAGTATCTTTATCATTTTCTTGGCTGTACCAGTTTTCTTTTACATTGATTACCTTGTCATCTTTGTCCAACTTCCTATTTCTTGGTCTTTTTCATATTGATTTATAAAAGTTCTTTATATATTATGAATGCTAACCCTTGATCGGTTTGTATGGCAAATATCTTCTCACAATTTTTTGTTTTCTAATTTTTTTATGGTCCCTTTGGTGAATACCTGTCATTCCTGAAATAAATTAGTATTTAAGGTAAGGCTATGAAGGGCTGGGTTGCTGGCTATTGTAATAGGCTTTAATGGTAAATTAGCACTTCAAGGATGGGGAGGTAGGTTGAATACATACAACGGTCTTGAAAAGCTCAGCCGGGCTCGGTGGCTCAGCCTGTAATCCCACACCTTTGGGAGGCTGAGGTGAGTGGATTGCCTGAGCCCGTGGGTTCGAGACCCACCTGGGCAACTTGGTGAGACCTCATCTCTACAATAAATAAAAAAATCAGCCGGGCATGGTAGTGCATGCCTGTAATTCCAGCTACTCGGAAGGCGGCGGAAGGATCGCCGGAGCCCAGCAGGCGAGGCTGTGGTGGCCGGGAGCAGCCACTGCACTCCAGTCTGGGCGAGACTCCAACTCAAAAAAAAAGAAAAGCTTAGAAAAAAATTCTTACTCAGGGTAATGTTGAGAAACCAGACATTTCTACAATTGCACCAAAATACTATCTCTTCTACTATAGCTGTATAACCAATGTACCTAAAAATCAGTTGCAAAACTTGATCTTGGTGGTTGCTGAACAACTATACAAGTTGAATTTATGATTTTCCACAATTTCTTATGTAAAAGTAAGGACACTGAGAAAAAATGAGAATGTAAGAATTTGATATTTTGATCAATTTGAATAAATTTAAGTACAGTGATGCTCCCTCCCTAAAAAATTCCACTTCTCAGCCTAAACACTCGTCTTCCTCTGTTCCAAACAGTAACTTATCCTTGCTTAAAGACCAGATAAATATTTCACCTGAGGCAGTTACCTTGCATGGGTGCCTTGATTTCCCTCAAGAATCACTCCCACCACTCCCACTGCCTACAGGACTCAGGAAAAGGGTACACGTTGTTATTTTGCATGTGAAAGATTTGTCAAATTGGGCGAATTTATAGTAGAAGAAACCAGAGGAGCATGTGTGGGAGCATGGACTCCAGGCATGCTAGAGCAGAGAAAAAGAAACACATTGTAGAATTGGGTCAAATGTGTTAAGATGTGTGCACATAACAGAGATTCTAGATTTGGTATGTTATCTAGAACAACTGAGAATTGTCCTAACAGTGTGCTTGGTAGGTTGATTGCAGCTTGAAATCAGTAGAGTTGTGGTAAATGATGAAGCCAGAATATTTTTTGTCTAATATAACGAAAGAAATTCCAACATCTAAAAAGAAAAATAGGCAAATTGGAGTTAATTTATCACATGTGAGACCTACTAATCTTTAATTTTTAGTATCTTCTGGCAGGGCTCTGATGACACTTCCATTACCAAAAAGATAAACAAAGCCAACCAACAACAAAACAAAACACTGAGAAATAGATTGGTGAAGAGGGAGCCAGCCTCCTTTAAAAGATCTGTTGACCTGTCCTCTATAGAAAGGATCGATGGTGGCAGACATCTCTCTAATTCCAGTGGCAATGATGGTACCCTGGAGCAGTAAGGCCAAGAGATAGCCCTTAATCCACCATTCCACCATGGACACATTTACTGGAAAAAAAAATGCAGTAGGGTCAGAATGGTAATCATATGGCTAGACCCTTGGGGGACTTTGGTGGAAACTCTTTCTTTTGAGGAATAATTTGCAGTGAAACTCATTTACTAGGACTGAAAGAGATGCTTTACTTGATATGGACAATTTAAAATGTTCCAAGTCTCAGTAATCAAACCTGGGCACCAAAAGTTGTGGCCTCTCACCCAGTTTCAAGGCCTAAGGCAGTTCACCAACTCAGAGACTCTTGAATAAAGGAAAGACTAGATATCCCCAAGAGAGGACTCTGCATCCCTGCTAAGAGTATGTGCTGAATATCTTTTTTCCTGAACTTTTCTCAAAGGTACCTTTGAGCACCTTGGGAGACTGAGGCAGAAGGATTGCTTGAGCCCAGATGTTCGAGACCATCTGGTACTATAATCATGCACCACCACACGAAGCTAATTTACCAGGGTGCCAGTGAACAAAGAAAACATAACTACCCAGACTTTGGGGGGGTTACTGGATATTCACTAAGCTGACACTAATTTCTGGAGATTCCAAATATCACTAAGATTCACTAATTAGAGCCCAGCCTATGGAGATCAGACAACACCCCACCCAGCAGGAGACTAATCCACATTGAATTGAGGGTGAGATTCTTCAAGGTCTTGGCTTTACCAAGATGTCTCTAATTCTTCTTCCCTGGCCCTTACGTGAAGCCAGATTGTGTCTCTGACTTTTGTACAACTGTGGGATTAGAGGTCTGAAGTCACTGGGGATTGGCAAAAGTCAAAGACTTTAGCATGACTAACATCTCCAGATTTGTGTTTTCACTCCAATTTTGACTTCTAGGGACCTCTCTTACTTTCTTGACAATTTAGTGCACGCATTTAAAAATATAGTTAATTTTCTCAATTTCATCAGCACTTCTCCATGTTTTATAAAGAGGGGGAAGTTATATTATCTAGTCTGAAAACACAATTATTTATAGTAGTACCAGCAGCACTGAGTACATTTGATTTTGTGCTGTAAATAGATTCATACGTGTGTTTTCCTTTCTCCTGGATGCTAAGTTCTGGGTGCAGGCCAGTGACTGCTTCATTTTTTTTTTTTTGAGTCATGGTCTCACTCTGTCACCCAGGCTGGACAACCTGGGCTCAAGTGACCTTTCTACCTCAGCCTCCCGAGTAGCTGGTACTATTGGCATGCGCCACCACATGCAGCTAATTTTTTAATCTTTTGTAGAGACAAGGTCTTGCTATGTTGCCAGGCTGGTCTTGAAAATCTGGGCTCAAGCAATCCTTCTGCCTCAGTCTCCCAAGTTACTGCAACTGCAAGTGTGAGCCACCAGGCCGAGCCACATTTTTACACGAGTTGAGTTCACCAAACATATAAGGCATGCTGATTGTGTGCTAGGCATCATGCTGGGTGCTGGAGAGCAAGCCTGGAATTCTTGTATTTAAATATTTTCCATAAGGATGGCTGTCTAGCTAGCATCCTCCATTCCAGTTGTATATGTTTTATTTTTAATTTTTTTTTTGAGACAGGGTCTCACTCTGTTGCCCAGGCTAAGTATAGTGGTACAATCATAGCTCACTACAGTCTCAACCTCCTGAGTAGCTGGGACTGCAGGCAAGCAACACCACGTCTGGCTGACTTTGAATATTTTTCTTGTAGAGATAGGGTTTTGCTATGTTGCCCATGCTGGTCTCCATCTCCAACTCCTAGCCTCAAGCAACTCTCCTGCCTCTGCCTCCCAAGGTGCTGGATTACAGCATGAGCCCCTGCACCTGGCCCCCATTCTGTGTTTGACCTATGCCGATCTTTCCCCATCTAGAACACTTTCTCCTCTACCCTTTCCCCAGCCTATTTCTACTTGCTTTTGAAGAGTACTAAGCCCCACTGTTTCCATGAATCTTATTATATATTGAAAAATGGTGAAGCTCTGTCTCCTCTCTTTCTTTGAATATAATGTGCTGCTTGTGCTGATCAATGCAAAATGTGAATACTTATATTTTCATGTGATTTAATATTGTCACCCTCCCTTATCTCCAATTCCCCACTAAACTTCAAGCTCCCTGAAGATGAAGGCTGAATCCTATACCTCTCTTGTATCTCCATGGCTCGTTGAACAAGTGCTGGCTACATGGAGAGTGTTCAATAAATATTGAATTATTCAAGAGGAACTCAATAAATAATGATAGTTTAATTGATTAGCTCCATCAATAAATCTTGCTTTGAATCGAGGTAGAGCCATTGAAGATACTCAAAAGGCAATCTGGGTCACTGTGCCTCTGGACGGGGGAAAGCTCAGTGAATATAAGTTCTTGCCAGAGAAGGCTAGAAAGGCAGCCAATTGGGCAAGTTATTTAACCTCCCTAACCCTTGAGGGCTTCATCTGGAAGATGGGGAAATATTGTAGCACTGAACTCTCGTGGTCACTGAGGAATGCGGGTGATGCACAGAGAGCATTTAACACATTTAATACACTGCCTGGTCCATTATAAATGCCCCAAAACGTTCATGGGTATTAGCTACTGATCGGCCTTAAGGACTGGATGGGAAGCAACTCGATGAGGAAACTTTGATTCTGTGATAATAACATCCCTCTCACTTTCATATTTTATAATCATTGCAACATTTTACTCCCCTAAATGTTCTTGTGAATTTGTCAAGAGTGGAGGTAATTTGTCCAAGTGAGTGGTAGGATCATTTGGAGACTGTCGTTAACTCTTAAATAGATGATCCCTTCTTGATCCATGCCCGGGTGGTGGAAAGGGCCAAGGAAGGAGTGGCAGACCTTTATTTGTACATCTTGTTCTTCCACAAATATGTCACAAGAGCACACTATGAACCAGGTGCTGTGTGGACACCAGGACTACAGTGGAGAATACGGTAGACAAGGTTCTTGCTTAAAGGCATTGTTACGGTGTGTAATGGACTTTACAACTTTAAAAAAATTTTTTTTGTTTGAATCAGGGTCGCACTCTGTTGCCCCAGTTTAGAGTGCAGTGGCATGGTCAAAGCTTACCGTAGCTTCAACCTCTTGGACTCAGGTGATCCTCCTGCCTCAGTCTCCCAAGTATCTGAGACTACAGGTGCATGTCACCATGCTCAGCTAATTTTTTTTTTTAATTTTTGTAGAGATGAGGTCTCACTATGTTACCCAGGATGGTCTCAAACTACTGGGCTCAAGCAATCCTTTTGCCTTGGCCTCCCAAAGTGCTGGGATTGCAGGTATGAGCCTCCATACCTGGCTGACTTTACAAATTATTGAAAGGGACTGCCCTGTCAGGAGCTATGGAAGTCCATGAACAGAGCCCCTCACTCAGTCTACTGAGGAGAGGTTATCAGGAAAGTCTTCCTTGAGAAAGTGAAATTTGGGATAAGATCAAATAGGTGAGATGAGGGTGACATTGTATCCCCTACAGCAGCTGCCATTTGGGTAGTAGATAGAGAAGACATGTTACATTCAGACCCAGCCCCACAGGGACTGAGCTGCAGGTATGAACCCTCTGGCTGTGCATCCCATGCAGTATAAACAGCATGTAAGTAACACAAAGCAGTTCCTCTACTTAGGGTCTCTGAGTGTTTTCCTTCTCCTTCCTGCATCACCCAGTTACCTCTTGGAAGAGGGAGCACAACAGGCTGTTGTCACCACACTTGATGCTTGAGAGGGGAGGGAAACAAAGAAGGTGACTTCTTGGTTCTCTGACTTGGAATGGAGTGTTGTCATGGAAACAATCTCTCCCCCTGGGATTTTTTGGACTGGCAAGAAGTGACAGAGCTGAGGACACTGGCTAGGAGGCCAAGAAAGGCCATGAGAGATGATTTCTCACCTGACTTCTTCCCCCAGAATTTAGTGCATGCAACAGTCTCCCCTACCTTGCCCCCAGCTCATATCCATCCTCTCCTTACATAAACATCCCCTTCAGTGATACCCACAGGCTTTTAGCCGCCTAAACCAGACTGAAAGAGAGTCATTGATGAGTCACCTGTCTACAGCATTTTACCTACATTTATCTCAATTAGTCCTCTTGAATCCTCCCTGAAAGTCATTCCATTCATTCAGCAAATATGTATTGAGAACCAACTATATACCAGGAATAATCTTTATTATGCTAATGTCATTTTATGAATGAGGTTATTGAGTCTCAGAAAGGTTAGGTGACCTACCCCGCATCACACATTGAATAAATGATAGAGTTCGAGTCAGCTGACCTGACTTTGAACCAAATACTTTTTCCACTATGGTAGAAAATACTTTTCCAATTCATTGGTCTTTGGGTTATTTCATTTGGAGTTTTATGGAAAGAATGAATAACTCCCAGGCATGACAAGGAAACAATGGCTAGGGGCTGACATCCAATAATTCATTGACAAATTACATTCCTTGCCTATCTACCCTATTAGGAACTACACAAGACAAAAATGTGAAGTCAAGTTTTTTTGTCTTTTTACTCCTGTCACCCTTTCCAAGAAAGACTCTCATATTTACATAAAAGTATAAGTGATTAAAAAATAGCTTAAAATGCTACCCTGCTATGGATGAAAATTGTATCAGGCTGTTCAAGGGCAGAGCTAGAACCACACTTGGTCCTGGTCTCACAGTGGAGGTCTGTTCTTGCGAAGTCAGTTCTAACGGAAGGCCCCTGTTTAGTCTTAGGCATGGTGGAAATAGGAGAGGACGGGGAATAACACATAACCCATAAACCATGTTGTGTTGGAGGAGAGAAAAAAATCAAACAAAAAATGAACACCATGATGTCACAAAACCAGCCAAAGGAACTGATTTTGGGGATTAAGAGTGACAACACTGTCATATTAGCTTTATCCTTCTCCAGTTCTCGTGTGTGACTGTGTGTGTGTGTGTGTGTGTGTGTGTGTGTGTGTGTGTGTGTGTGAGAGAGAGAGAGAGAGAGAGAGAGAGAGAGAGAGAGAGAGAGAGAAGAGAGAGAGAGAGAGAGAGAGAGAAAGAGAGAGAGGGAGAGAGGGAGAGAGAAAGAGAGACTGTTAGGAAAGTGACAAGCAGAGGGGTGATAGAATCAGAGGTGAGGCTTCTCTGATACTCTCCCACATAGAAGTGTGTTCCCTGAGTCCTCATGCTGCCAATGTCTGATTGAGTGCCTTTATGCAAATGATACTCTGAGTCACAATCTTCTCATCTGTACAATGAGTGCGATAACGGCAGCCTTGGAGTCATAGGAGGACTCAACGTAACCATCTGCGTGTGAGGTAGGAGCAGCCAGCACCACTGAGTAAGGAGAGATTTGGAGTGAAAGAGCCCCTGTCCAGGACATGCCTCTAAACACTTGGGTTTGTCACCACCCAGAGCTTATCACGCCTCTCCAGCCTCATCAGTCTCATTTTTCAGATGAGAAAAGTAACAAATATGTGCCGTGTTGGAATCAAAGTAGACAACAAATAAAAGTGCTGTTAAACTGTCAAGGCCCATTCAGATGGAAAGACCCAGCACTGCCTTTCTCCTAAGTCGTGCATTGTACCTCTGTGAATACCTACAATCGAGGTGTTCATACACTGCATGTGTGCCCTACTGGTGCCAGTGCTGAGGGATTACAAAGAAGTGGAAAGGGCCAGCTGGAGAATAGAATCAAGGTAACAGGTAGCAGAATGTGAGAGCCTTTTTAGACTGCACTGTCTTAGCAACATGTTGGGATAAAGAGAAGGTGTAAAATGAAGGAAAGGCCTGTGGATGAGACTAGTCAGGAGCCCATGGTGGATGGATCTGGAAGGATAAACAGTGTGGATGTCCCTACCTGAATGCCTCCAGAGGCAGACAGGGATTGGGCGAAAAGAATTTGCTTGGGAGATGGCTTGGCAGGCACAAGGGGAGGAGTGGGAATGTGAGTCAGGGAAGGGAGCGAGACCCATTAAAGGTTCATTACTGTGCAGGTCACTGCTGTGGGCAACTGAGCTCAGTCCTGCTGAGAGACCAGGAAGCTATGGTATGCATCTACCAGTTCTGACACCTCATAGGAATGACTGCTTCCATGCCACGAACTCCCTGACATTCCCTTGGCCAAAGGAAGTTCTCAGGCCGAGGGACACAGAGAGCATGGCTGTGAGTAGGTAGTACGAGGGGATAAGGGTGGGGCACTGACAGCAACTGCTAGTTTTGGAAGAGACGCTCCAAGCTAAGGGAAAGCATGAACAAAGAGAAGGGAAGAGCGAGCATTGTTATATGGGACCTATAGTCTTTGTGTGGAATCCCCAAATGAGAATATGTAGTCTGACCAACAGTGTGTACTTGGGGTCAGAAGTATTAATAGTTAACTCTGGCTAATGACCAGATCAACTGAGCCACTGGGCATAGTAGGCATAGTATTTAGGGCCCCTGATATTTTAGGAGCCCATCAAAATGTATTCATGTATTTTAAAAATAAAAGAGGTTGGGTGCCTTGGCGCACATCTGTAATTCCAGCATTTTGGGAGGCTGAGAGTGAAGTATCACTTTTGGCCAGGAGTTCGAGACCAGTCTAGGTAACATAGCGAGACTCTGTCTCTATAGAAATGTTTAAAAACTAGTCAGATATGATGGTATAAGACTGTAGTCCCAGATACTTAGGAGGCTGAGGCAGGAGGGTTGCTTGAGCCCTGGAGTTTGAGGCTGCATTGGGCTATGATTGTGCCTCTGAGCTCCAGGCTGGGTGACAGAATGAGACCCTGCCTCAAAAAACAAAACAAAAAATAAATAAAAATATAAAAGAAGAAAAAATGATTATATTCATCTTTCCACCAACACAGTCATAAATATAGTTTTTATTATTATTTTATGGGAAAAGGAGCCCATAAAGGCAAAAGTGCCTATAACCCACAAAAGTTCCAATGTGGTCCTGTGAATGGTTGCAACAAGCAAACCTCTAAACGTTATGGTCTTAACAAAGCAAAGGTTTATTTCTCTTTCCCATAAAGTCCAGTTAGTAACAGGGCTCTGCCATCTTCTGCATGTGGCTTCCAAGGTACTCCCAGGTGTCAACTTTCAGGTGACAGGTGAGGATGAAACCTGAGGGATTGTGGGTGGGAGTTTTCACAGCTGCACCTGGGAGCCATGCCTGACAACAAGGGCTGCTGGGAAATGTGGTCCAGCAGTATGCCAAGGAGAAGGGAATGGGCTTAGCTAGAGTCTTGGCAGGCTTTGTTGTAGAAGGATAGAGTATTTGAAATTGGGACTGTCTAAAAACTACCAAATGTTTAAAAGGAAGCAGGGAAACAACAGGGGAAGAAGTACAGCAGTGTGGAGTTTCTGGACATCACTGAGGGTTAGAGGTGATCACCTTTTGCTCAGGTTGGTAGTCTTTTTTTTTTTTTTTTTTTTGAGATAGAGTCTCTCACTCTCTCGCCCAGGTTGGAGTGCAGTGGTATACTCACGGCCACTGCAGCCTCAACCTGCTGGTCTTAGGTGATTCTCTCGCCTCAGTGTTCCACCATGCCTGGCGAATTTTTTGATTTATTGTAGAGACAAGTTCTCTCGAAGTTGCCTAGGCTGGTCTCAAACACGTGGACTCAGGCAATCCCCTCACCTCAGCCTCCCAAAGTAGTGGGACTACAGGCTTGAGCCACGGCGACCGGCCCTGGTCTTCTCGCAGTACCAGTCTGGGCCTGCAGTTGGGCACTGGTGACAAGATGAGTAGTCAGTCATAATCCTACTAGCCAAATGAGCTCTTCTTTGGCAGGTCTCAAGATTCGAAACCACAGCTCACTATGGGACTAGAAGTGCTAGCCCATAGTCATACCTCCCTCAGCTGCTGCCTTATGGGAAAGAGAAGAAGCCCACTTTAGGAACCAGAGACCTAGCAGAGTGGGTGGGGCAGGAGGTCCCTGGCAAGGAGATAGACAGCACTACAGAATGACAGGAGAGAAAGAGAGGTGGTTGCTCTTCTAGCCGGAAGTTCTGGCACCCAGTAGTGATCCTGGCTGGACAGGGAGTGGTAACTTGACAAGCCCAGCCACCACCCTGGATAGAGATCCTCCCAGCCCTATCTCATCTACCGCCCACCTCAGCAGCTGGTCCTTTTGAATAGCTGGGGCAAGAGTGGCACTGTGTATGATGAAACTGATAAATCAATTCAAGCAGCATTATGTGAGTCAACCTCTGTTCCAGACTCACTCGTTTATACTGTCTCGTCGAAAAGCATTGCTCATTAATTCCTTTTCATCATCCTTGGAGATAGAATCTTTATTTTGCAGATGAAATAAAGGAAGCCCGGAAACACCAAGTGGTCAGCTTGAAGGCAGTTGGCTGTTAAGGGGCGAAATCTCTACCTGCACCAGGTTCATCTGGCTCCAAGTCCTGTGCGATCTCTAGGAACTCACAGCAGCACCTGGCCAAGGCTGAGACAGGCCAGGTACCCAGGCAGCTGCACGGAAGGAGATGCTGGCTCTCAGAGGCAGGCAAGGGCAGGATCAGCACCTGGGAGGGATGGCTTCCTTGAAGTCTGTGGCCAGGGCTTCTTGCTGTCCTCACCCCAAATCCCAGCCCAGAATGGAACACCTCCAAAGTCAGCTGCTACCTGAAGAACCCTCAGACTCACTTCCTTGGGGTAGGAAAGTTCCTTTCTTCACCCACAAGGCCCTGAAGTGCTGGTTGGGAGATGGTGCTCTCAAGGACTTGGGAGAAGAACTGTGCATTTGTTGCAGATTTGCTGAGCTTAGTTTTATCCTTGAGGCTGACTCTATAGTGTCATTTATGACACCAGGAATAGCTTCTATACCACTGTAGAAGCTTCTTGTCCCACTCACTCCAGTGCCTGGAATCATAACATCATTCATTTATTTATTCGTGTATTGGTTTATTTTTATTTTTCCTCTTTACATAGGCTCTGTGGGCAACCACTGTAAGCCATGCCTCATACTGGGCAGTAGAGGTACCAAGATGATGGTAACAAAAGTACATGGGGACCCTCCTCCCACAGACTCCAATGAGGAAGACAAACTGCATCATAGTAATTAGAGGAAATTAGCAGATTGCTCCCACGGAGTGCCAAGCAGTGAGGAGTGGGTGCAAAACCTAATCTACGTCCCGGGGAAGTCCCTCCAAGTAAATGACATCTAAGCAGGACTCCACTGCCTCTCATGTGCCTAATCTCAAGTTCCTACCTTCTGGGGCTACTGGGAACATTAAATGATATGGTATATGTGGATGTGACCCTCTGTGAGCCCAAGAAAGTAGGTATGCAGCAAAAGTTAGTGCTTGCTGTCTTGAGGTCTTCCAGTGCATTAGCTATAGGGCCGGGACTTGGCCTTGCAACTTGAGTCCAGGATTATGTAAGGATGCAGCTGACCTCAGAGGAGGCCTGGGAAGCTGTAGCTGAGCATCCAGAACCAACATGTTTGCCAACACCTCCCATTTCCTTTTAGAACCAATCTGCATTCTCAGGCCTATAATTTTCTTGAGAAAGTAGTTTATTTGATAGGTTACTTGGTACAACATCCTACCATGACTTTGCATTACCGACCCTAGTTTTGATGAGTCTTATTTTATTGCCTCCAAAACAGATGGTTCCCAAATTTACCTGTTTCTAGAGTCACATGGAGACCTCTTACTATATCCAAAGTCCAGGCTACACCCCAGATCAATTAACTCCATCACTGAAGCTGGGATACAGGCATTAGTATTTTTTTAAGTTCTCCAGGTGAAATTGGAATTATTATTGCTGCGGCCAGTGTCTCCTACTAATCAGCAGGTTGGTATGGGCATGATTATGGGCTTGGCTTTGCCATCTCTCCTTCCCTATCAGCATCTCCTACTGGGTGCTGTAATACATTTAGATCCACATATAGCCTTGCCTTTTCAATTCTTACACTTCCACTGTTCCAATCCTTTTGTTCAAGGCAGTCTTTCATACATGCATTAATCTATTTATTCACTTACAAAGACGTATTGAGGATGTATTCCAGAAGCTAGGAATAAGTTGTTGACCTTGGGCAAGGGTGAGAACATTTGCGTGGTTCCTCATGGTGCTACCTACTGCCCCTCAAAGCTCCTCTCTCCTCTTACTTTCTATCCACTGACTCATTGGCCCAGGCAGTGCCCTGCAGTCCCCACTCTTTGCTCGTTTATATCAGAACTCTGTCTACCAAAAAATGACCTGCCTGTCTCTTCTGTTGAGGGGTACAGATTCAACTCTTACAGAGTTAACTAACAATTCCCCAAATCTCTTGACTGTTTATTTTGTAAAAAGACCCTTTGGGGTTTAAGGCAAAAGTAATTTTAGGCAGATATCCTGATGAGTCAGGGTTCCTGAAACAAGAGGTATAAATCCTTCAGCCCTGGGAGCTTGAATGTGGCTTGTCTGCCCAACTAGACTCCAAGCTCCCTGGTAGCAGTGATTTTCACTCGCCAAATGACAAGGTAGAAATCTCAGCAGATGCTTATGGAATGAAATTTAACAGATTATATGTTGGCTGGAGAAAGAGAGAGAGGAGGAAAAGGAGAATAAATGGAGAGGAAGAGGGAAAGGGAAGAGGTAGGGAGTAAGCCAGACAGGGAGGAGGGAGGCAAAGAGATACCAGAGGGAAACAATTTGGAAATCGCCCTTTTCCTGCGTATCACTTTAGGGAGGACAGAGTAAGGGGGTGTTTGACCTCATTACACTGACAATTTGAAATGTCCTACCCCAGCCTCCCTCCGTACTCACTTGAGAACATAGAGAAGCTGCCCCCATAATGGATATTTTTTTCAAAGCAACAGCATCACGGCTGTCATCTTCACTACAAACCCTGTGCAGTGAAGCACTGGGACCTCCTCAGTTCCCCTCAGTACTCAGGGTTTCCCACTGTGGCAAAGAGCTCCAGCCACTAAGCAACTCAGACTCCTATTCTCATGACTGTCACTACCAGCTGTGGTATTTTCTTTGTTTCTTTGTTCTTCCCTAGCTCTGCTGGTCTAAAACGGGCTTTTCATGACTTTAATTAGCCATCATCTGCATTGAGCTCAGGAGGGCAGCCACTGAGCTCACTTGACCAAAACCCAAGCAGGGAACAATTGGAAGGACTTGCTCAGGATCCCCCAACTCCAAGATCTTGCAGTTGGGGTCTCATATCCCCTGCATTTACTAGCCTGTCCTCAGGCCCCTGTTGTCCTTCCCTGAGGAGGAACTTTTCCTCTTCAGTTGCTACTTGTAAGTTTTTTTAATTTTATTTCTATAGCTTTAGGGGTACATGTGGTTTTTGGTTTCAGGGATGCATTATACTCGAAGAGTGGGAAAGAAGTCTGGCTTTAAGTATACCCGTCACCCAACTAATGTACATTGTACCAGACAGGTCATTTTTCCATCCCTCACTCCCCTCCCACCCTTCTCCTTCTGAGTCTCCAGCATCCATTATAGAATCCTATATGCTGACCGGGCACGGTGGCTCACGCCTATAACCCCAGCACTTTGGGAGGCCAAGGTGAGAGGATTGCTTGAGTCAACAGATTCGACACTAGCCTGGGAAACTTGGCGAGACCTCATCTCTACAATAAATCAAAAAATTAGCCGGGCGTGGTGGTGCATGCCTGTAGTTTCAGCTACTTGGAAGGCTGAGGTAGAAGGATCACCTGAGCCCAGCAGGCTGAGGCTGCTGTGGCCATAAGCATGCCACTGCACTCTAGCCTTGGCGACAGAGTGAGACTCCACTAAAAAAAAAAATCCTATATGTCTTTGCAGACCCTTAGCTTAATTCCCACTTATAAGTGAAAACATACGGCATTTAGTTTTCCATTCCTGAGTTATTTCACTTAAGATAATGGCCTCCAATTCCATCTAAGTTACTGCAAAAATTTGTTGTTCTTTTTTTATGACTGAATACTATTCCATGGTGTGTGTGTGTGTGTGTGTGTGTGTGTGTGTGTATTCTTTTCCTTTTCCACTAATCAGTTGATAGGCACTTAGGTTGACTTCACATCTTTGCAGTTGTGAACTGTGCTGTGATAAACATGTAAGTCATTTGTAGAATGACTTCTTATCCTCTAAATAGATACCCAGTGGTGTGGTTGCTGGATCAAGGAGTACCTGTACTTCTAGTTCTCTGAGAAATCTTCATACGGTTTTCCATAGAGATCGTATTCATTTATTGTATTCACTTGTCACAGTGGGAGCAATTATACTTCCCTGAATTAGAAACCTGAGCATCTGTGTGTTCAAGTCAAAAGGAGGTCAGGGAGGCAGCTGTGTGTCTTTGAGGTGTGTCTGGGCTGGGCTGGACTAGGCTTAGCTGATGGACAGAGCTGAGCTGCCCAATTCCACTTCAGCAATGGCAAGTCCATGGGGAATTTCTGTAGACTTAGATATATTGCTGGATGTGAATAATTAAGGATTCTGATGTGGTCAGGTAGATTAATGTCCCTCTGAAAGCTCTGGATCAATGTTGGAAGGGAAAAAAATAAAAGACATGCATAATTTAAAAAAAAACCATCAGAACTTTGTTTGACATGATGACATTAGTGATTTTTTTATGATCTTCTCAAATATACTCTATAACTGTTATTAATTTAGTATCGTTAATAGCTCATCCTTCAAATGTCAGGCAAAAGCCAAAGCTGAAAAATAGAACTGCTTAGGACTAGAAAACGTCCGGGGAGGAGAGTCGGGAAGCTCTAGGAGCATTCGGACCCAGGATGCTGCCAGATTCCTGAAAATTCCTAGCCAAGCTCTTGGTTGCTGTGACTTCTCTCTCATGGGCTACTTTGTTTTTGGTTCACAAAGATGGCTCAATCTGGCCTATTCACCAGGCATCTGCTGCCTTGGCCTGCTTGGCCTAATGTTTGGGGAAATGGCTGCTATCCAACATCGGAGCATGTTGAGGGTGCGCCAGAAGGTCTGTCCTCAAAAATAAAGACCTCCTGATGGTTCTGGACATCCAAAGTACTCATGGTCAGGTCTAGCATCCTCTTGGGTTAAGCATTGCCCTCTCACAGCCAGGTCATTTAAAAATGCAGATGCCTCTGCAGAGGGGACAATATCCTATGAGTACGCACAATGAATGTTTACAGAGCACTTCCTATGTGCTAGACACTATTCTAAGTACCTTACATGCATTATCTCATTGAATCTTCATAGTAACCAAGAATAGCATTCATTCCAGTTTTATGTCTTAAAAACAGAGATTCAGAGATACTGAATAGCTTATTTGAAGTCACACAGCTAAGAAGTGCTGGAGCTAGGACTTGAACCAGTTCTGATACCAGTACCTGCATCTTATTCACTGTCTTATGTTTATCCTCCCAGTAGGTCCCCGGTGCCTTAATCAAGTGAGACTGGGGTTTTTTAATTTGTTTGTTTTGTTTTGTTTTGTTTGAGTTGGAGTCTCACTCGGTCACCCAGGCTGGAGTGCAGTGGCACGCTCACAGCCACCCCAGCATCGACCTTCTGGGCTTCCATGATCCTTCCACCTCAGCTTTCCAGGTAGCCGGAATTACAGGTGCACGCTACCACACCCGGCTAATTTTTTTTTATTTTTTTTGTAGAGACAAGGTCTCGCCAATTTCCTCAGGCTGGTCTCGAACCCGTGGGCTCAGGCAATCCACTCGCCTCAGCCTTCCAAAGTGCTGGGATTATAGGCTGAGTCACCGAGCCTGGCCTTCCCCACCCCCACTCCCACTCCCGCAAAGAAGAAAGCACCTGGCTCTTCCAAACAGAATGGGTGCTGAAAGTGATGAAGGTGTGGTTGTGTAAAGGAGTTATTATTGGATGGAGTTTCAAGAAACTTTCTTTTTCCCCAGCAATAGTCTGGTCTCCTTTGAAAGACTCTGGGTGGGCTCACATGTCCTGTGGAATTGGGGAGGGGGAATGAAGCCTACCCTCACATTCTCAGGGATCTCTGCATGCCACCCTTCCTGCTCAGAAGGCCATTCTCGTGAATAACTTTTAGTATGAAAGGTGCTAAAGTTTAGGTTCTCCAAAGATGAGGGGACACCAAAAAGTCTCAAGAAAACTTCCAAATATTTCAACTTAGAATGGACTTGGACTTGTCATTAGCGAGCCAAGGTGGGACATGGCAGGAACAGAATCCTTAAGGAACAGCGTGAGAAACAAAGCTAGCTTGAAATCAGAAGCTTTGGAACTGAGAGGATGATGTTGAACAAAAGTGCTTCCCTCCCTCCTTTTTTACATCGTAAAACAAGAGTGCGGTCCTGAAGCCTTTGCCAAACCTGTAATCCTGTGACATGGATCTTTCCTTAGAAGGACAGAGTGGGCCCCCACGCCCACAGGAATCTGGATCCCAGAGTGCAGAGGTGCCGAGGGAGAGCAGGATAGGAAGACAGTGTCCTGGGCTTCAGGTCCTCAGCATGACTGCCCAGCATGGTGGAACACTCAGCAAAGGATCTCACAGTGCTGTGTCCTCCTGGGGGCAAACTCGAAGATGGTCCTTAAGAGAGAGGATGGCTAATCCTGCATTGAGCCAAAATACAGATTTAATTTATCTGCTCAGTTCAATTGCTCAGGCAAAGCAAATCCAGAGTTGTTTGACTGATCTAATGAGTCTTCAGTATAAACGAATAAGCGGGGTTGCCCATGTAGACACAGGCTGAGCCAGCAGAGCACCGTTTGCTCAGCTGTCTGCAAAAGTGGCTGGATGTCTCCACAAATCACGGCGTGCACACACACATGCATACACGCACACAGTCTCTTACTTAATGCAAGATTAACTGAGTTGTATCTCAGCTGTGGGAAACCAGCATTTTAATGCTAAATCAGTAATTAATAGCCAAGACACTTAGTTTACTTTTTTTGGCTTTGCCGTAGATACCGAGTGGACAGGGGTGTCCTTTCTTCTAGTTGGTGAGCGGTCTCTTCCTCACCACCAACTCCCCCGTCCACCCCCTGAGAATGAATATGTTTCCATCTCATTTGCATCTTATTATTAGTGCATTGAAGCTATAGTCACGTACAACCTCTTTATATTCACTGGAAAATTAAATTACAAAAGTTTTTCTATGTTGGCAATTTATGTTCTGGTTTGGAGCCGATTGTTTTTTGTATTCCAGCAAGTATCACAGTCTCCAGGACTTAATGAATTCATGAGCATTGATTCCTAGGGGAAATAGCATGCATAGTATATCAGAAAATAAAAAAGCTCAGCCTAATGTCAAAATGTTTTACTTTCTCCCATCCAAGCCTTACGTACATTTGGGAAATTCTTGTGGACGCCAGGCAGCTGATGTCGCAAGGCTCCTGTTGATTCTGCCTGCTGTAGTGAGGGTGCCTGCAGAAAGGTATACCTCCTGAATGTATCAAATGATGGATGCTCTAGGATCTAGAGCAATCGATTATTATTATTCAGTCTATTATTTTAGGGCAAAACAGTGCTCAACCTCGGGCTAGCCATTCTCTTGTTTATGACAGCCAGAGCCACCGCCTCTACCTGTAAGTGAAGTCACAAACTTGTGGCCAACTAAGAAATTTTGTTTGTGTTTCGTAATTTTTTTTCCTTAAAAGCCAACATTTCAATATTTGGATATTTCATTTTTGAAAATCCAGATTTTGACTTTCTTCATATAATCTGAAGGCCTGACAGCGTTAAGCTGGCATTCAACATGACAGCAATTTAGGAGTGTTGAGTAATAGCAGTGAGCCCCCGTTAAACAGTCTGTCAGGGGACAGACTACAACTTTTCACAATCCTCACCACGTGTGGATGGAGGCCTAATAAAATTTGCCACATTTCCAAAGCACATGTATTTACTCATTTCCACAATCTCTATTAAAAGTGAGAAAACAAAAATAGACCTGGAGAGCAAATATCTCAATACAGGGGCAAAAACATTTTTGTTGAAGGAAGTGAAATAATGTGTCTACTCAATTTCCAAAGACAGTGTTCTTACACATTTTTCTTCAGTGTAGTCTGCTTTATATAATGACATTCTAGCCATAGTTTTTGTTACTTGCCTTGACTGTGAAGACATTTAAATGTTAGACCTCTGACCTTGGAGATTTTCAGTGAAATGCTTGCAACAGGCAGGCCCTTTCGACCTGGGCCCCCCATCTGGTGGCCTCAGCATCAGCCACCCTTCCAGACCCAGCATCTGGGTCCCCCTCCCCTGACGCCCCTAGGCCGCTCTGGGAACTTGCATTTTCCAAAGTCTTGACAGTTCAGTGTTTGATGTCAGGCTGAGAGTGGGGCCTCACTGTCTGCAACAACTTGTCTGTTTCACCTCTGAATTCTTTGGTGTAATACATATAGTAACATATATAATGCATAAAGAATATATAATATAAAATACATATGATCTAATATATAAAAATAAAATATATAAGAATATATACTTATGTATTTTTTTCTTTCCCCGGTTTTGTACATAGAGCTCCTAAAACCCTTGCAGATAGAGGCACTAAGAGATCCCAGATCTGAATATGTGGTCTTTGGTCCCAGCTCCTCACACAGAGTTCCCACACCTGTTGAGTGATAAGATTGTCTAACACAGAGCTCCTTGGAATTTTGGAAAATTCCCTTGGAATTTTCTGGGTAATAGGAGATCTTTTGTTCTAATGGGCGACTTTTAGTAGACTACTGGATAGTCTCACAATGGGGCTGGTTACCAGGGGAACCAATCTTGTGATAACTTTTAGCCTCTACCACCAACCTCCTACTGGGCTGAAGGCTGAGTTGATCACCAGTGACCAATGATTCAAGTAATTATACTCACATAATAACACCTTCATAAAATCCCCAAAGGACAACATTCAGAGAGCTTCTGGGTTGCTGAACACCTGGAAGTTTCTGGAGGGTGGGGCACTCAGGGCATAGAAACCCTGTGTCCCCTCTCCCATACCTTGCCCTGTGCATCTGTATCCTTAATATCCTTTACAAATGGGTAAATGTAAGTAAAGTATTTCCCTGAATTCTGTGAGCCATCCTAGCAAATGACTCAAACCCAAGGGGCGGGTATTGGAAACCTCAAACTTCAAAAGCTGGCCAGTCTGAAGTACAAGTCAAAACCCAGGGTTTGCCATGGGTGTCTGATGTGGAGGGAGTCTCGTGGGACTCAGCACTTAACTTGTGGGAACGGATATTAATTCCAGGTAGATAATGTTGCATGGAATTGGGTTGAATTTTAGCACGCTTACTTGAGGTCCACTGGGTATTGCTTGATGTATGGAGACAAAAATTCCACACGTGGCATCAGAAATGAAGTAGTGTTTTGAGTTTTGTGTGCAAGAGTAGGAGAAACAGGCTTTTCCTATCTTTTACACGTGGTGACATCCTTTGATTGGTACTCATCAACTGCCCTTGGATGCAAGACCCTGCTTTTCTATCACCTGGATCAGTACTGAGTTACTTTGCACATCCAGTCCCTTAGTCTGTCTTGGTTCATTGTGCATCCATCACTCCATATTTTACTCCTACTGGGCAGTGCCAAGAAAAATGAAGTAGGGCAGAAATCCAGTGAGGAAAAAAAAAAACAGTGACCTGAAGCATAAAGGAAGCACCAAGGTCAACCAAGAGAGGCAAAGTGACTGACACGGAGTCTCTGGCAGGTGGTCTGCAGAACTCAGACTTCCTGGATCTCTCTCTAGCACTCTCTCTACTACCTGCGTCCCTTTGAGCTCATGCAAACAATGTTTGTGCATAAATGTTTTCAGCTGCCCTTGAACCTCACATCGCAGGAATAACCACACAGCAAAGGCTCTTTTGCTACCAGTGATGGTGTCCGAGGCAGATCCATGTCTCACTCAACTTGGAGCTACTGAGTGGAACTGCAGGGCTGAGCCACTTCCTCCCACCTTTCTTTGTATCTTTCAAGGAGTTGGTGAATGATATGAAAGGTATGTGTTTAGTCCTGTGGTTACAGGACCAGAGTTTCCTTGGGGTGGTGGAGATTCTGGGCCTGAGGCACAAAGAAGAGATCTCCTGGAAGGATAGATAGTCTCAGCTCCTGGTGCTGACTTGGAGTGAAGATTATGAGCTGACTCACCTATTCACTGTGCTCTCATTCTGTCTCCACCCAAACATGATGGCAGTAGCTCCCATGATTCCTGAAGAGGAGGCTGTGTGCAGCACAGAGTCATCATAAGATATTTTGAGAAAGAAACCTGTCAAGGCATGATTTCTCGCTTGTCTCAGTCCAGTGCATCATGGGAAAAAACTTCATGCTGCAAGTGGGCATCTCTGTTTCTTCCTGTCTAACACCATCTTCTCAAGACGGCAACTCCAGAGATAAGCCCTGGGGAGATTTCAGCACTGCTGGGTGGGTCTCCTGCACAGCAGGAGTGGCCTTCCAGCTGGAGCCCACGTGAAGGTAAAGTATAGGACAATTTACAAGTAGATGGAGTCATATTGGCAACTACCTCCTGGCTGAGGGTGACTAATGCTTCTATCTGCAAAAGTAATTCTGGCCTCATATTAAGGCAGGTCCTAGTCCAAAGCTAGATTCTACAGAAACGGCTGTCCCACAATGCCACATTCCATTCTTGCTGCCGGGTCTTTTATAGAAATACATTACCTGCCAGGTCTTTTATAGAAACACATCTCTTGTCGAAGATCTCATCTTCCTTCTCCCAGTCTCTTTAGTTTAGTTTTGTTTGTTTCTGATTCCTAATTTCGGACCTCATCCATGCTACCTCATGTATCTCTCTCTCTTATTGAGTACCCTGACATATTTCTTCTCTCCTACTTGTCATGGACTTGTGAACTAGTTCTGGTCAATGAGATGGAAGTGAATATCTCCTAGTTGCACTTCCAAGAAGCCCACTGTATCATACATGTATACACAAACATACATGTACTATACATGTTTATATAATAGCTCTCAGCTGAGATTTTGCCTCATTCTCGCCCCTTCTTCCTGACCAGAATGGACAAGAGATGCCCAGGATACAAAATTCATGACTTGGCCTTCGAAAAGAGTCACATGAAAAGGATGGCAGGGCAGAATGATAGAAGGAGTCAAGCCCCTATAGGACATCGTGAAACTGCTCAGTCAGTCCTAGATTTTCATCTGAGATTTCTTGTCAGGTGAAAAATTTTCTCTATTTTGTTAAGCTGTTGGACTGTTGGTTTCTGTTCCTTACAGCTGAACTCAATCCTAACAGATATGTAAGTCCTGTCCATTTTTCCAAAGGGTCTTCAGAAACACTGCTTCAGGTGTCTACCTGTTATGGGTTGAATTGTGCCTCCACTCCCCAGAATTTGTAGGCTGAAATCCTAGCCCCTCATAACTTAGGATGTGACCATATTTGGAAATAGAGTCTTTACAGAGATAATTACATTAAGATGGGATCATTAGGGTAGGCCATAATCCAATATGATTGATGTCCTTATAAAAAGGGGAAGTTTGGACATAGGCACATGCACAGAGGGAAAATGATAGTAAATACACACACACACACACACACACACACACACACACACACACACACACACACACACACAGGGAGAGAGAGATAGAGAGAGAGAGAGAGAAAAAAATAGCCAAATATAAGCAAAGGAGAGAGGCCAGGAGCTAATCCTGGCCTCAAGACTCTCAAAAGAAACCAACACTGCCAACACTTTGATCTTTGACTTCCAGCCTCAGAATTATGACAAAATAAGTTTCTGTTGTTTAAGTTCCCCAGTCTGTGGTACTTAATTATGGCAGCCCTTGCAAACTAACACAAAGATGTACATTTCCTTCTCGTGGTATCGTGTCCTCTCTGAGTAAGGAGTTTAGCAGTTGGACCACCCATATCTGAATCACTTGAGTACCTGTTTAAAATGGAGCAGTGTTCAGGAATCTGTATTTTAACAAGCTTCTCTGGTGATTTTTAAGTGCACTATGGTTTGAGAACCACTAGTTTAGTTCTTTAAGGTCTTACAGAACAAAAGGCCTGTTACAGAGGTTGGCACTCCACTGACAGGTTGGGGAGGGAGAAGCATTTTGGAGCAAGAGTAAGACTGAGATGAAATCAGGAGAGTAAGACACTCCAGAAGAACATACGAGCCAGGACTCCAAGGTGAGAAATAAGTGTGTTTGGTGCTAATGATGATAATAATAACAGTAACTCAACTATAAGATTCAACTGTACAACATTTTATAGCTTAAACAGAAATCCTAATTACATTGTTTAATCATCACCTATAACCCTTACACGTTAGGTTACAGGTGAGGTTCACAGGTAAGAATATTAGGTGAAAGATACCAGTGAGGTTACAGGTCACCTTAACTCTGTGAGGAAGTTAGTATTTTACCAACTCCATTCCATGGGGAAGATACTGAGTCTATATACTAGAAAGAGTTTATGCAAGTCCTTAAGGTCTCCATGGTTTCCAGGAAGCCCAGATGTGAGCACAGCTGCATTTCATGCCAGGCGAAAGGAAGCCATGACCCCCTGAAGCACCACAGCTCTGCTTGCATTGTCAACTGGCTGACAGAGGAGCAGAGAACAGCATAAAAGGGGCCTAGAAAATGAGAGAGTCCTAGGCTGGAGGAAACATAGGGAACACAGGAGTGGGCAGCTTTCTGTCTTCTGCTTGTATATTTAGGGCTTACTTTTGAAATGACTTTTCACTCATTCTACTCCATTTAAGGAGGTAACTTCTTCCCCTATACTCCTCAACCCAGTCCACTGGATTTTTGGAGTAAGGCAGAACTTCAACCTGGGGACAAGTATCCTTCCCTCACACCTATGAGAAGCAGTGAAAAGGCAGCTGGGAATGATGACTAGGAATGGGGCACCCTGGTTACGGTGCTAAGGTCATGGCATTTGGGCAAAATAGATCCCAGCACTGCTGAAGGGAAAAGTCTACTTGTCTCTCTATCAGTCTATCCATCTGTATATCTCTTCTTGCCCCTTACTATAAGTATTTGAGGATGCTTATAAGAGGCCCACAATATAAAAGAATGAAATAAATATGAAGAGGAGTTATTGATTAAAGAGACTATGAGAGGAAAATATGGCAGCAGTAAATACAATGACAAAATAAATGTACAGGCCATTGGATGCAGTCCATAAGAGCTGGTACCATGACAACTGACAGTTTCAAAATGTGACTCTAGGCTTCCCAACAGCCAAACAAAGACAGGACAAAACACATGATTATAAGAAGCAAACTGCGTGTAATAGGGGGAAAAAAATTAAAGGAATGTCAATTGTAAGCAGAAAAGTAGAGCTCAGCTTTTTCTGATGATAAGGCCCAAGAAAAACTTCTCCCATGAGTCTTGATGAAGAAGACAACATGCTCTAGAGGGAAGCATTCTAAGCAGAATTTCCACAATGACATTTGTAGGACTGTAAATCTGATACTATCAAAGGCATAATGCCAAAGCATAGTACGGGAAAGGCAAAATGGTCTGGATAGGAAGCATGGTGATGGTGTTTTGAAAAAGGGTGGGATTTATGTTTCCTAGAGCAGAGGGTCTTAAATTTGGAGGGATATGTGCCCCTTGAGACTCTATCAAAAAGTATATCATCTCTACAGATAAACATATATATGCACAAGCTACAACATTTTTCATAAAATTTCAGAGGGGGTTTCCAGACAACTCACACTCCAGAAGACCATCCATGGAGCACGAGTTAAGACGCACTTGAGGAACAAGGACTGCCTGAGAAGATGGATGCTAGGAGAACCCTCTAAAATGTTGCTAAATTGACAAAATCAGTCCCATATTTCCTACTCCTATTTTACGTGTTCTTAACACAATTTTCCTTTGAAATTTTGGTTATGTAGATGGAATTCTCCTCTGAAACAATAATAATAAAAGGTGTCTGGAATTTCCATGGACTAGACTTACTTTCCCCCAATCCTCCCACTAGGAACAACTAAAAGTCTTGGGCATTATACATAAAACAAACATTAAAAAACCATGAAAGACCGGGCTTGGTGGCTCAGCCTGTAATCCCATGATTTGAGAGGCTGAGGTGAGTGGATTGCCTGAGCCCACAGGTTCGAGACCCGCCTGGGCAACTTGGCGAGACCTCATCTCTACAACAAATCAAAAACTTAGCCGGACGTGGTAGAATGCGCCTGTAGTTCCAGCTACTTGGAAGGCTGAGGCGGAAGGATCACTGGAGCCCAGCAGGTCAAGGCTGCGGTGGCTGGGAGTGGCCACTGCACTCCAGTCTGAATGACAGAGTGAGACTCCAACTCAAAAAAAAAAATTGGTAGACTGAGGTGAGTAGATTGCCTGAGCCCATGGGTTCGAGACCCGCCTGGGCAGTTTGGTGAGACCTCATCTCTACAATAAATCAAAAGTTAGCCGGGTGTGGTAGCGTACACCTGTAGTTCCAGCTACTTGGAAGGCTGAGGCGGAAGGATTGCCGGAGCCCAGCAGGTCGAGGCTGTGGTGGCCAGGAGTGGCCACTGCACTCCAGTCTGGGCGACAGAGTGAGACTCCAGCTCAAAAAAAAAAAAACACAAAAGATACAAAGAGAGAGGCAAACTGGCTAGGGGCCTCAGGACCTAAGAAACAATCATGGCAAGTTCCTTGAATTTTATTTTTGCCTCTAGCATCCCCACTTGGACAAGAAGAAACCAGAAACTGAGAAATACTAATAGGTAGGGAAGAAAATCAAACAAAAACTTGCTTTTTTGCCAAACAACTAAGAAAAGAACAACATATAAAGATAGAAATAACTGCTTTACTCCAGTCAAATACTACAGAAAAGACTGTGGTCCTATCTCCACCCATGACAGCAAAAGTAGAGTAGGGAATCTAGACTTACAATTTTGTTAGATGTAATGAGGTATCCCAAGTCTTCTCCTGGGGTGGTGTCAAAGAAGGCCAAGTAGGGAGCCAGGACATCATCTCCAAATTATCTGCTAGGAGGTAATAAACCACACTCTCCCACTTAGTGTTAGTCTAGAATACAGAGGGAGCAGTAACGAGTCACTCCAACCCCTCCCAAATAGGGACTTATCGATGGAGGCCTAGCAGGGAGTGGAACTCTCATCACTATAATAAAGAGCATCCTCCTTGAGTGTCAACAGAAACTGACTGGTGAACCTGAGCTTCTATTTCCACTTGGCAGTAATAACATGGCAGAACTCCCACTCTCCACCTGGATGAAGTTAAATGAAGCTAGCTAAAATGAGGTTTAAACAAAATTCATAGTTTCATAACAATATCCAAAATGTCCAGGTTTCAGTAGAAAGCCACTTGTTATATCTAGAACCAGGAAGATCTTGGACTGGATGAAAAAGGACAATAGATGCCAACACCAAATGTCACAGAGGTGTCAGAAGTACTAGTCAGATGTTAAAGAAGCTATTATAAAAATACACAAATAAGCAATTATGAGGACACTTGAAACAAAAATAGAAAGTGTCACTAAAGAAATAGTAGTATCAAAAAAATTGAAATTTCAGAATTTAAAGATATAATAATTTAAATAAACTCAATACATGGGCTCAAAAGAAGAAAAAAAGAGTCAGAGGAAAGAATCCATGAATTAAAAGATGGAATAATAGAAATTACCCACTCTTAATAACAGAGAAAATAATATGCTGGAAACAAACAAGCAAAGAACCCATAGATACTCAGGGACTTATATGGCTATAGCAATGATCTACATTTATGTTGTTAGAATGCCAGAAGAAGCAAGGCAGGGTTGGAAAAGTATAAAAAATAATAGTGGTTAAAAATCTTATATTTAGCAAAAGACATAAACCTGTAAATCCAAAAAGTTGAGTGTATGCCAAAGAAGAGGGCCCTCAAAATCTGCACTACAGTACATAATAGTCAAATTTCTGAAAACTAGTGACAAATCTTGAAAACAGTGAGATAAAAACAATACTTAAATGACATCAAATTTCTCGTGAAGAAGAAGCCAAAGAGAAATGACTCATTTTGTAAGTGTTGAAAGAAAAGAACTGTCAACCTAGAATCCCACACCTAGCAAAAATATTCTTCAGAGATGAAAGGGAACCCAAAGCATTATCAGAGAAGGGAAAACTAAGAGAACTTGCTAGCAGACATACCCTAAAAGAATGGCTAAAGAAAATTAGAATATCAGGAAGAAGGAAAGAAAGAAAGAAGGAAAGAAAGAAAGGAAGAAAGGAAGAAAGAAAGAAAGAAAGAAAGAAAGAAAGAAAGAAAGAAAGAAAGAAAGAAAGAAACATGGTAGGCAAAAATTATGGGTAAATACAACACATTTTCCTTTTTGTCTCAAGTTTTCTAAATTATGATTGGTGGCTAAATAAAAAATTATAGCACTGTCTGAAGTAGTTCTAAATGTGTGTAGATAAAATATTTAAAATAATTATAAATAAGATAGGGTTCAGGGATATAAGAGGAGGTCAGATTTCTTTACTTAAGTTGGTAAAACAATGCCAGTAGACTGTCTATTTAATGTAAAAGTCTATTTAATGTAATACCTAGCACAACTACTAAAAAACTATACATTCAAAAGCACTATAGATAAATCAAAAATGAATTTTATAAAATGTTCAATTAACACACAAGAAGGCAGAACAAACAAAACAGAAAAATATAAGCAAAGTAAGGGTACAGAAAACAAATAAAATTGCAAGCTTAGACCCTAGCATATAACAACATTAAATGTAAATGGTTTAAATATACCAATTAAAAGGCAGAGATTTGTAAATTATATTAAAATATGACCCAATTATATGCACTCCACAAAAAAAATTTGCCTCAAATATAACTACTTAGGCTAGTAGAAAGTACAAGATGGGAAAAGAGACATCATGCAAGCATTAATCATAACAGGGGTGGGATGTCTATATTAATATTCAATAAAGTAGTATTCAGAGCAAAGGAAATAACCAGGGACAGAAAGGGACATATAATAATTAAACAGTTACTCTTCCAGCAATACATATCAATCCTACATACATATGTACCAACAACAGAGTTACGAAATATGCGAAGCAAAAACTGATATAAGTGAAAGAAGAAATAAATAAACCAGCAAGCCAGGCTCAGTGGCTCAGCCTATAATCTCGCGCCTTTGGGAGGCTGAGGTGAGTGGATTGCCTGAGCCCATGGGTACAAGACCCACCCGGGCAGGTGAGACCTCATCTCAACAGTAAATCAAAAAATCAGCCGGGCATGGTAGCACACGCCTGTAATTCCAACTACTTGGAGGCTGAGGCAGAAGGATCGCCGGAGCCCAGCAGGTGAAGGCTGCGGTGGCCGGGAGCGGCCACTGCACTCCAGTCTGGGCAACCGAGTGAGACTCCAACTCAAAAAATAAAAAATAAAAATAAATAAATAAATAAACCAACAATTAGAGTTTGAGACTTTGATACCCCACTTTCAACAAGTGATAGAAAAACTAGAAAAACTGGACAGAAAATTAGCAAAATATAAAAGGAGTCTTCAATATCATCAACCAGCAGGATTTAATTAACATTTATATAACACTCCTCATAACAACAGAAAAATATACATTTTTCAAGTTTTCATAGAATATACACCAATGCAAATCATATCCTGAGCCATAAGACAAACTTCAATAAACTTGTAAAAACTGGTATTATAATGAGTACATTCTCCTGAGTCTCTAAACACTTGGAAACTAAACAGTGCACTTCTATATAATTCATGGTTCAAACAGTGACTGTCAAATAAAATGGAAAAATACATTAACTAAATAAAAATCAAATACAACATATCAAAAATATTGATACACAGCTAACACAGAGCTAAAAAGCAAATTTATAGGACTAAATATGAATATTGGGAAATAGAAAAAGTCTCAAGTCAATAATCTAAGCTTTCACATCAAGAACTTAGAAAAAGAGGAACAAAATAAACCCAAAGCAAGCAGAAGAAAAAAATAACAGTGTAGAAGTCAATTAAAATAAGGAAAAAAATAAGAAAAAAAACTGAAAGCAAGCAACAGATTTTTTTAGCAATATGAATAAAATTGACTTTTAACTTGATTGAAAAAAGAAAGAAGATTCAAAATATCAATATCAGAAATGAAACAGACTCTGCAGACATACGAAAATACTATGGACAACTCTACACAGAGTAATTTGAAAATTCAGATGAAATAAGCTGATTTCTCAAGAAAGCACAAACTTACCCAATAGGAAATTTGAATAGCCTATAACTTTTAAATAAATTGAATTTATAATTTTTATAACTCCTGCCAAATAAGTGTCCAGGAACAGATGGTTTTACTGGAAAATTCTACCAAATACTTAAGGAAGAATTAACATTGATTTTACACAATCTCTTCCAGAAAGTAGAAGCAGGATGAGGAGGGGGAAAATCATTCCAATTAATTTTATGAAGCTGGCTTTACCCTGTTATTAAAACCAGATAAATGCAGTACAAGGAAAAGTGGAGGGAAGGAAAGAAAGAGAGAAGACTACAGAGCAATATTTTAAAATAAATACAGACATAAATATCCCTAGAAAATATTAGCATATAGACTACAGCAGTATATAAAAAATGTATACACCATGGCCAATTGGGGTTTATTCCAAGAAGGCAAGACTGGATCAATGTTTTAAATCAGTCTTATTAGTCAACTTTTTAGAAAAAAATTACATAGATTAATGTGAACAAATAATTATCAATTTATGATAAACTGTCTCAAAAATAGAAGTAGAAGGAAACTTTTTCAACTTCACTAACTGAATACTTTCCCCCTAAGATTGAGAACAAGACAAAGATGTCTTCTTTCACCATTGTTGTTTAACATCATGCTAGATGTTCTAGCCAGGGCAATAAGATAAGAAAAGGAAATAAAAGTCATACAGATCAGGAAAAAAAAAAAAAAGAAAGAAAACAACCCAATTTACATGATTGTCTACACAGAAAACTCCCCCTACCTCCTCCCCACAAAACTACAAAAAACTCATAGAACTATTAAAAGATCCCAGGATACAAAATAAGCATACAAATATAAGTATATTATTATATATTAGCAATAAACACATAGGCAACAGAAATACCATTTATAATCTCTCAAATATGAAACACTGAAGTACAAATCTAGTAAATCATGTTCAGGACTTGGGTGCTAAAAATGGCAAAATGCTAATGAAAGAAATAAAAGAAGATCTAAATAAATAGAGAGGCATATAGTGTTCATAGGTCAGAAGACTTCATATATTAAAGATGTTAATTCTCCACACACTGATATACAGATTTAATTCAATTCTTATTTTTTACCTAGCAAGATTTTTGTAGTTGTAGATAAGATTATTCTAAAACATATATGGAAAATCAAAATAGATAGAATAGATAAAACAATTTTGAAAAAAGAATACATGAAAAGGGATTAGCCTACTCAATTTCAAGACTTGTTATATAAATGCAGTAACCAAGGCTTGTGGTAATAAATAAATGAAGCGGAATTAAAAAACAGAAATAAACCCACACAGATATAGTCAACTGATTTTTGACAGAGCAACAAAAACAATTTAGTGGAGAAATGATAGTCTTTTCAACACATGGTGCTAGAGCAATTGGACTACCAACAAAACAAAAGCAGAAACAAAAACAACAGAAAGCAAAAAAAAAAGAAACCCAGAACCTTTATCTAATTTTCATATTCTATACAAAAATTACTATAAAACTTTTAGGATAAAAAGGAAATTCTGGGATCTGAACCAGGGAAAAAGTTCCTAGGCCTGGCACCAAATGTACAACGCATAAAAGGAAACAGTAAAAAAGATTAGCCTCAATCAAGTGAAGACTTTTGCTTTGCAATATACCCTGTTAAGACAAAGAAAATATAAGTTATAGACTGTGCAAAAGAATTTGCAAACTACATATCTAACAATGGACTAGTATCTATGTTATATGAAGATCTCTCAAAACTCAAAAAAAAAAAAACATCCAATTAGAAAACTGACAAAAGACAGGAAGAAACATTTCACTGAAGGATATATAGATGGCAGATAGGCACAGAAAAAAGATATTCAACATTATTAGTCACTAGAGGATGCAAATTAAACCACAATGAAATATCACGACATACCTAACAGAACAGCTAAAGTGAAAAATAGACACCACCAAGTGTTGACAGCAATACAGAGAAACTGAATCACTCATTGCTGATGAGAATGTAAAAAGCAAGATATAGTCACTCTGGAAAAAAATTTTGCAGTTTCTTAGATTAAAACTGAAAACTATCATACTCCTGGACATTTACTGCAGAACAATGAAGAGTCATGCTGACACAAAGACTTGTACATGGACATTCATAACAGCTATAGTCGTAATAGTCAAAACTGGAAACAACACAGAGGTCTTTCAACCGATGATTGGTTAAACAAACTGTGGTACATCCACATAATGGAATTCTTATCAATAAAAAGAACCAAACTATTAATACATACAACAAACAGGATGACTTTCCAAAGAATTAGGCTGAGGAAAGAGACGGCAACCTCAAAACATGATATACTGTATTATTCCATTTATAGAACATTCTTGGAAAAAATTATAAAAACGGAGAACAAAGTAGTAGATACCAGGGGTTGAAAGGGGAACACTAGAAGGAAGTGAGTGTGGTTATTAAAAGGCACATGGTGGGTTCTTGGAGAGATGTAAATGCTCTGTATCCTGCCTGTACTTATGTCAATGCCATGCCCTCCTTGTGATAGTGTACTGTGGTTATGCACAATTTTTTCATTTGAGGAAATTGGATAAAATGTACAAGAGAATCTCTCTATGACTTCTTGCAATTGCACATGACTCTGCAATAATCCTAAAATACAAAGTTCAATTTATTTATTTATTTTTTGTTTGCTTTTGTTTTTATTTTTGTTTTAAATCAATATTTTTTATTATGGTTTTGTGGGGTACAGTTAAGGGTTAGGTGTACAATTACGTTTCATTCAGGCATCCTGTTGATAAATGGTGTTTCCCCTTTCCCAGACAGATATTTGCTGCTGTTAATCCCATCCCCCTCCCCCCTCCATAGTTTCCCAGTACCATCAGTCATTTTCTTATAGTATTACATTGGATGTTCAAGGTCCATTATATGAGTGAGAATATGTGATACTCGGATCTTTGTTTCTGTGAGAGGTCACTCAGTATTATAGACTCAAGTTCCATCCAGGTTGCTGCAAAATTCATGATTTTGTTCTTTTTTAAGGCTGCGTTGTATTCCATCGTGTATATGTACCACATTTTTTTAATCCAGTCCTCTTTTGATGGGCAGCATGGTTGTTTCCAGGTTCTTGCTATTGTGAACAACGCTGCGATAAACATACGTGTGCAGGCATCTTTTTTATAGAGTGATTTGAGTTCTTCAGGGTATATTCCCAGTAGGGGGATTGCGGGGTCATATGGGAGGTTGATATTTAGAGCTTTTAGGAATTGCCACACTGCTTTTCACAGAGGTTGCACTAGTTTGCACTCCCACCAACAGTGTAGAAGTGTTCCCTGTTCGCCATACCCTCTCCAGCAGCCGTTATTTTTTGAGCTGTTGATAATTACCATTCTGACTGGAGTTAGGTGGTATCTCAGTGTGGTTTTGATTTGCATCTCCCTGATGATTAGTGAGGTTGAACATCAAAGTTCAATTTAAAGCAATAGAAAGATATAACCAATTTGATGGTTAATACATTTAATGTGGTGGCCATTGAAAGAACCTGAAGGGCAAAAGGCATGGGTATAAATTCTTTCTTTGTCTACAACAGATCATGTCATCTTAAGCAACCCGGTCACAGTATCCTTATCTGTTAAATGAGGCATTTGAGCTAGGTATTTCTTTTTCTTCTTTTTTCTATTTTTTTTTTTTTGAGTTGGAGTCTCACTCTGTTGCCCAGACTGGAGTGCAGTGGCCGCTCCCAGCCACTGCAGCCTCGACCTGCTGGGCTCTGGTGATCCTTCCACCTCAGCCGTCCAAGTAGCCAGAATTACAGGCACGTGCTACCACTCCCGGCTGATTTTTGATTTATTGTAGAGATGAGGTCTCACTAAGTTGCCCAGGCAGGTCTCAAACCCGCAGGCTCAGGCAATCCACTTACCTCAGCCTCCCAAAGCGCGGGATTACAGGCTGAGCCGCCGAGCCCGGCTTGAGTTAGGTATTTCTAAGTGCTTTCCCACTTCATGTGGAGCAGTGTAGATGGGATCGAGGATGACTAATAGAGATTAAGCTCAAAGTGACCAGAGTGCAAAGTGCCTTTTGGCATCTGCACCACTTTCCTGGCGAAGCCATAAATGCCTCCATGAGTAAGGAGGGACACCATCTGTGACTGGGCTCCTGCAATGGACAAGGTGCAATAGTCAGCATGCCACATACGCGATATCGCTCAGATCAAGCACTAATAATAAACTTGTAAATCTTTTCTTTCCATTTTCAGGGAGGAAACTGAGTCTTGAGGAGATCGTGTAACATTGCAGTGTATGTAGGCACTGGTCATTGCAAAGTATGGATTAAAACCCCAACATATTCCTAGCTAGTAGAATAGTAAATTACTTAACCTCTGCGAGCCTCTGTTTACTTATTTGTAAAATAAAGATAAAACAGTTCCTGTTTTCCTATGAAGAGTAGTTGAGATTACACATGAAAATAAGGCCTTAACATGAAATCTGGTATATGATGAGCATTCAAAAATGTATCCATTTATCGTTATCATCATCATTATCACCCCAGCTAATGGCAGAGCCAGAGTTTCAGCCTGGGATGCTCTGACTCCAAAGCCCACAATTGTACCTTCATCCCTGGCAGGTGCTGAATTCTTTCTTGGGACCCCTCAAAGTCCTTCCTAGTAAGATGGGAAAAGAGAAGAGAAACAAGAAAGCCCAGCTCCAGGTATCTCAGCTCCCAGAAGTTGCCAACTCGCTCTAAAAATGGTGCAATCCTAGAAACCAGCAGTTCTGCATAGCTTCTCCCATGCTTCCCTCTCCTTCATCCTGACCCTCCCTCAGCCCCCACCATAGATGCATACACTTATTTAATAGGTGAGAACACAGGGTTGGTAGTGTGGAGGGCCCTGATCAAGGTTACACAACTCGTCAAAAACGAAATCCAGGACTAGAGCTCCAGTCAGCCTTCCATTCTTCCCAACCTTCACCTACCTCCACCAGGGGCTGGTCTCCTGAACTTCCCTCCCCTGATGCAGGATGCAGCCTTGGTATTCACGATATGCATGGGAGTTCGAGAAAAAAAAGGGAGACAAATAGACACCACTGTAGTTTGGGGACGACCTTTTGGGAAAGACAGGACTTGAGCTGGGAGATGTCTTTTGGGGCAAAGAGTGCAGGCAAAAAGAGCAACGGGAAGGAAAGTGTGAAGGGGAGATAGGTACGTTCAGATGGAAGAATCAACAGACCTGGCCCTCAAGCCTACTCCCTGCCCTCGTACTGGTGACCTGACCTGAGTAGTCTCACCCCTGAGCTTTCATATCTTTAGAATGAAGACAAGCAGTCCTAAGTGTGACTTCTCAAGGTGATGCTGAAGAGAGAATGAGATCAGAACCGGGTTCTCTTTATAAACTGTAAAGGAATGAGTCCGGGTAAAAGATCACTGGTGTTTGTGAGAAATTCCAAATAAGGTATGGGAATCTTGTGTTGTTTGAACCAGAGCCTCTGAAACTGTGAGAGGAAATGCCTCCCTCCAGGCATGGCCAGATCAACTTCTACCAGCAGGGACCATGGCTTCAGGTCAAACATGATGACCTGCAAAGTCAAGGGTGGGCCCTGCGGACTTTAATTTTTGAGGAAGCAGAGAACTGGCAGCTCTTCTTGTGGTGTGCAAGGCATGGACGTCAAGACCTCGGGGAGCCTTTGTCCCTACACTCATTGTTGCAAATCCCATAAGCCCACCAAATCTCCCCTCCTGGTCTTCCAATTAGGAAAAAAGACACGTGTCTTCGCTGCATGTTTGAATGGGCTTAGGAAACTGTAAAGCACCGTCCCAGTGAAAGAGATGGCATCTCCTGGGAGCAGAGACATCTGGGCCTTTGATGGCAGGTATCTGCTGGTGCCGGCCCTCCTGGCGCTTCTCCTGGAGCCCACGCTCGCCTGAGTCTCAAAGGGGATTACACTGCAGAAGAAGGCAGAGTGCTGCTCAGGCTTAACTGAGCTCACAGGCTGGTATTCTCTCCCCATATCTTCTAATTAATAGTCAGGATTAACAGCTGCTGCTGCTGGGCCTACGCCATCTAATCACAGCCGCACAGGCTCCTGGGTGCTCAGCCTTCCCTGCATTCCGCAGCCTCCCCCAGCCCTCAGAGAAATGCGTTCAGAAATTAAAACAACAACAAAAACAAGAAGAAAGCCATCCCCCCTCCCCAGCCCCTACGCCTCCTGGGATTGGAATTGTGCCTGCCTCTCACCTCTTTGAGATGAAAGCAGAAAATCCCACTTTCCCTGGGGCCCCTCTGGTTGGGGAGGGTTTCTTGAAGCTGAGAAAGGACCAGATGCCTGTCATGCCAGCCCCCAGGCAATATATATCCGGGGATCGCAGACCACCTATATGATGATAATAGTAATAATAATACTTGTATGCTAATGTTGGTTGAGTACTTGCTAGGTACCAGGAATAATTCTAAGTGTTTTGCACGCATTAACTCATTGGATATGCACAAAAGCCTAAGCAATATATACCATTACCATCCCTCTTTATAGATCAGGAACTTAACACAGAACATTCCAGCCACTTGACCCAAGTCACATGGCTGGTTAGTAATGGAGCTGAAATTGGAGGCCAGGCTTTCCGTACTCTCAACTAGCACACTGATCCATGCCCTCGTGGAAGCAGCAGTTGGGATCCCAGAGACCTATCCTTCAATATTCCTACCCTCACCTTCTCAGGAAGCCCTGAGGCATTTTTGGAAACCTGGGGCTGTGAGACACAAATCTTGCAAATCCTGGTAGAAAGCCCTCTATCAGCCGGTGGGTCATGTCAGCAGGACCTGCAGCTATGTACTAGGATCTGTCAGTGTTCTGATGACAGCCAGGGTGGAGGAGATAGGGGAGGTCTGCTCACTCCTAGAAACCATGACTGAGTGGTCAGGGACCCTAGCAGTCTGCTCACCCTGCACTAGCACCCACAGAGGTCCTCTTGGAGGGCACGTCCACCTGCTCCCATGGGTGTCCGTCATACTTCCCAGGCCACACCCTTGCCCCAGATCTGACTCAGGTTTGCTCCTAATGGACTCTACCTCCTTCCCTGATCCGTCTACCCAGCCCCTTCTCGTTTATGTATTTGTGTTTTCTCCATAAACAGTGAAGGACCATGTACCAGATACAGACATTCTGCTAAAGGCTGATGGTAACAAGAAAACACAGCTCTCTGCCCTCAAGGAATGTCCCTACAGAAAACTCTGATTATCCTTTTCCTGCTTCTCTTCCCACCCTTTGCCACCCAAGGCTCCCACTGACCACTTCTCAGAGAAGTTTTTAATCATTCTCATCTCTTACTTTCCTTTTTCCCCATGGCAGCGGTGCTCCTCTAGAGCCATGGGATGCAGAAGCCCTGTTTTCAACCAAATGTTAATAATTCCAAGCCACACTCACCACTTAAGCCCTGGATTCTGTTGGGTCAATCTCTTAAGTGAATTAAAGCTAACGTGTTACCTGTCAATGGTAAATTCATGAGACTGCTGAGAGCAGCAGGAAAACACAGAATTTGGTGTCAAATGGGAAAAAAAGTTAGAGGCTAGAAAAGCCACTTACTAGCTCTGGTAGATAGACTTTAAGAAGGCCCTCATTGATCTCTGTCTCTTGATGTTTGTGCCCTGAGTATCCCCTTCCCCTGGAATGTGTGCTGGACTGATTGACTTGCTTTAATGAATAGAATACAGTAGAAGTGATGGGATGTCACTTCCAAGGTTGGATTATAAAAAGGCTGTGGCTTTTAACTTGAGTACTCTCATTCCTTGTCTCTCAGAACCCTCACATTAGAGAAAGGAAGTTGCCATACTGTGGGTAGCATTATAGAAAGGCCCACCTGGCAAAGAACTGGTATCTCCGGACAGTAGTCAGAGAGGATCTCATGTGCGTGAGCTAATAAGTAGATCTTCACCTCCCCAGTTGGACTGTGAGATGGCTTCAGCCCTAGCAAAGACCTTGACTATAGGCTGTGAGAGTCCCTGAACCAGAGACACTCAGATAGGCTGAACCCAGATTACTGACCCACAGAATCAGTGATAAAATAAATGTGTGCTGTTTTAAACTGCTAAACTTTAGGGTAATTTGTTACACAGCAACAGATAACTAATATACTATCTTAGTAATAGTGAGCAACTTTTTTTCTATTTTATTATAGTAAAAATCCTTGAACATATTTAAAAATAGGAAATAGTGTAATAAACCCCCATGTGCCCATCACCCGGTTTCAACAATTATCCACACATGCAGCCAATCTTGCTTTAGCTCTGCTCCCAATGACCAAATTTCTGAACCTTCCTTGGCCTCAATTCCCTCTTCTCTAAAGTAATGTGGTTTAAAACATTTACCCATCAGCAATTGCCTGAGTTAATGTGTGGAAAGTGACTAGTATGGTGGTTCATACGCAGTACAAGATTGATGAATGTCTACTCCTGCCTTTCTTTCACATCTTAAAAGCCTGAATGTGTACAGTGACTTCGTTTAAAGGCATAACCCATTAGATGACAGGTTGTATATGCATCAGTATAGACATTATCATGGAATTGTTATTCTTCTATTCTTCCATTAATTAAGTAACAACACATTTCTGATTTGCCTATTTTGCCAGAACAGAATACAAAGATAACCAGGATAGGGTCCTTTGCTTTCAAAGAACACAAAACCCTATAGAATACACCCATATGTTAGTAATCATGATAGTACTGTTTTCTTGGGTTTTGGTGGGCTGTCTTCCAGGTTGCAGAGTTGTGTACAAAGCCCCACAAGATAGCCAGTTACATATATGGGGAGAAATAGTCTTTATTGGTGCACCTGGAAGACATAAGGAACCCCTGGACTTCTAGAGGTGTTTGAAGGCAAATAAGCAGAAAAGTCTGTTTAAGCAACCTCATAGAGGCTGAGAGGGGCCAAAATGGATGGCATTTTAGTGAAATGGCAGAGATGAGGAAATGAAAAATCAGTGACAATAGGAAAAGAACCCTCTGTGGAGGCACTTGAGGCTGTGGTGAAGATAGCTAGAATGAGAGGGAGGCAGACAGGATGGGGTTTCATTCCATGGGCATATGGGTAGACAGACAGAAAAATCAAAATTGCAAGAGACAAGGTTGGTGAAAAATCACTGACAGTATTGAGCCTTTTAAAACTTCATGTCTAATGAATTCAACTTCTCTGTTATATAGGAAGTAAGTCGTCCACTGAAAGTGAGGAGTGGGGGTGGGGAGGGGTATGGATATCAAAGAGAAGTAGTTACCATGGCCAGAGAGTGTGAATCACTTCCTTATGTCCCATTCCTCTGGGTATGCTAGTTGTAAGAAGGACAAAGAGAGGTAGATTTAATAGAGAAGGAAGAAAAAAAGTGTGATGGACTGAATGCTATTGGACCAACATACAAATTTTGGACCACCAAAATTTGTATGTTGACGTTTCGATCCCCAGTACTGACGGTATTTGGAGTTCGGGCCTTTGGGAAATCATTAGGCCATGAGGGTGGAGCCCTTATGAATGAGATTAGTGTACTCATAAAAGGGACCCCAGAGAGATTCTTCATCCTTTCCGTTATTTAAGGACACAGCAAGAAGGTAGTCAAATGCAAACAAGAAAGAGAATCCTCAACCAGGACTGGAATCAGCTGGTGCCTGGATCTTAGACTTCCTAGCCTCTAGAATTGTGAGAAATAAACTTCCATTGTTGAAGCCACCCAGTCTTCAATATTTGTAATAGTAGCCCCATCTGGGCATGAGTAGAAATGAAGAGGGACTAAAGGCAAAGCTCATTTTCCCCCCACAGAAAGTTTATATGAAAGCATGCTTTGAGACAGCAAAGGGAAAGATGTTTGATATATCTGGGGCTTGTGACACTTGGGGAGAACAACCCATCCTGGGTGGGGAAGTTGGGTGCAGGAGAGGTTCCAGGGTGCAGTTCTGGGGTCATGTAGTCCAAGAAGCTGACTGGTGGGGTGGAGAGGGGTGTGAGCTGTCTCCCACAATGTCTTTCCTTCAATGCTCTGGCACAGATGAGCCCAAGACGCTTTATAACTTTCAATCCTCTTTTTATGATCCTCGGAACTTGTCGCCATCTGCTATGCAGGGCTTTAATGCAAATCTGAGTCTGCTTTTATGGTTTCAATTAACCTAATAATAAAGCAGGGCAGGCAGGCTCCCAAAGATTCTTCTCCTCCCACCCACTTCCAGGCAAGCTTCCCACCCTCCTCCCCCAAAATAAAAGACCATGATGGTTTCATCCTGCAGCTGGAAACAACTTCACCGCCTTAACCATGTCCTGTCTATAGCAAATTAACCATCTCCTGATTGTACCATAATTGTGGCTGGGGATCCCTTCAGAGGAGACCTACTTCAGGGTTTTGTGTGACAGATGCCACTTTTGTACAGAGGCCACTCGGGCCAGGAGGTGTTTCCCAGAGCACAATGTAAGGGGAAGACCGTGAAAATGAGAGACACAGATTTTAGATTTCTGTTTCACACCTGGGTCACCTTGGGCAGCTATCAGATCCCCACTTTCCCTGCCTATAATAAGAAGACAATTACTTACATGTTTCAGGATGTTGTGAGGCTGAAACATCTGCCTCCCAACAAGCCCCCTTGTGCCTTCAGTAGGAGCCAGGAGTAGGTTAGGAAGATAAACTTACAATGACCAATCACTCCAGTTGGCTCACTGTTTAGGGGTTTCCAGGGACACAAGCCTCTCAGGGCTAAAACATAGAGAGTTCTGGGCGAAGTGAAAGAAACTGGTCACCGTAAATGTGGCTTCTCTCCAAGGTCTTCTCACAGCACTCCACAGGTGATGTAGGTAAGGCAAGGTAGGTACTTCACAGGTGAAGTAGAATCCCAAGTTCAAATTCCACTATCTTGCTTACTCATGACTTGTTTGGAAATTTCACAGAGTTTTGGGCAGGTGAGTTCCATAAATATTATCATTAATGTATTGAAAATAATGTTACTATTAAGATCTGTTGCATCTTCATAGCACCGTATAGAACACTTGTAAGATTAGGCAAGTTAGCCAATGACACAAAGCAACAAAATCATAGGTGTCCCTGGTCTTAAGCAGGTCATATAATCACTTCCTTCAGTATAAAATGAAGTTAAAATACTTACCTTGGTGAGAGTGAGAGATAATGCATTTAAGGTGCCTTAAGTTGTGTGGGTGACCCATTAAAATGTGGCACTAGCTTATTATTTGTTTTTAACCTTACAAAATTGCTATGTGTATCTATAAAAAAAAATCTGGCATTTGGTCTAAGGTGCTCACCTGTCCTTTCTTTGGGTCTGAATGTCCTAATATTTTCTGCACTTGGTTGATTAGGTAGGTATCAGTTGGCATATTTTAGGTAAACACAGCCTTTGTTTATAATTTCAGAATTATCTTCTCTTGAAGCACAGGTGAGTGGTACACTTCTATCTGAAGCATTCAGTCATTCATTTTATGAATATTTTACTGGGCTTTTTGCTATCAATGATTTTCCTAGGCTAGTCACTCCTCTACTTACCCAGAATACATTAGACTTTGGTTTTCAAGATGAAATAACCTTTGGGTTAACAGATTCTCCTAGTCAGAAAAGAAAACCCTTCTAGAAGGATGGGTGCAGGTATCGTTTGGATCTAGGAGCAAAGATCAGTTTTAGGGCTGTATTTTTCACCTGCCATTACTGTAAACACAAAGACAAGGACCCACAATTTTTTTAGGGGCCTACAAAAATTGTTTTTAAGTTTTTTAATCAGAAAAAATAAATGGGACTTCCAGCAAGATGGCGACGGGGCAGCCTGGTCTATGAAACCCTCTGCAAAGGAGAACGCAGAGGGTCTCTGGCTCTCCCACGAGGGGCTGCGGATCCCAACTTCGGCAACCTGCTCTTCACACAGACGTTGACCTTCTCCACTGCTGGGGCATCACAGCTATCTGGACAGCCACTGCAGCTGCAGACACAGCAGCTGCCGGTGCGCCGCAGCCTCCATGGTGGCCATAGAGCATCCCACCACCCGTGCCTGAGGCGATCCACGACTTCAGTCTTTGAAGCCCCTGCAGGCAAGATCTGCTGGGATCGCTGCCACCTCTGCTGCCACCATGACGTCCTGCTGGCCGTGGGTCTCCTCTCGTGTCCCCTGAGACAGGCTCCCATCTCTGACCTCTGCCCGACTCCTGTCTGGCTCCACTCCCTCTGGGGCGAGCAGCTGAGATAGCACCACCTGCTGGCGATTCAAGGTAACAACACCAAAACGGGAAAAAGCTTGAAAACCAGACACAGCCCAGATTTGAGTGGTGAACTCAGGGTGATCTGAACTGTCCTTCACAGCAGGCCAGGAGGCAACTGACCCTAACTGCGAACTAATTTACCAGCTTGAAAAGACAGCTAGAAATCAGAGCTGAAAGGACATTGGACTTAAACAAAAAGTTTCAAGTTGTGCTTGATTGGTTCTGTTAGTTTAATGACTTAATGACTTGATTTTATTCCTACTGTTTTGTTCCTTTTTTTCTTTTCCTCTTCTTTTCTTCTCTTTTCTCTTCTCTCTGTAAACCATATCTTTGTATAGAGTAACAGCACACCAATAATGTGGTTGCTTAGCTTGTATGTTAGCATCATTGTATGTTTTGTTTTGTTTTGTTTTGTTTTTGTATGGGAGTTGGTTAGTCTGTAGCCGTGGTCTATTGTTTTTATCTGTTTCAGTTTAGGTCTCTCTCTCCACTTGTTGGTACACTCGTCTGTTTCCTTGTCACTCCTCTCTCCACCCCCCTCTTCCCCCCACTGTCTGCTCCATTCTCTTCCCTCTGTTAACCACAATTTATTTCAGGGAGTAAATCTACAGCCCCACTGCATGGACAGATTCAAAGGCAGTGAGAAGTGGTTTTCAGATTATCCATACACCTCTCGGCAAATACCAGGACTTGCAGAAAGATTTTGAATCACAGCTCCCCCTTTAAGTAAATCTCAAAACTGCAGAAAGGATCACTCTCAACCTACAGTGCAACTCCAGAATTGAACAAAGTAAGAGGGCATACATAAAGAAGAATAGGAGATTGAACAAACAGAAGTAAAAGCAATCCCTCTACCCCTGAATAATGGAATTAAAGAAGATGGTGACGTGGAGGGGAAGAAAAAGGAGGGAGGGGGGAAAATTGCACAAATGAAGAAAAACCAAAAGAAAAATGTAGGTCTCACACAGATCCCTGGGAGATCAGACACTGAGAAAACAGATTCTGGAACACAAACAATGAAGAGCCCCCAGAATACTGGTCATATGCAACAAACCCAGACATCAAGACATTAATAGAGAGAATTTTTAAAAATTGAGGAGAAACAAGAGGAAAATAGGAAAGAACTGATGTCAGAAATAACAGCAGTAAAGAATACGGTGATGAAAATAAATAACAAACTAATAAGCATGGAAAGCAGAAGTAGACAAGCAGAAGAAAGAATCTCAGAGCTCAAAGACCAAAACACAGAACTAACCCAAACTGTCAAAAGCATAGAAAAGAAGCTCAAAAAAACAGAACAAAACCTTCAAGAGATGAATGATCACTTCAAGAGACTGAACCTGAGTAATTGGCCTTTCTGAGGCAGAGAGAGAAACAGAGACCACACAGGAACAAACATTTCATAAAATCATTCAAGAAAACTTCTCTCATCTCATCAATGATGAAAAAATTCAAACACAAGAGATTCAGAGAACCCCTGCAAGACAACAAATGAGAAGACCAACTCCCAGACGTATAATAATTCGCCTAAACAAAGTAGGAATAAAAGAAAAAATCCTGAAGGCTGCAAGAGAAAAAGGTCAGACTACCTACAGGGAAGACCAATTAGAATAGCAGCAGATTTATCTACAGAAACCCTCCAGGCTAGGAAAGCTTGGAGCCCTATCTTCAGAGTTCTAAAAGATAAACAATTTCAACCAAGAATAACCTACCCAGCCAAGCTAAGCTTCATCAGTGAGGGAGAGTTGAAATCTTTCCCAGATATCCAATCCCTAAGAACCTATGCTGCCACAAGACCACCTCTACAAGAAACACTTAAAGTATTGAACACAGAAGAAAAGGAAAAAAGAACAACAACGTTCTACACAAGAGTACAGGCAAAAGATTAAAATCACACATGATCCAACTCTAAAACCAAAAGAAAGACAACACACAAACAGGAAGAACAACTGTGTAGAACATTATGATAGGGATCAACTCTCACATTTCAATAATTAGTTTGAATGTGAACAGACTAAATGCACCACTGAAAAAGCATAGAATGGCAAAATGGATAAAATATCACCAGGCAACAATCTATTGCCTTCAAGAGACTCACCTCACTAGAAAGGACACTCACATACTCAAAGTAAGAAGATGGGAAACAAATTTTCAGGTGAATGGAACACAAAAGAAAGGAGGAGTCACTATCTTAATCTCAGACAAAATACACTTTAAACTATCAAAAATTAAAAAATATACAGAAGACCACTACATAATGATAAAAGGTTAACTCCATCAACAAGAAATATCCATCCTAAACATATATGCACCAAACATAGGAACACCAACTTTCATAAAGCAGCTCCTAGGTAAACTAAAAAAAAGATATCAACTTCAATACCATCATAGCTGGGGAACTTAATACCCCACTCACAACCCTAGACAGATCATCAGGACAAAAAATCAGCAATCAGATCCGAAACCTCAATGTGACTCTTGACCAAATGGACTTAATTGATACCTACAAAATCCTCCATCCAAAGACCACAGAATATACATTCTACTCATCCCTGCATGGAATGTACTCTAAGATCGACCACATACTTGGCCATAAATCAAGCATAAGCAAATTTAAAAGGACTGAAATTTTACCTTCTCAGACCACAGTGGAATAAAAATAAACATTAACACCAGCAAGATCCCACCAAAACCCACAAAGACATGAACACTAAACAGCATGATGCTAAACAACTCCTGGGTAATGATGAAATCAAAACAGAGATTAAAAGATACCTGAAAACAAGTGAACGTGGAGAAACATCTTACCAAAATCTCTGGGATGCCATGAAAGCTGTAGTAAGAGGGAATTTATATCCCTACAAACGCACATGAAGAAAATGGAAGGATCACAAATTAACAGCCTAAGAAGCCACCTAAAAAAGCTGGAAAAGCAAGACCACAAAAACCCTAATTTCAGCAGAAAAATCCAGATCACCAAATTAAAAGCCCAAATCCATAGAAGACAAAAAGATAATACAAAAAATCAGTGAAGCAAAAAGCTGGTTCTTTGAAAGGATAAACAAGATCAATGCTCCCCTAGCTAGACTGACCAAGAAAAAGAGAGAAGAAGCCCAAATAAACATAATCAGAAACACAGAAGAAGAAGTCACATCTGATCCTGAAGAAATACAAAAGATCATTAGAGACTACTATGTACACTTGTATGGAAACAAACTTGAAAATCTTTCGGAAATGGAGGACTTTCTGTCATCAAAAGACCTGCCTAGGTTGAAACAAGAAGAAATTGAGACCCTAAATAGACCAATAGCAATCAAGGAAATTGACTATGTAACAAGAAAACTACCTTCCAAAAAAAAGCCCTGGACCAAATGGCTTTCCAGCAGAATTCTACAAGACATTTAAGAAGGAGCTTATTCCATTCCTACTGAAGGTATTCCAGGCGATTGAGAAAGATGGAACTCTCCCCAAATCATTTTATGAAGCTAACATCACATTGATACCCAAGCCAGGTAAAGACCCAACAAAGATAGAGAATTACAGGCCAATATCTTTGATGAACATAGATGCTAAAATTCACAACAAGATCCTAGCAAACCGTATTCAACAATACATCTCAAAAATCATCCATCATGACCAAGTAGGCTTCATCCCTGGAATGCAAGACTGGTTCAACATTCGTAAAACCATAAATGTAATTAAATACATCAACAGATGTCAAAACAAAAACCACATGATTATATCATTAGATGCAGAAAAAGTTTTTGATAAAATCCAGCACCCCTTCTTGATAAAAACCCTCGAACAGCTAGGCATATGGGGAACATACCTCAAAATAGTAAAAGTCATCTACGAGAAACCCACAGGCAATATACTCCTAAACAGACAAAAACGGGAACCATTTCCCCTGAAAACTGGAACAAGACAAGGATGCCCATTCTCACCCCGCCTGTACAACATAGTATTGGAAGTCCTGGCTAGAGCAATCAGAGAAGAGAAGGCAATCAGGGGTATTCAAATAGGAAAAGAGGAAGTCAGGCTATCTCTCTTTGCAGAGGACATGATCGTGTACCTTGAAAACCCAGGAGAATCTGTTAAAAACCTCCTTACACTGATAAAGGCCTTTGGCAAAGTCTCAGGATATAAAATAAATGTGCAAAAAACAATTGCATTTCTTTACACCAATAATAAACAAACAGAAACCCAAATAAAAAGCACAATTCCATTCACAATAGCCACAAAAAAAAAAAAAAGAAAGAAATACCTTGGCATCTTCCTAACCAGAAATGTGAAAGACCTTTACAATGAAAACTACAAAACTCTGCTCAAAGAAATCAAAGAAGACACAAACAAGTGGAAAAATATCCCATGCTCATGAATTGGAAGAATCAACATTGTGAAGATGTCCGCCTTACCTAAGGCAATCTACAAATTCAATGCAATACCCATCAAATTACCAGCAACATTCTTCTCAGACCTAGAAAAAAAAAAAAAGGAATTCATATGGAAACACAAACGACCAAGAATAGCCAGAACAATCCTCAGCAAAAAAAAAACAAAAACAAAAAAAACCAAGCAAGTGGTATCACGTTACCAGACTTCAAACTTTACTATAAAGCTACAGTCATCAAAACAGCTTGGTATTGGTACAGGAACAGGCATATAGACCAATGGAATAGAATTGATATTCCAGAAGCAAAACCTCAATTTCTCAACCAACACATCTTTGACAAAGCCCCCACCACCTAACACTGGGAAGAGGAGAAGCTATTCAGTAAATGGTGCTGGGAAAACTGGCTGACCACATGCAGAAGATTGAAACAGGACCCCTATCTATCCCCATACACAAAAATTAACTCTAAATGGATCAGAGACCTAAATGTAAAACCTCAAACCATAAGAACCTTCGAAAATGAAGGCCATACCCTCATGGAAATTGGAACCGGCATCCAATTCCTGAACAAAACCTGAAACCCACAGGTCATAAGAGATAAGATAGACAAGTGGGACCTCATTAAACTGACAAGCTTCTGCAAAGCTAAAGAAACCATCAAGAGAGCAGGGAGACAGCCTACAGACTGGCAAAAAGTATTTTCCAACTCCAGATCTGACAAAGGCTTGACATCTTGGATCTACAAGGAACTCAAACGTGCTGAAAAGGAAAAAAGAAACAACCCCATTATAAAATGGGCAAAAGATATGAACAGACACTTCTCAAAGGAAGACTTCTGAGCAGCCAACAGACACATGAAAAAATGTTCAACCTCACTAATCATCAGGGAGATGGAAATCAAAACCACACTGAGATACCACCTAACTCCAGTCAGAATGGCAGTTATCAATAACCCAAAAAAATAAGTTGCTGGAGAGGGTGTGGCAATAAGGGAATACTTCTACACTGTTGGTGGGAGTGCAAACTAGTGCAACCTCTGTGGAAAGCAGTATGGCGATTTCTAAAAGCTCTAAATATTGACCTCCCATATGACCCTACAATCCCCCTACTGGGAATATACCCTGAAGAACTCAAATCAGTCTATGAAAAAGATACCTGCACATGTATGTTTATTGAAGCACTGTTCACAATAGCAAGAACCTGGAAGCAACCATGCTGTCCATCAAAAGAGAACTGGATTTAAAAAATGCAGTACAGCCGGGCTCGGTGGCACAGCCTGTAATCCCACGCCTTTGGGAGGCTGAGGTGAGTGGATTGCCTGAGCCTGCGGGTTCGAGATCCGCCTAGGCAGCGAGACCTCATCTCTACAATAAATCAAAAAATCAACCAGGTGTGGTAGCGCATACCTGTAATTCCGGCTACTTGGTAGGCTGAGGCGGAAAGATCGCCGGAGCCCAGCAGGTCGAGGCTGCGGTGGCCGGGAGCGGCCACTGCACTCCAGTCTGGGTGACTGAGTGAGACTCCAACTCAAAAAAAAAAAAAATGCAGTACATATACACAATGGAATACTACACAGCTATAAAAAAGAACAAAATCATGAATTTTGCAGCAACCGGAATAGAACTAGAGTCTATAATACTGAGTGATCTCTCACAGAAACAAAGCTCTGAGTATCACATGTTCTCACTCATATAGTGGACCTTGAACATCCAACGTAATACTATAAGAAAATAACTGACAGAGTGGTGGGAAACTATGGGGGGAGGGGAAGGGAGATGGGATTAATGGTCGTAAATATCTGTCTGGGGATGGGGAGACACCCCTTATCAACAAGGGTGCCTGAACGAAGCATATTTGTATACCTAACCCTTAACTGCACCCCACAATATCATAATAAAAAATATTGATTAAAGAAATAAAAATAAAAATAAATGGAATCCACTCTAGATTATATGTCTTTATACCACCACAGTGATAAAATATCATATATATGAATTATGTATGTATATATATACACATATATATGTATATATATGTGTACATATATATATATATCCTTTTTTAATTGAGGAAAAGGGTCTATGAAGGCCAAATTCCTAAGACCCATGAAAGTCAATACATGAGCCACTGTCACTTCAGAGCTGGGACTCTGAGCTATGTTGCAGTCAGAAGAATGGTTAGCTACAGGAGTAATTAATTAAAATCTCAGTAGGAGTTTAAGACTAGCCTGGGCAACACAGCAAGACCACATCACTTAAAAAAAAAGACTCTAATGCCAGACTTCTTGAATGGATAGGATGGAGAAATGGATGTGAATGGATAGAGGGACAGATGGATGGATAGAGGATGGATGGATAGATGGATGAATGGATGACAAAAGAAATATTTATAAAGGTACAAAGATTAATAAATTATCAGAAATAGAAGAAGAAGAGATTCAGTGCCCTGCAAATTCAGAGGAGGCAAAAATGACCTTGAGTTTTGGCCCAGCCAGAAATGATTCTGTGACTCTTACTTCATTTTTCTTACCCAGACTCGAAGCTATTCTTTAAAAATCTTACTTTGAGAGTGATATTTAAAGCAGGCATACATGTCACATTCAGCCATTTAACATAGTTGTGTGTATAACAGTAACTCAGATGGAAGGAGTTGGCTTAAGACTAGTAAGTGCCAGATCCAAACCACAGGCTCATGTCCTGTGTCTTTCCAGAACTCTAGGTTGCCTTTTGGGAGACATCCACTCCTAAAGTTATCTTCCCTTAACACTATACACCATTTCACTTGGCTTAAAGCAAGAACTAGTTTCAACTTTCAACTTAAAAAGAAAGAGCAATAAAATAAAGTATTCAATCACTCATAAAGCAATGACAATACATTAACCAAAAACTAGACCACAAATATTTTCTGATACCCATCCTTTTTGTATATATATTTTATTTTAATGATGTGGGGTTACAATTCTGGATTAGGTATACAAGTGGACATTGTACAGGTAAAATATGGGCCTCCCTTTGGTCCCCATTTTGCCTGGTTTGAGATCAGGTACCCTTATTGTGGTTGCGTCTCTACCCCCACCCTGGCAGTATCCTGCTACTGCCAATCCCTTTCTTATAGTATTATGGTATATGTTCAGGGTCCCCTTGTGAGTGAGAACGTTTGGTACTTGGTTCTTTGTTTCTGTGATAGATCACTGAGTATTACAGACTCCAAATCAATCCAGGTTGCTGCAAAGTCCATATGTTTGTCCTTCTTTATGGCTGCATGATATTCCATCGTGTATATGTACCACATTTTTTTATCCAGTCCAGCGTGGTGAGTTTCATGTTTTTGCTATTGTGAATAGTGCTACAATAAACATGTGTGTGCAGGTATCTTTTTGGTAGAATGATTTGAGTTCCTCCAACTTCAAACTCACAGGCTCTTCTTATAAAATTATGTAGCTGAAAAACAACAATGAAGGAACTTACTTTCCAAGCAATGATGGCACCAAGACAGATGGCAAGGAATGTGTTGGAGTGAAGATGACAGCTGGTTTTCATTTCTCTTTGAACATGTGGGGCTTCTCCCTCTGCCTCTTGGAAAGTCCCTAAGAGACAGCCCTCAGACTTGCTTGCCCTCTACCAGTCTCTACCTGGGAACTCCCAAACCAACAGGACCCCCAAGGGACCCGGGTCTCTGTTATTGGTTTGGCTTCTTTTTTTGCTGTTCTCATGTCCGCTCCTTCTCTACACATTCATAATCCCACTCCCACTCTGTTATAAACCATATTTAATAAAATCCAAACACCCAGAATGTTATAGTGAATGATGACAACATCTCTGATGGTAACTAGACATTGAAAGGGATACATTAAAACTAATGAATAAATGGGTCAATTTGCACTAAAATGCAATTGTAAATAAGCAACCTCAGAAGTGAGAAGGGCAGGGGTTGTTTGTTCTCATTCCTAGTGAGAGGCAGAGATAAATTGGGTGCAAATCAAGATCCAATAGGTGCTGACAGTAATGGATTAAGATCTATGAAAATTGGGGATACTTTAATGAATCATGTTGAACAGATGCAAGAGAAATTGGCCCAAGAGGAAGCCCTTGAAAAGCTGTATAACCCTTCCTATGCTTCAGTTTGCAGTGTGTCTCTCAATCACGTGGTCTTTGTAAATGAATGCTCAACTTACCTTTTAGGAGCTTCTACTGAGCTAGACGTTAAAAGGCCAAATTTGTGGTTTTCTTCTGTCGCAATCTTCAAAGTCATAAGCACACCTGTTTTCTTTTCATGAGTCTTAGTCGTGTTGTCCCTACAATGGGAGTAATTATAATCATGCTTCTTGTCTTGAGGTCTTGTAGAGAAGATGAATGTGATAATGAATGTGAAAGCATCATACAATTAGGGAAGAAGGATTGGAGAGGCAGTTCTAACACTATCTGGCCATGTGATCTACCATGGGCTATTTCACCCCTGGGGGCCTAAAATTTTCTCATCTATAAAATGAGGAGCTTGAATTTGTCAGTGGTTCTCAAACCTGGCTGCACTTCAGAATCACTTGGGGAGCTTTTAAAATATAGGGATGCCTGGATACCTCTTCAAACCAATTAGGTTAGAACCGCTGGAGATGGGGCCCAGACGTCAGTCTATTTTAAAACTCTTTGGGTGATTCCGTTTTTCAGTTCGAGTTGTGAACCACTGAACTAGATGATCTCTAAGGTTTCTTTCCCTCTAACATTCTGTGACTCTATAGTTTGTTTTATAATTGCTTGAGAGATATTGGCTTTGATCCAGAGCCATCCTTACCTTGAGGGGACATGTCCCCCAAATAACAATGGAAAGCTGGCAGAAGGGCAAGCCAGATACTGGAACAGTGGGTTCCATCTGTTTTGGTCCCTATAAAAAACTGGACAGGATAGTTGGTGCACTTAGAGTAACATTTCTTGGTATTTTTCTTCAAAATGGTTGAGACTTTATATAAATCAAATCACACAGTATATAATCTTTTGAGACTGATTTGAGTCACCTGACTTTTTTTTTTTTTTTTTTTATGTACACCAAGTTGTTACATGTACCAATAGTTAGTTCTTTTTTGTTGCTGAGTGGTATTCCATGGTAAGGATATACACAATTTGTTAAACCATTCACCCATTTAAAAATTGGCTTGTTCCAGTTTTTGACTGTTATAACTAAAGATGCTATAAACATTTTTATATAGTTGTTTTCATGAACCTAAGTTTTGCATTTGGGGGATAAATTTATGGATCATATAATAAGTGCATGTTTAGCTGTATGAAACTACCAAACCATTTTCCCGAGTGATTGTGCCATTTTACATTTCCACCAGCAATACATGAGCCATCCAGTTTCTGTACATCATTGACAGCATTTGGTGTGGTTGCTATTTTTTTATTTTAGTCATTGTGATAAGTATGTAGTAACATCTCATTGTGGTTTTAATTTGTATTTTCCTAATGTTTAATGATGTCAAATCTTTTATGATTTACATTTTTTTAAACATGTTGACTGTTTTGCTTTTTTTTTTTTTTTTTTTTTTGGTTTCAGCCCAGGATATAATAATTTATCATGTTGAATATTCCATGCGCACTTGAAAAAAAAATTATACAGTTGCCTCTGGTATACATGGTAGATTGATTTCAGAACCCATCTCCCAACTCCCACCCTGCATATGCAAAAATCCATGCATACATGAGTCTTACAGTTGATCCTGAACAATCTACATATAAGAAAAGTCAGTCTTCAATATTTCCAGGTTTTGCATCTGCAAATACCATATTTTCCCAAAAAAGACCATGCATAAGTTGACCTGTTGCCTAAGGGTCAACTGTATTCTCCCGTTGCTGGATGGTGTTCTACAAATGCCAATTAAATTATATTAATTGGTTGTTTTGTTCATTTCTTTTGTGTCCTTGCTAGATATTCCGTCTAGTAATTTATCAATTGCTGAGAGTAGCGCGAAGAAGTACCCAACCATAGTTGCAAATTTGTCAATTTCTTCTTTCTTTTCTATTAAAATTTTACTTCATATATTAAAAGACTCTGTTGCTTGGTGCATACACATTTAGGATTTTTATGTCTTCCTGATAGATGGATCTATTTATTATTATATAATATCCCTCTTGTTCTCTAGCAGCTTTCTTTGCTCTGAATACTAATATAATACTTTCTTTCATCTAATACTAATATATTAATTTGTATAACATACCAATATACTTACATAACACATCTTTATATAACACTAACATATAAATTTGTATTACATTTTTGAAATAGCATAATTATAGAGCTGGAACATAGATCAGTGGTTGTCAGGGGTTAGGGAGGCAACTGTGGCTATCAAAGGATTGTATGTGGGGTCCTTGGATAGGACTGCTCTGTATCTTGAGTCTGGTGATGATGGTCACATAAATCTATGCATGTAGAATTTATACATACTCTAAACTGCACAGAACCGATGTGTGCAGACACACACATACATGCATATGAGTGAGTACACATGAAACTGGTGAAATATCAGTAAGTGTGGTAGCTTATTTCCTGGTTTTGACTTTATTCTCTAGCTTTTCAAGACGTTGTCCTTAGAAGAAACTGATGAAAACTATATAGGATCTCTCTGTGTTATTTTTTACATCTGCATATGAGTCTGCAATCATTCCGAAATTAAAAGTTAAGAAAATATAGGGTATTCTTGTTATTTAATATACTTTTGAAATTTTCCACAGTAAAACATTTTGAAAAAATGATGGAAAATGAGCACAAATTCTGATCCTTGATATATTCCTGTTTGCATTTTTCCATTTGATATACAGACACTATATGAAGACAGCCTGGGACTTTGTGTGTTTACTCTTTGGTATCTCTGACATTTTGATATTTCAGTCTGAAATCTGACTTAATCATATATTAAACCTCAAAGCACCCTCAGCCTGGGCAGGGGTCCTACTGCCCAAGTAAGCTCAGGGTAGAAGGGAACTTGCTTAGGAATCTCACACAGTTGTCATCACTCCCATTTGGTGTTGTGCTCATGCTTGTTTTCTTTCTTGGTTGTGGATCCCTTCTCCTCTGATTCATCTGACTATGGGGGAAAGGGCCTCAAGATTTGGAGTCCTAAGGTATGGACTCTGCACCAAACCTCATAGCTGAGTCCAGATTTGAGCAGGTTACTGGCTCCCTTAGAACCTTCGTTTTCTCACCCATTAAGTGAGGGTAACTCCACAGCCATTATATAGGGTTGCCTTGAGACACCAATAAGGCATGTTAAAGGATTTAACTACAGTGTGCCATGCAAATGCAGATTGTGGTTATTATTAGATACTTCTGACTCTTCAAAAAAGCTCTTTAGCTCTGATTCCCTTAGGACACACAGATTGCTTGCACAGTATTTATTTAACTTGGAACTATTTGGTGGCCCTCATATGCTTGTTTCCCCCAACTAAAGTGTTCTCCAGAGGGAAAAAGTCGTGTCTTCTGCTTTGGAACCAT